>OW285214.1:10000000-11200000 GCA_935421205.1 Xylocampa areola | reverse complement strand
TTTTTCTTTATTTTTATTCTTCTTTCTCTTTATTCTTTTCTTTATCAATTAAACTCATTCATTTTTCATTTTCCTTAGCATCGACAGGAAACTTTTTAGTATAAAAAAAATATCATACAATTGTGATATTCTCTTGAATTTGTAGTAAAAAATATGTAAACAACATATTCATTATGCTATCACATTAGGCTCAGTACTCACCGCCTAAAAGTGATAGCGCAGGAATTACCAACTAAAGTTATTATATTAAATGGAAAAAGAATACGGTCGCGAACAGGATTCGAACCTGCGCCTCCCGGATGAATACTCCAGGCGCTCTGACCACTAAGCCGTCTCGACCTCTGCTCACCACCGCGAATTCTTCTTCCATATTTTGACACGTCTTATGATGACGTTATTGCTATCAAATCAGTCCCTATACGGGTGACCGAACCTACACGACTAACTTTGCAGTTAATAAAATGTCGTAAAGAATGCAATTATCTAATAATTTGAAACACAAAACTGATAACCTTGACTGTTTACTGTCTGCTTCGAGTTTGTTACATCTCAGTTGCAATAATTATTTCTTACAATACGGCTTACCGAGTCAAATTTTGTCATAAAAAAAAAGGTCACTCCATCGTCGACTTTGTCTCTGTCACCTCTGACCTAGATTAGAGTCAAGAGCAAAAAGATAAAAAAAAATATATATCAAAAAAAATTATTACCGAAGTTACATTCAGTTGAACTAATGTCACATTTATATCACATATAATAATAATTAATAGGATTGATATAATTAAAGCGCAATAAGTATAGCACTTCTCTTTTAATAAAAAATAAAACATTTGCATACACAAAAACAATGGAAAATGATCCAGCAACTAAAAACCGGACAAGAGCGAGTCCAACCCGCCCACCGAGGTTTCCGAACTATAACAAAATATAAGAACTGAACAGCTTATATTAAAACAAAACATAAAAAATAATATTATTACATTAATATCTAGTATAACTGCTATTTGCACCTAGACAGCTTGGAGACGGTCGGACGGAGAGCCTACAAGTCTAGAGCAGATATTGGATCCGCGAAATTCCTTCCATATCTCATTACAATGCCGTTCTAGAGCTTCTGCTGTTCTTCTATTCCGATTTGACCATCTTAGAATCATAAGGCCCCAAAGATTTTCTATGGGGTTGAGATCGGGCGATTTTGAAAGTCATGGTATTAACCTTATTTCCAAGTGTGCACCGAATCATACACGCGTCACCCTTGTTTTATGCAAAGAACAATTGTCTGGCAAATAATGAAATTGTGGCATTTCACTTTCTGGATAAAAGAACCGGACGGCCGGTAACATTCCATTTTGGAAAACATCTACATAATCCAATGCCGATGCTCGTGGTAAATGGAAAAACTCCCCAACACCATCAGCCAACCATACATGATAAGAGCAATTCGACCTAATTCACTGTTTGGTATATCAAGCACTTCTATGTAACGCATCCTATCGTATCGCCAAAGATGTAAACGATCATACTGACTGGACTTTAAAAGTTTTCTCGTCACAGAACATCGTGTTACTCAAGTCGACATTCAAGTATTCTTTGGCAAAATTTAGACAAGCAAATCTATGAACGTCAGTCATATATATTTTCTTTATATAATGCCTGTAATGCAAACCCATGTAATGTATTATTTTTATAACCACGTCTTATAATTTCTCTTTGAATATCTGAGATTTCAGGACGACGACCGCTTCGACGACGATCATTTAAATTTCCCTCCTCGTCTTCACGTGTAATCCAAAGACGAACAGCTTGTTTCTAAAATAAGGAATTTAATGAATGAAAATTGAAAATATTAAGCTTATTTAAGAAAATAAATGATTACATTTATACTTCGGTATCATGAACTCAGTAGAACTTACCGATACATTTAACGCATAGAAATCTCACTATTATTGAGTCCATCGCTATGCAATGCAATTATTTGAGATCTTTCAGCAATTGATAAATTGCGAGGCATCGTAGGAAAATAAAGAAAAAAAAATGTTTACTTTAATATACTTGCCAGTCTGACGTAGGGACTTGTCTTTAATAAATTTTTATTTCAGTGCAAAAAGAGTTTTCCTCTGGTTTCATTCGATAAATAAATAAATGTCATTAAACAATTGTTTCCATTGAACATAATATTATGAATATTGTTTGTTAGAAAAAATAGTTTAATGCGTTACTAACAAAGGTCAAATTGAAATGTCAGTAACAAATAATACGTCTTAATTGTGCATCTCTTTCATTGTTAAAAAGGTAGCGATAAGGTTGAACTCATGAACTTAAAATCGACAGAATCGTTGAACCTTATCGCTATTTTACTTACACATGAAATTTTGTCAGAACTGGTAGACCACTTTCTTGGCCGACCGTACATCTACACTTTAAATAAATTCTGATATTGGAACTTTTTATTCTAAAATTTCATCGACACAATAGTCGACACTGACAAGTCAGTATTTTGTGTACATGAAATGAAAATTTATAGAACAACGTCCATTATTGCTTTTATGACCATTGTTTTTTACTATAGAGATAATTCACTATTTGCTTGATAGGATATGGTTTTCCAAATAAATTTTCTAAAGATAGTTTTCTTCAAAATATGGCCATGAAAATATATGCTGTTGTTGACAATTTACCTGTGAAATTAATGTTTTTGTTTTTTTTTTTGATGAAGCATACAGCCAACAGAACACGTAGGCATCGCTTATAAATTTTAAAATTGTATAAAATATACAGGATTCACTGACAATACAGCAAATATAAGTTTGCGTGATTTTTGACAGTGACACTGGAGAAAACATCTGCCAATAGTGCTGACCATTGAAATATAAATAATATCTTAGCAGTGCTGACCGAACCTAAATATGCTTTCTCTTTCTAACAAGTGATATTTCCATAAGAGATTCCATCCCTATAGTAGGCTTTGTAGGTCTTTTTCTATCCTACGTTTATGGTTACATAATAAAAGTGGAGGGAACACGTTACAATATTTTTGCTACCCCATAGAAGGACATAGAGCTCAAAAAAGTGCAACCGTTTTTGAATTGTCAATGTGTGCGTGCAATAGTGATGTACAACGTGGAAATATTGACACATATCGATTATCGAGAAACAGTATTTCAGATGTAAAGACTTGGTATACAAAATGAAAATATTTTCAATCAAATTATGTTAATAAAACTAAAATTATAAGCGTAGGTATTATTAGTATGAAACTTAAATATTTAAGAAGTATAATATACGTAAAATACAATGTCATGTTTATCTTCAAAAATTGTTTCAAATTTATTCTTGTACGATTTAGTAGCAGCACTGTCTGGTTAATATATTTTATTTGATATTGGTTAATTTAATGCAGTAATCAATAATATTTGGTCGAGAAAATAGTTACAGGTGAAAAGTCACATTGTCCTTTAGTAAACTAGAGGTTTCTGACCTCTTTTTACAGCAAAATAAGCTGCAATTCGGAATTTTTATCGGAGCTCGCTCTGCACGCACTGTAACCACAGAGTACTTTATAATATAGGAAATAGAGACCTCTCTCGCTTTCAATTTAGGAAACGGGGCACACAGACGCCATCTATAGTTTTACGAATGCACTACTGTATTGTCTACGCTCGGATCATGTCACGGTGCGGGACAGCGCGGGCCACGCTGACTACCGCGCAGCCTGAGGGGTGCGCGGCTGCCGCTCTTTTCGAAAGAGTACATATATTTATATATATATATATAATTAATACAAATTACATTAATTATATTAATAAATTTATATTTTATATAATAAAATATAAATAATATTAATAAATTACGTATATTCAGGCAACGAAATCGTAGGTACCCGTAATGGTAGGTACCTATTTTATTTACGATATTAATTCCTATCTTTACAACTTGGCATTAATGTAAGTTATCTAATGTTTAGATTATATTCTTAAGTTCATAAAACATAATCAATATAGCCAATCGAGCTGTTATATATACTAATATTATAAATCTGAAGAGTTTGTTTGTTTGTTTGGTTGAACGCGCTAATCTCAGGAGCTACTGGTTCGAATTGAAAAAATATTTTTGTGTTAGACAGTCCATTTATCGAGGAAGGCTATATAACATCACGCTACGACCTATAGGAGCAGTGCATCAATGAAAAATGTTGCAAAACGGGAGAAAAATATTCCTTTTAAGAGCTTCCGTTGCGAACGCTGCGAAAACGGTTAAAGTTAAGCAACAATCATGTATGACAATATTGTTACTCTTTAAAATTTCTAAAACAAAGTCCTCGGCAGCATATGTCTATTTTTTAAGGTTGACTCATTATAACCTTTTTTATGGTTATCAAATTGGTTCTAAAATGATGCATTCTTTGCGAAGGTTTTTTTATAAACATGATATTATTTCTTATCCAAATAAATACGTTATTCATCACAAGTATTTAATTTTGAACAAAATTGCGCTTTAAATCATTTGATTTCAATAAATATCTTCGGAGATATCATAGTTTTATAATAACTCGGCAACAAAATAATGATCAAGGACCACGCGCGTTTATTTATAACATAACATTATCATGCTTGTATTCCCCGAAAGGGTAGGCTGAGGTGTACGGAGTCGTACACCCACATTTCACCAATGCTGTTATTAAGTCCAATGTAATAGGTGGCGAGCCTATAGCCATCTACCAGGCATAATTCAAAATCCGGCCTTTTACTGAGAATATTCTAACAGAAAAACTCAATATCACTGCCCGGCCTGGGGATCCAACCCAAGACCTCATACTCAGCAGTCGCGCTTGGGCCACTTGTCCTATGAGGCAGGCGCATTTATGATGTCGTAAGCGCAGTTATATCGGGGCGGGGGGGGGGATATAATTTCTCAAATTAACGGGGTAAAACCGCGGGGCACAGCTATTATATTATAATTAGCCTAAGTTACTCCGAATTAGGGTTCCACAGGCTGAGTTTTAGTTCCGACATCCACGTGGACGAAGTTGCGGGTACAGCTAGTTGTATATATAAAAATATAACATTCCATAGTGCCGGTCCGAACAATTGACAGTCAAAAGTTCTTTTTCTCACGAAATAATATTTTATATGTAATCGAAAATATGTCAAACAACTGTATTTTTGGTTTACTGTCGTAAAAACATATATTTTTTTATTTTGTCTATTATGAAGAATAATAAAGAAAATTTAATGTAATTTAACTCTTCTAGACACATCATAGTACTTTCCATAGAAAAAAAAAAACAAATATATCGTGATGTTAACGCAAGTTGCAAGGAGGTAGTACGAAATTCCGATCGCCCCACAGATGTGGCCATTGGCAATCTACCAAGTGTCGATTCATCCACAGACGAGAGGACGAACTCCAGAGCGTGCTCACCTCTCGTTGCTTTTTCACTAACACAATCATTATATCTATAAAATTAATAATCAGACATTTTAAACATATTTTAATATCGTATAATCATTCGTTTAAATGCATAAATTAATGGAATTTACTTAATAGACAATTGGCCAGATGCTCAAACACCACTCAATTTTAAGTAGCTCTCAAATCTTGCGCTGTTACAATTGCTTTTTGATAAAGACAAACGAGTTTTGCGGAAAATATCAAAAAAATCCCTTTATTCAAGGAAAATTGAAACGGCCAAAATTAAAAATAATTACAATTTGCATGTGTCAAAGCTGATAAGCGTTATACCACTCAATACATACTAAACATAATCAATCAAAAAGGAATAAGCGTTTTTCTCAATAAGCGATGTTAACTACTTAAGCTCTTGACATTAACAAAAATATCGTGACGAAACCAGCACATCGAAGAGATATAAAGAAAGTAGGTATGTAAAGCTATGTCAGAGGCTCACAGGTGGCCAAATTCTGAGACTATATAGTTTTTTCAACCCCACGATAAGATATAATTACCGATTAAAAAAACCTTGGTATTTCATAGCAATTTCGAAGAATCTGAATAAATACTTATTGTAATAAATAAAAAATTACGATACTATGTATAGTGCCGAATTGATAATATACGATAGTAGGCAGAACTATTATCGTTAAAAACATAATTCATCGATAGTCAAATATCAACAGTGTACAATCACTAACTTGCGAACGTAGTAGATACCATCTTGTCGTGTACTAATTTAACACATGTCATAAAAAAAAAACATTGTGTGTGAATGTTATTGTGTGAGTTTATTTTATGCTAGTGTTTGACAATTTTGTCGTGTGCGTGCATACCAACGTGATCGAAAATGCATTAGTAATTAACATTTGATTAGTGTGCGCTACCTCACCTCCCGCGGAAAATGACAGACTCTTTTTCATAGAAACAAGAGCATGAGGCGTCTCCTTTTGGTTGAATGCTCTAAGTATTTAATTCACATTTGTACAGAAAAGCTTTTTTCTCTCGATATCAAAATTCAAGATTGACAACGTCAATTTAAGTAAGTCACTACACTTTAACAAAGTTGGTGTTTTATTTACTACTAAAGGAATCGATTTTTAGATACCTATAGATCGATTCAAGTGCATTCGATCCGATTCGATAATCGATGCAGAAGTATTTAATTCATTATCATCCATAAAATCGATGTGGCTTTGGACGACCGACCCTGGGTACAGGCCACCCTTCCTATCCGATTGGGAAGTCTTGGCGTCTGCAAAATTTCTAGTTTAAGCTTTTCCTATCCTCAGTCCACAGTACTGAAAAACTAGCTAGCCATATACTAGCTCCTACACTAGCAGATTTTGAAGTATCCTGTATGACTGAGGCTGTGAATGCCTGGAGAATTGCGTGCCCAAGTACGCATCCGCACGTCAACACATTTTCACAGAGACAGTGGGATGACCCGCTCTGCAGAGTGATACGGAATGAACTATTTAATGCGTCAATCAGTACTGCCGAGCGCGCGCGTCTCCTGGCTGTGTGTGAATGGGAGTCGGGCCTTTGGCTTCACGCACTGCCGTCGTCTAACATAGGTACTATGTTGGATGACACCAATTTCCGTCTCGCTACGTGCCTACGGTTAGGATCGCCGTGCTGTACTCCGCATCGACTCGACTGTCACTGTGGGCAAGCTGTCGACAGCCTCGGACACCATGGCCTATCCTGCAGCAGGAGTGCAGGACGCATATCACGGCACGCCTGTATTAATGACATTCTTCGTCGTGCTTTAGTCACCGCCGGCGTCCCAGCTGTATTAGAACCAAATGGCTTGGCACGAGACGATGGTAAAAGACGGCATGACATTACTGCCATGGAAGTTGGGTAGACCTCTGGTGTGGGACGCAACCTGCGTCGATACCCTGGCGCCATCTCATCTTTCTAGTTCGGCGTCCCGTGCTGGTGCTGCTGCTTCAGCTGCGGAGACCCTCAAGCGGCGAAAATATGACAGTCTTACCAGTAATTATATTTTCGAGCCATTTGGGGTTGAAACACTCGGATCGTGGGGTCCGAGCGCTCGACTTCTCTTTAAAGAGATTGCAAGGCGATTGGTCGACAGTTCACGTGACCTGAAGGCTGGTCTATTCTTTGCACAAAGAATCAGCATTGCCATTCAACGTGGCAATGCTGCCAGCCTTTTGGGCTCGTTACCAGTTGATAGTGATGCGGATGAATTTTTCGACGCTTTATAATATATATATTATTATTATTTTTAGTTATAAGTATATTGTATATATAGTTTATTATATTCTTGCAAATGAATAAATTAATGAATAAATGAAACATAAATGATAAAAAAATTCAAACCAAAAGATCGTGCATCCTTATTTGAAACCAACTTGCTTGTCACAGGTTTACTTTATAGAAGCTCGTGGCGATGAGGGCGACTAAAAATTTGCCGTTTCTTAGGGATGGGTGTTTCAAACGGAATAATTAAATGGAAAGAAAAACGTACTAGTTATAATCTTGCAGTTTATTATATATATTATTTAATGACCTAATTTTTTTCCAATAATAATATTTATGAACGTTTCGAAGGGATGAATCTTAATCAGACTTGGGCAAAATGTAATAAGATTAACCATTAACGATTACGATTACATTTTGTAATCTGTAATCATGATTACAGATTAGCGAAAGTTATCAAAAAAGTAATAATTTCAGTGATTATTGATTAGTAGTTTGTAATCGTAATCATGATTACTTTCTTTGATTACTTTTATGATTACTTATTTTGACTACTTTTTTGATTACTTTTTGTATTAATTTTATTAACTACTTTTTTTGATTATGAACGATTTGCAAATGTGGCAAATCGGTTCAGGCTTATAGAAGTTATGGTTGAATAAAGAAATACATACATGCATGAATCCTAAAAACAAAACAAGGTGTTGTGGCAAATTGATAAAACAATAAAGATTTCAGTTTGATGTTACGGTTAAAAATACTAAACTATTTATCTAAACATACAACGTATAGCACTAATGGAATGTCTCTATAAATACAAAATTATTATTTGTTGTCGAAATTAATAAAAATACGGTAGTGAGCTGGATTTGAACCTACGCGCGTCGGATACTCAAGGTTTTAGCCAGGTCTAGTCGCCATATAGACTGAAAAGGTGATGTCGTCAACGTGAGATATATGTATGTGGAATAGCTCAGTAGTTGCGAAAGTATAATTGGCACATCTAGCTCTACTCGTCTAGGAGATCCATTTGCGGCCACCGTACACCTTAATGTCTCATCATAACTAACAAACAAACTCAAACTCGGCACACTTAGCTCTACTCGAGTCGAAGTTCCAGCTACCGAAGTACACCTTCGGGTCACTCCAGCAATTTATTAGTAAAGATCTCATGACTAACGAAACAAAAGAAAACTCGGCACCCTTAGGTTTGCTAGTCTAGGAGTTCCAGTAGCAACCGAAGTACACCTTCAGGTCACTCCAGCAATTTCTTAGGTCCCATCATAAATAACAAAATGAGCCCAAGCTCGGCACACCTAGTTATACTCGTCTAGGAGTTCCAGTAGCAGTAATCGATGTATCCTTAGCGGACGCCATGCTGCGTCAAAACCGTCTCCCGCACCCCTACAGTGCGTCTATAAACCCTTTTACGAATTCTAAATTATTTTTAATGTAACTAAGATGGAATATCAGGAATACTTTGAAAATTTTGTTTACAGCTTGCGTTAGATGTGGTCATGGTATAACCAAAAACAAGACAGGACAAAAAAAAAATTGAAAATGTAACCCCTAAGATGACCCACTGACCAATAAGTCGGTAAAACTCAGGCATGCGTAATCATGTAATCATGATTACTGATATCAAGATTAACGATTAAAAGTAATCTGATTATTAATCTGATAACAAAAGTAATTGATTACGCATCAACTCTGATCTTAGTGTGGTAACTATTGTGTCTCATCACTAGCTGACTTCATATCAAGTACTTGGCGCTCGGGACATTAGAATATTATCAGGCGTATTTATTATCTTTAATATAAAAGAAACAAGAGCTTGTTTTGTGTGAAAAAGTTTAAAATAGGGCTTAAGGCGGGACGACATTATATAAAAACCAAAAAAGAAAGCTTTATGTATCGATAATTTATTTTGTTACAGTAGTTACTTCTAACGAAGTCGTGGCGCTGAGGGCAAGAGAATATCGAACTTTAGAAGTAATTGGCGTTGAAAAGGTTATATCTTTGTGTCGGATGGTGCTGTCAATATCATACCATATAATTTTACCGGCTGGATTTTGTTGATAAAATTTTATCAAACCAGTGTTTCTTTGTGAATTAGTTGAGTTATGCCCTGCATTTCTGGTTTCGAGTGTTTTCACTAGTATTGTTCATGACAGAAACTCTACACTAAATTAATAGTGTGCCCCAGTGATTTTACATAATTATATTTACCATGCATAATGTTGATTTTATTAGAAATATTATTAAATCTTAAGACGCTTTGGATATTATTAATTTATTCTCTTTCTCTACGAAGCACACCTGAAGTTAAGTCTGTATACCTATATATATATAAAAGTACTCTGGCAAAAATGCAAATCTAGAGGACGCAAACGCGGCTATCGAGCATAGTTCCTGGATTCTGGATTCAATTCCCGAATCGGGAGATTTTATGAAATGAAATGAAATGCAGTTTCGAGTTGACCTGTCCTAACTGACGGCACACATGCATCACCAATATGTATGGGAACCAATAAGTAAAGAAAAATTATAAAGTAGATTCAGAAAAGCTTTTATTTCAGAAACATTTTTTTTACATTCCTCCTCTCAACCTTAAAACTAAATGAAGGGTAGATTCTTTCTGAATGTTATAATCGGAGAGCGTGCGGCCGTCTTCTAGTTGTTTACCGGCGAAGATCAGTCGTTGTTGGTCTGGAGGAATTCCTTCTTTGTCTTGAATTTTGGCTTTGACGTTTTCGATTGTGTCCGAGGCTTCAACTTCTAAAGTAATGGTTTTACCAGTCAATGTTTTAACAAAAATTTGCATGCCTCCTCGAAGACGAAGAACTAAATGCAACGTAGATTCCTTCTGAATATTGTAGTCCGACAGAGTACGTCCGTCTTCCAACTGCTTGCCGGCGAAGATCAATCTCTGCTGGTCTGGTGGAATTCCTTCTTTGTCCTGAATTTTAGCTTTCACATTTTCTATTGTGTCAGAAGGCTCAACTTCTAAAGTAATAGTCTTACCAGTGAGGGTCTTCACGAAGATTTGCATACCACCGCGGAGGCGCAGTACCAAGTGAAGTGTGGACTCCTTCTGAATATTGTAATCAGAAAGAGTGCGGCCATCTTCCAACTGCTTGCCGGCGAAGATCAGTCGTTGTTGGTCTGGAGGAATTCCTTCTTTGTCTTGAATTTTGGCTTTGACGTTTTCGATTGTGTCCGAGGCCTCAACTTCTAAAGTAATAGTCTTGCCAGTGAGTGTTTTCACGAAGATTTGCATACCACCACGCAGGCGTAGCACTAAGTGAAGAGTAGACTCCTTCTGAATGTTATAATCGGAGAGCGTGCGGCCGTCTTCTAGTTGTTTACCGGCGAAGATCAGTCGTTGTTGGTCTGGAGGAATTCCTTCTTTGTCTTGAATTTTGGCTTTGACGTTTTCGATTGTGTCCGAGGCTTCAACTTCTAAAGTAATGGTTTTACCAGTCAATGTTTTAACAAAAATTTGCATGCCTCCTCGAAGACGAAGAACTAAATGCAACGTAGATTCCTTCTGAATATTGTAGTCCGACAGAGTACGTCCGTCTTCCAACTGCTTGCCGGCGAAGATCAATCTCTGCTGGTCTGGTGGAATTCCTTCTTTGTCCTGAATTTTAGCTTTCACATTTTCTATTGTGTCAGAAGGCTCAACTTCTAAAGTAATAGTCTTACCAGTGAGAGTCTTCACGAAGATTTGCATACCACCGCGGAGGCGCAGTACCAAGTGAAGTGTGGACTCCTTCTGAATATTGTAATCAGAAAGAGTGCGGCCATCTTCCAACTGTTTACCGGCAAAGATCAGTCGCTGTTGGTCAGGCGGAATTCCCTCCTTGTCTTGGATTTTGGCTTTGACATTTTCAATAGTGTCAGAAGGTTCAACCTCAAGGGTAATGGTCTTGCCAGTGAGTGTTTTCACGAAGATTTGCATACCACCACGCAGGCGTAGCACTAAGTGAAGAGTAGACTCCTTCTGAATGTTATAATCGGAGAGCGTGCGGCCGTCTTCTAGTTGTTTACCGGCGAAGATCAGTCGTTGTTGGTCTGGAGGAATTCCTTCTTTGTCTTGAATTTTGGCTTTGACGTTTTCGATTGTGTCCGAGGCTTCAACTTCTAAAGTAATGGTTTTACCAGTCAATGTTTTAACAAAAATTTGCATGCCCCCTCGAAGACGAAGAACTAAATGCAACGTAGATTCCTTCTGAATATTGTAGTCCGACAGGGTACGTCCGTCTTCCAACTGCTTGCCGGCGAAGATCAGTCGTTGTTGGTCTGGAGGAATTCCTTCTTTGTCTTGAATTTTGGCTTTGACGTTTTCGATTGTGTCCGAGGCCTCAACTTCTAAAGTAATAGTCTTGCCAGTGAGGGTCTTCACGAAGATTTGCATACCACCGCGGAGGCGCAGTACCAAGTGAAGTGTGGACTCCTTCTGAATATTGTAATCAGAAAGCGTGCGCCCATCTTCCAACTGCTTGCCAGCAAAAATAAGTCGTTGCTGGTCTGGAGGAATACCTTCTTTGTCTTGGATTTTGGCTTTGACATTTTCAATTGTGTCAGAAGGCTCTACCTCTAATGTAATAGTCTTACCAGTGAGAGTCTTCACGAAGATTTGCATACCACCACGGAGACGCAGTACCAAGTGAAGTGTGGACTCCTTTTGGATATTGTAATCAGAGAGGGTACGGCCATCTTCTAGCTGTTTGCCAGCGAAAATCAGTCTCTGTTGGTCTGGAGGAATTCCTTCTTTGTCCTGAATTTTGGCTTTGACATTTTCAATTGTGTCAGAAGGCTCGACCTCTAATGTAATAGTCTTACCAGTGAGAGTCTTCACGAAGATTTGCATACCACCACGTAGGCGCAATACCAAATGAAGCGTAGATTCTTTCTGGATGTTGTAGTCGGATAGAGTACGTCCGTCTTCAAGTTGCTTGCCTGCGAATATCAATCGCTGCTGGTCTGGGGGGATACCTTCTTTATCTTGGATCTTAGCTTTGACGTTTTCAATCGTATCCGAAGGCTCAACTTCCAATGTGATAGTTTTTCCAGTCAATGTTTTCACAAAAATCTGCATACCACCTCGAAGTCGGAGCACCAGGTGAAGAGTTGACTCCTTCTGGATATTGTAGTCGGAAAGTGTGCGTCCGTCTTCTAGTTGCTTTCCGGCGAAAATCAATCTTTGCTGGTCTGGAGGAATGCCTTCTTTATCTTGTATCTTAGCCTTGACATTTTCAATAGTATCTGAGGGTTCAACCTCCAATGTTATGGTTTTCCCCGTCAAAGTCTTCACAAAGATCTGCATATTGTCCTGAAATAAGAAATAAAATAACTGTTAACACATGTCTGAAGCCTTTGTCACTAGGCACTCTCTCGCTGGAAAACGTTTGTTAACTATGAATCACCGAGTAATGATGACGAATCATTACGCAGAGTTGTCAAACTTTAAAGATAAATCTTTGAAAAGCATTAACGCATGCTTACCGAACTCTAAAGTTATTATATTAAATGGAAAAAGAATACGATCGCGAACAGGATTCGAAACTGCGCCTCCCGGATAAATACTCCAGGCGCTCTGACCACTAAGCCATCTCGACCTCTGCTCACTACCGCGAATTCTTCATCCATATTTTAACACGTCTTATGGCGAAGTCATTGCAATCAATTCAGTACCTATACAGGTGACCGAATAAAACCGTAAATATTTATTTCTAAATAAATAATGTGTGTAAATAATTACCTACTTGAAAATTCTAATCATTTAAATAAAGCAAATATTTAATGACAAACAAAATAACTTTTAAAATAAAAAATAACTATAAAATTCATTTATCAACAAAATAGGTACCTACATTAATTCCGCAGCAGTTTACCTATACCGAATGCCACAGATAAATAGGTCATGGGTAGAATACGTCACCGTGACCTGGTGGCCTACTAACTACCAATAAATTTAATTAATAAACTACATACACATGAAGAGAACTTGTAAAACTGGTTTGTTATCTACCTACCTGCTGTGTTATTGTAAGAATAATCCCATAGCTTTCTATTCTAAATAGTAGCAACGGAAAGAAAAACAAAACCATACAGTGTCAACATACTGATTTTAATAAATTAAGCATAACATTGTTGAATTAATGTTAAAGATTTTTATTAATCATTACTAGAATATTTTAACATAGGACAATCTAACTTTAATTTAAAACTTAGTACGTAGCAAAGCTATTAACAATTTGTTCCGAGTTGAGAGCCATTGGCCACTATTAGTAAACCAAAATGGCGTACAATCAATACCTAATACAATTATACTGCGCAGTTCACCAATCCACGTCATATCAAACATTGCAATTAAACACACTACAACAATGGGAAAACGAGTAGATTACAACTTACCGATTAATCACTGGAATTTAGTCTGATAAAACACAAAATTTCAATAATATCTTGTTTTCTCTGACGTACAACTCTAAAAGTCACGCGCTTGTGAATATGAATTCCTTTTTCAATTTCTCGTTTATAAATGCGCTCCGAGAACTGACGTACCCTTTATATAGACACGGTCTCGTGTAAAATCAATGACCGCGAAAACCATCGAAGATAGCCGAACCAGAATTCTGTCTCTTTTTAACGTATCGTGAAAGAAAGTGATGGTAACATTGTTCTAGAACGCGTGCGTGCGTCGCTTCTTTCCTTTGTGACGCAAACTAGTCCGACTGGAGGAAGCCCAACAAAACAAAGTCAATTCTACGAAATACGAATCATGGCGATCAATACATGTACAGAATTTAGACGCAAAACTAAGACGTTCAAGGCATTGCACTCTATTCAGGCCCAGACGTTTTATTAGAGCTGTTAAAATAGCATAGGCACCTATAGCTAATTGAGCTATAAACAAACGACCTTTAGACCGTAAAGCGTTCTCCAAATACAATGTTTGTAGGTACCTATGATTTTAATCATAAATTATTTATATAACTGACTGACTAATGTTTTTTCACTGTCGAGGGAATGCACAGAACGTATCACGTGATAATCAACTCTCTGCAGGTGGGTTAGGCACAAAGTAGGTAATCTCAATTGTTTCTAACACTACTTTGAAACAGATTTATTTCAAAATATGTAGGTACTTAGTTTAGTAATCGATAGGTAGGTGTTATTACATCATCTAAACAGATGTGGATGGAACCTAGATAGGTTACAGTAAAATACAAGCTCATTTAGTTTCTAGCAAAGGAAGCTGATAAAATGGATGAATGATGAGTCACCGTGAATTTGTAGTTGCAATAATTGCGCAATACATAAGTATAAAGAACCTAATAAGTACCTTCTAACATAAGAAATATCTAGTTATGCATCTCTAGATAGCTCTGCTGTCAATATGATCACAAGCATCCCAAAGAGGCGAAAACGCAAGACAACGTATTCCTTTTCTAGGTAAGTACCTACTTAGGTACATAATTAAAAGGATTTATTTGTATACATATAGGTAACGAAAGCTTCGTTCCTAGGTCTATTGCCTTTGCTATACGTAGATACTAGGTATAGGTTGGTTGGTCTTGGTCTGCAGTGAATATCATCATCATCACTCTTGTCTCTATCTCTAATTTCATGGATTACCCATTGGGTCGTTAACCAAATGCGCATTAAAGAATAATAAAAATAAACATTTGCTTTGTTTTTCTTTTTCCAAATCAGTTATTTGAGTTTATTTTTGTATTAATGCCGACGACCGAGGTTGATAACATTCGTGGCAGTGGTCCCAGTCAGGCGATCAGGGGTCAAAATCATTAACAAATAAGGCGATATATTTATTTATCCATTATTATCTGATAAAACGATATTATCTACATCCTTCTAGATCTAGAAGCTTGTACTGCAATGACATACCTAGATACTATTGTTCCGGTTTTAAAACAATACCTCTATTAGGTACTTGAATTTTACAAAGATAACATTATGATAATAAATAAGTAAATAGTACCTACTTGTCGCACTTGTCGCCTTGTGGGTGTACGGCTGTGTACACCTCTGCCTTCGGGGAATACAGGCATGATGCTGTTATCTATACTTAATATTATAAAGCTGAAGAGTTTGTTTGTTTGATTGAACGCGCTAATTTCAGGAACTACTGATTCGAATTGAAAATTTATTTTTGTGTTGGATAGTCCTTTTATCGAGGAAGGCTATAGGCTATATATCATCACGCTACGACCAATAGGAGCGGAGCATCAATGAAAAATGTTTGCAACATTTTGTAAAAGATAGACATATGCTATCGCGGACCATTTAATAGAACTTTAAAGGGGAACAATTCTGTCATACATGATTTTTGCGTAACTTTAACCGTTAACACAGCGCACGAAAAGGAAACTCTCAAAAGGAATATTTTTTTCCCGTTTTAACAATGTTTTTCATTGATGGTCCGCTCCTATGGGTCGTAGCGTGATGTTAGGTATATAGCCTTCCTCAATAAATGGACTATCCAACACAAAAATAATTTTTCAATTTGAACCTGTAGTTCCTGAGATTAGTGCGTTCAACCAAACAAACAAACAAACTCTGAGTTATAATATTAGTATAGATATACATAATACTACAGATAACTCTTTGAAAAGCATTAACGCATGCTTAGCGAACTCTAAAGTTACTTTTATGTTATCTAATATATAAAATTCTCGTGTCACAGTTTTCGTTGCCATACTCCTCCGAAACGGCTTGACCGATTTTGATGAAATTTTTTGTGCTTATCCGGTATCTATGAGAATCGGCCAACATCTATTTTTCATCCCCCTAAATGTTAGGGGTAGTCCACCCCTAATTTTTTTATTTATATGGCAAAACAACGTTTGCCGGGTCAGCTAGTAGGTATTTAGAAGAAGTATTTATTTTGGTTAACAATATAGAAAAAATAAATAAAATATTGTCTAGGGAAAACTAAGAAATGCCTTATGTAAAGAAGCCGTACGTTACAGATAAATCTTTGAAAAGCATTAATGCATGCTTAGCGAACTCTAAAGTTATAATAGACGTCGAGATGGCTTAGTGGTCAGAGCGCCTGGAGTGCAGGTTCGAATCTTGCTCACGACCGTATTCTTTTTCTATTTAATATTATATCTTTAGAAGCCGTATATTGTTGGTATCATATACAGTAGTTTAATTAGATTTGCCAACCTGAGATTCCAGCGCTCGAGGTCACACGTGTTAGCTGTTATAGGTATACCTACCTACCTATGAGAAATAGTACAGTATAAGCTTAACATTATATTTATTTGTATTAAAATATACGCGAATGTAATTAAATTCCAAAAAATAATTGAACGGCAATTTGATGGAGTGGACACGTTCTCAAAAAAAGGACAGATCTGACAATATGACACTTATAATAAGCGTGCTTCATTTAAGTGTAGGCATCTAATCGTATCAAATAGAAATCGATAGCCTCTGCCTAGCCTACTCCAATGGGAAACGGGCGTTATCGTTTGCATGTATGTTTAAAAAAACTGGAGTTTAAGTAACGACGACTAAACGAATTTATTTTTACGTAGCCTCGAAGCAATGTGATTCCCGAACATAGTTAAAGAATCAAAGACATTCAACTACATACTAGTTACAATATTAAATGGAAAAAGAATACGGTCGCGAACAGGATTCGAACCTGCGCCTCCCGGATAGATACTCCAGGCGCTCTGACCAACTAAGCCATCTCGACCTCTGCTCACCACCGCGAATTCTTCTTCCATATTTTAACACGTCTTATGGCGACGTCATTGCAATCAATTCAGTACTTACAAGTGACCGAACCGACACGACTAACTTTGCAGTTAATACAATGTCGTAAAGAATGCAATTACCTTAATAATTCAAGATATGTCTTTGAAAAAACATTAACGCATGCTTAGCGAACTCTAAAGTTACAATATTAAATGGAAAAAGAATACGGTCGCGAACAGGATTCGAACCTGCGCCTCCCGGATAGATACTCCAGGTGCTCTGACCAACTAAGCCATCTCGACCTCTGCTCACCACCGCGAATTCTTCTTCCATATTTTAACACGTCTTATGGCGACGTCATTGCAATCAATTCAGTACTTACAAGTGACCGAACCGACACGACTAACTTTGCAGTTAATACAATGTCGTAAAGAATGCAATTACCTTAATAATTCAAGATATGTCTTTGAAAAAGCATTAACGCATGCTTAGCGAACTCTAAAGTTACAATATTAAATGGAAAAAGAATACGGTCGCGAACAGGATTCGAACCTGCGCCTCCCGGATAGATACTCCAGGCGCTCTGACCAACTAAGCCATCTCGACCTCTGCTCACCACCGCGAATTCTTCTTCCATATTTTAACACGTCTTATGGCGACGCCATTGCAATCAATCAAATCTTGAATTATTAAGGTAATTGCATTCCTTACGACATTGTATTAACTGCAAAGTTAGTCGTGTCGGTTCGGTCACTTGTAAGTACTGAATTGATTGCAATGACGTCGCCATAAGACGTGTTAAAATATGGAAGAAGAATTCGCGGTGGTGAGCAGAGGTCGAAATGGCTTAGTTGGTCAGAGCGCCTGGAGTATCTATCCGGGAGGCGCAGGTTCGAATCCTGTTCGCGACCGTATTCTTTTTCCATTTAATATTGTAACTTTAGAGTTCGCTAAGCATGCGTTAATGCTTTTTCAAAGACATATCTTGAATTATTAAGGTAATTGCATTCTTTACGACATTGTATTAACTGCAAAGTTAGTCGTGTCGGTTCGGTCACTTGTAAGTACTGAATTGATTGCAATGACGTCGCCATAAGACGTGTTAAAATATGGAAGAAGAATTCGCGGTGGTGAGCAGAGGTCGAAATGGCTTAGTTGGTCAGAGCGCCTGGAGTATCTATCCGGGAGGCGCAGGTTCGAATCCTGTTCGCGACCGTATTCTTTTTCCATTTAATATTGTAACTTTAGAGTTCGCTAAGCATGCGTTAATGCTTTTACAAAGACATATCTTGAATTACATACTAGTTGTTTACTAGCTATGCTATGCTAAGTCTACTGTCAGATGCCCGCGTCTGCGGATATGAAAGCTGTACTATAAATCTCTTTGCACAGAATAGATAATATGTAGTAGAGGTTCTTTGCCAAGTTTTCCAAACAAGGTTAACAATAAATTGTAGGCAATACCGGCAGGATTTTTTGAAATAAAGGAACGCGTTTTGTTTGTTCATGATGTTTCTTTATAATTTCCTGGTATGGTTATTATAACGTACTTTGCTGTGGCATTGTAGACCGCTGTAGGTACCAATACAATCATGAACATAACTGTCCCACAATCCCACTGCAGGACAAGGCCTGTTCTCATACAGAGAAGGCACAAGCATTTATCACCACGCTAGCTGACTGCGGGTTCGCGATTTCAGAACAGCAAGTCCAGGTTTTCTCACGATGTTTTCCTTCACCCTATGTTGATATCTTAGATTAACTAAGAAAGTACATAATTATGACATTGAAAAAGTCACATTGGTACAAGCCAGGTTTGAACACACTATCTGTGGCTCAGGAGGGACGGACCCGTAATCACTCGGCCATACAATAATATGTTATGAATAATTATATTATCATTGTTATTGAGAGGTAATAGAGGTGTATTAGAGGGGCTCGTGGCTAAGTATCAGCCGCACAGATCGATCGATCAAGGTTAAGCTGCGCTTGCCGCTTGTCGGTCTGTGGATAGGTGACCATCATATCATACCGAGACCCCTCCGTGCCTCGGAGAGCACGTTAAGCCGTTGGACCCGGTTGTCCAATTAAGATCTATGACAGCTGTTACGGGTAGTCAGAGGCTGAAAGTCTGAGAACCAGTCATACCACGAGATATCGTGTTACCCAGTAACTGGGTTGTGGAGGTCAGATAGGCAGTCGCTCCATGTAAAATACTGGTATTAAGCTACATCCGGTTTGACTGGAAGCCGACTCCAATGTAATTGGGAAAAGGCTAGGCAGATATATATATATATTAAAAATAGGGGCTCTAACGAGCGGCAGTCGTCGACAACGTGCCACTCGTATGTAAGAGCTCTAACATATCAATTCGAGTCACTGAGTATTGTATACCTATATTAGGATAATAAACAGAAAAATGCAAATTTCCACATATTGTTTTAAAAAATAACTAACCGGTCTATTGGCTGCAAACGCGGCTGCTGACCGTTAAGTCAGGGGTTCGATTTCTTTTAAGAAATTTTCAGTAGTAGACCGGAGTCACGAAGTTGCCGGTGTGACACCCCCGTTCTTCAGAGATCGTGTAATACCGTCAATCCTGTGCCTGATCTCGCTCCGGTCATATTGGTTTGTCGTCCCATCAGACTTTGAGAGTGAAGTAAGAGAGAGTGCACCTGTGTTTGCATTTTAATATCATACCTACATACTTAGCCAATGTCTGCAAAGATCCGTGATTTAGGTTATTTTTTCTTTTTTTTTGCTTGTGTTGTATCAAAGTAATATAAACCATTTTGCACATGAAAAGCATGGCCTATGGCATTGCCCTATGAACCATTTTCGAGAAATGGGCTTTCAATTATTTTCTAATTTTTAAAACCCTTTGTATCTCAGAACTGGTATTTCGCATGAAAAGGTTTTCAGGTTAGTCATTGTTAATCTAGTAAAAATATGTACGGAACCCTCAGTGGGCCGTGGGCGAGTATAGAGGACATATTATAAATAGTTCAGGAATCGAACCCTGGCTGTGTAAGGATATGCAAGCTAAAGATCCAAACGAAAAATGAATATATCCACATTGCCAGTTTTGAGATACAGAGGATTTAAGAAAATTTGAGAAAGTGATAAAGATAAGTAAGATAAAATATAATGGACCTTTTTTCAAATATGGCACATTCATAGGACAATGCTTCTTATTAGCTGAATGGTTTCCATGGACAAGATTAATCCGATGCTGCAATAAAATTGGTAGATTTCTGCTAGCTATCTATAACTCACTATAGTTTAGGGATAATTAAATCCAGGTTTTCTTCTTAGAATAATAACTAATAGCAGTTTTCTTCATGATCTTGTCCTCTACAACCTATGGCTCAAGAGGCTCATAACCCCTTGACAACCACAACATTATTCTGCATTTGATCAATTTATAAAATTCCATTCTTTAACACATCTCTGAAAGGAAAGGTACAGTCTCAGTTAGACATCCTCTAAAAAAAATACTATGAGAAACACACCTCAACAGCATTTAAGTCTACATAAAATGAAATAGCAGTAACAATATTAGTCATGTATTGAAACAATAATTATTTAATAAGACTAGGGATACAAATATTTATAACAATAATACAACCAATATTTTTGGTTAATGGAACATTGTGCTTACATTCATAATTACTTTTTTGGTTCTTCTGTTGCTTCCCAAGGTCGAGGTCCTCTTTTATTTTCCCAGTTATCTATATCAAGTTTTTGTATTTCTTCATATGTCTGTTCCAAAGTGACATTTTTTTCTCTGTGAAGGCCCATTTTTTCTGCCTCTTCCTTACTAACACCTTTAACTCTAGAGAATTGGTATCTGAAAAATATTATTTTAACTGATAATACTGATAATTTTACAACATGAGGAGTTACACTCTATGGCTCCCTGTGAATCCCTCGGGATTTGTGGATTAAGAATCTATACTATAGGGTGGCTGGCTGAGAGTAGACCCATATAGTTGAGAATGACATTACTCTGAAAGACCAGTAGTGAACTGCTATAAGTTACACAAGTAAAAAAAAAATTGGGAGTAACCCACTACAGTTATCAGTTAATTGTAGTTTAATAAGTACCTCTTACTGTTCAATTATAACAGGTTATCTCTCATCAATTTATGATTTATTTAGAGTACTTTGTTACATTGTCAGAACATTTCTCTGACCATTGTATTACTTTCATATTATGCAAAGCTACAATCTTAGCAAACCATTATAAACCTCTATTAGAAGAATATTTCAAAGTTTCTAATAATTCAGTTTATTGATAAAGCATATAAATGTGATATAAATCACCTGATTTGTGTCCATTCTCGTAAACCGAAAGAACCTCCAACCATAAATAAAATGAAGGGCAAACCAAATTTGAAAGATCTACGTTTTCTTAAGGCGGAAAATGTATCGCGTAATGAACCTAATCGTGCATTAAAATTCTCCATCATATTCGAAATTATTAGAAAAATTATACACTCTGATATAATAACATAACCTTCAATTCAATCAAAGACTACTACAGCGTTGACAATCTTAGTAGTGGCAAACGAGAAATTGTTCGAATATAAGACTACAAAATTAGGTTGGACTCCAAAAGTAACGTGAATCCATACCTTTTTAGGTCATTTTAAATTGGTATCATTACATATCAAGGAATTTAAAAAACCTCTGGATAGATGGCGGTATATACAATTGAATCACTATTGCTGACTATGTAGTTATAATAAGAAACTTAAGATGGCGCGATTACAGTTGTAGGTGCTAGTTCCTTTTGGTGTGACCGTGAGACCTGCCATAGCTCGATGTTCAACATGTCTTCAGTAAATCACGTCGTATAAAAATCACAATTATTGTATCATATACGTCACATATTTTTCATGAAAAAATTAAATGTAAAAATTATTTAGGGCATATTTTTTTTTTTTTTGCAACACTCGCCTGTGCAAATGTCAGTTGTCATGACAGACATTTTCTTTCAAACAAACTTGGCCGTTGGATTGCCTAACAGTGGTTTTCGGTGTCTTGTTTGTTTTTCTAGATTTTAATCGTCCTTAAGTGCTTTTTCCACCTAAGCCCGTTGAGTTGAGCTTCTGCTCCTCCGGCCGTGTCGATTTAGTGCTTGCGTTAATTAAAATCTAAGTGTTGAGATAGGACTCTGACGACTCGTTTGAATTTGTGTGTGATATTTGGGCCAATCCGTGAAAAATTGAACGTAAGGAAAAAGTGCTGTCACAACATTTTACAAACAATTTACTAGACCGTTTTACACACTATTGAATGCAGTTTTTTTTTATGTGCAGTATAGCTCACTATCTTTAAAAAGAAATTATGACGGAGTTAATTGTTGTTAATTCAACTGATTAAAAATTAAAAATAAGAAGCAAAAAAGGCAATTTTAGCGTGTCACAACTACTGTCGCTTACTTTAACTAACCAAAGTTCATGGTTTTTAAGACATACCTCAGCTTTTTTTAGGAGATTTTATAGAATATTGTTTTTTTTTTTAATTAATCATTAATTTTATAAAAAAATCTTATTGTATTGCAATAAAATTCATGAAATATGATAATCAAATTAGTACCATGGTGGACATTCCACTTTAGTCACTACTGTTTTATTCATAAACGTAGGATAGTTAAAGACCTACAAAGCCTACTTTGGGTATGGAATCTCTTACGGAAATATCACATGTTAGAAAGAGAAAGCATATTTAGGTTCGGTCAGCACTATTGGCAGATGTTGTTTTCCACAGAGTACTTTATTATAACTGTTGTTTTCTCCAGTGTCACTGTCAAAAATCACGCTAACTTATATTTGCTGTATTGTCAGTGAATCCTGTATATTTTATACAGTTTTAAAATTTATAAGCGATGCCTGGTTGTTGTGTTGGTGACTGCGATGTTTCTTATAAAAATAATCCAGAAAAACATTCATTTCACAGGTAAATTGTCAACAACAGCATATATTTTCATGGCCATATTTTGGAAAAAACTATCTTTACAAAATTTATTTGGAAAACCAAATCCTATCTAGAAAATAGTGAATTTTCTCCATAGAAAAAAACAATGGTCATAAAGCAATATTGAGTACGTTGTTCTAATATAAATTTTCATTACATGTACACAAAATAGTGACTTGTCAGTGTCGACTATAGTGTCGATGAAATTTTAGAACAAAAAGTTCCTATATTAGAATTTATTTAAAGTGTTGATGTATCTCTGCACATTGATTATTTTTCCAAAATTTATTTTAATTGGGTTACCTAATACTATCGACACAGAAGATGAAACCAAAATGTTTGGAAACGTTTCTGTCTGTTTGTCGGTGTGTCTGCCCGAACGCTTATAACATATAAGAAGCTAAGCGTAGCTTAGTGGCCCAGGTTACGTAATCACGCTATTACAGTAGTCTCCAAATGCGGCTCGAATCCGGACCGCCAACCTACTTTGTGCGGACCTCGGTTGTTAATAATGATCTAACGAACTGCGCTAGTAATATTAATTTTAAAAACAGACCCCGAATGAAACTAGTTGTTGATTCCTGCGCTATCACCTTTAGGTGGTGAGCACTGAGCCTATATGTGATAGCGTAATAAGTATGTTGTTTATATATTTTTTTGTACAAATTCAAGAGAATATCCCAATTTTATGATATATATTTTTTATACTGAAAGGTTTCCTATCGATGCTAAGGAAAAGGAATAATAGATGAGACTAATTGATAAAGAAAATAATAAAGATAAAAGAGTAAAAAAATAAAGAAGAAATAAAAAAAGATAATAGGATATACAAATATATTTTTTCGGGGGCGAACGTTCAAAAACGCGCCCAGCCTTTATGGATAAGACCGGGGTGTATAGGATTCTTAACTCACTAAAACCACTTCGGTGGTCACCATCAGCATATGGAGGGAGGCACGTAATAGACCAGCTCCAGCACCCCCGCTATGCAGCGCCTATTAAGGCACATCTCTAGAGAGACTGTAAAGGGGTCTCCCCTAAGCCTCGCAGTGCACGATAGCACATGACCACTATGCCACCGTCTTCTCTGGGATCACGATGGGTAAACGGAGTCCCCTCTCTAAGCATCTGTGACCCCAAAGGGCCGCCTGCCTTAAATCATACAAGAGGGGTTGCGGCTGCTAGGTGCCAAGGCGGTTGCCTCCTAGACGCTTTCTTCACCGAGAGGGATCGACCCTCTCACAATATTGCTTGGAGGCCTCTTCCTGGAGAACAACAGTCTCATAAAAGGAAGCCATTCCTCTCCAGTTCACTTTAATTGCCAGCGACAGCGACAGGTCTTGCCCGATACTGGCTCTTAGTACCCTTAAATAGTACAGTTAGCCGCGTGGGCTGCGCATGTGCGCGTGGCACTGATCGTGGGCATCATGCGAGACAGTTAAAATCGGTCATCACTGAGCTACAAGATGCAGGTCTTATTGTGGTAGCAACTGTATGCGATCAAGGCACTAATAATGTAAACTGTGTTAAATATCTGTTGCAAGAAACACGGGGTATCCTGTTGAGAAAGGCAGAAGAACCCCGAGGCAACATCATTTTAATAAATAACCAGGAGATTATCCCATTGTACGACCCACCTCATTTAATGAAATGTATTAGAAATAATCTAATTTCCAAAGATTTGAAATATACAATTAAGAATCAAACAAAAACTGCAAAATGGGAACATATAACCTCCCTGCATAAAGAAAACCCGGGCTACAAGGGAATACGACTGGTGCCAAAATTGACGGATTCTCACTGTGACCCGAACAAAATTCCCCGGATGAAAGTCAAATTTGCTACACAACTTTTCAGCCAAACTGTGGCATCAAATATGGGATATCTTGCAGGTAAATGTCAACCAGTACCTTTTTTGTGATAAAACAATTTTAAATATTTACTTGCCACACAGTTTCAACTATATATTCTGCCAGATGAGAATTTAATCTGTATACTCGTGAAAATACGAAATTGTACTAGATAACAATAATATTTCTATTGTCTGGTAATTAGCGACTCACCAAATAAACACTGTTATAACAATTATTAAATATATTTTTATTTTGCAGATAAAGGTATAATTCCTGAAGAAGCCAAACATACAGCAGACATCATGTTGTTCTTTGATGAACTTTTTGATTCCTTAAATGGAAGCTTCGGAAAGCGAAAGAAGCATGGAAAGCCTCTTCTAGGACCTGCGACGCCCAATTCCATACATCATAAAACATGGACGGATTCTAAAAATCTCTTGAAAAATATGAAATTTATAAATAGAAAAACATTAAACAATGAGCACGTTCCCACATTAAATAATTGGGTGTGGACTCTAGAAGGTATAGAATTCTTAATAAAAAATATTGCAACAAAATATGGTGTAACATCAGTTTGGTTGCGGCATCTGAATCAGGACCCAATAGAAAACTTTTTTGGTTCAATAAGGAGCCACGGATGCCGTAACGAATCAGCATTTACTACATTGCTAATTAACAGCCTCTCTAGTGTTCACGCCCCTGGGGCAAATTGTGAAGTCGACAGTTGTCATGCTTTGCATGAAGTACTCATCACAAGCGGGGGCAGCAAAGCACAAATAAATTGCGAGCTTCAAAATATTCCCGACATCACATTTGTACCCCTTGAAGATAAAAATGACCCGCGACAAGTTGGTGGCCTTCAATATGTTACCGGATATTTTGTTAAAATTGCTAAGAAAAAGGTCTTCAAGGGGTGTAATCAATGCAATATGAATTTGATGTCTGACCATGAGCCTGAATATTTAAGATACAGGGAATATGCAAATAAGAAATGGCTTTGCAGTCCCAGCGACTCTCTTTTAAATTGTATATCGAATCTGCAGGATATAAATCATACAATATTAAAAGAAAATTTAGAAAAAAAACATTTGAAAGAGTTAATTAAAACTATAATTTTAATTCATGTAGATTTTAGATACATAGAATGCGCCACTCATAAAGAAAAATTAATAGATTTTTTAATAAAAATATCCTGCAGATTCTTCATATATAATTATTGTAAAGAAATAAATAAAATATTATTAAATAAGAGAGAGTGTGATGATGATACGGATTTGCATAAAATAAAAGCAAAGAAACTGTATATGAAGTGTTTTAAAAGAAAAAAATAAATAATTGAAACAGATTATCAATCTTTTATTAGAAATTTTCATTTAAATATAAATTAGAAATTTGTATATACACACAAAACTATGTAGCTATAAAGTAGCTAGGTACGTACAAGCGTGCATATATTGCTATACATATGTTTATATTGGCATTAGTTCCAAAACCAGTGTCGAGAGGGCGACACTTTGCATTACTCAATTTGACCGCTGAGATAGACCTCTATTTCAGTATATTAAAAAGTACTCTGTGGACTACTAAGATTCACCACTTCTCGTGGATTTGGTTCAAACTAATAGAAATAGTTAGGTGCAAGACTAGATAGTAACAACTGTGAAGATCGCGCTGCGAACAAATTAAACTAGAGTCTCTTTTATCATAAGATTAAATACACCATTAGAAATCATAGATTCCTTTATATTCTGCCATTTTGCTGACATCAATTTGCCTCCGAACTCAAAAAGACGAAATAAAAGAAAATGTAACTTTTGCAGCAAAAAAGTAACATTTCAGGAAAGGAAACGTAACTTTTGACTTAAGGGCCCTGGCAACACTGTCGTCATCATTGGGGAACTTTCAGTTGTACACGACCGACCAATTGTAGGCGAGTGTCAGGGGCCTGGAGTTTAGTTTTAAAAGATCCACCAGTTGAGGCCCAAATGTCAGCAAGAAGAGCGTTGTAAACTTTTACAGCCTAGTCTGTGGAGGCACGGCAGTCGATCGCAAAAATGGCACATCTGTGGACCAACCGCCCTGCGGTTTGTTGACGTCATCGATTACTCGTATCATATTTATGCTTTAAAATGTATTTTATATCGTTTTAATCCACCTATTAATATGTGTTAAGAATGAACTAAACTCATTAAATAATAACATAGTAGGTACTTTTAGTCCACCTAGTAACAGCATTTACGTATGTAAACATATGTACTTATAACGGCATTTCGCGCGTTACCCGCGTAATTGATAACGATATTTTGTTATCATTTTATTGTTGTGTACCCTTTTTTTTTTTGATTATAATGCATTCTTAATGAAATGAAGTATTCGAATTAACAATTCATTTGAATGACGTAATAATAGGTAACGAACAGTATTGCAACAAAGTTGTAGGTAGCTCGCGAGTTGAGTACCTATTTTGATAAGCTTATATTATTGAAACTATATGATTTAGCGTTTTTATGAGTTATCTATCGTTTAGATTAGATCATCAAGATCGCATAACATAAACAATGTAGCCATTCAGGCTAGTTTTGTTTAACAAAACATTCCACAGCGCGCCGCGCATTCTTTGGCGCGTAAATTTTGTTTACGTGTTTATAGAATGAATATGTATGTACAGGTATCAATATTCTTTGCTAGATTAATTTGAATAGGTATATAGTATCATTTTTTTAATAGTTATTTTTAATACGTAACAAATTTTTTGTATATAAATTACTCAAAAATAGGTAAAAAAACTTTACTTTTGTGTTTACATTCAAAATGCCATTTATGTATAAATAATTTTAACATCGCAATAAATACAGTATTGTAGCACATCTAATGACGTTTAATTCACACATACATCATTTAAATGCCTGTCATACAAAAAAACAAAGATAACGTGATATTAATAATGCAAGGTCGCGCACTTTAGCGCGTAAATCCCTGTCTGTGGAGCGACCGCCGTGCGGGCCCACAGAAGCCCATTTTCAAGATTGCGGCGCCCCACGTACGACAGGTTTTAGATTTTTTCTATGTCATGGTAACTTTTACAGTTGGTAGTTACTATTATTAATTATACATGTACTACGTAGTTGTTTTGTTGTCGCAGTGTTACTAGTGGGAAAATATTCAGGGTGTTCTTTCACGAAAACACAGATTTGTTTGATATATAAGTTTGTTACTGTTAGTATATTATATCTTCTTAACAATGGCCTTCATGAGTCAGTAACATCTGCACCACAAAGGGACCTGACACATGTATCTTTCATGTACCTTAAAAACTGATTCAACCTCAGTAGAGTTTCCCCATATCATAAGGCTATATTGTAAGCCTGACGCAGCATATGCATTATACGCAAGGCACATTCAATCGAAGATTTTTCTCTGAGACGTCGAAACGTCGAACTGTATCTACTGAGTCTATCACATACCGATGTGACCTGATTAGACGAGTTAGATACAGATTTTAGTTTATAAACTCATCATCAAACCCTATTCAGTAAGTTGGTACGTATACCTACTTACTAATTTGTACACTTGCACAGTTTACTAGCTCTTCTTTCCAAAAAATATAACACCAAACCTTCTTTATTTTCATAACATTTGAAATAAACCAAGTGCTAAAGTCTCGATCAAGAAAGAACCCGATTTATCAAGCGAGTAGGCGAAACTGACCAGTACACTTTGAAATTTGGTCATAGTTGTGATTAGCTGGTATATATTGGCGCGAAGGAGATAAAAGTATTTTCAACAGTTGTGCTCACTACATTCCATTAATTATTGGAATCAAAAGAAATAGACATTAATTCTTCAAAATCCAAAAAGTCACCTAAAAGTAACCTTTCACATCGTGTAACTTAAAAGTAACCCAACGTCGTCAAAAGTAACATAAAAGGTTACAAAAGTAAACTTCTGGCAACGCTGGTCTGCAGTGTTGCCGGGACGTTTTTCACTTTACCCTTTGCTTAATTCCATAGAAACTTACCATAGAATTAGGTTATTAAAAAAAAACTTATCAAATGTTAACAAAGTTATAATATTAAATGGAAAAAGAATACGGTCGTGAGCAGGATTCGAACCTGCGCTAAGCATGCGTTAATGCTTTTCAAAGATTTATCTTTAAATGTTAACAACTTCCATAAAAGTCTCCTTTGCGTCGTCGTTTTTTTTTCTCATAAATACTGTTATTAAATCTTTCTAACATGGTTATCCGCAAAGATCTTTGATCATCCTCTTGCCTGACTTGCCGTTCGTAACAATAATGTAATAGATTTTTTTTATATTTATAAAAGTATGTTTTATGAAACCTGAACATTCTACCTTTCGAATTAGGATCAAACTCCCAATCCTTGCAGTATTTTTGAGTATATTTTTTCACACTGATCAACTGAACGCATAACACCCGATGATGACTCCATTTTATTTAAAATAATACAATAGATATAATACACAGCATATATCACACCCGACTTTGCTTAAAAATAATAATATGTTTTCGTTGTGGCAATGACTTTAAAGCTTTTGAGTAATTACCGAAAAATTACCCTGATTACATTTATACCCTCAAAATTACTCTGCTAGTTTAGTTTTACTCTAAATCTAGGTTAAAATACCCTAAGATGGCATCACTGAGTGTCTGTTTCGGACGGAGTTGGGGCGGACCAATGACTAAAGAAGGAGTACAGGACCTGCCCTATTAATCTATATAAACATTACGTTATAGAAATATCATACGATTCGATACAGTAATACAAAAACTATATGCATTTCTTTTTAACTTATGTGATACTACTAGTGTAAAAAGAGAAAACCTACCTTTCGGCTCAGCAACGTACAGATCTGTACGTTGTAACAATAAAAATCTATTGTGTCTGCTAATGACTGAGGCAACAGCTTTATGACAGTTTTCTGAAATTGCTAGTAATAAATATGACGTCGCATATGACCAGCCAACCGGCCGGTTCGCTATTTTAGTTTCTCTTACTGAGTACGTTTGACAGTGTACATAAACTGTCATTTGGCGTTATCATGAAAGTTTGGCGTTATCATGAAATTAATACGATTCGCCTGGAGAAAAAAAAAAAATACGATTTTCGTTGCATAAAACATCTTGATTGCTGAAAATTTTACTGTGAAGCTGCGTGTGATAAACGCAATTATGCCTAAGTGTTGTGTGAAGGGCTGTGTTTCGAAATATAGTACAAAAGTGCCTCCTATATCCATGCACAAGTAATATACAGGCTGTGGTTCTAGACAGTGGCCAAATTGAAGGAGGTGAATCTATAGGTGTAACTGAATACAAAACAATAAAAAAAAGTATACCTTAGTAAATCGAATTAATTTCGAATTTTTACTGTTTTTTGCGTATACATCGTGTCATAGCCACTGGGAGTTTAGAAACCAATAAAGAGACATAAACACAATGCTAAAACTACAGTCTGTAGTCTTATTCTGTTCGTTAGGTCTTTATCATTGACTTGTATGCAACCTACTCCAACCTGTACTTGTCGGGTGGCGTGCTCGTTGCTGCGTTGTGCTTAGTATGCGAAAGTTTCACAGAGAAGTGTAAGCTGTTACGAGACGAATAGGACGTTGACCTCTTGGCTATTATTTTTATAATTATTTTTATACAATATATAACTTGTTGCTGTATATGTTCCCATAATATGGCCGCTCTTCAAAACCACAGCCTGTATAATAAGTTATATGAAATTAATATGTATTACGTAGGTGTAAATGTATTACGTTGGTTTAATCTACTAAAGTAGTGCTGGAGTAAAACTGTTTAGTTTTAAAGAAAGACATGACTGCATTCTTTAAATTTAAAATCTTTTTTCAACATCTTGCTCGTAATGAGGCTCTTATTGCCCCGATTTCAGGTTCATAATGATTTTATTTTTACTGCTTTAGTGCAGTAATATAAAAAATCCCGGTGACAAGTGCGAGTCGGTTCCGTACAAATTTGTAGGTACATATTATAAATAGTACAGGAATCGAGTCTCGCAGTTTTTTTCCGAGTTTTTCTCGAAATTCAGTTTCCAAAACCTATAAATACTATATTTTTTATTATGTGTATAGTGTTCATATTTTTCCCTGTATTAGTTGTAGTTCTAGGTCAACGGAAAGTAACCTATAAATTTTGATTCCCGTGAGTGTCAAAATATACGTTTTTTGCGGCATAAACGGCCGTATCTTTTTTATGTGATTTTAGAATTTTGATTTTTCACGGTTCAAGGTACTGTAAACCTGAGTATATGGTTTTAATTTCAAATCGATACCTCCAGTGTTCCGGAGATAAAGGGTCTTGACAGACAGACGGACAGGCAGACAGACAGACAGACGTTTAACAAAGTGATCCTATAAGGGATCCGTTATTTCCTTTTGAGGTACGGAACCCTAAAAATCAGAGTGGCACCTTTACATTTACTTTTAAACCTCAGCAAAAAGTTTTGATTGTTGAAATCTCCTTGAATAGATTTAAAAATTCTTTTGTGAATGTCCCTCAGAATGGACTATGCTAATTTAAATATGACAAATAAATATTTCGATTCTTCAAATTATTTCTTTCTGGCAACAAAATGTAATGTTTCATGTTATAAATGAAAGAATACCCACTTTATTTTAACTAAAAAAAAATATACTTAGAAGCACGGATCTGAAAAAAATACGGATGTAACCTTGCCTTGTCATAACTCATAAGCGAAGCATTGATTACGCACGCACACACGCAGCCTCATTGACATATATATTACTAGCGTAAGGACCCGGCCGACCGCGAAACTAAATGGCACCAACTCGTTGGCCCTAAAACGACAGTTTAGGGCCAACGCAACTCAGTCGACAATGGACCGCGCGCAGGAGAGGGCGAGTATTTGTTTGTCATAAATATGCCTAGTTGCGTGGTAAAAGGCTGAAAAAATTACGATTCAAAGATTAAAAAGGAACATGGGATATCGTATCATCGGTAAATAACCCTAGATTACTTCTGTTCCAATTAAATGATTAAATTAACACATTTTAAAGGTATAATTATTTTACTACCGAAGTCCGTAATGGCGGCCATTGTGTGGCCGGCAGCGCGCGAAGTAACGTTGAACGAACGTCATTTTTTATTTGTGTTATTTTTGTCTTAAGAACTTAGTGTAAGTAATTTTAGTAAGTACCTTATATGTTAATTATTATTTTATTATTTCCTTTATTTCAGGCAACTTGGCCCATAGAATAAAATACACAAACATAAAATGTTACTTTATATAAACTAATACATAATATTACAAAATAAAACTTATAACTACTGTACACGAAGTGACACCAACTCGATACTTAGTTATTATAACAATATTGTTTACAATTTCAAATATAGCTGATTGATATTAATTTGTTTTACTTAAATTTTTTGAGACATGTATTATTATCGCAATAATCTATAGTTTAAAAAACTAATATAATCTAACGACACCTCTCGAGCTAACATCCATAAATCCGTTTAGGCTACAGAGCGTGCTAAAGAAATATACATACATACACACGCCCAAAAAAAATATAACCCTCTTTCTAGCGCAGTCGGGTAAAAACTCAGTTCAGTTCGTGACTGATGTGTGTATAAAAATATTGTCCAATAATAAAATGTGATAAAAAAAAACATGTACGCACGTACAAGGTTTAGTCTTCGACCTATGAAACGCGGCACTCCGTAGTTCGTGTGAGTTACGACAGATGGCGCTACTTTTGCTTGTATGAAGAAGTTTTATGTAAAATGTTTAGATGGGCGTATCCTTTCTTTTGAAATCATTGCGCAGCCTACTGGCGCCGAATGGATGAGTTTTAAGTTTTTGTATGCGTTTAGCTTGTGTATGACAAGCGAAATTGGATGACTAGGCTTGCTTCTCGCATGTCGTACGCAACGCTCCAGCGCGTTAACGTAATACTGTACCGGACGGGCGGTCTATCGAATACTAGAAACGAGCCGCTGACGTCCTGTAGGTTCGGGTTCGACGTCGGCTGAAGCCCTATATTTCCCATTTCTATATTCCCTTCAGGAACTATGAAGACCATAACACTATCGAGGTCACCGGGAGAATCATTTCATGAAAATAAAACGCCGTGTTGAACTGTCACTATGAAACCTTGAGGTTTCTGCTTACTCTATTGAAGATGGGAGGCTTGTAGATATAAGATGGTAGTTTTTGAGTTGCGAATAAAAAACATGCGCATTTGCTTAGCTACGACGAATCTTTACCGTAACGAGAGCCGCAGCAATCTCGCACTAACTATTGTTTATTTCCTTTATATATATAATGGCTATTTACTTCTAAACTATGACTATATACATAGCTATCTATATACCAATAGATAGGTGCTGACAAGACCTATCTATTGACGTATGTCTCAACTATCTCGCTATTGTACTTAGGCACCTGACACAGAATACCTTTGTCAACATACTCGTTTTTAGGGGTCTGGGTTATCCATAATTACCGTTGGTAACCATAGTTATCGGACCGGATGACGGCGAGTAGTCCGCTCGCTGCGCTCGCTCACTGGCCCCCGTCATCCTCTTCGAACCTAACCTGTCCGTGTCGGGATACATGAAACTCCCGAACTCGCTTCGCTCGCTCCTGGATCAATTTCGTTTATTTTCTTTCATAATCCCGATATATTGTCGACTATTATAGTGGTTTAGCATTTACGTCATTCAAAATTAATAAATTAATATAGTTAGGTTATTATTGTTAAGACATACAGAGATATATGCGACAAAATTTCGAACTAAAATCAACAATCTGACAGTTCATTTCACACTGTTTTACATAATCTCGGATCGTTGACCCGGTGCATTGATAAACGCAAAACGTTAATTCAATTCTGCGTGTTATAGTTCAGTAATTATGTAAAACCGCTAAACGTCGTTCAGCTGTTTTTCATAACAGTACTGTTTTGTAAATCAGCTAGCACTTTTGTAAAACAGCTGATTCTACAATCCATCTGCGACATAAACACAGGGCTATCTAACGGGACTAGCAGGGCTGTCGCGAACAAATACCATAGATTGTCAAACTAAAGTTCCAGCAACTTCGTCAAGTGAAGCCTCTGCTTCCACCGCGCGTGACTAGACCACAGCTCAGCGGCGTACGAACACGCGCCACTCCTTATCTAAATAAATACGATATTCATCACAAGTATTTAATTTTGAAATAATGCAATATCTTCGCAGATATCGTAGTTTTAAAATAAATCGGCAACATAATAATGATCATGTACCACGCGCGTATTTATAACATAACATTATCACGCCTGTATTCCCGAAGGAGTAGGCAGAGGTGTACACCGTCGTACACCCACATTTCAACAAACTCAGCAACAGCGCTAAGGGCGTCCCCTGCGGGGCACGAACCTCGGCTTAGGGCGTTGCTGGGGGGACAACTAGGGACTAGCTGGGTCATATCAGTTTCCTTATTATTAAGGGACGAATTTAAAGCTACTAGCTCGGCGCGGGCCGGCTCGAGCAAGGGCCGGGGCGGACATGATGAGACGGACGCGAACCTCGCCGGTGAGCTCTATAACGAGGCGGTCGAGCGCGTCGGAGTGTGCTTGTGTGTCTGTTAGACTCTTGAGCTACAGTGATCCTATCATCGGGACGGAGGAGAGCGTGACGTGGTCGGCGGATTTTGTTGATCTGGGACGGCCTGTAATCAGCGGAAGAGACAACTAAGGGATTTGGATGATTAAGGGCAGATTCGAAGTATCTCTTCGATGCCCTTTTCATGAATTACCTAACGGTAGGCACTCTGAGGTCGAGGTGGAGTTGAAGGTTCCTAATGAACCATGGGGTGCCTGTCGCTTTACGAAGGTATCGATTTTGCAGGGTTTGCATCCTATGGATTTTGTAATACTTAACGTGTGCGAACACGACGCTAGCATACGTCATAATAGGTCTAATGCACGTAGTATAGAGCCTAATCTTAAGGTTAAGTGACAATTTACTGCGCGCATTTGTCATGGGAAATAGACGGCCGACAGCGAAGGCCGCGCGGTTGCGTACCGTCTTAATGTGCGGACGGAAGGACAGTTTGTGATCTAGAATCACACCCTGGTATTTGGTTTGAAGTTCCCAAGGGATTGGCTTGCCGAACATTGTAATAGGTTGAAGCTGGGGAAGAAATTCCTCGGCGCCCGTTCTCGAAAAGAGAACGGCGGCGCTCTTATCTGGATTGACCTCAATCCTCCATTTCCTGAACCAAGCGCCTAAGGCGTTGCCCGAGGCCTGGAGATATCGGGTAATGCAGTCAAGACTCCTACCAGTGTAATAGATGGCCGTGTCGTCGGCGAAAAGAGCTAACTTGGTTTTGCCACTTTTGGGAATATCGCTGGTGTACAGCGCGAAGAGAAGAGGTGATAGCACAGAGCCCTGAGGGACTCCGGCTTGGATCCGATGATCGCTTGGGGACGATAGAACGCCCTCTACGCGATAGCGGAAGCTACGGTTCGATAGAAAATCTCGAATGATGAGTACGAGACGGTCAGGCACTTGGAATTGGTACAGCTTATAGATTAAGCCGTTGTGCCAGACCTTGTCGAAGGCTTTAGCTACATCAAAGAATAATACGCCCGTTTTCATCTTGCCCATGAAGCCTGCGCTTATGTGCTCAACGATACGGTGCAACTGATGGATGCATGAGTGTTTAGCTCGAAAGCCAAACTGCTCGTTAGGAAGAAGCTTATTGGATTCGGCATATTCCCTTAATCGAATATAAATTAGCCTTTCATAGATCTTTCCGAAGACGTTGAGAAGACTGATAGGGCGATAACTGGTCGGCTCGCACTTGAGCTTACCGGGCTTTGGAAAACCTATAACTGTTGCCTGTTTCCACGATTGTGGGAAGATGTTGTTGGTCAGTGCCGCATTGAAGATGGCGGTTATGAGAACTATCAGAGGTGCGGGAAAGTATTTAATCACTTTGTTGGTGATCCCGTCTGAGGCTGGGGCCTTCCTGGGTTTGAGGTTCCTCACGATTGTTCTGACTTCGTCTACGGTGACGGGGAGCAAGGGATCGTCGGAGTCGTCTGGGGGCGGGAGTGCTGTTCTACGTTTGACTTCAGCATCGACCTTGGACAGGTGAGCGTTGTCTACTGGTAGAGTGCTAGGCGTACATTGGTCTTCTAAACTGTCGGCTAGTACTTCTGACATTTCGTCGTCATCAAAAGCAGGTCGTTGATTAGGTCGATTGAGCGGGGGTATAGCGGCGCATTGATCGGATTTTAATTTCCGCTGCAATTGCCAGAAAGCTTGATAGGTGGGTTCTATATCATCGAGCATTTTGTCCCATTTAGCTTCCCGCATTTCCGATATGCGCTTCTTCACAGTACGCTGCAAGGTGCGCATATGGATACGGTTAGCTTCATTGGGGAAACTGTCGTAGGCACGAATAGCTGCGTTTTTCTCCGTCAACAGTTCACGTACATCGTCCGGCAGTTTCCAGCGGTGTTCATCCACCTCCGGGACTTGCCGTGAACATTCGTTCACTACGGATTGTACGTGACTAGTGAGGGAGTCGATCGCAGACACCGTGTCGGCAACAGACACTATATTATCGGAAATTGAGTCTAAGTGCACAGAAGAGGTCGACTTGAGGCGTTCCTCTAGTCTTCCCCAATCCGTGGCGGTTTTAGTGGGGACAGGTTGATCTGGGTCTGAGGGACCTGAGCGGGGCCTAATTCTAGGATTACTGGTCTATGGTCAGAGTCAAGCTCTTGTAGCGTCCCCATAGAGCGTAAACCGAGGTTTACGTTCTTTAGAATCGCTATGTCGAGTACGTCAGGTCGGTGGTTTACATTGTCAGGGAAGTGGGTAGGGCTCATCGGGGTGATGATATCGAAGTTAAGTTCGATACCTAATCGTTCGAGGTGTCTGCCTCGTGTGGTCGTCGTATTGCAACACCAGAATTCATTTTTGGCGTTAAGGTCGCCAGCAATGATAACTGAGTCGCTCAGAGCAAATAAGGATTTAATGACGGGAGCTAAGTTAACTTTAGATGTGACTTTAGGTGGAGGGTATGCCGAGACGATGGTAATCGGCTGGTGTCCTGTCATGCCTAGCCTGCATATAGAAGCCTCTATGTGAGAAAGAGGTGGGAGGTCCATAGGGATGCAGTATAACGATTTTTTGTAAAAAATGAGTGTACCGCCCGCCTGGCAACGGGTTCTGTTCGTTGCAATTCCAAGGTTCCTCTGCGCGGGTTTGAGAAAGGTCTCCTGTACTAGGAAAACGTCAATTTGATGGTCACGTAAGAAGGTCGCGATTTGGTCACGTTGGCCATTTATGCTATTAGCGTTAAAGTAACCTAACTTAAGGCATCGGGGCTTAAATTTACTTATTTTCGGTAGCCATTAGTTACCGTTAAAGTTGATATTAGCTAGGGCGTCAGTGATGTCTTTATATTCGAGCATCACTTGTAGAATAGCAAAGCCGTTGCCTTGCATAGAGCGCAGAGTCTGAGCTAGTGCGCTGAACCTATCCGAGCTAATGAGCGAGAATACGCTCTGAACTACTTCTAGGTCCGATCCAATCGTTGGCTGACTACTAGAGCGAGCGGGGCTTAGCCTAGGAACGAAGGCCTGTTTAGGGGGGGACGCTGGCGCGACCTGAACAAGTTGTATCGGGATAGGTGTAGGGGTGGGGATGGGGTTCACCATGAGCGGTGGAATGACGGTGGGTTGAGAAGCCGGGGAGGGTTTCAGGGTCGGGAACGCTTGCTGGTGGTTCAGCGCGTTCCATGGTGAAGGCCGTTGCGGACTAAGTCGCTCGGGTAGCTTTGAAGAAGGCTGCTCCCTGATGGTACGCTCGGCATTGCGTTTCGCGAGGTACGTGTTGAAGTTCGGTTTTTTCAAAGCGGGTTTGGCAAAGCAATTACGCTGTGCATGGCCGTAAAGTTGGCAATTATGGCATTGCCCGATGTAGCCTGACTTGTGCGGGTTTTCTACTTTAATGCCTGAAAGATGGCACAAGGTTTTTAAATTATACAGTGCTTTAGAGCCCGGACCCTGTTCGCACATGACTAGCACCATTGCGAATGGTGGTCCGCCACGAGCGCGATGCATGCGATGCACTTCGAGTACGGGGATCCGTTGCGACTAAAGGTCGCTTAAAATCAACGACGTGTCGATCTCTACTGGAATTCCGCGTATGACGACGCGGATGAGGCGCTCCTCTTGAAGAGCATATGTATGAAAGGAGACTGACTTCTCCCGAAGGAGGTTAGTCAGTGTACGAAAGTCATTGAGGGAGGGTACTTGGACTTTAATGTCTTGTTGGGTATTCCTAGCTAGAGTGTAGTTGATTTTCTTGTCAACACACCACTTGGAAATATCGGTCCACTTTGCCACTTTCCTGAATGTAGATAGGCGGGGGGGTGGCTGTCTTTTTTGAAAACTGAGGGTTTGATTGAGAGAAGCTCGCGGGCCTGGAGACTGGTGCGGTGTCCATAGGTGTAGGGGGCTGGAGATCATGGGACTGGGTTGCCTCAATGGTCTTGAGAGCTTTTGCGGGCGCTTGGCCGGCGGCGGCTTTTTTGGCCTTACGGGTCCTCTTTTCCCTTTGCCAACTACCGTGATGTAGCCGTCAGAGGATATGGACGAGCTAGTGTCTGAGTTTTCGGACTCAGAAGAGGATGATTGCATAGCAACATCCATGAGGTCCGGCTGGGACGCGGTTTCTTTTGTTATAGGTAACAAAGGGTCTGTGGAATTCTCGATTCTATTGTTCTCGGCGAACAATGGATTAGCGTCGCACAAAGGCAACGCAGAAGACAAATACGGGGATAAGTCGGATGATTCCGGAGAATCACGAACAATAGGACTTGGCGCAGGTGTGATCGCTTTGGATATGCCGCCGCGACTACCTGGAACGGGCTTGGGGTTCGCAGTAACATCGTTATCGGGGCTTTGAGCGTGAACTTGCTGCAGTAATACAGCGAAATCTTGCCTGTATTTCTTTTCGAAATCGGCGTCCTTTAAAAGTATTTTTTTAAGGAACGCTACAATATTTGTAGCGTCCATTTTGAGGATTTCAAAGAGAGAATTTTTGTTTAAAAATCTCCTACTAAACCTAACTCCCCGGGAGGATGAGCCCGGAGGTGAGTACTGCCGTCGCCAGTTTTATTGGGCGAACGGGGCCCTGACCAGTCTAGTGCGAAGGGTCTAGACACACCCGACCGACACTAGGTGATTCGCTGAAAGGGAAGCAAGAGACTAGAGTCGACTAGGAGATCCCCCAAGGCCGATTATTCTAGCTTCCGTCCAATTGACTGCCTCACCCTGAAGGGGTTTCGGCTGGGTGTATCGGGTCAACACCCTCTCGGCTTCGTTGACACCGTAAGGTTTCAACCGAGAACCACGAAACTGTGGCTTTACCCAGAAGGGGTTAGAAAACACACGTTTTTGACACTTTCTTTATAGAAAGATAGATGATCAGCCACCGCCTCGAAAAAGGCAGCTTTTGATTGAAATAGGTTGTTGCTAAGACAGCTACGAAGATTGCTACGGCGGAGCGTAGCAAACAACGATCGGCGAAACACAACAGGCGAAATCACAGAAAGCGACACGTCCGTGCGCGGCGAGCGTCAGAGCGAGAGTGTCCATCTGTAACATAAACACAGGGCTATCTAACGGGAATAGCAGGGGTGACGCGAACAAATACCATAGATTGTCAAACTAAAGTTCCAGCAACTTCGTCAAGTGAAGCCTCTGCTTCCACCGCGCGTGACTAGACCACAGACTCGGCGGCGTACGAACAAAGAAATTTGCTCGCCATCATGATTACGAAATGTACCTACCTATATAAGGTCCTAATTTATTAGGTAATTTCCTTTGAAAGAGGTAATATATAAGTCAAATACATTCACTTAAGCTAAGAATTAAATGGATATAACAAATTATTTGTAATTAACATAGTACTAGCAAGACGAAAACTGCTCCTTGAACGGCGAACATTAAGAAAAAAATATAATTGTTGTAAAAAATTTAATTATGGCTTAAATGAATCCTTATCACTTACACATTGACCCCTCCAAAGGAAATTACCTAATAAGTTAGGACCTTATATAGATTAATATTTTTGCAAAATGTAATTTTGTGTTATTTCATTATTATTTTTCTCTCACTATAGTGTTGAAAAGCGTCGTATGAGCCGCGCGTGCCCTAATGGTCGTTACAAGTCTCGGTCATTGTGCTACTCTCGCCAAGGCTCGGTTAGCAATTGAACCTCGACTGTAATGACCAACTTAGGGCACTTGTATCATAATGTACCCTTAATGTACTCAGATTGTTTGAAAGCTTACTTAGAACTCAAATAATTGAACAAAATCAACCTTTAGAATAGTAATAATTTATTTGTGTATGATTTTGGGTAAGATACATAACATGGACTAAGTGTTATTTTGAGGTTACTTGCAAAATCTGCTTACAAACTAAGTATACAAAGGTAGTAGCAACAGAAAATATTTAATTAACTAGCTGTGCCCGCAACTTAGTCTGCGTGGATGTCGGAAACTAACACTCAGCCTGTGGAACATTAATTCGGAGTTACTTAGGTTAATTATAATATAATAGCTGTGCTCGGCATTTTCACCCCGTTAATTTGAGAAAAAAACTACTAAAATACGATATATTCCACCCCCCCCCCCATGACCGCGCCTACGACATCATAAATGCGCCTGCCTCATTGGTCTAGTGGTCCCAAGCACGACTGCTGAGTATGAGGTCTCGAGTTCGATTCCCGAGTCGAGCAAAGTGTATTGAGTTTTTCTGAAGCCCGGATTTTGAATTGTGTCTGTTACATGGCAATAGGCTCACCATCTATTACATTGGACTTAATAACAGCATTGGTGAAATGTGGGTGTACGACGGTGTACACCTCTGCCTACTCCTTCGGGAATACAGGCGTGATAATGTTATGTCATAAATACGCGCGTGGTACATGATCATTATTATGTTGCCGATTTATTTTAAAACTACGATATCTGCGAAGATATTGCATTATTTCAAAATTAAATACTTGTGATGAATATCGTATTTATTTAGATAAGGAGTGGCGCGTGTTCGTACGCCGCTGAGCTGTGGTCTAGTCACGCGCGGTGGAAGCAGAGGCTTCACTTGACGAAGTTGCTGGAACTTTAGTTTGACAATCTATGGTATTTGTTCGCGACAGCCCTGCTAGTCCCGTTAGATAGCCCTGTGTTTATGTCGCAGATGGATTGTAGAATCAGCTGTTTTACAAAAGTGCTAGCTGATTTACAAAACAGTACTGTTATGAAAAACAGCTGAACGACGTTTAGCGGTTTTACATAATTACTGAACTATAACACGCAGAATTGAATTAACGTTTTGCGTTTATCTATGCACCGGGTCAACGATCCGAGATTATGTAAAACAGTGTGAAATGAACTGTCAGATTGTTGATTTTAGTTCGAAATTTTGTCGCATATATCTCTGTATGTCTTAACAATAATAACCTAACTTTATTAATTTATTAATTTTGAATGACGTAAATGCTAAACCACTATAATAGTCGACAATATATCGGGATTATGAAAGAAAATAAACGAAATTGATCCAGGAGCGAGCGAAGCGAGTTCGGGAGTTTCGTGTATCCCGACACGGACAGGTTAGGTTCGAAGAGTCAGGTTAGTTCGAGCGCAGCGAGCGAACTACTCGCCGTCATCCGGTCCGATAACTATGGTTACCAACGGTAATTATGGATAACCCAGACCCCTAAAAACGAGTATGTTGACAAAGGTATTCTGTGTCAGGTGCCTAAGTACAATAGCGAGATAGTTGAGACATACGTCAATAGATAGGTCTTGTCAGCACCTATCTTAGTTTAACGTTTTAACTTTAAATATACTTAAAAATTTCATGGATTTGACTTTAATTTCATTGATTTGTTTTGCCCATCTTAAATTCCGATCAAGCCATACACCTAAATATTTAATACAATGTACATTTTCTAAAGCAATTTCATTTAAAAACAGATTCACATTTTCATTAACGTAATTATTTTAAAAAGTACATACCTTACTTTTATTCGGAGAAATTGTTAAACCTAAGTTCTGGAAGAGATGATTTAAAGTAGGTATTTAAAGACTTTTGTAATATTCTAATTCCTTCACTGACAGACTGAGAAGTGTAATATAAAACAAAATCATCCGCATATTGGGATATAAAGATGTCTTTTTCAATAATTTTACAAATATTCATTGTTGCCACGTTAAATAATAAGGGTGATAGTGGATCTCCTTGTGCTAGACCCCGACTAGTAGTTCTAGTAATATATCCACTATTGGTTTTTATTTTTAGAGTTCTAAATTTCAAAAAGTTCCAGAGATATTTGCATATTTTAGACACCGCATTAATTTTATGTAAAATTTTAAGTAACGCTACTATGTCAATATTGTTGTATGCATTGTCAATATCAATAAAACAACTTAGTGTGTGTAATCTTTCAGAAAAACCCTTTTGATTACGAGAAGATATGCAGCTTAAACTGTCTAAACAACCTCTAGATCGCCTAAAACCTACCATATTTGATGAGAACATATTATATTTTTCTAAAAAACATTCGAGTCTTCTATTGATTATTAAATGGAAGATTTTGCACATACATGACAATAAAGATATAGGCCTCAACGATGAGCTGTGGTTAGGAACCCTTCCGGGTTTAGGGATTGCAATAATATCAATATCACGCCACTGAGAAGGAACAAAACTGTATGAAAGGAATTTATTATATAAATACAAGAGAATGACCTTACCACTGGTAGGTAAATTTTGAATCATGGAGTATGAGATACCATCGCATCCAGGTGATGTATCCTTCACTTTAATACATTTGATTAACTCCTGCATGGAGATACTTGTCTCCAGATATAAATTAGGCAGTGTAAATTCTGGCTGATTTTGCAAAACATAATCTGGCGTAAGACTACGGATTAAGTTATTTGCATTTGTCAAATCTACAAAGGTTCTAAGTGACCGATAACCCTTTATCCATTTCATCTTACGCCACATTTCAGAAACTGATGTGGTGTGATCTATTTTTGAACAAAACTGAATCCAGTCATTAAGTTTTGCTTGCCGTATTAACTTTTGTGCAACTGCAATTTTATTTTGTAACATATCTAATTTTAAAGGAGTCGGATTTTTACGAAAGTTTGATAAAGCTAATCTCCGGACTGCCACAGCTTTAGATACTTCTGCGTTCCAGTATGTTTTAGGAATAAATTTTGAATGTGGATTTTGTGGTATTTTATTTAAAGGGATGTGAGTGTCTGCTGCAAAATTTATATAATCAATAAAAATATCGTAAGCCTTTTGAAGCTCATCAGGGAGTGTTAAGCTAGAGAACATGTCGTCAAGAAATTTTTTATACGAATCCCAGTCGGCATTTTTTATAATTTCTTTTTATCACAAATGTTTTATTCATATAACATTCAGAAGATAGTTGAATAACCAAATGGTCACTACCCAGCGTCTCATTTAAAATGGTCCAATTAAAATTTAGCGCAATATCAGACGTAACCAAACACATATCAGGAGAAGATTCCTGCAAAGTATTGTTAACTAATTCCAAGCGAGTAGTACTGCCATTGTTTAGTACAACAAAATTATTATCTATGAGTGAATCGACAATTTGTATACCTCTTACGTCTATTTTATTGGACCAATTCGTATGGTGGGCGTTAAAGTCACCGATTATGATTGATTTTCTACTAAACGATGAAAATAGGTAATTCAAATCCGTTTGGTTAGTCCGAACGGAAGGAGGGCAATATATAGCTATTACATTTTCTAAAAGAGAATAATTATAAATTTTTACGTGTACGATTTCCATTCCCGGAAGAGACATCTTAAAGTTTCCGAGCTGGGCTTTTATAGATTTGTGAGTTATGACAGCCACACCCCCATACGAATCGTCCCTATCCTGCCGAAATATATTATAGTTATTAATTCTAAGATGACTATCAGGCTCCAGCCATGTTTCTGAAATAGCGGCAAAATGTATTTTATTTTGGCCGATCAAATGAGAAAATGCTAACAATTTAGGTCTAAGGCTACGGGCATTCCATTGAATTATTTTTAATTGTATATTTTCCGTCTTAGCCATTAAAGAAATTAACAACCATTAGCAACATTGTAGAATCTGATATCTTATCCACCGCTAACAGTATAAACCACTCGATACATAATTTAATTATATTTTTAATTTTAGTGTACCATGAACAGTTTTTTAGAAAAATAACTTATTTTAACCGCGATAACAATTCATTAAAAGTTACGTTAGATTCCCGTTTACCTTTTGTATGTTTGTTTTTATTTTCTTCATATGCATTAACTTCGTTCAAGCGCGCTGAATCAAATTCTTAAGTCAAATTAGATTGCCACTCTGAAAAAATTTCGAATATTTTCTGCTTGCTTTTTATAGCATTCTTCTTCGGTGATGAATTATTAGTTTCGTAATTAACACAAGTAGAAAAATTTTCCTCATGGACGTCTGCGTATTTTCAATTGAAGTCAATAACTTAAAGGGGACTGAATTATATATTTCCGTTTTTTTATCCTGATCATTAACCCGAGGAGAGGGTGGTACATACACTGTTAATGCCTTCTTATATGTACAGTTGAATTCGGCCATGATTTCACGCAATCGTTTTTCCTTTATGTATAAAGGGCACGTTTTAGATAAGGCCATATGACAACCCGAGCAATTTATACATCCACCGTAGTGTCGTAGTTTGTATGGTCTTCACCGCATTTAGGGCAAACTATTTTAACTGAAGGGCAAGTCTTAGCTCTATGTCCTATCTTCCAACATCGTGAACATTGTGACACTGGATACATATATGGTTCGACCTTGATTCTTAAACCTTCAATGTATACGTACTGAGGCAGAGTATTTCCCTTAAAACAGAGTCTTATAACTTCACAAGCTGACCAGCCTCCACTGTCCTTATTTCGGCGATCCAGTCGCTTCGCGGAAATAATTTCAGTAGCATCCGAACAGAATAAACTGCTCAAAATTTCCTTCTCCTCCAGTTCCAACTCCACATCCCTTATAACACCATAAGAATAGCTTACTTCCATATCCTTACTGAATCTCCACCCCTTAGTTATAAACTCTTCACACGTACATAATGTATTCATATTGAATTCATCTTCGAATTGTATACGAGCTAAATGGGCTAAGGTATTTAACTCTGACTATATTATTTATTTGCTTTGCTTTAAGTAATTTAGCTAATGCAAAAGATTTAGGAAGTTTATCTTTGCATGTTATTGTTACTTCCAAAATTGATGATTCCAGCTCGTTATCATTCTGCCGCAATCTCTTTCCCTTTCCATTACTTCCAACCAATTTCCACTCTTCATCAGATTCTCCTTCTACATGATTTCTTTTCTTTCCAGCGCTCAATAAATCTTCATTATTATCATTCATTTCAACCGAGTTTTGATCCTCATCCTCCGATTTGATATAATCTATATTTTTTTGATCCATTAATAGTAAACAACACCCGTCCATACCCCGCGCGCCCGCGCACGTGCCGGCCGCCGGCCGGTGAACACCTGCGTAGTTTGCACGCAAACAAAAGAAATTCCGAGAATTACAATCACAACACTCAGATTCGCAATAACACATCTAATCCGCACGCGTGTCGATACGAAACTGATTAACTTTAGTTAAAGTTCAGATATTTAAGATAAATACCAGTGAAAATGCCGTTGGCTCGCTACATGGACCTCGCTAGTTAGCAAACACAAATAGGTTTTTATTGTTAAAAGTTTAATTCTGTACGTGGCTGAGCGGAAGGTACGTTCCGTCAAAAGGATCGCCCCATACTGTCTACAACTCTTTTTATGTATACTGAGACCATATAACGTTAACCTGTCTTCAATCATTGTTGATCTCAGCCTTGCTGTGCTAGCATATTGTACGAATACAACATGGCCGCCCCTGTAGCGAGGCTTTTTCAATAGTTACTGCATAATATAATGTTATATATCGAAAACAGATGAATAAACAAGAATAAGTAGTTATTAACTGAGTTACAATATTAAATGGGAAAAGAATACGGTCGCGAACAGGATTCGAACCTGCGCCTCCCGGATAGATACTCCAGGCGCTCTGACCACTAAGCCATCTCGACCTCTGCTCACCACCGCGAATTCTTCTTCCATATTTTAACACGTCTTATGGCGACGTCATTGTGTCACGTGTCGGTTCGGTCACTTGTATAGGTACTCGGTCGCCGACGCGATTAATCCGCATAAAAGTTGTTTTATTAAAATTACGCATTGTTTTAAGGCGTCTATTTAATATTGGAATTGGATTCGGATTGGTTTTATTTTCAAGAGTAACCCTACTGTTTAGTGCTTAGACTATACTAAGTCTATGGTTTAGTGACTAATAAAAATGATTAAGACTAGCTTTTGTTTATATTTATGAATACGATTCATCGTACATTTGGTTCGACTTTCGATTCAAAAGAAAATGACATTGAAATAATCGATTTAAAAATCGCTAAATCGTATACGCTTGAATCGATCTTCATAAAAATCACATCATAATGTGCAAGGGTATTGTGATTTAGTGTAGTGCACTGTTGTAATCATCCGTTGTTGCATGTGTCCCTGAAAAAATGATTACATTTAGAAACAAATAGGGATGTGCCCTATAAAATAAACCTTTAATAAATCTACGACTCTTTTCCTTTATTACTGTAAATATATCCTTTATAGTTTTCTTACTTTTTTTTCACAAAATAAAACAAAATATGAAAATACGGTATCAGTTTATATGTATGTTCGTGTGTCGATGAATAAACTTTAAATTAAACGAGTAATCATTTTTTATCGGAAGGACATCCCTACGTTTTACTATATATGCTGTTATACTTTTGTAGTATAGCGCTGAGACATCGCGTATTTTAGACATTAGCGTCTAAAAGGTTAAAACGGGAAAGAAAATATCGGGAGGAAACCAGCACACCCGAGAGATGTTCTCGATTAAGCAATTTTAGAGATTTACGTTAAGAGAGATTAGTTAAATATTAGAAATATTACTGTATACTAACAGGAATTAACGAGCAATGAATACTTTTGAATCGCTTGACATTTCAACCATAGTATCGGTATTCATTGCGCGAAGTCTAAAATAATATCATGCAACGCATTAGTTTACAAGTTAGTATTAGAAATATGAACCACATATTTAGTAAATAGTGTAGGTACATAGGAATAATATGACAGGTATTTTTACACGATTATCCATACTAATATTATAAATTTCAAAGTAACTCTGTTTGTTTGTTACCTTTTCACGATTAAACGGCTGAACGGATCGTAATGAAATTTGGCAAGGAGATAAATTAGAACTTCGAGAAGGACATAAGCTACCTTTTGTCACGCAGACGAAGTCATGGGCACCAGCTAGTATTTTATAATTGATTATAGTATTGATTAGCATTTTCCACTATTGATTATGGTTTATTTTTGATATAAGCGATTAATCGATTATTTATAATCGATTATCAACATCACTAATTCTGAATATTTTTAAATTTATTGTGTGACGTGACGTGAACTTTGTTTATTGTTTTGAATGCTCTTGTTTTAGTTTTAAATAGAGTTAGCATATTACATTGTATTCATTTGTTAATAAAAATGTAAGACGTGTACAACCTAATTTTTTTTAGTGTTTTGAACATCATGGATTCCACCAGCCAGTCAAATGTTTATTATGAAGATCCCCCACCAGGTGCTCTCAAAGAAGACGAGTTTTTTTGCACTGAAAAGATTGTGCCTCGTAAAATTAAGCCCCAAAATATTGTCATAAGGCTAATGAACAGAGAAATATATGGCTCTCGAAAACCTGGTTCTCATTTTCATGTGGTTCGAGAGTTTTACCAGAATGTTTTTCCTAATTTGACTATTGTAAATGTCGAAAAGCCTCCTTGTTTCCTAAGAAAATTTAGTCCTGATGGAAAGCATTTCATTGCATTTTCTGCTGATCAGACTTCTTTAGAGGTAGGTTAATCATTCAATATTTAAATTCCTTTAAGACATCTAAATATCCAAAGACTTGTTAGACGGTCAGAGATTATTGTCTGCCAGTCTTCTGGGCATTTTACCAGATGGTAGTGATCCAGAAAAATATGTCACTACCTAAACTAACGTTATTTAAACTTAATATTATTTTGTTTGTATATACATTATGTAAATAATTATAAACTTTTCAAACATATGCACAAGGTTAGTTTTGAGTTTTATTTGGATAACATATTTTGCTTGATCTATTGATAAATTTGTTGGTAGATTTATGAATACCGAGGTGCAGCAGCTGCTGGGGACCTTGTTGCTGGATATCCATCAGATTTATTAAATGCTGATGCTGATGCACATCATAGAATAAGAACACATATATTTTACAGGTTTTTTAAGGTATGATGGTGGGTGCAAAGTTTGCTGAAACTCTTTTGATTGTATTCCAAGTTTTAACTTGTTATAAAACTATTTTGAAGAATTTACTTTAAAGTTATTATATTATATGGAAAAAGAACACGGTCGCAAACAGGATTTGAGCTAAGCATGCATTAATGCTTTTCAAAGATTTATCTTGAATTTACTTAAAATTTTGTCTGTCCTGAGTTTTGGTCCTCAAAAGGAAATGAAGAACCCATAAAAGATCATTTTGTTGTCTGTCTGTCATAACCCCTTTTCTCAGTTAGTTGTGAAGATATTATGTTGAAATTAATGTCAAATACAAAGGTCTACAGTCCCTTGGAGCTGTAAAAAAATCAGGCTACTATACAGAAAATACAGACATTAATTTTGCATACTTTGATTTTCACTGGTTAATCAAAACCAATAGGGTAAAATATTTTTACAATTACAAACCTACATAGGCAGTTGGATTATAGACTTTGTTTATCAATATATGGGAAAATATTTTTCAACTGCAAAGTTAATTTTGTCTTTTAAGCTGTTGGCTCACTAATTAGCAGACACAATCGATTTTTTTATTATGAAGTACATATTTGTATGTGGGTGAGCCAAAGAGTTAATGTGACCTTTTTTGTTGTTTGATTAATTGGTGCTTTAATGGTATATTTCTTTTCATGATTGACTTGATCATAAGAGTTGAGTTGCTCTATTTATTATGAGTATATATTGAATCATTATCCACAACAAATACTGGCTAATAATATCAATTTATAAATTTCCAGCCAAAATTTACTGTAAATGTATGTCAGCAACGAGAAGTGACAAGAGCTGACCGTATTAATGCTGGACAACTGCCTTTCATGGACCAACAGTTGAACAGAGAGTGCAGTTTGTTCACTGAAGACGGTAGATATGTAATAGTGGGGTCAGCAGCACATATTCCTGAAGAACTTAGACCACACTTTTATAATATTCATACAAACAATGAAGCTGTTACACCAACAATTAGGTATGTTGAATTAGATTGCCTTAATTGAGGGTCAATAGTGGTCACAGTTGATCATTTTCTAGCAAGCTCGTCCAGTGCATGTTTTTGATCCAGACATATTTCTGTGAAATGGCTTTTTATTAATTTAAATAAGTCATTAGTTTAAGTTTATCATCAAAAGGCAGAACATGCCGTCGTAGCCAATCTTGCATAACTGGCTTGGTAGAAGCCAGTCACTTTTACTCATTTCGAATCGAATGATAAGCTGCGTTATCCATTACGAAGACAGAATTTGGTGGTATATATTAGGCACGAGTCACAAGTTTCAGTTATCCATTTACTGAAATTCACGAATTCATAGAATGGTACTAACGCTTCTTCTTCACCTGTTTTACATTTGGATTTAAATATGGTCCAATTTATAGCACTGTCAGTCGAAGAACGATATGACGCTATCTACAAAATGCGAACATTTTCGTAGGGTCCACATAAACATTTCATCAACAAGTTATTATTCAATCATTTAAAATCATTCATTAGTGGAGTCATAAAAAGAACTAGCTTGATTTTTCTATAAGTAGTTAAACTAAGCTTAATTTAGTACTCAATAAAAGCAAGAGGCGAGATGTTGTACCCCTTATTTCAAAGCATACTTACTTAAAATGGTAGTTGGGTAAAAAATATTTTATTGTGCTTTTCACAAATTTTCATTTATTTATTTAAATAAATAAGATTATATTTCTGTAAAATCACTAATTTCATATTTCCAACTCATGCTTTTTTTTTTCATTCACCTCTTTGTATGATAAATAAATAAATAAAAAATTTATTGTTTTAAGAAAAAACAAGTTACATTTTCTTTTCCACTCGTTATACAATATCAAGAACAGTGCAAAACAATACGATAAACGATAGTGGAAAAAGAACACCTATCCTGTACTAGTTATTGAACTGTATCACAGGAGACAGGGCCTTCCATGTATTAAGATTTATCTGAAGTGGTACTTCGTATTGACGGCGCCATTATGCCATAATTAGAAAAAGATCATTATAAAACAAAAAGAATAAAAAAGAGAAAATAACACAAGTAATGTAAAAAATGCGTGTAAGTGTTACGTGTAAATTTTTCACTTTACCACGTAGGTCTGTGTGTGTGGGTCTGTGTGTGTGTGTGTGAGTTTGTGTTTATACGCACGGATTTCACTGAAGGATTACATTGATTGTAAGAGAAGACTTTCAGTTTCTTCGTACGATAGTTTTAAGAGCCAGTCTCGGATCATTATTTTGCACTTTGATAAGGAAGTCGCGTATATATCGAGGTGTTTATTTGTTTTATTATAAAGACGGGCACCCAGAACATGGAAATGTCGACTTGCTAGTGTGGTCCTATGGCATACGGGGGAACATACGTGACTTTTTCGTCGCTTCCTACTCAGTAGCTTAGGGACATAGTTAAGAGCTGTATGTTGCCGCAGAACGGCTTGGAGGACAAAGAGCTGTCTCACCGTAAGAAGTTTACATTCGCTATACAGGAGAGAGGCCTACCTCTCTCCATACATTAAAAAACCTCGAATGTACCCTAGTACATTCGAGGTTTTTTAAGCATAACCTTCAGGACAGCTCTCTGTGCTCTTTCAACTTTTAGAAAGGCTGTGGCATTAGTACCTCCCAACACTGAAATGCAGTAAGAGAGAAGAGATTGTGCGAGGGCATAATATACAGTTATAAGTGAGTTAATTTGCAGAGTTGTTCTGAGCCTTTTAAATGTAAATATTAGCTTACGCACACGTCCCGTCAGTACTTTAAGGTGAGTATGCCAGTTTAAGTTAGAGTCAAGGTAAACACCGAGATATTTCACATAATTCGCCCGCTCTATACATTGACAATTGCAGGTTTGTGTGTTCGTATTAAGACAGCTATGAACTTTAAGGGAAAGTGAATCACTTGGTGGTTGGAATTGGATGGATGGTGAGAATGCGACATACTTTGTTTTGGCAACATTAAGAGTGAGCAAGTTATTACTCAGCCAAGTCATGACAACTTTGAGAGCATTTTCTGCATCAGTTATTACATCATCCCAAGATTTGCTGCGAACAAGTATAGCAGTTTCGTCTGCGTAAGCGAATATTACACAATTTGGTATGCTCAATTGGCAAAGTTCGTTTGCATAAATAAGAAAGAGTGTAGGGCCAAGTACGCTACCTTGTGGTACCCCGAATCCACTGAGATTAGTATTGTCACTACGTGACATTTCTATTTTTACACATTGACTTCTTCCTGTAAGGTAGTCTTTAAAAATATCTAGGACGACGCCTCTTATACCTATGCACTCCATTTTCTTGAGAAGGATGGTGACAGAAACAGTGTCAAATGCTTTATATAGATCCAGAAATATGCCAAGTGCTTTACTTTTGTCGTCTAGGGCCTTAACGATACCGTCGGTAAGGCTCAGAACTGCATCTTCGGTAGATTTATGTTTCCTGAACCCATATTGATTTTGCGCGAGTATATTGTTCTTTTCTAAGTAATCAGTTAACCGGGAGTTTAAAGCTTTTTCAAAGATTTTCGATAACGTGGTGAGAACCGATATGGGTCTATAGTTGGTGACACTGCTTCTATCACCTCCCTTATAAATAGGGTGTACCAGGGCTCTTTTGAGTACGTTGGGGAATACACCTTTGTATAGACAACTGTTGATTATGTGCTTAAGTGGGGGGATAAGAAACATTTTAGAAGCTTTTACAAATGCGGTCGATATTCCGCAACGCCGGTAGCGCTGTCATTGCGTAAACTTATAATAATATTGTTCAACCCGGCTTCATCAACTGGTAGTAGGGCCATAGAGTTGCCTGGGGAAGTGTAATTATTCGCATCACAGGGTAGAGTGTAGGTGTTTAAGTGAGGAGTAATTTTTAATGCTAGCTCTTCGCCAATGTGTGCAAAATAGTTATTGACCTTGTTAATAGACGTATTGGGGTCAGTTGTAGTTTTTAATAGTTCTAGTGCTGGTAGCGATGTTTTTTACATATTGGCTAATTCTTTAATTATATTCCAGGTTGCTTTGGGATTTTTGCAGTGTTTTTCGAGTTCGGACTGGTTATAACTACGTTTTAATTTCTTTAAAAGGTTGTTGCAGAAGTTGCGATAACGGATGTAAACAGTTTTAGATATGTCATCATCTGCTATGATAACCGTACAGCCGATTTTTGACGTTGTTCCGTGTGAAGTACGTGAAGTAGCGATATTAGAAAAAACATCGGCTTATATCACAAGTAGACGTAGCGTCTACAAATCCAGTTTGGCCTCCACAATGTACGTCCAAGGATATTTTTTAGTAGTATTAAGGTATTTCCACGTCCACGACGTTATATCTGGCCGTTCGATAAGGAGTTTTCTTTTAAATCCGCATTTCTTAACTTTAAAATCTATATCATGTAATAATAGTTTTAAATATTCCCTGACGCAGTGTAATACATTTTTTTCTCAAAGTATACCAATCAGTCTTCAGAGTAGGTAAAAAAAAAAGTGTGAAACTTAGTGACTTTTATTCTTACCGCGCCTTTTGTGAAATCGTCTACTTTCATTCTTTTTCTGCTAATCTGTTTTGGTTTTCTCGGTGATTTCAATCTTTCGTTCTTATTTTCCTTGTTGTTCTATTCTAGATACAGAATTTTCCGATAGTCCAGTAACTTTTGCTACGGTTTTGTTTAAAGGTATATCTTGTTGATATTCAGCAGAATTGGGATCGTTTTTTTTTTCTAAAATATAGGTATACGTTAAAAACCATTTGCTTGCACCGACTATTAATTTTAGGTCCGAAGATATTTCGACTCATCTTGAGAATGTAATCTCAATTATAACTCTCACAAAGCGTCCGCAACTGTCAACACGTGCGATCGCTAACCGCCTAGCGAGCGAACTGAGTTTAAGTTTAGACAAGAATGCGCCTGCCGCCCGCACCTTTCCTGGTCTCCGTTCTCGTCCTACCTCCGCGTACCCCGATATGTAATAAGTAAAGGGGTGGGTTGGGTATTGGTGCAGCTGTTGGTACTTGCTTATGTCTGTTTTATATTATACCCTTTAATATTCTTTACCTTTATAATAACTGCTTATTCTAACCAATATAGGGACACACCCCTGGGGATGAGGTCATCCTGTGAAGGAGGCCTGAGGCTTCTGTGAGACCGTTATGGTCCAGAAGGACGTCGCTGAGTGGGATCAGGAAAAAGTTGATCGCGCTCGGAGATGCAACTGCCTCGGTACTGAACAGCCGAAATTCCGACTGCATGACTGACAAAGGCAGGTCGGCTTTTGGGGTCACAGGTGTGCTCATCAATTGACCCCAGAGAAGACGGTGGCACAGTGGCCACGTGCTGCTGTGCACAGCGAGGCACAGGAATGACCTTCAACTCAAAAAGACAGTCTTTACAGTCTCCCCTCACCAGGGATGTACCATAATAGGTGTTGCACAGCGGGGCTTCCGTACCTAGTCTCCTGATCTGGTCTAAGGTGTTTATAGTGAGGTAAGAATCCCACACTCCCCGACTTCATCATTGAAGGTCGGGCGCTTTTTGAAGGTTAAACAACCTCCTCCGCCCAAGGTAGCATACCATAGGCTTTTTCGTAAATCCTATTTTAGGCACTAGGCTCACACATAGGTGGAATCAAGTGACGGCAATATTATAAAATCTATTCTATTTGTTAATCTTAAGCCTAACAATAGTGAATAGACAATAAATGATATTATTGTTTAAAATTGGACGTGTAATTAACTTGTTTTAGGTCAGCATTAGAAGATTATTCTCTACATCTGGTGGACTTGCACCAAGGCAAGTTATGTGACACAAAACATTTCAGAACCGATAAAATATACCTTTCGCACAATCAAGGCATTTATTTATATAAAGAAGTTCTGGCAGTTTTGTCTGTACAGCATCAAACAATACATTTGTTTCAAATTGTCGAAGGCATGCTCATAGAAATTAGAAAAATTGGCAGATTTTGTTATGATGATGATCCATTTCTTGTTAACTCAGTGTTTATACCATTAATAAATGAAAGACCTTTTCATGAGGAAACAATAAATAGCCTTAAACACAGACTACTCGTCTTCCTTTTTAAAAGGGCTAAGACAATCAGTGACGAAACGGGAGATCCCCTTGAATTGAGAAAGTTTTTTAAATATTTTGACATGTTCAAAAGTTTAAGAATGTGGAAGATGCAGTTGTTGGACGAAGATCATCTGTTTATAAAATATGCAAGTGAAGAAGTTGTTACATTGCGTGTGGCAGAACCTAACAGCCAATCATCGTTTTTTGTTATCTACAACATAAGTGAAAGTAAAGTACTAGAAGTGTACGAGAACACATCAGAAGGTCTGTTGCAACTATTCGAAAATTATTGTGATTGTTTTAGAAATGCGAGATTATGTGCCGATTCACAGTTTACTTGTTCGCCGTCGAACAATTTGTATGCTAGGCTAACGCAACAAAGATTTAAACAAACTATAGTGAGAGCTATTTATGGAGGACGAACAGAAGCTACAAAGAGAATTCTAGCACAGTTACCGATAAGCGCGCAGTCTTATAGTGGATCACCATATTTAGATTTAGGACTTTTTAGCTATGATGACAAATGGGTTTCCGTCATGGAAAGACCTAAAGCCTATGGAGAATACCCCATAAGGTAACAGATCTCAGTAGAATAAAAATGAAGTAATATAAATTCTGTAAGATTTTGTCATTTGCTGAAGGATTATTTAAATTTTCAGATTTTATGCACGAGACTCGGGGTTACTGAAATTTAAGATTTATGCGGGAGTTCTGGGGCAGTCAGTGCCAGCGAGTGCGCGAAGACTGGTCGCATTCACTTTCCATCCTACCGACCCTTTCGCTATCAGTGTGCAACGAACTAATTCAGAGTACATAGTGAATTTTCATATAAGAAATGCAGTGTTTAGCTAATATCGGATAAACGAACACCATGTGTACTGATTAAGTGTATTTTTATAGTGTTCGGTAATACTACTGTGTAGTAATTTGCTTCTTAATATGGTTATTTTCCATTTTAATATTAAAATATAGGGGTTAATAAAACGTGGTATGTTACCTATATTGCAATATGGAATGGCTAGCTTAAATTAATACAATCTACTGGAAATTAAGAATAAAGAATGTATTATTTTTACAAAATAATTATGAAGATGTATATCTTACCTACCCAAATCTTACGTGACCCAACGTCTTGCGGTGTATGACTTGGCTACTGTTAGCACCTTATATTGAGAGCTGACGACCAAAATAGTCAGAAAATTTTATCGACATCTAGCTGTGTCCGCGATTCCGTCCGCGTGTGGATGTCCGAAAATAATATCATGTATATCCTACTAATATTATAAATGATGAAAGTTTGTGAGTACGGTTGGATGGATTTTTGTTGCTCTTTCACCCAATAACTACTGAACGGATTTGGATTAAATTTGGGACACAGATAGTTTATAACCTGGATTAACACGTAAGATACTTTTTACTCCGGCAGTAGCGAATTTTGAGGTCCACGCAGACTTCGTCGCGGGCAGAAGCTAGTGAAAATAGAACATCGCATCAGAATAGTTTAAAATAAATAAAAAATGAAATGTTTGTTGGATTCGAACTGGATACACAATTGTGTAGGCGTTGATAATGTTGACAATATTATGTAGCCGTTGATAATGTTGAAAATATTCAAGGTGCATTTTTGAAGTAGGCTGTAGGATGGCCAAATCGTGAACAAATTCAAATTCAAATTCAAATTTTTATTCTGTAAATAGGTCTTTACAAACTCTTTTACAAGTCATTTTTTAATCTAGAAGGCGCCGGTATTTCCTATCTGACTACCTCGGAGAAGAAAAACCGAAACAAACTCAGAGGTCACTGTCTCTTTTAAAGTCCAGACATCATCTTTATGGTTATGTGAGCGTAATCATGTAGGGTGTCTGGAAAGGCCTTTTGAAGAAAGAACCGTAGCAATTTTAAGTTGACCAGTCCTAACTGACGGCACACATGCATCAGTCACCGTAAAGCTCGAACCATAATTTAGGGAGCTCAACGACCTGTCGCAAGGCGATACCAGATCGGCAGGACATTTGCGTAGGCCATACAAATACTAAAAACTGCCAGACAGTTACAAATCTAAAAGAAAGGGAATATATAACCGACATGATGCTCACATTCACAAATTTCTATTATTATATTCAAAATGTAAAAATATATTATGATTTAATTAAAATGTCAAGTTAAATTTTATTACAATGTCAAAGTAATTGTCAAAATCAGAGATAAACAATGTCAGATTTAAACAATGTCAAAAACAACCAATCTCAAAAAATTTGAACATTATTAAATATTGTTCCATATCCATAATATTATTTTTAATAGCAGATCAATCCCATGCATTTTTGTCGTTCAAATATTCCGAAATTGTGTAATACCCTTTTTTACAAAGTTTGGTTTTAATAACATTTTTAAATTTATTTACAGGTAAATTTCGGATATCAATGGGTAATTTATTGTAAAAGCGTATACACTGACCCATGAACGAGTTGCTTACTCTGTGGAGACGAGTACTATGAACGGCAAGGTTGTGCTTACTTCTAGTATTCACAGCATGGACATCTGACAATTTGATGAATTTTGTAATGTTTTTACATACATACATTAAATTTTCATATATGTACTGGGAAGCAAGAGTTAGAATATTAATTTCTTTAAATTTTTCCCTGAGGGAAACTCTTGGGCCTAAGTTGTAAATAGAGCGAATAGCCCTTTTCTGCAAGACAAAGATGATATTAATGTCAGCCGAGTTTCCCCAGAGAAGAATTCCATATGACATAACACGAACTATAAGGAATATCGAGAAATATGTACATAAAAGGAGTCTAGGGCCCCTGCGGTAATGCGAACTTCGAGATGGATGTGTGGAGTGATGAGAACGGATATGGTAAGAAAGAGTAGGTATATTAGAGGAAGTTATCAAGTAGCACCAGTAGGAGAAAAAAATGCTAAAAAAACATTGATTAATGGATGGCCCCTATGGACATGTGATGAAGAGCAATGAAAATGAAACACATTTGACATTGATGAATTTTCGTATAGAGATCGATTTAACCTTAATTAAAGAAGGACATTTATTAATTCAATTTAAATCTAATCCTATTTCATCGTATAAGTACCTATGCTGAATCTATGATAACTACACCAGCAGAAATAAAAAAAAAATACAGAAGAATGTCCAATTTCTGTCAAACACAAATCGGAAAAAATGTCGACAAGACTCTCTTTGTAAAAAATGGCCAATATAGCATTTATACATACACATTAAAAGCAGTACCGGACCACGAAAGTATAGCTATGAGATGACGAAGTAAAGACGGAAGATTTTTTTTCGCAACCATGCAGTGTAACCAAGGTTTCTGCGGAAACGGTTTCACCAATGGACCATTTTATAGTTGTAACAGTGCACGTTAGTAACGTTTACAGTTAGATGAAATCCTGCTAAAACCATTTCATGCTATGTAGGTAACCAAGATTAAAAAAAAATTCAAAGTTTAAACACTTTCACTATTAAAAAAGTTATCAGATCTCATGATCATATCATCATATCGTCTCCTATTTTACATCAAATTAATTTAGGCGTTATCTTGCGAAAGCCCATTACAATGAAAGTAGGTAAATCAATACAAGATCTAGCTACAATCACAATATATTTAAATGCAACTATTACATTAATGTTTTTCGTGGGATTTCATGTCTTTTTGTATTATTATACCTAATTCAAGATAATCTTTGAAAAGCATTAACGCATGCTTAGCGAACTCTAAAGTTACAATATTAAATGGAAAAAGAATACGGTCGCGAACAGGATTCGAACCTGCGCCTCCCGGATAAATACTCCAGGCGCTCTGACCACTAAGCCATCTCAACCTCTGCTCACCACCGCGAATTCTTCGATATTTTAACACATCTTATGGCGACGTCATTGCAATTAATTCAGTACCTATACAGGTGACCGAAACCGACACGACCAACTTTCCATGGCTTTGTTTGGTTATTATACCTAGTTCTTATTATTTTCGGGCTGTACACCCCAAGTACACTACGTCGTTGGTCTAGTGGTTCCATGCGCGACTGCTGAGCATGAGGACTGAGGTGCTGGGTTCGGCAAGTTATTGGGCTTTTCTTTGAGGAAATTCTTAGTAGCATCCCGGAGTTTGGAATAGTGACCGGTAGAGGACATGGGACTCAATAACAGCAGCAACACAAGAATAACAGCATTGGTAAAATGTGGGATGTGGGTACCTACGACTGTGTACACCACTGCCTACTAATTTAATTACTTTTTAAACCAATTTGCTATAAAATCAATACTGATAAAAAAAAACTTCTGGAGACACCAATAAACTAAAATATGATTTAGTGGGAGTATAGTTTACTAAAAATCCCACTATGACCATTGTGTTCTTGTACATGAGAAAACCGTGTTTGTAATAAAATGTTATGAAATATGAACTCAGCTATCTAAATAATTACCTATCCAATTTACAATAGATCGGATTTCGGTCTCAATATTCCTTATCTAATAGATTAACAATTAAAATACATTCTAGGCCGTAATTATAATCAATCGTAGATAATTTTAATACTTGAAGTGTACTAGGAAAAAAACCGCTATACCGTACACCGGGCGGTGTTCGGTGTGTACTGTACTTGACCAGTCATAACACCCGACCACATTATTTGCATAGTTTTTCCATACCTTTTGGCTCAGTAACGTACAGATCTGTACGTTTTAACAATAAAAATCTATTGTGTCTGCTAATGACTGAGGCAACAGCTTAATGATAAATAAATAATCAAATAAACTATTTCTAACCCAAGACTAGTAATAATACTACCCAAAAAACATTTCATACATATTGAAGACGAAATAGATTATTTGTACACTTTATATCTGGATTTGACGTTTTGACTAAAAATAATGATGAAATCGCTCTGTTTTGGAATAAACTATGATTTACCAAGAAACAAAACAAAATTCATAAAATATAATTGTGTATTGCTAAAGGTTATTTAATCAGTTTCAAGTCGTAATAGCATCTAGCCTAAAAATATAATGTATTTAATCAAAAACAGCCATTACAATTTGTGGACATATTTCGGTGGGAGGTCGGATTACGGTGACTTTACATTACTTACATACATTTCCTGTTACAAACCAGTACGTGGTCGTATATTTATACAGGCTGTTTGGTGCATTGTTTGCCAAATTTAACTCGCCTTAAGGAGGGATCAGGGAGGAGCTATCTCTCAGCCCTAATACCTCATTCTATGTTCAAGGCCCAAGCCCAACGGATTTTTTTTTATTAATTCGGCACCTAAACAAGTTATTGGCATGGCCACGACGATTCAATATGATTTTTTATGTTTACTGTTGTATGATACTAATAATCCCTAAATTAATTCTTTTTCTAATCACAAATCTTTCTGAAATTGCTGACCTCTGTTGAATATCAACATCTTCGCCTTACTTCTATCGAAGTGGTGTGTTATTCAATTTAGCAAACAATGCACCAAACATCCTGTACATACATCGTATTTAACTTTAAATATATTTTTTGTTTGTTTAGCATTGCAATGCAGCCAAAGCATGTATCCAGGAATAGTGGGAGAAGGAGATGTTACTTCGGTAACGCTACCAGACGGAACGATTCAATTCTTTTTTATGCCAATGGTCAAATGGTGGGGTAATAATGCATCTCCATGCCAACAAAATATAGCCAATCCTATGTTTGCTCATGCACATTGTAACAATAATGTAGGAACTTGGTTTGTCAGAAGTATTTCCAATTCGTGAGTACCTACAGTTATTAGGTGATATCAGAAATATACAACGTGCAACAGAAGTCCGTATAGCCATACTTTAGGTCCTAAAGTTTAAGACCTTTTAGTCATTCAAAATTAAGTTTTGTCGATCTCACTCCGGATCATCATTTAAACTAGTAAATAAGACAACAGAGGATACTGTTAACTTAAAAGCGTATTGTGCCACCAAAAAGGTATCTTCCAACATACAGCAAAGAGATTGTTGTAAAATAGATAAGCAGAAATCCTTGAAAATATTTCATCAAAATGTGCAAGGTTTTTCTTCCAAAATATTAGAGATTGAATTATTTTTAGAATTAACAATCTATGACTTAGTTTGTATTTCTGAGCACTGGTTGAAGGATTACCAAATGCTTATAAATTTTGAAAATTATACTGGATGCAGTTGTTTCAACCGCACGACTATGCTGCATGGGGGTACATTAATTTTAATAAAAAATTGTATCAAATATAAACAACGTTTAGACATAGTTAGATTGTCGGTTGAACACAGTATTGAACTGTCATGTGTTGAGCTGGATAAACATATTATAGTGTGTGTTTATAGGCCTCCCAATTAACAAAACTTCTCCACATTTGAGACGATGATGGATGATGTTTTAGGAAAAGTTTGTTTTACTAAGAAATCTGTTATAAATATTCTAGAAAATAGTTTATATTGTGGCCGGTTGCTAAACTTATTCAAATCATTTAATTTAAAAAACGTTTTTTTAGTACCGACTCGTGTAACTTTGAATTCTGCTACCTGCATTGATAATATTTTTTGTAACTGTGAGTACATAAATAAATCAATTGTAAATTACTTGCCTTCGTATCACAGTGGGCAGATCGTCACTTTATGCTCCAAAACGACATTAAAAAAAAAAAAACCGGCAAATAACAACTAGTAAATTAAACCATTCGACAAAAATGTAGCTAGTAAATTAGATGTTCCGAGCCAAACTATTCGCAATGTAAATAAACTATATAAAGATTTATTTTCTGTTGTGAAAACAGAATTTGATAAAACATTTCAATTGAAAGAGAAATATATTTACCCTAAATTTGTTTTCAGCGACTGGGCAACTACAGGTATTAGGAAAAGTAGGGAAAAGCTATTTGAGCTCTATGGCCTCAAGCCTTTTATTAAAACTGACAATTTTAGTCAATACGTAAGTAAATATTCGAAAATATTTAAGAATATATGTAAGGTAGCTAAAGCCCAGTACTTAGGTAACAAAATTAAATCGGCTGAAAACAAAATGAAAACTACTTGGAAAATAATTCATAACGAAACAAATAGGAAAAAAAAAACAAATATAGAGTACCAACTTGCGACTGCGAATGGTCCTATTTGCTCTGACGCAGACATTGTTCAGGAATTTGTAATTCTTTTTACAAATATTCCTTTAAAAACTACGGAATGTTTGAATTCCTCGCCCACAGTTGCTATTTCTTCACTTAAAGAAAACGTCTCAGCCTATCCTGTTCAATTCAGTTTTAATCATATAAACCCTTGGATTATAATTAAAGCGTTTAATGTCATCAAAGTCAAATTTACAGAGGATCTATGGGGAACGTCAACAAAAAAAAATAAGTCTATAATTGAAACTATAGCGCCTTATTTAGTCTTAATATTTAACTTATGTATAGATAAAGGAGTCTTCCCAAACCTAATGAAATATAGTAAAGTGATACCACTTTTTAAAGCTGGGAATAGCAAAGACCCTAACAATTATAGGCCTATTTCAGTTTTGCCAGTTCTAAGTAAAGTATTTGAGAAAGTAATGCTAAATCAAATGTTGCATCACTTTAATATTAATAACATCTTGCACGAAAAGCAGTTTGGTTTCACCAAAGGACGTTGTACAACAGACGCCGTGTTACCTTATTAAAGCACATTTTTAATGCCTGGGAGGATGCGCAAGATGCCATAGGAATCTTTTGCGACCTTTCTAAGGCATTTGATTGCGTAAACCACGAGACATTATTATATAAACTTAAGCATTACGGACTAGGTAAAACAGCTCTCAGCTTGATAAATTCGTACCTAAATAATAGGCAACAGCAAGTTCAAATTAATGGCGTAAACTCAATAGGCTTAAAAGTGAAAATGGGGGTTCCACAGGGTTCAATTTTGGGCTCTTTCCTCTTTTTAGTATATATAAACGATTTACCGCATTTACTACAATACCAACCAGATATGGTGTTATTTGCTGATGATAATCATTAATTTTTAAATTAGATAGACGTGCTGAAAATCTTGACGACGTAAATACCGCCATAATTCGGCTCCAAAATTGGTTCACTGTAAACAACCTTGTACTAAACGGAAAAAAGACGAAATGTTTGAGATTTACGTTACCAAATATCAAAAGTACTGACTGTGACATATTTTTAAACAATGAAAAACTAGAAATTATTAATCAAACTGTTTTTTTAGGAGTTACGCTAGATTCAAAACTTCAATGGGGTGCTCACTTATCATCTCTAGCAGGACAGTTAAGTTCAGCTGCGTATGCAGTGAGGAAAATACGGCAGTTGACAGATGTAGATACCGCGAGACTGGTCTATTTTAGTTACTTTCATAGTATTATGTCTTATGGTATTCTACTATAGGGACGGGCTGCAGGCGTAAAATCTATTTTTGTCCTACAAAAGAGAGCTGTCAGGGCTATATATAATTTACGCAGTCGGGAGTCTCTCCGGGAAATATTTAAGCAAATCAATATCATGACGGTGCCATGTCAATACATTAACGAAATTTTTTCCTAACATACATAATATGTATGTTAGGAAAAATTTACATCTATTTAATAAAACATAACTATAATACTAGAGATAGAAACAAACTAGTTCAACCACGGTTTAGATTAACAAAGGTACACACATCGTTTATGGGGTACTGTATAAAATGTTATAATAAAATACCTCCAAATATACTTCAATTAAACGAAACACAATTCAAAACTTGCATAAAACACACACTATGCAAGCGAGCATATTATAAGTTAGAAGACTATATTGTTGATAAAAATGCTTGGCACAATGCTGGTCCTGCTCCACAATAACCCTAAAGAATTTGTAAAAATCAGACTAAATATATATATATTGTAATTAGTATTATATCGGACATTCCATTAAATAAGTTCAAGTTGTGACATGCTCCTGCTGAATCCTGACTATATCGCTGATATTAAAAATAATATGCCATAATATTAATTGATTTGTAAATTAATACGACCAAATTTAAGTGTATTTTTACTTTTCAAAAAAAAAATTAAGTTGCTCTGTATAATTCATTTTATAATAAATAACAATAAACTAGTACCTAATTATAAATATTGTAAATGTGAGTGCTATGTAACCATTTTACGACACTTTCTATTTTGTTTGTTGTCTGGCAGTTGGGAGTATGTCATGCTCACTAAAATGTCTCGCTGATGGTGGCGTGTGTTAGGTCATTCGATTCCCTACAACATGGTTGAGTTGGGTGATGCTGACGCATGCGTCATGTTCGTGAACGGGCGCTCACGTCATCTCTAGACTGTCATGACAGGAAATTTGAATTGTTATACTACACTCTTTTAGTATCATCTTACATTGTTCTCACATATTTAAAAACTTTTTCTTTTGCAACAGAATCAGTGTAACCAATACCTGATATTGTGAAAACCTATTTTATAAAAAGAGTAACCATGGAGTTTCTTCCCGTTCTTCTCCATAGGAATCTACACTTTGGAACGTGGCAACTAGCTTCTGACAATTCAAAAGTGCCTGTAACAATGATTTCAAAAGAAAGGATACGCACATCTAAACATTTTACAGAAAACTTCTTCATACAAGCAAAAGTAGCGCCATCTGTCATAACTCGTACGAACTACGTGATGCCGCGTTTCATAGGTCGAAGACTAAACCTTGTACGTGCGTATATGATTTTTTTATCACATTTTATTATTGGTCGATATTTTTATACACACATCAATCACGAACTGAACTGAGTTTTTACCCGACTGCGCTAGAAGGCGGGGTTATATGTTTTTCGGATGTATGTATGTATATTTCTTTGGCATGCTCTGTAGCCTAAACGGGTTGATGGTTGTTAGCTTTAGAAGTGTCGTTAGATTATATTAGTTTTTTATACTATAATTTATTGCGATAATAATACATGTCACAAAAAAAAGTATGTAAAATAAATTAATATCAGTCAGCTTTATTTGAAATTGTAAACAATATTGTTATAATAATTAACATATTAGGTACTTACTAAAATTACTTACACCAAGTTCATAAGACAAAAATAAAACAAATAAAAAATGACGTTCTTTCAACGTTACTTCGCGCGCGGCCAGCCATTACGGACTTTGGTAGTAAAATAATTATACCATAATGTGATAATTTAATAATTTAATTGGAACAGAAGTAATCTAGGGTTATTTATCGATGATACGATATCCCATGTTGCTTTTTAATCTTTGTATCGTAATTTTTGCAGCCTTTTACAACGCAACTAGGCATATTTATGATAAACAAACACTCGTTCCCTCCTGCGAGCGGTCCACTGAGTTGCGTTGGCCCTAAACTGTCATTTTAGGGCCAACGCGTTGGTGCCATTTAGTTTCGCGGTCGGCCGGGTCCTTACGCTAGTAATATATATGTCAATGGCCTGTAAAGGGTCTAATTGAAATAACAGGCGTCCGAGTACGGATCTTTTCGACAAACTTGTCGACTCGATAAAAGTTTTAGAGAAGATTATTTTATCGTTTTATCAACAGTTTATGTCAAATTTGACGTTTAAAATCGACAAACGTGTCGACAAAAAGAACCATGCTCGAACCGCTGATTTGACTTTGAACCTCAAGTACCTACATTGACCTCCTAAAATTTAGTAGGTCAATGTACTCATGTATATGAACAACTTTTACTATAGAACTAAATTAGAAATTGCGAAAAAAAGCTATTAATACATACTCGATCAAAATGTATGTAGGCAACAGTTTTTTTTCGCGCTTTCTAGTTTGGTCCCTTAATAAAAGTTGTTCGTATACGTGGGTACATTAACCTCCTAAAGTATGAACACGGACTTCTGTTACACGTTGTATATGTATAAATACATGAAACTAAACTTATTTTTCAGGTCAGTAATCTTTTCATCTATTATTTCTAGGCTTCCATGTCAACAAAGCGAAGTTCCAAGACTTTACTATAATTCGGACTATAATATGAATAACAGCAGTAATGGATATCAACTGAAGGTATATTATAAAGTACTACCTGTGCTCCGCGGTTTCACCTGCGTATAATTATACTTTAATTATCTTCTTAGTATTAACCAACAAATATACAATAATTCACAGTTTGTGTCTTCTCGCCAATGGTCAATTCTCATCAAGCGGCTAGGCTTATGCCATTACGCGTCACGCGGCTCGTTCGCGCAGGTGTTGAAATATTTTCATTTTACATTATCTCCTAAACTATGCTTCCAACTAACACGCTATAAAGGGTACAGTTTATCTTCATAAAAATATCCTGATGATAAAATAACTTTCGTTAGGATTAATAAGTCACGCCTAATACGTGCTTTTGGTACGGTATACCTTATTGTGGCGTATGTAGGTATAAGAGATAGGCATATGGCGTCGTGGACTTTTTTTCATGTACTAAAGACCGATATTTTTGTAGAAATTTATTTACATATCACTATCCATTACGCCAGCGCACGCGGAGAAAGCAATTCGACAGCGCTTTTTCTTCAGACTTACTTAAAAACCAATATTTACGGCTACCTGACAGATCTTTCAAATCCAACTGATAGTTCAAGACAATATCGCATTTAAACAAACAAACAAAAAGCTCTTCCGACTTACAATATTATAGTAGGTATAGATTTAAACGTCACATTAATATAGTACCTACTTATGTGTGATGTAATATAATCCATTTACAGTTTCATCATGATAATTGGACATCGACAACAGACATACACTACTTTTACCCCAGCTTGCGTCAACGCGATTATGTGATCAAGCAGCCCTGCCAAAACACCACCACCGCGCAGATTCAAACAGTACCCGAAGCGAAAAACACAATACGCCACTATGAAGTTGTATGTTCTAAACCATGCAACTGTAAGTGTGTCACTAAACCAATGAGCTTAGTATCCTTAGTGCAGCCTAAATCTAGCGGCTCTACAGACGACGGTTCGTGTAACGATGACCGTAAAAAGAGTCTTAAACGAGACAAGGAGGAAAAAAGACGGAATAAACCAAAGAATACTTGTGTTTGCGAGTCGACATTCAGAATTGTTACTGCAGATAAGTCGGTGACGACCTATACAGATGAAGGTAGTAGTTGTACTCCAGCAGGCGGTCGCGAAACACAGACCTGTCTTAAATCTTGCCGTAAAGAAGCGGAATCGCAAAATTGTGAAAAACCTAAACTGTACCAAACAAACACTGTTTTGCAAAGTTGTGAAGTGAAAGAAGCAGAAACGTGGCAACCTGTGACTCAAATAAGCAAGAAAGCGATGGAACCAAAAGCTTCAGGAAATATAAAAGACATAAGTGATAATGATTATAACGGTGGTTGTTCTAGTAACTGTAGCTGTAGCAGTGAATGACGGATTCATAAATTAATGAAAATGCGTTTGTTTTAGGTATTTATATTTTGTTATAATACAATTTATTCTTTAAAGTTACAAATACCTATTTACATTGTTGAAAAGAATAGTACAAGTAATAAACAAAAACAATTGAGATTTTAATACCTTAGTTCTTATTTTTTATAAATAACAGAAAAAATACAACTGCAAACAACTCTTTATAGACTAGTAAACAGTTGTACAATCGATTAGTTGTCTCAAAAGAAAAAAAAGTATTTTTTAAAAGGAAGACTTAAGACAGAAACACCTAAAAATTCAAGTTCCTATGCTTTGGCAGAAATCAAATGACTTTCATCTGAATTGCTTCATTACATACTTAATTCTCTCAAAATTTCTGATAGAACATAAATATATGGTAAAAACAATTTAACACTTAAAACTAGTATTGCATAAGATTAAACAAAAGGACTTAATAAACCTGGTAGTCGTAATTAAAGTCTCATTTTTATAAAATGCTCAATCTTACTTGCTAAGCTTGTCGAAATACAGAAAATAATAGGCATTATATTTGCAATTATTTTGCGTAAATTATGCCTATACACTGTAAAAGTATCACATGGACTGTTTTGAAATATTTACTATTTAAGCAATTTCACAAGAATATATAAGTTTAAAACGATAACATAGATCATTTGCATTTATTTGAGATTCATGGCGCACATCATCAGACTATTTGTCATGTTTCACATATTTTTTACAACTATTGTATAAAACAAAAAAAAAAAACCTATAGACGCAAAGGTTCCATTTCATTCAATTGTGTCTGTTAACTTTTATATATTTAACCAGACACACTTCCAGACTTCATAATGCACTTCAAGCCTTTGTAAAAATATGTTTTGCATACCCGTCGAGAAGTAATCTTAGCTTTACGATAGCACACAACCTGGTCGTTGGTTTATACAATTTTTTCTTACTATGGCTTAACTTATCTTAGTCTATAACACATATTATAAACCAATCCATTCTAATTGAACTTTTAAACATGTTATCAAAATGCACTGATTGTTTTAGGTAATTATTATACTATCAGACTTTGATATTAACGTCGTAAGGAATTAATAAATCACTCGAAAAGCTGCTATTTATTTTGACACAACACTGAAATTTATACATAATACTTCATGACGCTGATAAAATAATGCTGACTGTATTCACCTCATCCTTACTTAATTCCTAAGACATAAACTAACACACAAGTACATCTATAATTTTAATACTTGTTGTTGATTACTTGTGGAATTCAGTTGAAAAATTGTATTTTATTATTTGAGCGATTTTTATAATACCCTTGCAACATGTAGTATATTTTATTTCCCCTGATTTGTATGCAATCAGTTCCTTTTGATTAATTAAAGTGCAAATACTATAATATTATACAAACAATACTTTGACTAGACAGTACCATAGTACCGACATAACCTTCGTGGCCTCTATTGGGTGGAATCTTTACGACAATATGTTACTATGAACTGAAGCTTACGCCTTCAATAAAAAAAAACTTATTTAAACTAGGTCTTTTAGTGGAACTGTTGTATGTAAAAACTTGTGCTTGGTATTTGTGTTCATTTTATTGCATCTTAAATTAAAATGAGTTACCATAATATACAACCGAAATACATTTTGGTTATGTAATGTTGATGTAATAAACCACAAACTAAAAGAACAGATATTCTTTCACTTTGATGTGGGTTAGGGATAGTCATTTTTATTTCCACTAAAAGTTCCTCCAACACCTAACATCTTACACACATTCTTGTACAACACATAATAATTACACATTATTTAGTCTACATTACATTTATGCTTAGCGAGGGAGTGTCTTCAAACAAATTAAAATAATTTAGTACTTACAGTATGTAATAATTAATGTATAAAATACATTTCGCAACCTTCACAGCACTTTACCTATCCCGTGTGTACAATTTACACTAATATACGTAGTCCCACGATACACAGCCCGGTCTTCACTGTAAATAAATAATATGCGTTAGTCCCGAATAGATGTTGTTGATTACTTCTACATTGAATGGATAAGTTTTTTTTTAATAATGATAATATTTTATTGATTTTTCACCTTATTTACATACATGTTAGGTGCAAGTTTTAAAAATGTTCAGGAATCAACAAACATTGTACCGCTGATACTTAAAAAAGGAAACCCTGTGCTATAAGTACCAGCAACCTTTGTCTGGCATAGGGAAAGTAATTCAAAGTAGTACGCAATGCATGACATGATCAGAAATTGTTTCAAATATTATAACAACAATACACACTTAATAATTAACAATAAAAGGCATATTCCACTATCACCAGATTACGATTGCTTGTACTAGTGAACCATAAGACGTAGCAGTAAGCTGTAGTGAGTGTGTGTGCGCGTGTCCTTTGTATGATGGAGTGATGATGTGTTAATACGTACATAAACCGAAATGGGACTACGGAACTGTGTGTAGGAGATTCTCTGTATCTTCATAAGTAAGTTTTTCAGTGCTCAGTTACAGTTTTTTTATATTCATGCTTATTTTTATGATCGATACTTAAGATTTTTTTAATCTTAACATTAGGAATCGTCGCAGAAAACAAAAGAACCTCGTGACTGAATGAAGTTTTACGGGTTTCACTTATGGGGAGCCTAAACCTGCGAGAAGCTTGATTTTTGTTGGTAGAAGTTTTAATCGTAATTTGCAGTTAACTTATATTGCCTTAGAATGATTTGATCAATTAAAAGTTGGCGTACAGTCAGAACTTCGCAATTTTTCATAGTTCCTTGGTAGGGTAATGGAAAGCCTTAAAGGTGCTTTTAGTGGTGGTTTTAGTACCGCTCTCTGGGCGCGTTATAGCTTTAACAAGTTACTCTTACATGCACCAACCCAGTAGAAAATACAATAAGTCAACACAGATTGGCATAAGGCATAGTAAACCATTTTCAATATTTTAAAGTCTGCGGCGTGTCTGGGATGTTTAAAAATGCAGATAAGTTTTCGAATTCGTCCTGTCAATAGTTCAATGTGCGGTACAAAGCTTTCTTTATTTTTTCTTTATTCTTTCATCCATGATCACACCTAGATTCGAGGTATAAGTATTCTTATATGACGGTATACTTTGGAAATTGCCCAAGATAATTGGAAAATATTTTTGTTGTAAAAGGGAGGCCTTTGCACTGCAGTGGATCAATAGCTAAATAAATAGACGTAAAACTTAATTTTCACTGTGGCATGGGACATAGAACTTCAAACAAGTCACTTAGACTACTGCCAGACGTGAGGTGCTGTAAATTTAGCACAAAAAAAATATTACATAGATGTATTTACAGAAAATATGTCGGAGAGCGCATGTAACTTCGTTATGTATTAAAAAGAAAAGAAATACGACTGGACGTGCTTTTAATTTATTTTCTTAAGGCTACGCAAGCCAATCCTTGTTCCATACAAACATAGAAAGTGGATAACTCAACTGTTTGGTAATAAATGCCTAAAAGTAAACACGATACGGATTAGTCTCCTCATTATCTAGGTCTATTGCTAAATAGAAAATTTAAAAAAATATAATTGTAGAAGTTACGAGCCTCTGAAGATTCATATTTTTATTTTATCGCTAATTGGCCGTCGAATAATGACATTATGAGCATGTAAACTTCAAAATATTTTTTTTTTTTTTTAACAGACAAAGTTTTTCTTTGAAAAGCATTAACGCATGCTTAGCGAACTCTAAAGTTACAATATTAAATGGAAAAAGAATACAGTCGCGAACAGGATTCAAACCTGCGCCTCCCGGATAAACACTCCAGGCGCTCTGACCACTATGCCATCTCGACCTCTGCTCACCATCGTGAATTTTTCTTCCATATTTTAACACATCTTATGGCGACGTCATTGCAATTAATTCAGTACCTATACAGGTGACCGAAACCGACACGACCAACTTTCCATGGCTTTGTTTGGTTATTATACCTAGTTCTTATTATTTTCGGGCTGTACACCCCAAGTACACTACGTCGTTGGTCTAGTGGTTCCATGCGCGACTGCTGAGCATGAGGACTGAGGTGCTGGGTTCGGCAAGTTATTGGGCTTTTCTTTGAGGAAATTCTTAGTAGCATCCCGGAGTTTGGAATAGTGACCGGTAGAGGACATGGGACTCAATAACAGCAGCAACACAAGAATAACAGCATTGGTAAAATATGGGATGTAGGTATATATGTACCCTGGAGTATTTATCCGGGAGGCGCAGGTTCGAATCCTGTTCGCGACCGTATTCTTTTTCCATTTAATATTGTAACTTAAAGTTTATTTATTCCATAGTTTAAATAACTTCACATTTCATATAAATATTCGTCGTCCATCTCACCGAAATCAATGAACCCCTCGCGCGGAGCGGAGGGGTGGCGGCGCGGGCGGCCGGCCGAACCGCGGTGCAAAAAAATACAAAGTAGTATTATTACTACTTTGTTTTTTGACTGCCTCGTTGGTCTAGGCCAAGCGCGATGCTGACCATGAGCTCCCGGGTTCGCAACAGAACGTACGTGCACTTAGCAATAGCTCAGAGTTGCTCATCAAGGATCGTTATCGCGAATTAGACGATTATTAATTTATTGGAAATATTTAATTTTAAAATGTATACTAAATTATCTTTAAATTGGTGAAGGTTTCATAAAAATACGCCCGATAGTTTTTGTCAACCACTCATTCGGTGTTGTGACTGCTTACTCGGGGCGCAAGCCAGCATGCGTAATATAATCCGGCCACCGAGCAATGTTATTGTTTTCTACAGGTCCAGTGCTTATCGCAATATGTGACCGCCTATGGTTTGTACTCTTTGTGTATAAATCGTGATGCGTGTTAACATGTAATAGTCATTTTTTTTAATCAAATATTTTTGGTGAATATTGTGTAGGGAGACATGTATGTATGACAATTCAGTTTGAACAAAACACTTATGTGAGCATGATGTATAAATCAACGGGCAGTTACTGCGCACTGGTCCGAGTGAACGGTCATATTGGGAATATCGTGAAATATATTCGCTGAAAAATCTCTTGGTTTTGCTATTGACCTTAGAAATCTATACCAGAAAAGGAAGTGCTCAAATTAAGTATTAACTCTGACTCTGGAGTGTTACACTAATACCTAAAATGATGCTTTTATAGACTAGTAATAACCGTGTCTTCATTTGATGGCGTACCTTCATTTCAACTTAGTATATTTACTAACACACTGTGAAAATTATCGGCACATGTGGCGGTATGAATCCACAAGACTGCACTTGCTCAAGCGAATTGTTAATTTTAACCGACTTCAAAAAAGAGGAGGTTCCCTAAGTTTTTTATTTTTTTATTATGTTTGTGAAAATGTTTATAGATTCACTTAAAGCGGTCACAATTGGCGAAGATATGCTAGAGATATCGTCGCCAATGAGGGTTTTTTTTTTGGGTCCAGACACCTCGGTGCGCGGCGTCGCGCATGGCGGCCAAGCTGTCCGCGTCACCTCGCACAGCTAGCGGTAGGGACTCTTGTTGTGTATGTTACCTGGTGCGGGTGCGGCAGCTGCGGGGGCGCGGGCGCGTGGTGCGCGGCGTCGCGCATGGCGGCCAAGCTGTCCGCGTCACCTCGCACAGCTAGCGGTAGGGACTCTTGTTGTGTATGTTACCTGGTGCGGGTGCGGCTGCTGCGGGGGCGCGGGCGCGTGGTGCGCGGCGTCGCGCATGGCGGCCAAGCTGTCCGCGTCACCTCGCACAGCTAGCGGTAGGGACTCTTGTTGTGTATGTTACCTGGTGCGGGTGCGGCAGCTGCGGGGGCGCGGGCGCGTGGTGCGCGGCGTCGCGCATGGCGGCCAAGCTGTCCGCGTCACCTCGCACAGCTAGCGGTAGGGACTCTTGTTGTGTATGTTACCTGGTGCGGGTGCGGCTGCTGCGGGGGCGCGGGCGCGTGATGCGCGGCGTCGCGCATGGCGGCCAAGCTGTCCGCGTCACCTCGCACAGCTAGCGGTAGGGACTCTTGTTGTGTATGTTACCTGGTGCGGGTGCGGCTGCTGCGGGGGCGCGGGCGCGTGGTGCGCGGCGTCGCGCATGGCGGCCAAGCTGTCCGCGTCACCTCGCACAGCTAGCGGTAGGGACTCTTGTTGTGTATGTTACCTGGTGCGGGTGCGGCTGCTGCGGGGGCGCGGGCGCGTGGTGCGCGGCGTCGCGCATGGCGGCCAAGCTGTCCGCGTCACCTCGCACAGCTAGCGGTAGGGACTCTTGTTGTGTATGTTACCTGGTGCGGGTGCGGCTGCTGCGGGGGCGCGGGCGCGTGGTGCGCGGCGTCGCGCATGGCGGCCAAGCTGTCCGCGTCACCTCGCACAGCTAGCGGTAGGGACTCTTGTTGTGTATGTTACCTGGTGCGGGTGCGGCTGCTGCGGGGGCGCGGGCGCGTGGTGCGCGGCGTCGCGCATGGCGGCCAAGCTGTCCGCGTCACCTCGCACAGCTAGCGGTAGGGACTCTTGTTGTGTATGTTACCTGGTGCGGGTGCGGCTGCTGCGGGGGCGCGGGCGCGTGGTGCGCGGCGTCGCGCATGGCGGCCAAGCTGTCCGCGTCACCTCGCACAGCTAGCGGTAGGGACTCTTGTTGTGTATGTTACCTGGTGCGGGTGCAGCTGCTGCGGGGGCGCGGGCGCGTGGTGCGCGGCGTCGCGCATGGCGGCCAAGCTGTCCGCGTCACCTCGCACAGCTAGCGGTAGGGACTCTTGTTGTGTATGTTACCTGGTGCGGGTGCAGCTGCTGCGGGGGCGCGGGCGCGTGGTGCGCGGCGTCGCGCATGGCGGCCAGGCGCAGGCGCGTGGCGGCGAAGCTAGGCCGCAGCGCCGGGTCGGCGTGCCAGGCGGCGCGCATCACCTCGTAGGGTCCGGCCGGACACCCCTCCGGGGCCTCCATGCGGTAGCCGCGCTCCACGTGCCGCACCACTTCCGCCAGCGGCTACGGAATGACCACGATTAGTATAACCATGTTACCACAGTGTATATTTTTGTATTATGTGTATCTAAAAATCTGTTGGTTTCAGATGTCCATTACATTTTCCAAATTATTAATCCATATTTTATGAGACGTTGCAGATATTATTATATCTTTAGGTGGATATTTTAATATTGACGTTAATTCTAATGTAGCAAACTAAACTAAATTTAGAGCATTGCTGTCTTTTTACTAACCATTACTATAAGAGCGGGAAATTAAGATCTATGACAACCGTTACGGGTAGTCAGAAGCCTGAAAGTCTGACAACCAGTCATACCACGAGATATCGTGTTACCCAGTAACTGGGTTGTGGAGGTCAGATAGGCAGTCGCTCCATGTAAAACACTGGTATTAAGCTGCATCCGGTGTGACTGGAAGCCGACCCCAATGTAATTGGGAAAAAGGCTAGGCAGATATATACTATAAGAGCGGGACAGGATGACGGCAAATTAAAATTCAATTATGTCAACTACATTATCATAAAATTTTTGTTTGGTGACTGATTTTAGTGGTTACCTAAAACTGTACCTTCCTAAAAACGATCGAATTTGACATCTCTAGATTCGTCCTATCTTGCTCATATATTGCTGCTATTAACAAAAGAGGAATGTTCTAAGTTTAGTTTGCTACATTAGAATTTACGCCATTGTTTAATAATAATAAGTTTGAAAGTGGCGTAACCACAGAAATAAGAATGAAGGAGAAATGTTGAGTGGGCGTGCCCACGCGATCGCGATAAGAGCAATTTGCGCACGTAAGAAAAAATTGCCGTTTCAATAGATCAGTTCACATTTGATTACGTACGTGAAATGTTGTGAAAATGCCGTGTTGTACGGTGATATAAATATGTAATATAAAAATCTGAGTGATTTTAATACCTTCACTATGGAAGGTATCACGTATCATATCTAAATACACGAGTTATGTTGTATTTAATTATAATAAAAATAAATTAAATTCTTTTTATTTTTAGTAAGTTACATTTGCCTTGATGGAACAAGACGACATTCTTATTTTTGTACGAAATACTTTTCTTCTTATCTACCAATACGACTAGCAATCGAACAATAAAAAACGCAATATACAGAACAGCGACCGATACTTTCAATAAAAGCACGCGTTGCGTGGTATTGTCGCTATTTTGAAAATTTGAATAGTGAATTGTTGGTGATGTGATCGTGCAGACTGCAGACGGTAATACATATTAATGATAATCTACCATAGCAATCGTAGAATATTGATGATATGTATGACTGATGTAGGGATTTATATATATTTATTATAGGCATAAGAAGAATAATTAATTTACTAAAACAATTAACAATTTATATATTTTTCGTTGGTTTCCGCACTAAGCCCAAGGCTTGTGTCGCAGACACCATTATGAAGAAGCAGTGGGGTTTTACAAATATGATATACAAAACTGCAGGAAAATTGTAATAATAGAACTAGGAGTAACATAAAAATATACGTCTAAAAGAGTACAATGAACTAAGCCTATTTTGTGTGTATGTGTGTGCGTGTGAGCGTGAGTACGTGTGTGTGACTCTGTTTGTGGGTGTGTGTGTGTTTTTGTACGCGCGTTTGTGTGTATTGTATATCTAGCCTGTAGTTAACAATATTTTCTCTGTGTCTTCATAGGATAGGTTCATCAGCCATGTATTTATTTTATTCCTAATTTTGCTGGTAGGTAGGTCTTTGATTTCAGGTAGAAGGTGGCACAACTTATTATAAATGTGAGGAAGAAGAAATTTAGGTAAACGTTTTCAGAAACTGGTTTTAACTGAGGGTACAGGTATGCGAAAGATGATTATGAATAAGTTTTACTTATATATACAAATATTATAAAGCGGAAGGTTTTTTGTTTGTTAGCATGTTTGTTTCAACACGCTAACCACAGGACAAGTATTATAGCAAGGTTTGTGAGATATATAGGCTATCTATCATTCGGCTACACCTCTCAGCTAGCCTTAAATATCTGTCTTAAATATCTGTTAAGTAAGTCGAAAGAAAAAGCGCTGCCGAACAGCTCTCTGCGTGCGTTCTACAAAAATATCGGTCTTTAGTAAATATAAGTCCGGGATGCCACATGCCTATCTCTTATACAGAAGCCACAATAAGATATTTTGTGCCAAACCATGATTTATGAGCATTATTATTAGGCATTGCATATTTATCCTTACGAAAAATTTTATGTTACTTAAAATTTTATAAAGATATACTTTGCCCAAAGATAAATCTTCGTCATTAAGAAAACTTTATGAAAATAAACTTTGCCCTTTATAACATGTTATTTGGACGCATAGTCAGAAAATAACGTAAAATGCAAATATTTCAACACCCGCGCAGACGAGCCGTGTGACGCATAACGGCATAAGCCTAGCCGCCGATGAGGACTGAGAGCATTGGCGAAAAGAGGCAAACTGTAAATTATTTCCTACTAGCGGTTTCACCCGCGTTAATTTGAGGAAAAAAATACTATTCCACCAGCGCACTCCCCCTTCATGACCACGCCTAGCACATCATAAATGCGCCTGCCTCGTTGGTCTAGTGGTCCCAAGCGCAAAAGTTTTTCAACATTTTTCATTGATGCTCTGCTCCTATTGGTCGTAGCGTGATGTTATATAGCCTATGTCAACCGGGGATAGTGTAGGTTCCTAACGGTGAAAGATTTTTTCAAATCCGTCCAGCGGTTTCGGAGCCTATTCAATGCAATCAAACAATCAAATCTTTCCTCTTTACGAACGTTACTATAGTCTATAAATATAGCTTGATTAGAATGGCAGATGTCAACAAAAGTGACAACTACAATGCGACTGAACTTTGTAGTAACGTCATATCGAATGATTTAAAATAACACATCAAAAATTATTCGTAACTAGCGTGTTAACATTTTTCTAAGTAGTAGTACCACATGTAAATCAGCATAATATATAAAATCTGCTATAAAACTAAGAAAAAACATACTAATAAATAGTTCCAAAAATTAACCTAATTATCTATGACGTCTTTACAAGGTTACGTCTTGTTGCAAAAATAATAGGGATGGGACCAATTTTAACAGTTTTTTTTATTCAATCGATTTACATTTCGAATGAATACAAAATTCTTTACTTTGTTATTGTTCATGAAAAGAGTAACTATTCCCTTTCCAAGAATAACACCTCGTCTTCTTAAATGTAGAGAGAAATGAGAGATCAGGCGCAGGACCGACGGCTTAACGTGATATCCGAAGCACGGGGGTGTCACAACACCAACTTCCTAACTCCAGGCTGCTACTGAGAATTTCCTAACAGAAAAACACCAATAACACTTTGCCCGACATGGGAATCGAACGCTAGCTTAGGACCTCACGCTTAGCAGCTCAGACCTAGTGGTCGCAAGCGTGGACTGAAATTGACTAAAAGATATAGAATTGATGAAAAGTAAATTTTAATGATGATGACGATACTGACTTAGTGTGAGCACCATTAAAATAATAAATTTATTTTACTTTGCCTCACCCTAAAATATGCTCCTGTATCGTGGGTTTACAGACACAATTTCACAGACATACACCCAGACCCGGAAAAATAATCTATAGGTCATAAAAATATTTGCTTCGGGTGGGAATCGCACCCGCGACACGCAGGGCAGCATCCAGTCTCTCGACCACTGCATCAACCGCGCCGCGGACATGGTTTTTATTGTTTTTTTTTTATGGGTTTTGTACATATCACCCAATTGTTTAATTTTAATTGCCCGTATTAAATCCAATATTTATACTGTAAAATATTAACTGAATAGGTATATATTAATTTTTAATTTATTTATATCAATTTGATCAGTACTTTCTTTATTTATAGGTAACGATATGATCAGAATTTTCTCAGCACTAGTCACATTGGTTTGGCAGCTGTCATTCTAATCAAGCTATATTTTATGGACTATAGCAATAACATCGCCTATTGTACATAATATATTGACTTATCTTTTTAAAATGACTCTACTTAATTGTAAAATGGTATACAAGATGGATATTTGTAATCTTTATTACTTTTATTTGGTTTGTAATTCTTTCTATTAATTACATAGTCCTTTATTAAATTAAGTAATAACCGCTATCGTTTTAAACTTTCTAATTACGATTGAAACTGAAAATGGGAATTCATGTGAATTAAGCACACTATAATGTTAAATAAAATATCGATGACAATTATCGACAATAACATGGTCTATTCGAATTAAATATTTTTAGGTTGGCAGTGCTTACCATCGGCATGATTGGCTACTAACATTATGTATTTGGTTTATTTAGCGTGGGTAGCCAATTATAAAGTGGTGCTCATTATTAAGTGGAGGGGCAAAAGTGATCTCTAGGTTCTCGTACATTGTTAAAAACACAGCATATCTCCTTCCATTTTTGGGGCTAACACTCTGAAATATCTCTCGATAAACGAAATAAATTGGCTATTAGTATTTGCGGACGTCCTGTCAAGTGACCTGGGGGTGGTATGGACTGGGCAGTTGCATTAAGAGCGCTATTCTGCAGTTACGGAACATTAGAGGTTAAAATCAAGCAAATATGAAAGCCAAGTCGACGTAAGCGATAGACTTAGAATGACATATTTGACGCACGGCAAAAGAGATGGATGACTGAAGAAAGGGCGGGCAGGAAATTACACCACTACTTCTCAGTGGTGTTGGTGTCGGTTGGTCACATGTATTATTCTTGTCGCAAATCCTGACGGGTCACAGATGCTTTCGTGAAAGGCTGTTTGATATGAATCTCTGCCGTGGGTCAGCCATCTTTACGAAGAGATAAGGCATTATCTTGCACCTGGACGATCTACTTCGATAATCTCGTCAGGAATTCGTATACTCATAGCATGATAGCAGAAGTATTAAGGGTTTGAAGAAAACTTGTAGATAGACAGTATCAAGAACATGCTTGAATTTTCAACGCAGTCGGGGGACAGTACTGCGAAACATTTTCTTCCCCCGGCTGCGATGAAAATTCTTCACCTACCTTGATTTTCACTTTTTAGTTCATACATGGCAGGCTTTTTTTTAAAAAAAAAGGATTCTAACGATACCCCATAAACTTACAAACATACATGAACCCTAAAAACACTCATTTCGTTAAATGTTGGGCATTCGTTAAAAAAAAGAAGTTTTATTGATTACACTCACGATTCGAGGATACGGTACTCTTCCAAACGAATAAATCTCCCAAAGAAGGATGCCAAAACTCCACATATCAGACTTGTTGGAGAATTTCTGAAAGCAAAATTATTGACATTGGGAAGTAGTTTCTTTAATAGGCCACGGCGATATTATGTCAACCTGAATATAACAAAGCTGTATAAAACACCACTTCTCACTAGATGGTTGCAACTAGTTGTTAGTTGAAAAAGCCTAGTTTAACATATGGGTGGTGGATAGTGTAACTCACGTTGTACTTGAGTGCTTCGGGTGCAGTCCACTTGATAGGCAGCTTGGCCTGCAGGCGCGCGGCCTCGGCGGGGTCGTCCATGGACGCATCGTTCTTGGCGAGGCCGAAGTCCGCGACCTTGGCCACGCCCTCGCCCGAGATCAGCACGTTGCGCGCCGCCAGGTCACGGTGCACCACGCGCATGCGCTCCAGGTACTCCATGCCACAGCACGCGTCACTATAGTGAACCATTACTTAGTATTGTACCGTTGTTTTTGCTTCCGTACATTGTCTCGTATATAAAAGTATTACGGATCATCTCCACGAACAATTAGTAAACACTTCTATTATGCAAATCTCATCAATATCATTTAACTAGACGAGCGCTGTAGCTGTAGCGTCATCGGTGCAAGGATATGAGCACAATTATCGAACTCGCCTAGTTCGACCACAGACAGAGAAACTTGGAAGTCTTTGTATATTCATGGGCCTGTTACAGTACCATTATGTTTTGTTTTTTTTTTTTTTTAAAACGTTGCCTCACTCTAGGAATTTCTTCCTGTGTCGTGGGTGCGTTTACAGACATATAATCTCACAAGCACACACACACACCCAGACCCGGGGCAATTATCTATAGATCGTACAAATATTTGCTCCGTGCAGGAATCGAACCTGCAACACGCAGCGCAGCAGTCGGTCTCTCGACGACTGCGCCAACCGCGCTGTCAACGTTGGTCTAGGAGTCGCAAGTGCGACTGCTGAGCGTGAGGTCCTGAGTTCGATTCCCAGGTCAGGCAGTGTTATTGGATTTGCAAATCATTGCATTGCAAACGATTACAGCAAAATAGTACAGTAGGCTATAATTTATTTAACAGGCACACTTACTATGCGAAGTTGATCTGGTTGAGTTGCGTGACGTAATGACGTCCGCGGGATCTCAGGTAGTCGAGCAGCGATCCCTGCGCACAGTGCTCTGTTACGATACACGTGCTTCCACTTGATGTAAACACTAGGCCTAGCAGGCGAACTAGGTTGTCGTGCTTTAATGACCTGTGGAACAATATTATAATTTGAAATGTAATTAAAAATTACAAGAACTATTTCGAAATTAGAAAACAATTAAAAATGGGCTAGTCAGCATTATTTTGAATGTCACTATACTTTTGATGCTGACTCACCGTGTGTTATAAACCCGATTTTTTGTGACATCATGTTTTTATTCAACTAATCGATAGTTTTTGTCATTTATAGTACAAGAGTTCAACTCCGGATTCCATCTGACTTGTAACTTATTTAAAAAAAAAGACAAAGTATCATAATATCCGCATAATGTAAACGAAAAAAATTATAATATAATAATAAAAAACGGAACTATGTATTCCATTTATTAGGCGTATAGTAACCTACCTTTCCAAGAATTTTTGTTGCGTTAATATGAATAGGGCGTGAGATATGATTTATTTTCTCAGTTTTCGTTTTTATTTTATTATTCGACTATAACACCGTATTAGTCCGTGATTTATACATTAAAATATTGTTCATACTGTCTACTATGTATAGTATTAAAACCATTTTATACAAAAATAGTATTAAAACCACCATCTAATTCCTTGTTATCCAGAAGTTATTGCTAATTTTATTTATATCCGATATATCCGCAAACCAATGTAAATATTTTTCATAATCATAATCATATTCTTTATTGCAAATCCACAATGTAAAGATAAGATGGTAATATAAATAACATGGTAGCAATCGTGGACCCTGATGGGCACAGCTAATAGTAAATTAGAAGAGAGGAAGGCGTTGTATATATAGAAATATTTGTTTATGCTCAAGTATTCATATTCCTTTTTAATGTATCTAAGTATGTATAGTATTGTTGTTTGTATTTTTAGTAGGTATTTATATATACGTATATTTTTTGTATTTTTGTTCTTTCACGTTATAATATTTTAATTGATTTGTCTCGTAATGACTAAGTATCGTAATTTAGCTAAGATGGCCAAAAAATTGTGTGAATCTACATAAATAAAAACTTATTGCCGCATGTATGTAAAATCATGAGAACTGCTCGATCGATATGGTTGACTTTCTTTACTTGTGTTCGTACTTAACAGGACAAGATTTGTATGCAAGATAAAAACTTACCCTAGGAATGTGTCTTTCCTAAATTACTTAAGTATATGAATCGTTTCAATAATAAGTTAACACGTTAATCGCTTAACATCACGTGAGGCGGCGGTCAAACGCAAGCATATCTTCTATACTATAATAAAATGGTAACGATCGAAAACAGATTTAAATGAAATTTTAAAGTTGAGTAGGTATTAGTTCAGCTTAAAATCTGGTGTACGTTTTATTAGAATCGGTCAAGTCTTACTGGAGATGACCTCTCTATTTTATGAAATCCCGTACACCGCTTAAATCATAACCACTTGATAAAAAATTTGGTGTAGGTTATTTATCAATTTAATTGATGTCATTGGTGCCTTCATAATTTATGTTGTTGGTAAACAGGGAGGAAACTACAAGTAAATCGAATCGTATTCTGTTAATGTTCACGGGATTTTCACAGTAATAATTTACTCATTTAATTACGCTACCATGTGAGAAAGAAAGAAGGGAGGAAAGAAAGAAAAAGAATAAGAAAGAAAGAAAATAAAAGGAATTAATAGAGAAAGACAGTATGAAATAAATAAAGTAATAAGAAAGAAAGTAAGGAAGGAAGAAAGTAAGAATAAAAAAAAAGTTTTGCCTATTATTAGGTAGGTATGTTGTAGAATAAATCTACTTAGGACTTTCACTGCACATTTACTTTTAGATTTTAAACAATTACCATCACGCTTATGGCTATAATCGTGATGGTAACGCAGAGATATACACGAGAGTTGTACACTCACATTTCACCAATGCTGTTATTAAATCTCATATTATGGGGGGTTATCATAATTATTATATATCATATTCTCATAGAACTTTAGGCTCAATTTTGAAACCCAGAAAAGAGTTGACCACATTTTAAATATTCAAATGTTTAAATACATTATTTTGTTTACAGTATCAATTGGCAAGACTGAAACATGTTTTACCATCAAGTGAATAGGCAACAATTACGTTTTCTTTGAGGAAAGCGACAAAATAACACTAAAATGAAATAATGATACTTACAAAGTCTAAGATCAGAAATGTTTGTTTTTTTAATATAACCATTTTTTAATTAAATGTGGGGCTCTGCTGTGCGTACCGGTTGCCTCCACGAGAAACGCGGTGGTGGTGCCGGGTATTACTCAATTAGTTTTGTGTGATTGTGAATATGGGTTCGGCTTTAGAATCAGGCTACTTTGAGGAAGGCAGCACAATGGCAACGTGGAGGCCCCAGTTCTACACACAAATTACTGTTAAGTATGTAAGTTAGGTTAGGTTACAACTATGACCACACCACGCACGAATGCTAGAAAAGCTTAACTTTTTTAAATCATACAGTTACAGTGTATCAAACATTCAGTGTAATAGACACAAGTTCTATGAAATTTCAGCAATATGATTCTACTGACAAATAAATATACGTAATACAAATACCATCATCACCCCCCTGCCCTTATTCGATTTAAAACTAAGTAATCTGATTTTTGTAACCACGGAAGAACGTTTTGATATAATTTAAATCATCTGTGATTAGACTAAGGGCCGATTTTTCAATCCTCGGATAAAAGTACCAATAGCTACCCAAAGAATAAAGTTAATAGTCTCTTTATTCTTCTGATAAGTGGTTGTAAATTTTTTAATACATATTTAACTTATGAATAACTATCTGACCGAATAACACATCTGTGAAAACGCTAACTTCAGGGAGGTGAAACAAATATACAGGAATAGACCAGGGGCTCCCAACCTTTTTTTGTCTACTGCCCACTTTAAGAATAAATTATTTTTTAACGCCCCCCTTTTTAAACATACTTAAAAACCGCTAAGTACTTATAACTGATTATTGAAACGCAAATTTATAGTATTCGGACAGAGTATCTTTTATTGAAAATAAAACAAACATAATCAATTCTTATATAAAAACTAATGTGAAGGTTGAATCTGATGCTGTTCAATAAGTTTGTTGATATCAGGTTCCAATTTACTCAAAAACAGCCGCAAGTCGCCACGTTCGGTAACACGCAAACGATTTCTCTTTTAAGTAAGCAGCGTTGCCACAGCACTAAATCCACGTTCACACAAATATGACAATGGGAATGCTATCAAAAATCGTTGAACAATTGACCACAATCCAGGGTACAATTGCGGGATCGGTTTTTGTAGCCAAAATTCTTGATATCCATTTTTGAACTTGATTTTTATTTCTTCGTTTGTTGTCAATTCTATAAGTTCTTCTTCCAGCTGAGGTGACATTGCTGTGTTGACATTTGAAAACGGATCCAACACCCAGTCTGGTATTTCCAAGTTTAAAATGTCCTGGTATCGTTCGGTGAAGTCAATGTGGAGGTTTTCCAAATGTTGGCAGTAGGCAAACAAGTCGTCGTTACTGCAGTATACTGATAAATTCGGAAAATTGTGAAACTCACGTCTGCCCATATTCTTTTTGTGCAGAAGCAGTTGCGCAGTTCTGTATCTTTAGTTTCCAAGAACTCTATCATAGAGTCAACCAGGTTGTAAAATCGAATCAGACAATTGCCTCTTGACAGCCAACGAACTTCAGTATGAAGCAACAAACGGTTGAAATCTTCGTCATTAGTAACACAAAGCTGATGAAATAATCTATAATTCAAAGAGCTGCTACGGATTTTATTGACTGCTTTGATGACATATTGCAGTGATTGAAATAGTCGTTCACTTAAGTTTCTAGCAACCAAATGTTGTCTATGAATAACGCAATGTATAGCAAGGACATCTGGAATTTTATTCTTTAAGTATGCTATGAAGCCTTTATGGCGCCCTGTCATAGCCGGAGCGCCATCCGTAGCAACTTATATAATATTTTTCAAAGGAATCTCTTTCTCTTCACAAAACTTTTCCAATGTATTGAATATGGTTTCGCCTTTTGTATCTGTCTCCAAATTTCTGGCAAACAATAGTTCTTCACGTATTTTCTTATCTTTAATAAACCTCACGTAAGATAGCAACAACGCTTTATTAGTTGGTAAAGTGGACTCATCGAGCTGAATTGAGAATTGACTAGTCATCAGATGATTGCACAATGATTCTTCAATGTTTTCAGCCATTTCATCAATTCGTCTTTGCACAGAATTATTACTCAAAGGAATTTTTCGGATAATATCTGCGGCCGGTTTATGAAGCACAGTAGTTATTACTTCCTTTATTGCTGGCAAAATTAACTCTTCTCCGATGTTGTGTGGTTTGCCTTTTTGAGCAATTAACAAAGAGATATTGTACGAAGCTCGAAGTCCGTCGTCATCTTGCTTAGCAGCCGCCGAAAATAGTTTTGATACACTTGGCTGAGTATTATGCTTCTTCTCTAGGTCTTGAAAATATGCTACATTCTTTTCTGTCTTATCTGGATGCATTTTATTCAAATGATCTTGCAGTCTTGAAGGCTTCATTGCTTCGTTCGAAAATGTTTTTAGACATAGAAGACACAAAGGCGATGACGGGTTTGTGGGATTTTCAATAAATCCGAATTTAATATATTGCGCAGAGTATTGCCGTCTCTTCTTTTTTACTTCCGACATTGTTTTGTTTTAAGAAATACGTAAGTGTTGAAATCAAGTACTGCTTATCTATTATGCGCGAAACCGCAAATGAAAATAAAATAAATTTACGTCATTTATATAGGATTGCATAAATCGTACCAATCGTACTCGACAAGCAAGAACAAGTATTATAGAACCAGCCGATTGGTATAGGAATGTACAATTCGGATTATTTAACAAAAACTTGTTAAAACATGATTGCCCGAGGTCTTTTATATCGAACCGAGTTTGAGCTATATCTTAATTAATATTAGTTAAACAGGCGTCAGCGTGTTACATTTATTTTCTGAGTTTATTTTGCTTTTATTACGTTACGAGGTTATTAGTTTGGGTGTGTGGTGTTTTTCGTGTAATTAGAATGCTGCAGACCATTAGTGACCTATCTCAAGTAAATTTGCAAAAAAAAAATAGACAAATGTGTTTGACAAAGCCTTTTTATTATCAAGTATAATTTTTATGATAATGAATAATTAAACAAAAATAAATCGCACACGTTAATGTTATCGACCCTCGGTCTTACGATACTTTCTTTTCATATAAATTTATAATGGCTGCTTTCTTAATTGCCATGTCGTCAATACTATCGAAAATATCCATTTCAATTAAAGTACAGTATCGATAACTAACCTCAAACTAGTAACATCAACGTCGGTTATCTAAGGAATAAGCGGTTATCTGGCCGTCAAAGAGTCTAATATATTTATTCCTCAGATAAGTGAATTATTCGACGAATAAAGCCTATTTGACCATTGAACAACTGACTTTTTTGCTATCTATCGAATAAACCCTATCTGTCTGTTTATCTGAGGATTGAAAAATCGGCCCTTAGAGAACAATTAAAAATACTTACATTTTAAAATATGGGAATTAAAATACTCAGGCAAACAAAAAAGATGCGATTCAATAAAAAGTAAACGTTTTCAGGATAACAATATACGGAGTATGCATATTTGCTAACTCCGGGCTGGTAGTGAGAAGTCCTAGCAGAAAAACCCAATAAAACTGCCCGACAAGGGAACTGAACCTGAGACTTCACAGTCATCAACCACGCCTGCGACCACTTGACTAATGATTTTTATTTTGCTTTAACTAAACTAAGTAAAGTAAAAGTTTATTGATCCAGAGTTACAAAAACATAATGTTACCATAAAATTAGAGAAGTGTTTATGACAGAGCATCAGTTTCAATTCAGCGGTCCCCAAACTAGGCGGAGCCTGTATCTTGGGGGCCACTGTAGTGCTATATATCACTACAATGCTAGCGTAACTTTGGACTCGAAAACTGATTGAAATTTGAATTGAAGCTGCTCCTACAAAGGAGCAGCGCTATTATTTACAACTTTATAAATGAATAGGTCACCTACGCGGACGGAGTCGCGGGCACAGCTAGTTAATAATAAAAGTAAAAGTTTATCCTAATTAGCTTGTCAACATTATGTAACATGTTGACAAATTATTAGGTATCCGAGGGTAGTTAAACAATAAGTAAATCAACAGACCAAAATAAAAACAGTGTGTAATAAAAAAAAAAACAGTAATTATAAGTATTACTTACGCCATAACACTTGCTTCGGCGCGAAATTTGCTGGCGGCTTCCCGATCCTTTAGAATTTTTACAGCAACCTTTTGTGATCCATTCAGTATACCCAGCATGACGTCACCAAACTCTCCTTTGCCTATGTTTTCACGGATCTCTAAATCGCGCTCGTCTATTTTCCAGCCTGAAAGATGAATAGATTTGAGTTAATTAATGAACACCAATAGCTCAATAAACATGTTTAAAAATACGCTTTATTATTTTATTTTTAATAAAAAACGTTGCCTCATACTAGGAATTTATTCGTGTATCGTGGGTTAGTTTATCTATAGATCGTAAAAATATTAGCTCCGTGCAGGAATCGAACCTGCGAAACGCGGCGCAGCAGTCAGTCTCTCAACCACTGCGCCAACCGCGCTGTCCTATACATACAACAATATAATTACACCTAGTTTATAAACGAACTCAAAACAAACAGCTGTCCAGTTTCATGTCAGTTGGTAATGTCAAATGAAGATCACAAACGTCAAACCAACAAGTGTTGCCAGCCCTAGTATTCAAATTTTGATGGTTATTACTATGAAACTGATGTTTATTACGTTTTTGGGTATAGATCAATTTTGATATATATAGTTGTAGAAATCTATGTAGTAAGTTAGTTCAGAAAATAAAATACATTCGTACCATAAAATGCGAATTGATTTAAAATAGCTTCACTATAAAAATGCCAGTAAACATTAACTTTTACGAAGTCTGGCATCACTAAAAATAACAATGTATTTATATACTCTTCTATCATCATTTTTTACGTCACTTCAGTTGACGTCAGGTCAAATGAAGGTTATTAGTTATTTTTGCCATCTATTTGGTAATCCCATACTTTTATGAGTGGAAATTAACAAAATATATTACATAATCGAAAAATCTCCAACTGGTTTTTCCGTGAGCACGTCTTGCGAAAAATTAGGCATGCCTAATTGTTGGCTTGACGGCTTCACTCGAAATGTTTTGTTTAAATATATTTATTGTCGGAGGTAACAAAAGTTCATAAATAATTGATAAAGCTGCCATATATTATATACTTATCAAATATATTTATAAACTGTGTGCGGATAAATTTTAAATTTACTAAAGTAATTTTTAATAACTGCATAAAAATAAAGGATTGCATAATTTTAATAATTTACCATTATTGGTATTAACGAGCAACGTTCGTTACTTCTTAGGTTTCTCGGCATTTGCCGTACCGTGCCAAACCTGTAATTATGCGTGGCATTGCGTATATGCGTGGGTTGAAACAAGTTAAGCAAATTATTGTGATAGATATATAGAATAAGCTTTTTGTACACCATCTTATTTTTTTATTATTATCAATTAGTAATTAATCTGTTGACTTGCTAATCAGCCCGGTTAGGCTACAATGGTGGTGTTATTGCCGGTAGTAGTTACTTACGCGCATCGACAAAGTTCTGCGGCTGTAACGTGCTGTCGGTCTGGTCCGAGGGCGCCACCTGCGTGGAGTACGTGTGCTGGAAGTGGCCCGAGCTCAGCGCGCTCGACACGCTCGGTGTCGGCGGGTATGGCGGCGGTTGCTGAGGTAAGTACGACTATGTTACAGAACCACTGATGACAAAGTATAGACCCAAAACAATTTATGGAGTACTAGCTTCTGTTCGCGAATTCGTCTGCGTAGACTTCAGAATTTGGTCCAGCCGGGATAAAAAGTATCCTGTGTTAATCCAGGTTATAAGCTACCTGTGTGGCAAATTTCATCCAAATACGTTCTAATATTTAATTTGTTAATCTTATTGCGTGAAGGCATAAGAAAGAGCCATTTATCCTCGTAAACTTTCATATATATAATATAAGTAGGATATACAGCATTTGGTTTCTTTATTTTATATCCTTATAGTATGTAGATACCGAAGCGATTTTTACAATATACATAGGTATATAAATGATAATGCAATCTAAAATTCTGATCACCAAAGCCTAGATTAATAAATTATTGAATTGAGTGTTGGATTTATATTAAAGAAGTGCCTGGTGAAAGGTAACAATGATATGTTTCTTTTAGGTATTTGTTGTGTGTGTATTCAATTATCTGAATAAATAGAGTATCTCAAGAACACTCGTAGTATCACTACATTGCTTCGGAGTGTTCCCGGGCGGGAAGATCACAATTCAGATAATTGAATACTATTTATGATATAATAACTAAGTGTCAAGAGACACATAAAATAATAAATAAAATAATTACACACACAACTATCAACTATCTGGAGCGATCGTACGCAAGCATAAAATATGAAGTGCCAACATAATTACTTCATATGCGAAATGCTATATTTTACCTGTGGATGAGGGGGGTACGGCGGCTGCAGCACTCCGTTGTTGTTGGCACCATTGGGCGACGCCTTCGGCAAACAACGGACCAGCTTGGTGCACAAACCGTCCGCATCTTGTAAGTAGTGCTGTTATAGGTCATACAAACTTAATTATGTGAATCTCTAAACTGCTTGGGTAGCCTAGTGGCGGCTGCTGAGCGTGAGGTCAAGGATTTGGTTCCCGGGTTGGGAAAATTACGTTTTTCTTGTAAGGAAACACTCAGTAGCAGCCCGGGCTTGGATTTGTGCCCGGTTTGTGGTAATGGCTCACCACCTATTACTTGGGACTTTATAACTATCGGTGAAATGTGGGTGTACAACACCTCTGCCTAACGTTCGGGAATACAGAAGTGATGCTATGTATGTCTCGATAAAGTGCACATATGAAATTAGGTGGGACTAGATAACATAAAAAAAAAAACATATTGTCATTTTATTTTATTCGAGTACCCTATGTAAATTGACGTATACTGGAATCACGTGGTCTATCATCATGACATGTCTGAACGTCCAGTACCACCAGTCCAGCCAGTAACGGTCCAGTGTTATAGTTATTGTTAGTAAAAAAAGACAGCAATACTCTACTTTTAAAGAACTACAAAAAGTGATTATTTCATAATATAAACAATTAAGCAACTAGTAAAGTTTTCGGAATGTTAACAGGTCAAGCACCGCTGGAACCTTGACCACTCTAAGTCCACCCAAAAACATGCCATATCTATACTGATATTATAAAACTGAAGAGTTCGTTTGTTTGGTTGGTTGAACGCGCTAATCTCAGGGACTACTGGTTCGAATTGAAAAAATATTGTGTTTATCCATCTATCGAGGAAGGCTATAAGGCCGTAGAACAGACCAATAGAAGCGGAGCATCAATGAAAAATGTTGCAAGAACCTTTTTTATGGTAATCAAATTTGTTCTAAAATAATGCATTATTTGCGATGGTATTTTTATAAACATGATATAAATCATTATCCAAATAAATACGTTATTCATCTTTTCATTTATCAAAATTGTCCTTGACATCATTTGATTTCAATGATTGCTGATGAATTCGCCCGACTCATCCACATGGAAGAGTCGGGGCAGGTCGACCTCGACGAACGTACCGCAATCAAATTGCGGACGTTCTCAAAAAAGGACAGGTCAGGAGCCACCTAAATAGGCGAGCATGTATGAGGAGGTTAATGAACATAGATGAAGCGAAAGAGGTGTGTCAGAATCGTAGCAAATGGAAATCGATAGTCTCTGCCTACCCCAATGGGAAACAGGCATGATTGTATGTATGTATGTAAAATAACTCCACAACAAAATAATGATCAAGCACCACGCGCGCGTTTATGATGTGCAAGGCCATGACGGGGGAGGGCGCTGGTGGAAAATACTTTAGTAGGTTTTTTCCTCAAATTAACGTGGGTGAAACCGCGGTGCACAGCTAGTATTAAATATTTACGTGCTGTTTTATTATAGGGATCTTGAACGATTACATGCAAACAGCATTAAAGCGTAAACATACTTGATGTAATGTAGGATATAATAATATTTTAATATTAATACGCCCAGAAGGTAATTTACTTACATGGATTAAATCCGTCATATTATCGAAGAATTCTTCATCGTCTATAGTTAGACGTTGATTTTGGTTATCAGGTGCTGTTGCCCATTTTACCCTGAAAATAAAATATGATTCTTTTATTTAACGTTCCACTTAGACTAATATTATATGCCTGCAGGATAATAAATAATAAAGCCACGAAACAATAAAAGTGTTCCAGTTTTACCCGCGTATAATTACATTATAATTAGCCTGAGTTACTCCTTATATAGTCGGCTACCTGCCAGTAAAATCTTATCAGAATCAGTCCAGCCGTTTCGAAGATTAGCCGGAACAAACAGACAGAGAGACAAACAATTTTATTTAAAAAACATCTCTTTTAGTCATAGGTATCGTTCAAATTGATGTTCAAATAGCTTAAAAAAACTTCAATTTTATTTATTTGTATTGATGTATTGATTAACACTGGTGATGCAACTGTACATTTTCTAGCTTCTTTATTACTTCTGTACTATTTCTAAAATACATTGTACAAGAAATAATTCATCTTATTTATTAGTAAATATAGATGTACACAATTACACCTGTTTTCCATAAGGGTAGGCAGAGACAAACAGTTTCTTTTTTCGATTTAATTTTATTTCCTCCTAATTAAGCTTCCAAAACTTTGTGAAACGGGGCATACATAAATAAAGCTAGTAAAATCTCTTGAGCCAGAACTACATTAGGTACGTGGGCAACGTAAGCACGTACATTTTATAAGTAATCGCCTTGCGCCGCGACGCAACGTACGCGACGCCAAAATATTTTCACCAAGAGAGTATGTTTGGGACGTCTCAACACGGCTCGGACGTGTCCGTCGGCCGAATGTAGTTCTGGCTTTATAACACTTTGTACGACAAAGTGTTGTAAGTTACTTACATCAAATGTTAGAACCTCTTGAAAAATCAATCATAACTCACCGATAATGTTCAACTCGTCCACGATACCGCACGCATAGCGTGTGGTCGCCAGGGAAGTTGGTGCTCTCGCGCACTAGAAACACGCCGTCCGGAGACCCCGACAGAAGAGCTTCTGCACGCTCGCGGGAGATAGCGCCGTGATGCCATCTGATGAATAAGTTATTCAAAATAAATGGAAATCCCATATTCCACTGCTGTACCGTCTTTTTCTCCTTTCATGTGGTTAAGAGCCTAGTGTGTGAAGAGTGGTTCGCGTATGTAGGCCACTAACCTGTTAGTAACTGCAATCAACAGCTGGAACCGACACGGTTTAACAAACCCTCTGAAGTATGGAGGCGCTGAGATCAAAATGATCTTAGCGGTCGACCATGTCCAAACAGACCGCGCCAAGTGTTGCTTACCTTCAACGTCTGTTTTTGACGAAACACGTGCACTTCATAATTGGGGCACACAACTGGTTATGAGCGCCTCTGCCGTGGTTGGGTTTCTATTTATCAATATACCAAAAAACCCATTTATCTACACTATATATTATTATTATATCATACTAGATGACCCGGTGTACTTCGTATCTCCTCGAACGTCAAATGTTTGATGTATGAGGAAAGTAGGTAGAACAATTTATATGGGCAAATGAAATTGTTCTCACCGTTTAAACCTTCCCTGGACTACGACAAACATTTCAAAATCAAAATCAGCTAAATCGGCCCAGCAGTTCTCGAGTTTTAGCGAGACAAACGAACAGCAATTGATTTTTATATATATAGAAGATAGAAGATATCATATGTATTGTTTGAAGTAGGTAACGGAATGTTTTTAATTGAACTCGGTCTCTGGAATTATTAGGAAATGTATTTTATTTCAACAAAATCAATCACGCCATATATAAGGTTCTACTTTATATATGGATAAAGGCTTAATATAATAGTGTAATTTGTCCTATAATTTAATTAAAATACCAACACACTACTAACTAATTTTATTATATGTAAAGTACAATGGCGAAATAATTGTATTATTTATTTAAATAGAAAATTATCATTATTACTTATATAAATACAATAAATTCATAAGTTTTTTTCAAATTATGCTAAAAGCCATTTGAAGTCTGGAAATAAAACCTTTTTTATTGAAAACTCAATTGCCTACAGTACGTAAAATATAGCATGATTAAAATGGCAGATGTCAACAGAAGTGACAACTACAATGCGACTGAACTTTGTAGTAAAGTCATATCGAATGATTTAAAATAACACGTGAAAAATTATTCGAACCTAGCGTGTTAAAAAATTTCTAAGTACAGTGTACCACATGTAAATCAGCTTAATATATAAAATCAGCTAAACTACATATAAAACTAAAAAAAAAACATACTAAAAAATAGTTTCAAAAATTAATCTAATTATCTATGACGTCTTTACAGGGTTACGTCTTGTTACAAAAATGATAGGGATGAGACCAATTTTTATAGAATTTTTTATTTAATCGTTTTACATTTCGGATGAATAAAAAAATTTTTTATTTTGTTATTGTTCATGAAAATAGTAAGTATTCCCTTTCCAATAATAAAACCTCGTCTTCTTAAATATAGATTAACAATGAGCGCATTGACGTGGCATATTTCTTGTCTGTTTAGCGATTCTTCTTTTAATGATGAGCACCCACTACTCCAGGCTGTATTTCGGTCATGGTTGCCTATCTCCGACGATATGAGCCAAGTACGCAGGAGATATTATAGTGCACAAGTATATGCGCAAACACAAGTGCACTCTCTCGTCCTTTACTCTCATAGTCCGATGGAACGGCAATTTGACACGACCGGAGAGATCAGGCGCAGGAGCGACGGCTTAGCGTGATATCCAAAGCGAGGGGTGTTACAATACCAACTTCCTAACTCCGGGCTGCTACTGAGAATTTACTAACGGAAAAAGTCCAATAACACTTTGCCCGACATGGGAATCGAACCCAGGACTTCACGCTCAGCAGCTCAGACCTAGTGGTCGCAAGTGTGGACTGAAAGTGACTAAAAGATATAGAATTGATGAAAAGTCAATTTAATAATGATAACGATACTGACTTAAGACAAATAATTTCACAGACATACACCCAGACCCGAAAAGATTATCTGTAGGTCATACAAATATTTGCTTCGGGTGGGAATCTCTCGACCACTGGATCAACCGCGCCGCGGACACGGTTTTTATTGTTTTTTTTTTATACCATATCACCCAATTGTTTAATTTTATTTGCCCGAACAAAAACCAATATTTATATACTGTAAATTTTGACTGAATATGTATATACTATTTTTTTTTTATATAGATTTAAAGTTATTATATTAAATGTAAAAAGAATACGGTCGCAAACAGGATTCGAACCTGCACCTCCTGGATAGAATTTTAGAATTTTCAAAGATTTATCTTGAATTGTTATGGTAATTGCATTCTTTACGACATTGTATTAACTGCAAAGTTAGTCGTGTCGGTTCGGTCACCTTTATAGGGACTAAATTGATAGCAATGACGTCGCCATAAGACGTGTTAAAATATGGAACAAGAATTCGGGGTGGTGAGCAGAGGTCGAGATGGCTTAGTGGTCAGAACGCCTGGAGTATTTATCCGGGAGGCGCATGTTCAAATCCTGTTCGTGACCGTATTCTCTTTGATCAGTACTTTCTTTATTTATAGGTATCGATTTGATCAGAATTTTATCAGCACTAGTCACATTGGTTTGGCAGCTGTCATTCTAATCAATAGCTTGATTAGAAATACAGTTGCCATTTTATGGACTATAGTGACCTGCAATAAAACGGTAGTACCGTGATTTACTTAGGAAACATTGAAAACTAATAGAAAAAAGTGACTCGAATCCGCAACCTTTGACATACCATGTTCGTATCTAATACATTTTAAGTTTCCTTCTTCTCGGCTTAAGGAGACGCCTGGCGATATCTATTTACTATCGACTTGTTTGACCATTTCAAACAAGTCGATGGTAAATATATTACTTAACTATATGTATTATAACCACTTAACTATATGTACACCACAAGTACTTGGGCAAATAGAGTATCATATGACAGCGCTTAATTTGGTCAGTATGTCGGGGTCATCTAAACCCCTAAGATTCACCAAGTTTCTATACTTTTAGAGAAAACCTAAATTCAACGGAGTCTACTCGTGACCACGGACAATGCAACTTGATCGAAACGTCGAAGTAAATAACATTAAACCTAAATGCTTTACTCAAAATGTTGAACACACTTTCTAACAGTCTAAAAGTAAGAATTATTGTGAAATGGATATTTACTCTTCATCGTCGTAAGCAAAAACCGGAGGTATGAACAACAACACCTTGTGTGGTTTATTGTAGCACTGGGTAATGTCACACACACACTCCATGCTTCTGTGTTTCATCATGAACTGGCGGCTACCACCCTATTATCGCACAGATAAGTACTGATAACATTGATGTTATCAAAAGTGTGTGGAGTGTTTAAGTAATTTTTGTTTGAAATTTTTTATTTAGTCACTTTTGCAATATCAAGTGTCATACTTCCAAGAGCGTTTGTCTCATCTACGACACGAATAATTTTACCAAGATTAAATCTGTCTCTGTATTCTAGATATAACATCAAACAAGAAGTTAAAATAATAACAGCCTTATTTTGATAAGGTATGAATTCATTCATCGTGTTATATTCAGTGAACAAACACTCAGCCAAATTAGTTTATCAATACAGAGAATTCTCGTACAGGCACGCACACAAACGGCGCCGTCGTGTGTGCCATGATATGTGATATTAGAACAGATATTATTGATATAGATAATACACTTACGGCCACTGAGTCATATTGACGAGCCTGTTGCCGGCGGGCGGAGGGTTCGTGCACGTTGAGTTCACCAATACGTCGCTGGGGCCTTTAGACACCGCTGCTGGACATATAAATTTTATAAGTACTCGTATTTTGTAAGTCTGCCAGTCTTCTTCGTCTTTGGACTGAAATTTTCTCAATAAAATTGATTTATAAAGGTATGATAATAATATTCGGCTGCACTTCGGGGTATTCTAAAGCATGTTTCGTTTAAAGTTGCTTATTCATTGCTTTTATTAGCCTTTGGGTCGCTTAACATTATAAATAATACTGCAATGACATTTTTGCAAGTCACGAATGCCTGTATGTCCTGTAGCATCATCTTAATATGTTAATTTCGTATTATTTAGGTGTTATAGGTACGATGTTTTGTTTGGACAAACAGTTTTTGTAACCAAATAATCAATCCTGGTGTATTAAACGGTCAGGTTACATGATTGAGAGCTATTTTTGCTTTTTAACCAAGCATCAACTACATCCGCACTGTGTCCAAGAGCGTGGATTAGTGTTGCTGAACTCTAGATAGTTTCAATGTCGATAGTTGACCTTTAAAATCAATTACACTATCGATAGCAAATGACGCATCTATACATTTAATAATGAGACATTTTATCAATAGTATTGTGTAAAATCTACCGACAGTAAAATTACTATTTGTGATCAATACTATTAAGAGTATCGGTTGCGACGATGGATAGAAGTATAGATTTGAGTAGATCTGAGTTGCCCGCGTCCGTAGGAATGCACCGGTAAAATGGAATCCCTACACGTGGCCCCTGGGTGGCGCAAAACAGACAACACAACTCTGGTGGGACGGCTACGGCCGCGGCTGGTTACCACCCACTGGACGAAGTCATTGCCGTGAAGCGACCTATTCGTGTTTCGGGATGTAGTCCGGTGCAACCGTTGTGTGAGAGGGTCTGGGCAGTCGCATCAACTCCCCAACTATCGTTCTCCCCAAATCTATCTTCTCTACTAGATTTCTTCTGGATCTACGTGCTCCATCCTCGGCCACACGCTTACCATCAGGTGAGTTGGTCAAACGGAGATACATTTTTGATAAAAAATAAAAAAGATACTATATATACTATCTACATACTATCGATCGGCAACACTAGCGTGGATATCTATTATAGGAAGGTCATCATCGTCATATATTATATGATCTGATGACATAAAAAATGTGGTAAGGATCAGATGCGAATTTATTGAGATGTTTTAACCAGAATACCAATCCTAGATCCTGTTCAGCCAGTAATTTTTTTTTTTTATAATGTTCTCGTCTTGTCCAGGATTTGAGCTCAAGGCAACAATTTAAAACTATGCTTGCTGCTAGCATCAAGCGATTGCAATTTAAAGAACTACTGCGAATAACGAGGGCTGAACGTGATTTGCATGTCCGAATACATTAGAAAACGTGTGTGTAACTGTCCATTTACGCACACGCGGAATTCACATTAACTACATTACAACGAAAGTCAGATTAACGTACTTGTTAATAACTATTACGACAGATTTATTGGCAAATAACGTAAATTTTATTTTTTCCTGTTTAAGTATTACGAAACAAGACATTATATATATATTAAGTAACTCAAGGTACAAAAATATACAATAAGTATACTTGTTTATGAATCATTAATGGTGTATACAGCGGATGTAGGTCTCATATATTAATTAAAATTATATTCCGGTATAATTAAATATATTGGTATAATTCTTGGCCCTGGGGGGGGGGGGGGGGGGCAAATCAGCAAGAGGTCCCGGGTTCGTTGCAGCAATCATCGACCCGGTAGGCTATGATCCGTTGATGGGTGGCAACGGACACTCTAGGGTTCGTTCAGGCTTGCCACAGTTAGCCCGTACAGTTACTCCAGTGCGGCGCACGTGCAAAGCGCGGTGCGTGGTCGTCTCGGGCCTGGCGCTGGTTGGGCGACGTACCACCCATGTGCGCCGCCCACAATTCACGGCTCACGATGGCTGGAGATCATTGAGCACCCAGCAAAATAAGCAATTTGATTTGATTACGGCGTGCCTTGCCCGTGGTCTCTCAAGTCTCTCGCTCCACTCCGCCACTAGGATCCATCGGAGCTCGGACCGTTAAGACACAAATTGCCGTGGCATCGGTCGATCACCCTGATGTAGCGCGTCACCGCACAGATACAAGGACGCAACGGTTCTCGCCTCGAAATTTCAGGGCGGTAATTCGGCTAAAAGTCTCGCCGACAGTACGATATCTCCTAATCTGCCATCGCCCTCTGCGGTCTTCGCAGTATTGCGATATTGCGGGCCGACGAGCCGTCCCCCCAACTGGAGCCCCATATAGAGACATGGACCGAACGACCCCCATGAGGGCGACACGAGGTGTCAAGCCCACCCAGGTTCGGTAATAGCCGCGCAAACGCTGCCGCAGCAACCATGCGTTTTGGGGTAAAACCGCCAAAAATTCTCGTCGAATTCCCACCGGCTGTCGAGGACGAGTTCTAGGTACTTCATCGTCAATTCGACGCCGATGGTGGCATCTCCCACTACGATGTTGCATCCCGGAGATAGCCCATTCCGAGGCCCACGGAAGCAAATGGCCTCGGATTTATGGAGCACCACCTCAAGACCCAACTGCCAGTTCCTCCCAACTACCAGCACGACTGCGACTGTGGCCTGGCCGACAATATTGTCGCCTGCCGGGCCGTCTTCCCACGTACTGTGATCAACGTGTCATCAGCGTAGCAGGTGACGCCGACACCGTGGAGAAGCGCGCCGAGCAGCACCCAGTCGTAGCCGATTTTCCACATAAGCGGACCCAGAACCGAACCCTGCGGAACACCGCACGACATCTCTCGCCGACTCAGGAAATCCTGCTTTATATGTAGAAAAATAAATACGAATACGTATCTATGCATTTATAAAATTTTAATTGATTGATTAAACATCTACTTTAAACGTAATTTACATCTTTTCAAAGTCTTTCGTAAGGGAGAACCGCCCATACTGTTTACAACTTTTTTATGTACACTAAGCCCATTTAACGTTAACCTGTCTTCGATCATTGTGGATCTCAGCCTTGCTGCGCTAGCATAGGTATGTAATGAATACAACAGGACCGTACGTGCAGGGCGGTTTTTAAAAAAGTTAATGCGTATTGTAATGTAATTATAAAGTAAGTTGTAACGTGATTCTAACATATTTTTTATCGACAACAGTAGGTAACTAAGCATACAAGATCCAGGTAGGGGCGGGTGGTTACCTGGGTACGCCCATAGATACGTTAAATGGTTTACACAGTACTATTATGAGAGTTGTGTGCAATTTTAACATTCAAACGTAACGTAAAAGTACTGTCGTTAGACTCTTTTTAGCATAACATACATTAAGTACCATATACCTTTAAAGCAATTGCAAAGCACCTTTGTATGCAATAAATTTACTTATATTTATTTACCAGGCGTGGTCTGTGACGTGTGCATGGCAGAGGGCGTGGGTCCGGCCTGCGCTGGCGTCCGAACCGACGACGACATCACAATCTGTGGACGAAGAAAACAACAATACACATTAACATTACATTCTAAATAAATCATAATCGGAATTGAACTTCTGACCGAGCATCAAACCGATCGAGAAACGTTCTAACCTGAAATGTTAGTATGTATAAAAAAACGTAGATTTATAAAATCACTGCAAGCAACTAATAAAAATAAAGAAGACTATTATACAAGTTTGTCGAATGCAATGCACGTATTCCAAATAACTCCATTCGCAAGATGTGCAGCTAAAATAACGTAAAAAAAATTGCACTCACATTATGTGGAATGGAATTCTGCAATGCGGTGGGCGACAGAGGCGCGTGTGGCCCATTACTACCGCTCACACTACCTCCACACTGAAACAAAGTTTGAAACTAGGGTAAAAATAACCTACATGTATTGTGGAAATTCTAGATAACATGTCCTACGCTAACGCTACATCTGCCTTTAGTGAATAAATATTTACGTTTGATCCGGCGCGGTGTCTTACTTTCTAAGCAACCAACCGTGAGAATTTCCATCACACACAATACTCGTTGTGACAAAGGGTTTGAATGAATATGAACTCTGCTTTCTGTCGTCGGTAAAGTGATGTTTAACGCAACAAAAACATAGGTAACACAGAAACAATAACCTACAAATCATTTTTAAAAACTTGTCACATATCGGTGGAATCATGCGAGAGATAATGTTACAATTGTTTCGTTTCAACTACGTGCAATGAGAACTTGTCTCGCGCTTAGCCTTGTGAATAGATCAATGTGGCCGCACAAAGGGACATAAATTAAGTGACATCGCTGTAATATCTATGCCACTGTGCTTCTCACTGTTAATATTCTATGACGAATGCAGTAAGTCTGGCTTATCCAAACAAATACCATGTTGCTTATTAAGAAGCATCTAAACTTATTCATTTGTTGGAATTATCGCGACTTGTTCTGGTAAACATATTCTTAGATTTCCTACATTATTTTTAGTTCTTTAATAATAATATCATATTGCGTAGGATTATTATAAATTACCGACGTAATATTTTATCTGGCTCTCAATAGTCTCAATGAGCATAGAATTAAATCCGTTATAAATACATGCGTATTTAAAGTAACAGTACGTACTGCAATAACTGGGTTAGGAAATCCGATATTTCATTATTTTAATCCCCAGAGTGACAAATCCAATTAAAGTTCCTAGAAAGTTGAACGTACATACATAATAGGCATGATACCAGATTTTGAAATATGCTTTTTTATTGTAGATAAACGTCAACTATTTCCAAAAAAAAAAACTATATTAGCGCAACAAACTAATTTTTAACGAAAATGATTGCACTTTAATCTATCTACTTTTAATTAGGTGCAAAAACGCTCGTGGGTGTCATGGCTTCCGATTGTGACGTCACGCCTAGGTAAACCTTGTATTATGTCTGCTCAACGAAGAAAATCAACAAATTAATACATATTTCGTGTGTTAAAAATTTATTCTAATTATAACAAATTGTTTGTTTATGTTCCAAACAATAAAATACTTAGTGCGAGATAATTGGCTGAAGCTAGCACGACGAGGCCCAGCAAATGTAGTTACGAATTCATTAGTACTTGTGGAGTTTTAAGAAATAGTAATACTAGTATTACTTCCTTTAGGTGCGAATTAGCTAACCTCAAAAATAGCCGATGACATAAGTGTTAAAACGCTAGTATATTTAAATATTTACTTAACAAAAGATTAATAATAATGTACTTACAAGGAAGTTATCACATTTCGAAATTCATATGAGCAGTTTTTAATTGACGCAAGAAACTCTCAACAAAAAATCTAATTTAATGATGTAGGAATCAATCGAAACGCGTAATTACAAAAATAAAGTCCTTGCGATGCGTACGGCGGTGATTGATATTTACTTAGGCGTGACGTCATTCGCTGTGATTGGTGTTTCAGTTAACATGGCCGATTGCAATATTTTATACCATTATTATTTAATATATTGACTGCCTTGTTGGTCTAGTGGTCGCAAGCGCGGCTGCTGAGCGTGAGGTCTTGGGTTTGATTCCCTGTTCGGGCAGTGTTATTGAATGTTTCTGTTAGGAAATTCTCAGTAGCAGCCCGGAGTCATGAAGTTGGTGCTTTGACACCCCCGTGCTTCAGAGAGCACGTAAAGCCGTCGGTCCAGCGCCCTGATCTCTCTCTGGTCGTGTCGTGTCGGATTTCCGTCCCACCGGAATATGAGAGTGAAGGAAGAGGGAGTGCAACTGTGTTTGCGCATACACTTGTGCATTACAATATCTCCTGCGTATTTGGCTAATCTCAGTAGAGATAGGCCGCCGTGACCGAAATACTCGTACGGTCGGAAGGAGTATATACTTTTATTATTGAAAATCTTATTTAATCTTGTTTATATTAAAACTAGGTATTCTTTTTGAATCCTGTGTTCATATATTTTTCTCTAATACCATTTATTCTTTGGTTCTTTAATACTGCTATCATGCCTATTAGGTATATGACCTATAATAGTCAAGTAAAAATACCGTTTCTTTAGTATAAACCTACGGGTAGTTGGTGAGGGGGCTGAGCGCGCTTGAGCCGGGCCGGGGCAGTGGGAGCGGGCGCGGCTGATGCTGAATACCAGCCGCAGGGGCCCACGCCCTGCGAGCCCGCGTGCACTCCGTGCTAGAACAATACATTTTACTTTACAGTTCATTCATGATAACAGCAACACACGGCTAATTGTGATATTTGGGTATTTATTATTTTGCAAATGCCATCGCGTCGTCGTCTGCATTAAGTTCGATAGTTCCAACAAGTTATAGTCCACTAGTGACATGATATAATAGTCTGTAAGGTAACATACGAGCAGCTGGTAACATAATAATTGTAATTTAGGAAGGATTTGAGGATTGATCTAAGAGGACCTCCTGTAAAATTCTTCCTTAGCGAAATGTTTTGTCGGTAACTTTTTGATTATGAAGTCGTAGTCACATGAAGAGCCTCATAGAGAACTATCTGATAATCATTAATACTATAGGAATGGACGATATCGCAATTCGCAACCAAAGAGTTGAGGCTTGCAAAATAGCGGGTATTAAACTAATCTAGAATATTGTGTAATATAAACTGCTCATACACGAATGAGCAGACATTTTTCTCGTTCGCATAAAGAAGAAATAGTTAAAAGCAATAAGGCAGAATTGTTGTTACAATTATTAGAAATATAAAATATAGATTTCAAAGTATAGCAAATGCTGGTTTACACAGTAGTAGAAATTAAAATAAATTGCTACTGTTAAAATCAAGATCGTAAATGTGACAGTAGTTTCTGACCGCAAATGGGCCTTTCATAAGGACGAGTCTTTAAACTTTACTTCAAACTATTTAAAACACAGACGAAGATTAAAAACCCTTTGATATTGTAGAGGGTATAACGAATTGGAAGCACTTATATTTACTAACGATAATATTCCCCGTAACGATCCATTGAAACGCTTTGGAAATACGCCAGAACATTTGATACAAGGTTTACAACGCAACGTAATTTAATTAAAGATTATAGTATTTTTTTGTAAGACAAACACCTTGCTAGTGCTTCAGAAAGTTGTTGAAGTAATAAACGCAAAAGAAAGTCGGGCAACAATAGGTGCATGTGGACCGGCACGGATCGAGGACGAACGTTGCGTACAGAGTAGCTGATAAATCGACCAAGAATGTACTACAGACGTGTTGCACTATAACATACATACCTTAGTTGCATATGTAACTGAAATGTACGACATAGATGATGTAACAATGAAATGCCTTCAATGATCCCAGTTGCTACTTCTAGCCAGTCATCATTGTATCCGTTGGTACCAATATAAACGAGAATGAAATAAATAATTTCAACGTTGAAGATAAGGAATGAGAACTGAGTCGAGCCGGGGATGTTGATCTATTTTAGTATCAACTTAGAGTACCTAGCCGAAATCCGGCAACTTAGTGTTCCTGCAAGGAAAACCGTATTGGGTCAAAATTCTTCCAAATATCGTATTTGTAAATTGTATAATGAATGCAGTGGATCTATAGACATACATAATCTACCACTCTACAAATTTCGCAAAAGCTTCACCTGCGCTAAAAATAACGACGGATTAAAAAAAATGTTTCCCTTTTATTCTGTGTGCATGTTAGATAAAAGTACCCTAAAATAAAAATAAAAAATATGTATATACTCTATTGATGTGGTGTTTGCCTGTAGAGGTTATGCATTTCGCTTTAAGCTTTGGTATGTCTTAATTTATACTTGAAATTATGTCAAAGATGCAACAATAAATAATACTAAAAGCGAAAAAAAAGCATTAAATGAATAAGCAGTAGTGAATTTGGCCAATGATGGATTTTCCACACGTAAAAAGAAAAGTGAATTTGGCCAAATCCAGCTATACTCAACTCACTTTGGACAAGTTGACTGCTGCTAAGAGGGCAGACCGAGTGCCCAGACTACGTAACATAAACATTCTAATATTTTTTAAATACGTATTTAATTACCTGTGCCAATGGCGGGTGCGCCTGGTGACGGTGCACGTCAGAATTCATGTCGTGCTCCTCCTACCACGAATGATTACCCCTCATCATCTGTAGACAAATAACGTACCTCATTACACAGTAGTCGATATATTGCTATTTCTCTATTTATGTAGACTTTAACATACGTAGCATCACGCCTGTATTCCCCGAAGGGGTAGGCAGAGGTGTACACAGTTGTACATCCACATTTCACCAATGCTGTTATTAAGTCCCATGTAATAGGTAGTGAGCCTATTGCCATCAACCGGGCACATTTCCAAACTCCGGGCTGCTACTGAGAATTTCCTAACAGAAAAACTCAATAACACTTTTAGTGTAGACTTTAAAAACTTCTAATAACATTTCTTAGGGTAACAACACTGATATTCAATATTCTGCCCTTATTTAATTTATTTGGGGTCGGCGCAGCATATCTTTTTCTTTCATCACAGAAAAACAGTAGGAGAAAATGCAAACTGACAATAATAATGCGTTTATTGTACACAAAAAGTGTATACGAGCAGTTTTGGTGTACATCCACTAGTATCGTGTAAAGTGTAGACAGTTGTTTAAGGAACATAAATGACTAATATTGGTGTCCTTATATAATTATTTTACCGGCCAAACCCGATTTCAATTGATAAACTAGTTTGTCCTAGGCTAAACTAGATTATGCTGACACGCTTCGGATAAAACGGTTTGGCCTAGGACGAACTAGTTTAGCCTAAATACTTAATAATTAAAATTAAAGTAAATTAATGCTCAAAATTATAAGACAATTAATTAGATGAGAAATATTTATAAAAAACGTGCATACAAAAGGTAACGCAATATAATTAACGCGTGAGCGAGCGAAGCGTGCTCGGAAACCCCGTATACCCCGACAATGACTCGATAATAGGGTCGACAATTACGGGGCCGGTTAGCGAGCGCAGCAAGCGAATTGCCCCCGTCATCCCCTTCGTGTTTAGGTTTTTTGTGACCTTACCTACGCGGAAATGAGAGCCCCGCGAAGCGGTACTTACTTTAATAATAATTCAAAATCAGTTCGGCCTAGGTCAAAAGTATTTAAGCCAAACTAGTATGTCCTAGGCTGTTTATCCTGACAGGCTTAGCAATAACCGGTTTGGCCTAGGACGAACTAGTTGGGCCTGAAATCGGGTTTGGCCTTACCGGTCAAATATAATTAAAATGAGAGAATTTGTCATAAAATATCCTTACGTTTTTAATAAAGCCAATATCGATAATGTTTATAAGATGGGTGAAATCTCAAGGGTTCCATCAAAAGTGGCAATACTCATGTGTAGCACACTTTTTTGCTATAATAACACTAGCTTAATGGCAATAAAAATATTTAATGGAAAGAAATAAGGAAGGATAACTCAGAGCATGGCTTGTCGTAAATTGTTTTTATACCATAAATGAGTTCATGAATTATAAAATTATTAGCAAATTTGCTTGATATGAATTGTATTGCTTAGGTGATATGAAATTAACATTTTGACATTTCTAACTAACATTGTTGAAATTTTGTCATTTTAGTTTTTTAGTGTTAGAATTTGATTTGGATTTAATTATTGCTCAAAATTGAATCTTTTCTTAATTTTGTAATTGTCAATAAGTACCATAATTTGCATTAGTAGGCGGAATATGAAGTACTATTTAATAACTCTAAGAACCTTCTGTAAAACACCATATTTCCAGAAATATACAGATTCTGATATATCTGTTGGCTGTCATTGCAGTATTCACTCCCCTTCCAGCATCCTCTTTTAGTAATTTTCTTTCTTCACCTATATCCATAGTGTCAATGACAATGTATTTGGCGAGAAAAGAACAAGTAAAACCGGCCAAGTGTTCTCTTATTAGCATTAGGAGTCGTCGTTAATCAAAAATAGTCCAACAAAAATACCTATACTCAATATTTTTATGTTGCCATTTTCGTGATAATTTTACGATGATACAGCACATATATTATTTGTACCAGAAAAAAGTTTGAACAACGTCTAAACAAGAGTTATTCAACTAATAGGTGCCGTTTTGGGGATGATGCTCCTCGTGGGACGAAGCCTACTTTGTACCTCCAGTGGTGAATTTTGCTGTAAGCCCTTACGTAACACCAGAGAGAGCAGAATTGCTTATGGTATAATGAGCCACTGTATTGCAAAAACGAAATTTTCTATACAAAAATGTTTGCTTTTCAAAAACAAGTATTAAACCGTTATCATACCCATGTCAATTTTCACATGGTTATTCATAGTTCGCACCACACAAATATAATATTTTTGAAAATACCTATTAACAGATGATTTAAAATTCAAGTAACAGTGTAACAATTCCATATAGCAATACCAATAATACAAAGAATTACAAGCTAACAGTTAACATAAAGGAAAAAATGCCCCAGTTAAAAAAACTGTATCGCCAAAAGAACATTATTTTTCTGACAAAACGAAGTCCTGAGAGAAATAGTAACTAAACATTAAAGTCACCACGCGTGGGCAGGGAGTGGTGCTGATTCACTCTCGTCCTACCACCGATGATGTGGAACTAACGAGCGAGACGGGCTCGCCTCAGCCAACCGTGTCGTAGCGTGACTACCTTCTGTTCATGTATGAGCCAACTTATATAATAGCACAGGTGGAAATTCAGATGACAGCATAAGCATTACCGCGCAACGACTCTAGGAAATGTTCGATGTAACTTGCCAAATGAGAGAGTAATAAAATAGTTAGCAAACAAATATCTACCAGACACATGATTTTTTTCTTAATAGGAATGGGAACTACCATCGTACAATACTAATAGAATGATATTGGAATTAGTTACTGCAGTAAACTAATCTAATGCATCGCGTCGGTCAGAGCAACCGCGTGCGTCGTCGGGGATCATAGAGAAGCCAATCAGATACTATGAACGGATGTAGAACAGGAAAACGAATGAACATTGGCACTACTTTCCCACCGCAATTACTTTAAATCATAAGAAAGCTAGAATATGTAGAGGTGATAGATATACATATTTTTTTTAATTTTGGTCTAATAAAGATAAAATTCGCCGAAATTAATAAACAATGCTCTAAGCGATTAAATTAATCGCCAGATAGGATTTATTCAAATTAGAAATTCTTTTCGTAAAAGTACGTAATTATTATTGATTTCTCGCAATCCTACAGACGTAGTATATAGATTTTCACCCAGTTGACCTAGCTCGAACGTGAGTGTACGGGTACTGTAATATGTAGTCCAACAAACGCAACTCACTATTTGCAGTTTTTTTGCGTCATAGATGCGTGACGGAACGTCGCACCATGTAGGCTACTTGGGATATCTTATATATAAAATTCTCGTGTCACAATGTTAGTTACCTTACTCCTAAGAAACGATTTTTACCAAATTTTATATTCATATTTAGTAGGTCTGAGAATAGGTCACAGGCTATTTTTTATAAGGGTGGCCCTATCCAGAAAATTTATATGGCAGAACAACGTTTGCGGGGTCAGCTAGTTTTATATACAAAAATCAAAACTAATATGTTTTAGTCACGCCATCGTACACAATAGTTTAATGTTTTGAAGCCGGAGATAGACAAATACTAAGAAATGTCAAATAATGACGATTGAGAAAAAAAATATCAAATCAATTCCTTTATGCAATGAATAGCTCTTAGCGTGCCTATGTGAAAATTATTCTAATGAATGTTTGCATAAAACAAATTTCTATAATTAAAAATTTCTAAGCCAATTCGGCATTCTAAGGTACAAACTTAGTCCGGGGTATTTACGCCGAATTTAGGATGGCAGGTCCTATGATGTATTTAATGAACGTCGATCATGAAATATGCCTCCGACTGCATGTTATAATTTTTGGAAGTGTTTCTCTTTTACCGTCTTGTTTCTATCTTCTAATTTGTTTGATTTCTGTAAAGTGTAATTAATCAAATAAAACAATTTATTACACAATCTCTTATTCTCTCTGTCAATAGACAGGTTGTGTGCTTAATTGTTTCCCACGCAAAGTTCACCCCTGCGTGTACGTTATTTTTCCAAGAAAACGTCTAATATCGTTTTTATTCGGTAGAAAAAATATTAACACGACATTTTTATGGAGTTATTGTAAAAGAGTAGAAGAGATTCGAATGCCTTGGTTTTATAATATTTAGTAGGCCCTACAAGATAGCTATTACATTTTGAATATTATCAGAACGCCACCTGCTACGATACTTACATACTCATTTTGCTTCATCAACGATCAAATGGCCATACACGCGCGCTAGTAGCGAATATTACGCCGTCGACCTTCTTGGAAGACATCCCCAATGAAGTCAGTGTATATGTTACAGTCAAAAGTCTTAATCGGTCAAAAGTACTTTTAACTAAAAAATCTGGCTTGCAATACAGATAAATCTTCGAAAAGCATTAACGCCTGCATAGATAACTCTAGAGTTATAATTTTTTGTGTAAAAGCTTCGATCACTACGAAGTGGAAAAATAATACGTTTGTGAGCAGGATTCGAACCTGCGCCTAACGGATAAATACTCCTGGCGCTCTGACCACTAAGCCATCTCGACCTCTGCTCACTATAGCGAATTCTTCTTCCACATTTTTTTAATACGTCTTTTAGTGTTTTTTTTGTTTTGCTTTAAATTCAGTTCGACAGGTGACCGAACCGACACGACCAACTTTGCAGTTAATACAATGACGTACAGATGCAATAACCTTAACAAATACAGATAAGTATTCGAAAAGCATGAATGCATGCATAGCTTTCTTCAAAAAAAAAAAATACGTTGGTCAAAAGTAGTTTTGTCTGCAAATCTGTAGTTAATAGTGACATTAACTGACTATATGTGATTTTGAAGCTTTGAGCTCGGGAACCCCGTGCACCCCGTCACAGACAAGTTCGAAGGGGGACCAAAACCATCTAAGGATACCCTTTTCAGTTTTTGTCACTACATCTTCTTCTAAACCACAACGTTGTCTATCACATTATTCCACTACACACAGTTCGCAGGAAAGGCATTTGTATAGTAATTATTCTACTTTCATGTCTCTTTTGCTACACTCAACATTCACTTCCTCTACAAGTATTAAGTACAGCCGGTCGAGCCTTTTTGGACAACGAGTGCTTGACCACCACCGCATTTCTCGCATTCAGTCCCTTTGTCGAATCAATATTTCCATCTATTGTAAACGTAATTCCCAAATATACAAACGCGTTCGCTTGTTCCAGACTTTTTACACAACTGCCCAAAAAAAGGAGTGTTATGTTTTAGGGTTCATGTATGTATTATTTGTGAGTTTATTTATTTCCACATAATTACTAACCACCTGAACCGATATGGATGTATGGGGTATCGTTAGAATACTTACATTGTCCCGGGTAACATAGGCTAGTAAGATTTAATTAAAATAGTAATATAGTGGCTATACTACACACAAAAAGACAAATAAATAATATATTACAAACATGGCAGGCGTTATATTATTTATATTTATTTATTTCATCTTGTGTCATCTATCTTCACATCACACAAATAAATCCTCTTTCAATCACCAAAACCTTCGTCTTGTTCACATTTATATTTCTCTTCATTTATCTCAGTAACCATGTCTTGTAACTTCTGCTGACTATACAAGTAGAACTTGATCGTCTTCTTAAGGAAGATATTCGACCGTTAACTTAATCATCATGGTAACCTATCATACTTTAGAAGACCTTTAGTCGAATTTTAAATATCAGATAAATTGTCCGAATTTTAAATATAAATACCAGGTTGATAGAATTTTCATGTCTCTGGAACATGAAAATTGTGTTATTCAGTAAATTTACTTATCAGACGTAACATTTGTTAGAAACACATTTGTCAGATTATCAGTATTTTTCTTTTCTTTAGCGAACATCTTTTATTCAACATTTTGAAAGACCGAACTACCTACTTTTTCCATAACATTAGTGGGCTGATAGAAATAATAAATAAAACAATTACGTTATGACCAAGATGAGCGGATTTATTTCAAGGGAGTTCAAGGGTAACCCCAGAACGTGTAAGATGTACTCGTAATCATAAAAAAAACGAACGCTAAGTTCTAAAAACGAGGCACTGCATAAACTAATACGTTTGGCGTAAACTGAATAACTTACACATGAATTATTTGCAATGACTTTTTATACCATCTGAGCACATAATAATGAAGGTCGCAACCATAGTATAATTTATTAAAATTGTCCTCACCGACTGCTATGACTAAACATAAAACAAGACGGCTAATGTACATCAACAGGAAAATTCTATCGTTCAGCTAACTTAACCTCATGCGATAGGAAATTCAATAATTAGTGGAACATAAACAATATAATCAATTTATATATATAATATACGAGTGTATGCTTGCCTATCAATTTTAGAGTTAAGTGCTTCTTTGTTATTGTAGAACAATTTAACGCTTTTTAAATGATCACTAGACTCATTCTATATCTGATAGTTACGGTGGCTTATGGTTGATGATAATTTAATGATTATTATTAAGAACACATGTCATAGCGGTTGAGCCAGGACACTGGTTATATATTATACAGATAAATCATTGTTTTTTTTTATTGATTTCTAAGATTTATCTGTATTTGTTAAGGTAATTGCATCTTTACGACATTGTATTAACTGCAAAGTTAGTCGTGTCGGTTCGGTCACCTTGATAGGGACTCAATAGATATCAATGACGTCCCGTCGTATTAATACGTCTTTTGACGTATTAAAATGTGGACGAAGAATTCGCGGTGGTGAGAGAGATGGTTTTGAGGTCAGAACGCCTGGACTATTTATCAGGGAGGCGCAGGTTCGAATCCTGCTCGCGACCGTATTCTTTTTCCACAAAAATTTATAACTTTAAGGTTCGCTAAGCATACGTTAATGCTTTTCAAAGAATTATCTGGATTAACAAAAAAAAATTGAGTTGGATTTATAAAACTGCTTCAACACAAAACATAATAGTTGTCATTACAACTAATATAATAAAATTATAGTTTTATTATCTTTAAATTTCTAGTTTCGTTATGGCCTCATTACTGTAAATTAAGGTGATTAGAGGCTCAAATAAAATTTAGCATCTGGGCGGGGTATTGGCAAAAACTATACGTCTCGCTCCACTTCCCCGCGCCCTTACCCAATATCAAACATTTACAGTAATAATACACCTTAATGCAAAATTCTAATGCCAAAACACAAATGAGAACGTGTTTCGGCATTAGAATTTTGCATTAAGGTGTATTATTACTGTATTTTATTTCTCTTCAAATACAAAATTGAAATGTTTTGATTGGTTTAACTTTATTTGAATTGAAATAAACGTTTTATAACTTTTTTTATCTAGGTACGGGATAAGTATCTAGAAAAAAAAAACTTATAAGACGTTTAAACACATTGAGCCGAAAACCGCTTTCCGTGCACCCCGACACGGACAGGTTAAGTTCGAAGATAATGACGGGGGCCAGTGAGCGAGCGTAGCGAATACCTCCGTCATCTTCTTCGTGTTCAAGTTTTTTCTGACCTGACAGATACAAAAATAGTACCCTCGCAATGCGGGTCTCCGTCGACCCAGCCACGGTCATTAGATATAGCGGTTTTCGACTCAATGTGTTTTCCAACTGGCGTACCACTCGTAAAGTTTTTTGAAACAAAGTGCGTCGCAATAACGTCCTTTTAATCTTCTTAATTGCATTAAAGTAGGAGTTAACTATAGTAGCTAATAAAATGATCCACCAGCAACTTGCTCTGAAATACATTGTGGACTAGTGATGTTGCAATAGCGATAGATGACCTTGAAAAACAGTCGATAGCGCGAATAGTCCTATCGAAAATATCGAAATTTTGCAATACTAACGATACTATCGAGATACGATACTATTGATAGTATCGTGTCAATATAGTCGATAGTATCGATACTATCTATGATCTATCGATGCGTTTCGATAGTTTTGTTAAAGTAACTATGGACGTAATTTCGATACTATCGACTGGGAATAAAACGACACCTGGTCGGTAATACAGCGACTCAAATATACGGCATATGATTTTTTGTTTGCGATCGATAACATCAACACTATGTAATCACCAGCTATATTATACCTTATTAGCAAGCAATACTATCGTAAAATGTTCGACTATCGATAGGGCATTACTATCCATACTATCGATAGTTTGTTACTATCGAAACGCATTCTATTGATAGTATCGATACTATTAATCTTTAGCAATAATATTCCTTATTTTTATCAATCGATACTATTGATACTATCAATAGTATCATCAAAGGTCGATAGTTTCGATATGACTGTCGATAGTGTGACTGATTTTCAAGGCCACGATAGTATCACGATACTATCGATAGACTACCGCTATCGCAACAACACTATGTGGACTCTGAAGTGCCATAATTTTTCATACCGTGATCATTTTTTTTAATATCTTGTATTTAACTTTCAATTTATGTATGTTTGTTCTGCTGGAATCTTGCTACTCAATTTTGAATCAGATATCTTCAACCGATTCAGCAAAAATGTTGTATACACGTTTAGTTTGGATGACAATGACGAAAAAAAAACAAAAACAAACGTCATTCTAAATCCAATATGGCGGACCATCCAAGATGGCGGAATAGTTATTTTTAATGCATTTCTACAATATGGGTATCAAATGAAAGGGCTTGTTGAGAGTAACTTACAAATAATGTGACGTCATTCTAAATCCAATATGGCGGAACATCAAGATGGCGGAATAGTTATTTTTTTATGCACTTCTGCAAGATGGGTATCAAATGAAAGGGCTTGTTGAGAGTAACTCGAAAAATAATGTGACGTCATTCTAAATCCAATATGGCGGAATAGTTATTTTGTATGCACTTCCGCAATATGGGTAATAAATGAAAGGGCTTGCCGAGAATAATTAGTAAAATATTCTGACATCACTCTTCAATCCAATGATTACAATTATTACCCAAAAACGTGATATATTAGGGAACTAGACTGAGCTAGGGTCGGCTACTAGTATAATAGTAAATAGTGACGTCATAATTATTCAAGATATGTCTTTGAAAAAGCATTAACGCATGCTTAGCGAACTCTAAAGTTACAATATTAAATGGAAAAAGAATACGGTCGCGAACAGGATTCGAACCTGCGCCGCCCGGATAGATACTCCAGGCGCTCTGACCAACTAAGCCATCTCGACCTCTGCTCACCACCGGGAATTCTTCTTCCATATTTTAACACGTCTAATGGCGACGTCATTGCAATCAATTCAGTACTTACAAGTGACCGAACCGACACGACTAACTTTGCAGTTAATACAATGTCGTAAAGAATGCAATTACCTTAATAATTCAAGATATGTCTTTGAAAAAGCATTAACGCATGCTTAGCGAACTCTAAAGTTACAATATTAAATTGAAAAAGAATACGGTCGCGAACAGGATTCGAACCTGCGCCTCCCGGATAGATACTCCAGGCGCTCTGACCAACCAAGCCATCTCGACCTCTGCTCACCACCGCGAATTCTTCTTCCATATTTTAACACGTCTAATGGCGACGTCACTATTTATTATATTATCGTTTTTACGTGAATCATAGGTAACTAAGGATTTTTTTCTGTCAAAACGAACCTAATAAAAAAATAAAATATACTTAAAATTTATAGTTTAATTATATCAAAATTATGATATATTTTTAGGAAGCATTTGGTTCATCCGTTTAGGAGAAGTAAGCCTCCAAAGATATGCAGTTGGCGTAACTAATCACCTTAATGCTGGCTGGACTTTGTCTACTTTGTAATCATTTTTTTTTTCAGTGCCGCGCGGCCGCACTAAGCTGGTGAATGAGGCACCGTTTACGCGCGCACTCCGTATCCTTGACCGTATAGCAGAAGCCATCGATATATTTTGTTGTACTCTGGGTGGGTTCACAGTGAGAGCTCTTTTTGAAATAAGTCCTACTGTGACATAGATATGGTGTTGGTGGTAGCAATAAGTGCAATGCAGTTTGTAACTGCGTAACTGTAGTTTGTAAAAATTGCTGTCTACATTATCGCATTAGGTGTTAACCTGTAAAGATAATTGTATAGTGGGAATAAATAAATAAATTCTAATCTTTCCAACGTCATGCGAAAGAAGGAGAAACGTGACCGAAGGATTTCAAGTCGAGCTGTAAGGCAAGAAGGACTTGTCGCGTAGTTGATATTAGATCACCACATTGGAATCCGTCACAGATCCGTATATGGTATCCACTGAGCGTAAACTCAGACTGGCAGATACGCATAATATACCTATGATGTACGTTATATAGAAATTATTTGTCTTAGACATACAAAAATCCAATGTGTGTTGTGTATAGAGGGGCAAACATGACCAGAAAACTTGAACATAGAGCAACACATTATTGTAAAACAAAGAATTATCTATTGCAATTTGCAACTTGTTGCAATATTAATTTACATACCTATTATTTCGCGTTAGTGAAAAGTACATACATCGCTAGTTGCGTTAAATAGCCTAAAATTACATGCTGAGTTTTTTTTTAATAGGTGGTTTAAATCTATGTTATTTGTGGGCTTTCATAACAAAATGGTTATTTATTTAGACACTACCTTTTTTTGGCAGTCTTGTAAGAAGTAACTCTTATGGTGGGACTTTGTCGATCTATTACAAATGCTTTTATTTCACATTATTACATACTAATTTTGTCCTAAAATTGTTATAGAAAATGCTTCCCAAAATAAAATTAAAAAAAAATACACGTATAATTTCATCACGACAGGTGCCTAAATGGGAAGTCAACATTTTTAAGTGGGGTGGAAATAAAATGGAATAAAAGGATTTCATTTACGTTTACATAAATTTTACATATCATGGAACATTCCAAAAAAATATCTAAGTAGGTACATATTCCCCTTACCTCAGAAATTCGCAAAGCTAAAACTGAAATAATAATAGAGTTTGTAGTGGAAAAGTGCAACCATTACTTTTTTGTTACTGTGTCAACAGTTAAATATTTAATATTTCCTTAATACATGCCATGTCACCAACAATATTTAAAAAAAATAGCTGTTTCGAACTTACGTCTCATAATTGAAACTGATTGGGTAGTGTAGTGCTAATACGTTGTTACGTTCTTTCCAAGATACGGTACTGAGCCCTGGGACCTAAGTCGGCTAATCTTACTAAAATTAATATAATATACATACAATTGCCATTCAACTATCATACAATTATCATTCCATTACAATAGGGTTATTGACGAAATTTCACAAAGGGCCTAAATATAAAGAATATGGCATAGATGAACTAAAAAAAATATTTTGCAATTTTTTGTGTACCTATTGATTAAATAATAGCTGTTTAAAATTCAAATTTTAAAGGTCGTGCCAAAAGGCGCGATAATGACGATCGCCATTTTGTGACGTCATTACGCAACAGAACTATTGTAAACAAAGGAAACTATTTTGTAAATCATAACATTAGTGCGTAGTATACCAATATTTCGAAAATTGAACTGAAATACGGAGAAAGTGGTTGCAACTGGCTTCCGAAATATCAACAAATTCATCGATTTATTTTGTGTCATGTGTCACAGTGACTGCAAATTGACAATCAATCCTCTGAGTAGTGACGTCACGCAATCATTGGTGTTTCGAGTCACGTGACACATAGATTAAAAATTATGAATTTATTTATCGAATTAAATGTATTTACGAGTTATTATTATTATTTTCAAAAATACCAAAATTTCTAATAAAATATCTTCTATCATTATAGCTAAGTTTCATATTTTATTTCCATCAGTGTCAAATACCCTATTGTGTCAATTTTGGTATTCTGCAAATAACTTCAATGGTATCTCGCCGGAGTGGTGATTCAATGTCGATTGGATGTCGATGGAATGTTGGAATAGTAATGAAATCTCCGATGGTGTTGCTATCCGAAAACTACCATTATTTAGATTAATTTAAATAAATACGGTTACCGTTTTTTGTCAATATAATCCTTAAAAAAATGGAACGTCTATAAAATACGTCAAACGTTATTTAAACATATGTATTTTACGTTAAATTAATAATAAAAAACCGCATTTATAGTTAATAAGAGTGTTTTATCTATGGATTGCATAGACACAGCAAATAGTTGTCAACCATTTGTTGTATTTTTTTTTTCTTTAAAGTAAAATTAGAAATTAATATAAAAGCCTTCCTAAAATCTTTAGAGAAACGTTTATATATCTTATGTGAGCTACATGTAAGAAAGATCGGCGGTGCTCCACGTACGAGAAGTTTAAAAGTTTTTACAATAGTAGTAGTATTGTACTAATGTACTCTAATTTACACCAAATGAAGAAACAGGACGAAATATAATACACAATATATGCAGCGTGGACGTTGTGCTTGTGGTACTGAAGCAAGTATATTTTTTTGTAAAATATGCTAATGTCTGAATAGTACGTAAGTCGATAATTGTGGTAGCTATGACCTTAAATGAATCATTGTTTCAATTTCACTTTCAGGTTCAAAATGTATACTGTTATTTATAAAAATATCGATCAGAGTACTTATATTGAGTTCTCGTCTACTTTTATGAAGTGTACACATGGGCGAGGTAAGGGTAATTTTCTTTGTAATAAAATCATTTTTAATCCAAAATTGTGTAAATCATCAACTCTAATCTACTCTATACTCTAACCTTTTGATGAATAGCTTACCTTGTTCTAGATCGGAGTTACTAAAGTAACTTCCTAATTCTCAAACAGAAAAATATTTATGTAAACTAAAAGTGATTTCAATAGCATTCGAGTTCATAATAATGTTGTATGTACCTACTGTCTAAAGAAACATAACACTACTTTAACTATTACATACTACGACTATTAAGTAATTCATGTAGTTTCTGGTTATTTATTGAATAAGAGCGTGTAACAATTTACAGTATAATTTATTTCTGTCCACAGAGTACCAGTGGTCTGTTGAAATATCAAGGTTGATGTGGATTTTTCGTCTCCAGTCCCCAAACTCACCACTTTGGATCTCAACTGACTTTCAAACTAAGAAACAGACAATTTATATCAAGATCCAAGAACATATATTTATATTTATTTAATAACAGCAATAATTGTTTCTATTTTACTATTATTGGCACTATAATAACAAATATTACTATTACTTATGGTATATACTATACTACATGGTAGAACAACAATTCTGTTTATGGTTGTAAGTAAACAAAACTATGATCTACTACTTCCTAAACAAATTAATGCTTGTAATAGATAATTCGTTTAATTAAAAGCTTACTCAAATTGTTTATCACTACATAGTATAAAACAAAGTCGCTTTCTCTGTCCCTATGTCCCTTTGTATGCTTAAATCTTTGAAACTACGCAACGGATTTTGATGCGGTTTTTTTTAATAGATAGAGTGATTCAAGAGGAAGGTTTATATGTATAATAACATCCATTAAATAGTGGAGAAGTACTGTTATTTTTGAGGTTTCTAATGTGGTGTCGTAAATAATTTATTTTTTCCGCTTACATTGCAAACGCAGGCTGAACCCTACGAGTTATATCAAAATAATGTACTAAGTATTGTACACATTGAAAAGGTCTACAGAAAAGTCCGTGATGGTATATGTCTATCTCTTATGGATAACCCACAATAACTTTTTTTTGTCATTTACTTTTTACGACAAATAATGGCTAATTTTCGAAGCGATTTTAACCAATACAGCATTAATCCTTAACCAATTAAATACCTTGAATACATTGTTCATTTAGTATAGATCTATATGGCCCTTTACACCGTATGATTTAAGTGAATATTTTCGAAGATATTACAGATTTAAAAATTGCGGGACGTAGCGTTTGTTATAAAAAAGGTCTACAGAAAAGTCAGAAATCTTCATGGTATAGGGAAAGGGGGATTGTTTTACTCCAAATTTAACGCGTGCGGGCCACGGGCAGTAATGAATAAATCAAAACTACTGGATCGATTTTAATCACATAGGCTATATATTTTATACCCGTGCGAAGCCGGAGCGGGCCGCTATGTTTTTATATACAACGTTCACAGTTTTTCTGTAGTGTATTTAGTATCAGCATTGCACCCGTGCGAAGCCGGGGCGGGTCACTAGTTTTAAATATGACAATAAATGGATTGAGCACATATTCTTCTGTCTATCCTTTTCCCAACTACATTGGGGTCGGCTTCCAGTAAAACTGGATACAGCCAGTACCAGTATTTTACATGGAGCGATTGCCTATCTGACCTCCACAACCCAGAGCTGAGTAACACAATGTCTCGTGGTATGACTGGTTGTCAGACTTTCAGGCCTCTCCGAGTTTGACTACCTGTAACAGTTGTCATAGATCTTAATTTGACAAACAGAGACCGACGGATTAACATGCTCTCTTAGGCACGCAGGTGTATCGGTATGAAATGATGGTCACCCATCCACAGACCGACCGCGGCAAGCGCAGCTTATCATCGATCTGTCGGGCTGTTATTTAACAACATATTGACTTTCAAGTAGTGAAATTAAATGTTTAAAAGACAAATTTTGGCAGTCGGACCTAGTGAATTATTTCAGCTTAACTAGCACCTACACCGAAATATATTTGATTATGTGACCACATTGGGGGTCCCGCGTCAGTTTCATTTTAACATTGCACTGGGCATAAGTGTCATATTTTAAATGTAGAAAGAAATGGGTAAGAGAAGTCTCTGTTAGTTGGGCTATTTCTCTGTAAGTTGGCAGCGCATTTCCAAGATGAAGAAATAATCTTCGGAAATTTCGTCTAGGTAAATCCCGAGAGTGGCAATTTTTTATCAGCGATCATTGGCAATGGCTAAAGCTAACTAAATATAGGTTCGCAAGGCTTCATATCTATAATATTATTATTAAGAAACATAAAAAAAGGCAACCACTTTCGATTACAACTCAACAATCATAGTAAATTCGCTATGATTGTTCAGTTGTGGTTCGATGGTAGTTCGATGGCAAAAAGGTCATTGAAAGAACATCGAAAGAAATGTCAAACCGCTGTCAAACATTAGCAGACTACCATTACTGATGCCATTGAGATTACACTGACACACTATTGCAGTGCAGAATAGCAAATAACTCAATGGCAGTTGAATGGCGTTTCAGTGGTCATTTGTGAATTAGCAGAATTAGGCCCCTGGGTGCGTGAGTCAGATTCTTACTTGGCCGATTTTTTGGCTTGCAGCACAGACCACAGAGTCAACAGAGCCGTAACTTTGTTAACCCATTGACAGACAGTAGGCGCCTATAGACTAAGGCTATATCGACAAATTCCCGCGTCCTGGGAAAAATCACTTATTTAATTTTAGTTCTTTGTGAAACTCTTTCTCATTGGATTTCCTTAATACATTCAGTTTCGTTAGATGATTCTCTACAACTTCACTACTTTTCAGATCTTATCAATCACATGTCCATATATATCTGCCTAGCCTTTTCCCAATTACATTGGGGAAACCGGATGCAGCTTAATACCAATATTTTACATGGAGCGACTGCCTATCTGACCTCCACAACCCAGTAACTGGGTAACACGATATCTCGTGGTATGACTGGTTGTCAGACTTTCAGGCCTCTGACTACCTGTAACGGCTGTCATAGATCTTAATTTGGCAACCGGAACCGACGGCTTAACGTGCTCTCCGAGGCACGGAGGGGTCTCGGTATGAAATGATGGTCACCCATCCACAGACCGACCGCGGCAAGCGCAGCTTAACCCCGATCGATCGATCTGTGCGGCTGTTACTTAGCCACGAGCCCCTCAATCACATGTCTATAAACTACTTCATTTTTCTGCGGCCCACTGCACCTAATTATTATTAAACCTACCACTTCCATGTTTTTCATAATTCTATTTTCATCGTATTCATCTACCTATAACTTTTTTTTACCTTTTTGTAACTTTATTTTTCTCTGATTAATGCTTTATTTTTTGTCCAGCACATCTAGTTTCAAAAACTGTATAGGTTGTTGCAGTGTTGTCGTGTCCATGTAACCAGAACAAAATATGGTTTAACACATTTTTATTACTGTTAATTATGTGATCCACTCGTGTCGAAGTAGAGGAACGAGTTAATATTATAATAAAATCAGGTCCTCTTTTTCTGAAACTACATAAAACCCCTTGTTATAAGCCCAGTATTTAAAAAAACACAGTTATTTTTGATTTTATATAATAAATTACTTGAAATAACTTGTTTTGATTGCCTAAATGGTTAGCTTGTAAGTATGAAACCTAGTCTCGAAAGTCTCGTTATTCCAGTGACTGAAAATATTAATCTCGAGTCTTGAAAATACCAAAATATCGTCGAGACACTCTAAATTTTCGAAACCGAGATTCGCGGGATGGAATAATACTATAGAAGTCATAACAATAAAATTTCTATTGTGTCCGGTCTACCACCCTTATTCAATGTGTTAAACAATCAATTCGTAAAATACTCACAATGAAATTAAAAAAGAACGGTTAATAAAATATAATTTTTATTTATTTATTCATTAACAATTCACAATATTGTATCTGAAATTCTTGTAACTACACATTCATGCAATAATACTAAATAATCCATTAAATTATTAATATAACATTTCAAATAATATCTATTCAAAAAATTAAATAAGACATTTAGAATTCGACAAAAGAACGAGATATTATGAGATTACAATTCATCAATTGAGTAGTAACATCGACTCAACAAGAACAATTTGAGTTTATTCTGAAATGCTCTTGTATAGCATGACCCTTAATTTCTATTGGCAGTTTATTATATATTTTTACTGACTTATAGTAGGCACTATGCTTAGCAAAATCAAGATGAGGTACATTTGTTATCTTGAGGTCCATTCTCCTTGTGCTTTCCGTTTTCTGTTTTTCTTCTTCAGTTTCTTATTCGTGGACATATTTCGATAATTGGGTGAGCAAGACTGACGTACAAGCTAGGAACAGTGAGTATTTTCGATTCTTTAAAATGTGGTCTGCATTATTGCTGTTGCTTAATTCTCACTTTTCTGTAACACAAAAGCTTTTTAAGTGTTATAGTCATAGCTTCCGCCCCAAAAAAGAATGATGTATACCATTTTCAGGTGTTGGAGTTCCACTTCGTTTCTTAGATTCTTTAGCACGTAACAGGCTGAACTGATGGATTTTTCGATATTTGTTAGCTCTTGCTTCCAGTTAAGTTGGCTATCTATGTGAACACCTAGAAACTTCACTACCGGATTCAGGTTTACTGATTCTCCATTCACCGCGCAATTAATTCTAGCAGTGTTTTTGATGTTGTACAAAAAGCATAACATTGGTTTTGCTGGCATTAACTTTAAAGCTATTAGCTGTGAACCAGTTGTAAAAGTTTTCTAAAGTCTGGTTTGCTACACCGTTTAGGTTATATATGGTATCCGCGGAAACCACTAATTGTATGGATCCTATCTCAGTTTCAATCATGTGTTGAATAAGATCGTTAATGAAGATGATAAAAATAATAAGACCCAATGGAGCCTTGAGGGACACCAGTGGTCACTGATGACAGCTTGGACCTATATATTTCTTCGCACAGACTATTGCTGTCTGATGAGTTATACCTTTTAATACCTGATATTTTCATTTTTAAATCCACGAAAATCTTACTTAGAAAAGACCGGCCATTAAGAAAGCATTTCATACCTTAATTTTTAAATCTTACTGACTCTATTATTTGAGTGTCTTACTTTACGTTTACATAAGCTAACAGAGAAACCATTAAATCAGAAACGGAGGCAATGACTAATTTTACGTCGTGTTGTATCCTATAAAATATGCATTTAAATTGGAATCGGCAGATCAGCAAGTATGTAGTAGCCAGAATGCGGAACAAGCTTGCACTTAAAGTTACATCGCAGCATTTGACAAGTAGTTCAAAAATCATAACGAGTACGACAAAACAACCCAAGAAACGAGATGGGCCGTCAGAGGATGCAGGCGCGTGCCGAGTTGAACGACCACGGAGACCACGCGCGCGTTTCACTTTCATCGCATCCCGCCGAGACCGCGACCATGCGAACGCCATTACGGAACAACGTCATTCATCACTTCATCACTGCGTCTTGATTGTTTGACTTATAAAAATATGTCTTAAAACCGGTAGAAATTTCGTCGAAAAGTCTACCTGTTCCGCCAACATATACCTAATATGTACAAAATATAATTTATACATTTATTTACTCGTTGAATATACAGTAATCGATTTTGGACATACCTGCTGCAATACATCCGCTTCAATCGAAAACATAAAATTACATTTTCTTTGATGTTTTTTGGATTTTCTGACATTTAGCCTTTACCACTTTCGCCTATTACAATAATTATTCATACTACAAGTAATTCATATTTTTTTATTCTCCGGCAATTGTAGATTCTTTCCTTAAACCGGTTTATCGATGACACAATAGTGGCGTTTAGGAGCTTTAAATTTTATAAACATTCTATCAGCAGTAAAATTAACGTATTTAATATCATTACTATCGCACAGAATTTAAGGTTAAAGTGAACTGTGCCGGTCAATGACTTTTTGCCTTAAATAAATGTAGAAACTAGGAAGTTATACGCAACAGCAGACACATTTTTAATAATCACTGTTTACATTTGCTCGGCTTTGTTTATTTTTATAATGGTGTGCATTACATTTTTGATTTGATTATCAAAATCATGTATCTATACTAATATTATAAAGCGGGACAGTTTTTTGTTTGTTTCTTTTAAATCTCTGGAACTACCAGTCGGATTTGAAAATATATTTTTGTATATTATAGCGCGGTTCGTGAGGAATAGTATAGGCTATCTAACATACACCTCTCAGCTAGCCTTAAATAATTTTTGTTATGTAAGTCGGAAGACAAAGTGGTGCCGAACTGCTTTCTCCGCGTGCCCTAGTATAATGGTTAGTGATACGTTACTATAATGTTCTACAGAAATAAAGGTCTTTAGTACATCTATAAAATAATTCGATTTGCCATATGCCTATCTCTTATACCTCTACATTCGCCATAATAAGGTATATTATGCCAAAAAATATTACTAAATTAAAAAGTAATTTATGAGCTTTATTATTAGGCATGCAATATTAATCTTTACGAACGGAAGTTATGTCATCAAGACAATTTTAAGAAGATAAGCTTTGCCTTTTATAGCATGTTATTTGGACCTATAGTTTAGGAGATAATAGAAAATGAAAATAATTCAACACTCGCGCGAACGAGCCGTGTGACGCATAACTTCTGCCGAGAACAGATGAACTGTGAAATATTTTCTATTTGTTAGTTAGTACTAAGTAGGTAATTTAAATATAATATAATAATATATGTGGGTGAAACGGCGGGGCACAGCTAGTACATAATAAAATAAGACCACTGTAAAAGTAGTTTTGTTTTATTTAATATTTCTACCATAATAGTTTTGTTTCGAAAAGATATAATTGTCTTATGCACTAAGGTTCAATCCATTATCATCATCCTCCCGCCCTTATCTCAGTTTAATTGCGGTCAGCGCAGTTTGTCTTTTTTATCCATACATCTTTGTCAGTCGTCATCTCGGTAGTCACTAATTTTCTAGCCATATAATCTTTCACACAATCCATCCATCATTTCTTCGGTATTCCACTACTCATGTAGCCATCTGCATTCATGCTCAAAACTTTCTTCGTCACTTGATCCTCATTCCTCCGCATTACATGTCTATACCATGACAAACGTTTCATCCATTCCACACAACTTCTCGGTCGCCGGCCGACTTCCTCTTACATACTCATTAGTAATTCTATCCATCCACGTCATACCACACATCCCTCTTAACATTCTCAGCTGCCTGCAGTAGCCTTTCACTCATCTCCTCATCCTTAAGTTTAAGGGAAATTCAGGGGTCGCAGGTAGTTCCAGTGACCTGCCGCCATTTAAACCACCCTGTGTTTATTCTATTAAGACCTATAATGTTTAATTAAAACAAACAGTTTTTAATAAATATTATAATTGATGGATGCTGATGACTACCAATTTAGATTACCTTCATAAAAATTGGCGTCGCTAAATTGAAAGTATGATTGATGATAGATACTATAGATAATACACGATTGTAAAAACAAAAGGTAACACGAACTCAAAAAAATTCAGCCTTTAACCGGTAAAAATCGTATCCTTCTCACGAGTAAGGTCACATAAAAACAGCTCTATCGGTGCATCATTAAGTAATGAATAAAGACTAGTAGCATATTGTGATTTTTTATTCAATATAACTTAAAATGAAAGCCATGATTTGTAAGGAATATTGGACATTTGCGATGCCAACAAAAAAGTCCACTACAAATAAATATTTGAAACGCAACAATAACACATGAGTGGCGAACTCTAAAGTTATAAACTTTTGTGGAAAGAAAGATACGTTCGTGAGCAGGATTCCAACCTGCACCTCTGGAAATACAGATTTATCTTTATTTGTTAAGGTAATTGTATCTGTACCACATTGAATTAAGTGCAAAGTTTGGTCGTATCGGTTTACCTGTGTAGTGGCTGAATTTCCCTGTGAGGAATGACGTCACCAAAAAACATTAAAATGTGGAAGAAACTCGGGGTAGTGAACCTATATCGAGATGGCTGAAGTATTTATCCGTGAGGCGTCGGTTCGAATCCTGCTATGACCATATTTCTCTTTCCACAAAAATTATAGCTTTTAAACAATCGGCGTTTTATTTACTCAATACAGTACAATGTTGCAATAAAAATGTCGGAAATAAACCTTGCAGCAACCAAGGTAGGGTAGGACTGTTGTAAATAATTACTTCCGGACGTTATTTCCATGTTCGAAGACCATTAATCCTGTTTTGGCGAGTGACACCCCGTTTTTATTGTTGTCCATGGTGTAACGCCACTCCTAACTTTTAGTAGCAATGTTATGAGTGTTATGACTCAGCAATATTATCTGTTTAATGATGGCGGATTATCAGTTTTAATTATCTCAATCCCACAAAACTAATATTTGTATTATGCTTTGAGGTAATTTATACCTAATTACAAATTTACGTTGATTATTTAGTTATAAAATAAGTAAAGGAACATGAATTTGATTTTAAAGCATTAATGCCAACAATTAACAAAAGATTTCACCTTTCAGACATTTTAACTTGCAAGAACAATAAAAAAGTACCTACATGCTTAAAGCATTTTTAATAACAAGTACACTGAACCTGTCTTCAATTAAATAACCGACATAAGTTAAAATATTTAATAATTAGATGGCAGACAATACCATGTGTATGGCTCTAACCACGACCCACGTAACGTCAATCAAGGTGGACAGGTTAATACATTGGCCTCGTGACACGATGATGACTGCCGGTTCCACTTTATTGATGACTCGTCTTGTGAATGCCCATAGAGAGCTTTAAGATTTTATGTAAACATACGATTTCGTCCTAGTTTACCTTTGTGGTATACAGTATTTTTGGCAGATGAACATCAGTTTTGTTTTGTACATGATAATTTTACTCAAAAGTGACGTGCTTTTGGATTGAATTTTTAAACTACACTGTCTTCATACAAAATAGAATATTTATGTAACACCAGCTTCTGCCCGCGACTTCGCCTGCGTGGAGTTCAGAATTAGTCCAGCCGGAATAAAAAGGTACCCTATATGTTAATCCAGGTTATAAACTATCTGTGTGCTAAATTTCATCCAAATCCGTACAGTAATTCAAACATTACATTACAACAAACATACAAACTTTCGCGTTTATAATATTAGTAGGATAAACAGAGTAAATACCTTATAAAAATTACATTAGTCACCAACACAAGAATGAATAAAAGTCCTTAACACTTTACTGTCTTGTTTACACTTGGCGACTTCCAGTAGTGAGTCAACACATCTTTGTTTATTTACACAGGGAACGTGTTTAACACTGCACGGTAGATTAGTATCAAGTTAACTCGCTTATGCGCACATATTCTAAGCTGACACTTTCCTTAACAATAAACGTACACATGACGCGGCCGCCAATCGCAAACTGTAAGTGGGGGAATCGCGGTCTGCCCACCATCGTGAGTTGTGAATATCCCTATTAGTAAATGTATTACACAAACGAGTCTATATCCATGCCATTCGTCTTTACTGCGTAATAGTTAACGGAGCCCGTCAAATTTGTACACAGAAAATCTTCACGGTTAGAGGCAATGGTGTAAACGTTAGTGAACGAAGTGCCCGCTATGACGAAATTATTTTACGCCATCCGTATGCTTAATCTAGATTTCACAGGTTCGACGAAGATGACTTAAGATATTCTTTGCTCTTTATCATTATTATTCTAATCTGATATGAACCGAATAAGTGGTTAGGGGCCCTCCTCATTTTGAGCCACAGGTTGTGGGTCCAAAGCTGGTATGTACCAATGTGACTTTTCCAATGTCATATGTACTTTCTTAACTAATATAATATTGAGGGTAGTCATGCAATATTGAGAGTAGTCATGCAATTACCTGTGCACCGCGGTGAAAAAATTGAATGACTACCCTCAATATTGTGGAAGTAGTTATGTATAATAAGTGAGTATATTGTTTTAATTTGCATCCATTGTAATCTTGGAGGGATTAGTACTGGAGTTGTTTTAGCGGGCGTACCCCTCTCGCCACTGGTATATGATTCGCAATCAAATAACTTTTACCTGTATGATTACAATGATAGTACACGATAATAATCGTGTGCGAGACTTAAGTTTGTGTTTAGGTTTTTTATATGTGTTAATGTTATGACGAAAGTTCACTTATTAATGTACTCACTAGATACCAAAATTATTTTTGCATGTATGCTTATGAAATATAGGAATGCAAGCAAGACTGAGCAAACGAGTGTCGATTTCCTGGTGCGATCGCTACGGTTATCAAGTTACGGCAAACCGACGCCGTTGCCGCTGCGCCGAACTGCACACTGCACTCAGGAAACGAGGTAATACATTGATATCTTGTAATTGACACGAGTGCAGTTACCAAGGGCTTACTGAGCTCTAACAAGCTATAACATTACGAAAGCATACCTACAATGACTCAACCCAGCCTAGCTTACCGAAAGACCGAATTATTTAGGGAATTTTGGGTCAAACAACAAATCAAAAAGATTGAGAGTGATATGTTAGCGAACGATATTTTAATTACAATCGTGTTATTAGTAACTTTTGCTCAACCGTGGTCAGCTGGGAGATCGTTTGAAGGATGTGGAACAGAGTATTTCGTTTATAAAATTTGATCATGAAAACATCTATATTTTGTAAATTTTATTGACGAAGATCTACATCGCTGTTAATGAAAATTAAGGAATTACCCTTTTGGACGCATTACAAAATGTCCGTTTATACATATTAAGTAGACTAATTTCAACAATTTCATATATTTTTATTTGACTAAGCTAAGACTAAAGCTAATCTATAATTAGCCACCGCATTATGATTCAATTGATCAATCATTGGTTATGACTTATGACCAGTGATCGAAATAGGTAGAGCTAATATACCTAAAGTTCAAAGAACACAGAGATTATATTTTGTCCTGAAGCGTCTCCACTTTGTCACTGTTCTTTTTCGAACTTCAGGTATTTTAGCTCACCACTCATCAACGGCATACATGGAGATTAATCCGCTGGTTCAAGTCTTGTATAAAAGTCGGAAGATAGTATTTGAATGTTTTGAATTAAATCAATAAATAATGTGATATTTGGGGGACCATTCTAGGTCCTTTATTTTTTATTTTAATTGTGTAAACTTGGGAACTTTTCATATCCCCAGGATAATTAAATAAGAAGTCCTAGAAATTGAAACCGAGCCCCCAGATAACGCGTATTGTTGCTATGTTCAATCCAGTTATAAATAATGAAATACGGAACAATAGATTATTTCGTGGAATGAGTATAAATCTAAAAATATTAACGTGTATAAGCTAATGACCGCAAAACATAAATACAGCGGCAGTTGTGCGTTATTCACTACTACTGGCGGTAAAGGAAGTGTCCTTTATTGAAGACTGGGGGTTGCCCGCATAACTTCAGTTAGGTAAAAAAGTCAGATACCCATGAATGCACATTTTTAAAAAAGGTCAGATTTGCATAAAACAAGGCCTTATAAAATTAAGCGGGTAAAAAGGGTCATATCGCGCTTTTCATTTTGATAAACCATACCTATACGTTGAGATAATTTAATATTTTGACAGTAATACATTCCCTCATTTATACTGAAATGCTGTATGATAGAGCGAAGTAGAGGAGTGAAATAAAGAAGGCTAACCCCACAACCATCATTTGGAATTAACAGCCGAGAAGGGCGAGAGCATAATTTCAGAACGCTCATTGTTCTATTAAAATAGCTTAAGCCAATATGCGTATCTGATGGTTAACGTAAAGTCTTATTTTTCTTTACCTGTCCTACTAGTAAACAAATATGGTGTACGGAGATGATAATGTTTTTTCTTAAATTATTCTTAGAGTTGGGAAACAACTGAATGAATGAATTATAGGAATAAACTACGGAAACTAGCTGAATGATTTCATTACTTTATATAATTAATCAGAGGATTAATAATAGACGTGATATTAAGTGTTGCGAAAGTAATATATATGTCGCAGATGGATTGTAGAATCAGCTGTTTTACAAAACAGTACTGTTATGAAAAACAGCTGAACGAAGTTTAGCGGTTTTACATAATTACTGAACTATAACACGCAGAATTGAATGAACGTTTTGCGTTTATCAATGCAGCAGGTCAACGATCAGAGATTATGTAAAACAGTGTGATATGAACTTTCAGAAGGTTGATTTTAGTTGCGAAATTTTGTCGCATATGGCTCTATATATCTTAACAATAATAACCTAACTTTATTTTACTTGTCAATAGCAAAAAAAAAGATGAAAATTTTGAATGACGTAATACTAATACTATAATATAATGACCTAATACTATAATAGTCGACAATATATCGGGATTATGAAATAAAATAAACGAAATTGATCCATGAGCGAGCGAAGCGAGCTCGGGAGTTTCGTGTATCCCGACACGGACAGGTTAGGTTCGAAGAGGATGACGGGGGCCAGTGAGCGAGCGTAGCGAGCGAACTACCCCCGTCATCCTCTTCGTGTTTAGGTTTTTTCTAACCTTACAGACACAAATATAGGAGCCCCGTTGAGCGGGGCTCCGTCGAACCAGCCACGAAGAGTCAAATCAGAATACAGCATCTATTTTTTACTTGAGAGGTGACTATCCATTTAATATATCTATACAATAAACAAACCTGACCCACAGTAGATATTTCATTCTGCATTATGTCTAAAGGTGGGTAGCTGTTTTGTTAAACGTATCGCAATGGTAATCCAGCTGAACGTCGTTCGGTTGTTTTATAAAACAGTACTGTTTTGTAAATCAGCTAGCAGTTTTGTAAAACAGTGGATTCTACAATCCATCTGCGACATATATATTATTAGGTCTCCGTTTTGGTTTAAAACTTACCTATAAAATGTCATATAAAAAAACGGCTTTTTCAGAATATGTACCTCAAAGGAGAGCGTTTATGTTCGCGGACATAGTAATAATTAAATAATTTCGATCAATGTTAGAACGTTGAAATCTACGTGAAAGTGTGAGATTTAGACGAAATGAGTGTGATATTCGACCGAGTGCTGTTTGTTGACTACTTAGGACAAGTACGAAAAATTGGGATTAAATGGCGTTCTGCAGGCAACCGACACGACGACGATTTGTAAGAGAATGTGGTTTTTTATGGTGTATCCAGATATGGGCATAATTATTATCTTAAATTTAGGCTGTTGGAGACTAAAAGATATTGTAAGAGGCCTAATCTCATACAATATTTTTCATCAGATGCATCAATAATAAGAACTAGATTTTGAAAAAAATACATATTTCAAGACGTGAATCGCGTATCCCATCATATGATCCAGTTCTACATCCGTGCAGTGGCAATATTTAATACAATTAGTAGCGTTTGCGGCAATTGGACCGTGAGAGGAATCCGGGCACGGTAGAGTTGGCGGCGCATTGTCCCTACCTAGGGCATCGAGCCCGGGTTTACCCGGACCGAAAAAACTGGGGTTTCCCGGTTCTGAGGGTTACAAAAAAACCCGGGTTTGATTTTTAAAACTCGGGCTTTTCGGGTTTATTTTTAATACTTTTGTTTTTGTTATTTATTAAGTTTAAGCCACTTTGAATGCAATAATAAGTAAATGGAATGAATTGCTACTGATTATACTGCTCCTGAAACTGGATCGGCTTGTCCATCAGACTATTTGCTTACTACTCTGAGGGTAGAAATGGCACTCTTCGAGAATGGCGGTACGCGACAGCGAGGGCGTTACCTATCGCTGGTATATGAACATTTAAAAACTATTCCACCTACTAGCGTTGAGCCGGAGCGTATATTTTCTTCGGCTGGAATTATGTGCAATAGATTGCGTTCGTCTTTGAGTGACAAAACTTTGGATGCCCTAATTTTTTTACGTTCATTTTACATAAGTAAGAAGAAATTCTAACAATTCAGTTCTGATATCTGTTATTTTATGTTACGTTACGATATATCCAAAATAGTATTAGTTATTATTTTATATGAATATCTCTTTTTTTCTAAAGTGGTCAGATGGTCAGAGGGTATGTCTTAACTATGTTGTTTAAATAATGTGTCAAATGCATAACTTCTTTTTAACCGACTTCCAAAAAGGAGGAGGTTATCAATTCGGTTGTATTTCGAATTTAAGTGTTTTTTGAAGTCGGTATATAGGTATTATATATAACTTCACAGCCGTATTCGGCTATATTATATGGTGTGTGTTTAAATTAGGACAAGTACGAGGAAAATCTGACGGATGGTAGCCAAGATGGTAGCCGTATAGTTCGATTTTTTTGCTAATAGGACGGTTAGTTTATGACGCTATCTACAAAATGCGAACTTTTGCGTAGGGTCATCGTAAACATTTCTTCAGCATGTTATCATTCAATAATTCAAAATCATTCATTAGTGGAGTTACAAAAGGAACTAGAATAAAATAGTTCTTTATTTGCACAGAAAGTAGGTACAAGATAAAGTTGTTTGGTTATTTTATGACCCTTATACAATCTACCTTAAATTAGGCATGCAAAGCAGTTTAAAGTTTAGGTTATTTTCAATGAATAATTTATCTAAGCTTAATTTAGTACTCAATAACAGCAAGAGTCGAAATGTTCTACCCCTAATTTTTTAAAGCATACTTACATAAAATGGTAATTAGGTCAAAATATTATAATGTGTTTTTCACAAATTTATTTTAACCATACAGCCGATTTTTGATGTTGTTATGAGTGTAGTTCGTGACGTTTCGATCCTATTAGGCAAAAAATAGGCTTATAATTATTTCCCGGCGACGTTTAACATTCGTAAAGTAAATATATACCTACAACGCTTTCGCTTTTAGGTACCAACTTAATACATAAAAAGCTAAATTCGTTTCTAAACACATTAGCATATTTGTTACTTGTTAACGAGTGACAACTACACTTGTTCATCAAATTAACTCGGCAAACAGACGACGGTCGAGCCACGGTGCGCACCCGATGATGTCACCATCCCACCAGCACTTGTCAACACCGCATTATAAATAGATACATAAAAGGTATAATATAGCTACAATATTATGTTTGCAATGAATTATGATTTTACTTCCATTAATCTGTTCAAGGAATCACCTCCTTTTAACTGCGTACCTACGTAGATTATTCTATTTTCAGTTAAACAAGAGTTAGATATCACTCAAAATTACACGTTTGGTTCGCTTTATCTTGAAACTATGTCACGGTAAATAGATAATTTACATATAAATAACGTTGATTATTGAAAAAAATATAGATCAGTTTGTTGAATTTGACACCGCAAGGACGTCTTTAGTGTTTTTGTAAATTCAAGTAATAATAAAGATTAAAACAACCGTGACCGCTACTGGTTATTTATCGTCGTCCGACTCACTTTGTGCTGGTATGAATACTAAACAATAAGTTAACGAGAAATTAGAAACCAAACACAACTTGTTGTTTGGGTCTAAGTAAAAAAATATTTAATTCTTTTACAAATTTAATGAAGTCTTCTTTTAATCTACCATTGTTTTAGCGATATTGTATTGGTCTAAGTCCGTTTTATTAGACCAAAGGCCCTATTGTTTCTTTGATTCCCACATTCATCTTTGAGTATCATTATTTACGTTATCTTTTATATGGTCTTAACTACAGAACTCAAATGTTTTGCTGCTAATGCATTAGCCGCTATTGTAAATAATGTATAAATAAAATTCTTGCATGTTTTCGTTGAATCCTTGTGGCGGCCAGTTTTGATCAATGGTGAGTCAGAATATTCGACAACTGCGCACTGATGTATTCTCTAAATATAGGCACAAACATTGGGGCTGTTTAATTATACCTACGATTTGCATTGGTCTAGTGATAAATTTAGGATGTCAAGATTGCTACGCCCTTAGTGGTAGCTTTGTATCGACAAATAAGATTTCACCGATAAGCCCTTAGCTACATTGAGTTGAAGTTTTTTTCATTATAATTTTATGCAGTAAACATATTAGCAATTATTATTCTATTACACTCTCTGTATGATGCTGTGTTGAACAATTTCATCTATTACAAGCTCAGCATAATGAAGACTGGTTTGCCTAATGGGATCACACCCATGAGGCAGGGGCGGGCGATCTCTTGCTTTCGCCATTTTTTACGAGAAGGGAAGCTCCCAAAAGAGGCTGTGGTCCTCTCCATAGGTTCCTCTCACCCCTGCTGCAGTTGATGGGCCTGGTGCCGGATGGACAATGATCTTTGGCCAACGCAAATTATGCCAACGGGCGACGGATTCGAGTAGTTCGTCACCTGCCCAGTGACAGGCCCGAAACGGCAGCGCACTGCGCTTTGCGGTGCATCCTTTTTTACCGACTTCCAAAAAGGAGGAGGTTATCAATTCGGTTGTATTTTTTTTTTGTACTATAAGTACAAGGTGGCGCAAAAGTTGTCACCTGTTGTTCTTGACTGTAATTTTTTTAATAAATAAGAAACTAGTTTTTCTTTTGGATTGTGTTTAATTGAAGTTATTTTTTTTTTCTTTATGTGGAGTTAATGATATCGGCCAAGTCGCCGCCGTCAGACTGGATGACCATACGGCCTGATTTATGGCATTTTCCATCACTATTGCTTTAACTTCCGGCGATAGGTTCCCGCATTCCTGACGGATATTCTCTTTGAGGGCTTTAAGAGTCTGAGGCTTGTTGACATAAATTCGGGACTTTAAGAAACCCCGCAAAAAGAAGTTTAGAACGGTTAAATCGGGCGATCTTACTGGCCAGTGCAAATAACCAAAACGAGAGATTAGGCGACCTTGGCGCGTTCTTGAGGAGTCCATTCATGTCTTATTGACGTGTATTTTGTATCTTTGTTTTATTTCACAAATGTCAAATCAGTACTGTGTATATTTACCACCATTTACAAAAATTATAGCATCTTCCGATAGGGTGATGACTTTTGCACCACAAGCGACTTCTCTCAACAATCTCTACTGGTGGGAAAGATGTTTGATATATCCTTCCAATACCAACATGGCAGAACAGTTTAGGATTCTAGAAATTTTCCAGAACCTTCTACAATGTTCAAAAATTTACAGATGTTCCAAGAACAGCATTGACAGAATTTCCGATGCGGTGACATTGTAAATAAGCAAATGTTATCATTAGGAAGCAACATTCCTCATCAGTAAGAAAACAATACAGGAAGGCATGTATTTATTTGGCAGAAATAAATAAAAACATTAATATCTATAATATTTAAAAGCCGAAGAAGTATTAGCTTTTTTCCAACATGATTATTGCACTTTACAAGTATTTTTATAGGAACCAATAATCATATGTGTATATATACAAAAAACAAATACAAATTTTGCCTCACAATTCAAGGTATTAGTATAAAAACCCAATAGGTACCTGTGGGCCAAGACTTTATAAATAAGATTTTTTTTTTAAATCTATTGACAGAGATACTAATACCAATAGATCTTAGTTAATTATATTACATAAGGTATAGTATTTGTGACTTGTTACTTTAAAGAAATGGGTTATGTATGTCATTTAAGAACAATGTGCAAAACAAGTGTAGATCAGATCAAGCTAGATATAACAAACATTTATCTCTCTTTCTTTACACTTTCTTCATTCTTGTAGAAAGAGTATGAACCATTGCAGACTGCTGAAGTGTTTAATTTAATAACATGTTATTAATATGCATAAATACAAATAACAGTCAAATGCTAATAGGACTCTCACTCTGCTCTCATATATTATGCAAACAAATAGATCTATATAAAACAATGGCTTTCCGACTTTTTTTTACTGGTGTAATGCTAATGCAATCTGCATATTTTATTTTGAGGTATGGAATCCAGAAAGAGAGCCAAATCAATAACTCTAAAATCACAATGTTTATAGTTATTCATATTTAACCAAGCAATTATCAATTATATGAGAGCATACTAAAATCCTATAAGTTTTTGTAAATATCCAACCATACAATAAAGTTTCCCACATTAAAGGTTACGGAATAGAATATTTTAACTCTTGATTACATACTTTTTGCACACACATTTGGTATGAAACAAGGCACTTGATTAAGTTTTAAACTCATTTTTAATTGATTACATTTCATTAGAATGTCAGCCTTTTATGAAAACGTAAAATGTATTGCTTCGATTTTTTTTTCATGTATGTTAGATTTATGGAATAGTGTAGGTTTCGGTCAGAGGGTAGTCTTCTTTATTTCAACTCTTATAAAACGAGTATATCTGGGCTCCCGGGACCTACCTACATAATTAGATTAGTAAGAAAAGATGGGTACGAATTTTGTTCATCTTTGAGAAAGTGCATCGCAGTAAGCCAGAACACAGAATTTATCTGTGTGACTAAATACTATTAAAAAACTTGTAATGCAGGGTTTGGATTTGTGTAAAGCATATCGAAACGAGGACGTTTCATCCCGCCTACAAACTACAACCGACTACCAACACCGTGACAAACATTAGTTTACAATAATGACAGCAAACAATAATAAACTTACCAAAATGATGATAATAAGATAAGACGATAATGCGATAACAGTCCTCACTTCATTGTTTAAATCACTGTATTAAGTTAATAAATGAAATTCATAAACACACAACACATACGTCACTTAGATATCCGCCATTTTATAAATTTAAAATTGTTTTCTAGTCACAACTAAAGTTTGAACAAAGGAATTTTGCATTCAGCCTACTTTATTTTGCAAAATAATCATGACAATACCTATAGGGACCAGGGCAGGAAGATGATGACAATACATAAAACCTTGCATAAAATAAATATTTTATCCATGAAAAATACAAAATCTTTTCTTTTCATCCATCTTGATCTTCTTGCCTCTTTACCTTTTATCATATTTATAAACTTTTTGTGGAAACAGAAAGGAGAGTCTTTATCTACAAAAAGTTTATAACTTTTAAGTTCGCTATGTATGCGTTAAGAAGTTTGCTTTTCGAAGATTTAACTGTATTTGTTATGGTAATTGCATATGTACGACATTGTATTATCTGCAAAGTTAGTCGTATCGGGTCGGTCACCTGTGGGACTAAACAGATGGCAATGACGTAACCAAAAGATGTATTAAAATGTGAAAGAGGAATTCGCGGTGGTGAACAGAGGTCGAGTTGGCTTAGCGGTCAAACCACCTGGATTTATCCGGTAGGCGCAGGTTCGAATCCTGCTCGTGACCGTATTCTTTTTCCACTAAAAGTTTATAACTTTAGAGTTCCATAAGCATGCTTTTCGAAGACTTATCATATTGGTTAAGGAAGGAGGGTAGAATTCGCAAACTCCAAATTCCCAACATTTTATTCTGCCACATTTGGCGTTGCCTGCTGCTACTTATTAATATCATGACATGGATCAATTTCCTATGCAAATGTTTTTCGGCTCTGCCCGCACCCTGCCCTATAGTATAGCAAATGCTTTCATACTTGCAAGTTTTTTACTCTCGTACCAGGGCGCCGCACTTCGAAGCAAAGCCTTGGTTTTAAAACCTGGTTGGGTAAATACATCCCATCTCTAGCTCTGTCAGTAACTCGTAACGTAAAGGAAGCTTTCTCCGAGATTCCTGGAACGAAGCTTGGAGATTAAGTAGTCAATTAAAAGGCCGGTATTTTTCCTATATTCAACCTGTGTAATGTGTAACTCTTTACTGATATGACTCACTGATCCGAAACATTTAGGTGATCCAAAAGATTGGCTCACTAACTATCTTCTAAACGTATCATTTGGAACTACTCTTTACTCCGTGAAATGCGTCACTCGAGAGCGCGAACAAGTCGGTACTTACTTCGCTCACTGATTCAGATTCAGAGTGAGTGGCAAACATAATACAGTCTTAACAAACGGGAAAGAGATATAAAATGATACGTATCTCACACTCATAACTTAGTAGCTTTCCCGCGACGCGACATAAAAAACGTAACATTCTGTATTTTATAACTTTTGAGTCGATGATCCAAATGAGCCAAATGAAACATATCAGTGTTTCGGAACATTTCAGTGATCGAGACGCAAATGTTCCATACGCAAAAATGATACACTTTTCCCACCTCTAACCTGTTGTACCTGTGAAGCCGTAAGGCAAAATTTGGCAAGGTGGACACATCTGTACTTATACGGATGAGGCTGGGACATGTGTGTTCACCAGCCCATCTTGCCAAACTGCATATTATTGCCCTAATTGCACGTCTTGTGGATCTGACATTTGCGATTTAAACCATATCTTTTTCTCTTGCCCTGAGTATGATAGTTGCTCCTTCCTAAACAATCTTTTATCCCTCTGCATTCCATTCCCTACTTCTATTTTATCACTACTTTGTACAAATATTTTTTTAGTGTATAAATATTATCTACACACATTTCTGTAATTAAACTTTAATATATATTATTTTTGCTTGTTCATATGTATATAACAGTTTAGTATTGGTATTATATTGAACCTGATCCTAACCAATTGTATATTCCAAATTCCACTTCCTAATTTACCCATTTCCTCTAATTACCTGGTTTCCCCGTTTTGTATGTGGCAATGCGCAAATCGCGACTAGCCAATTAATAAAAAAAAATAAGGCCCTAAGGGTATTTATATTTAGGTGTTTTACTGTTCGGTAGTCAGGATCAGAATGATCAGATACATATATTAATAATCTGTGCGGTGGTCAGTAATCTGTGGACAATTTGACAATGAATTATTTAATTCTGAATTGAATAATTCGTAAATCCCAGAATTTATGTTTAATGATTTATAACTCCAACTTTTCGAAAGTGATTATTAATAGGCACAACATGCTTTCAGTTATTATAACATTTTCAACTTTATTGTTATTTGGAAGCTGTGAGTATCGAATTTTAAACTATTTTAATTTAGATTAGAACATAATGTAATGTTTATATATTTTTAGGTTCTATATATCATAATCTGAAATATTTTGAGACAATACATGCCTCGCATCTCTCACATCACGTAGTTAAACGTGGTGCAAAGTTATCCAACCATCCTTTTAACACAATAAAAGAGATTTCTTTCAAGACTTTGGGGAAAGACTTCAGGTTGATTCTACATCCTCATAGTTCAGTGCTACATTCTAATTTCAAAGCGTATGCTGTGGATGGTGATGGCAAGGAAACTACTGTTCATGTTGGTAAGGACTACTTTATTGTAATTTAGTTTATAAATTTGCAGTACATTTAATAAAATTAGTTTGTAAACATGTGTGAAACACCTCTTTATGAATTAACTAATATATATTTAAAACACGAATCTCCATTCTGCATGGTTATGAATTGAAGTGGGAAGAGAAACAATGCTCAATAATACTATGAATGTACCTCATGAAAGTAATTATTAAAAAAACAAAGTAGTAAAGAAAGCTTAGCAATTTGAGTTTTGCCCCAGAAGGGGTAATTTATTACAATTTGTGTGTTTGAATTTCGAGGGATTCCCTGGATCCCGAGATTTCCTATTAACATTATGGCTTATAATATTTACCTATAATTTATCCATAAAAAAAGTAAATATTATTGTGCATGTGTGCTTAGAGATTTTTTGGCTGGTTCCTGTTTTGTTGCAATGCAAAAGGTAATTTGTTTAATTATTCATCTTAATAGTTTTTGTTTATATTTATTTATTAACAAACATAAAGCATACAAAATTTTACAGTTGACTTGTGAAGTTTATCCAAAGAAACAGAGAGAAATAATAAGTAAATAAAATGTAGGTTTGAAAATGTTCTCTCAATGCATAATTCCTTTTGGAACTATTATTCTACAATGTCTTATTATTTTTGGTGTAAATACATTGTCTTTGAAAAAGCATTAACGCATGCTTAGCGAACTCTAAAGTTACAATATTAAATGGAAAAAGAAAGAATATGGTTGCGAACAGGATTCGAACCTGCGCCTCCCGGATAGATACTCCAGGCGCTCTGACCAACTAAGCCATCTCGACCTCTGCTCACCACCGCGAATTCTTCTTCCATATTTTAACACGTCTTATGGCGACGTCATTCAATATTGTAACTTTAGAGTTCGCTAAGCATGCGTTAATGCTTTTTCAAAGACATATCTTGAATTATTAAGGTAATTGCATTCTTTACGACATTGTATTAACTGCAAAGTTAGTCGTGTCGGTTCAGTCACTTGTAAGTACTGAATTGATTGCAATGACGTCGCCATAAGACGTGTTAAAATATACAGTATAACAGTAGTTACATATTATTCTGAGTGTCATACTCAAATGTAACGGTATATAAAAAAAACATAATATTCAATTAAATGTATGCAAAATGTGACTACAATAAATAATTAAATTAAGTCAATATAATAATAAATGTCAATATAAGAAAATGAATTGATGATGATGATTGATGCAAATGTCTTAATTTAATTATATTATTGAAGAAGTTGTCAATAGAATTACAATAATAAAAACAAAATAATTATTATTTTTTTTTTTTTTTTTTTTTTTTAATCTAATTTTTATAGAGGCTTCAGTACACTCTAGGTGACTATGCCAGCCTCATGGGATCATTCACACCATCACTGACTCACATCTATCATATTCGTCCATCAAAATCACCTTCACTCACGGTCTCACTCTCATATTTCTCTCTTTCAAACATACTTTCATAAAATTATAAATCCTCTTACATTCTTTGGACAAAGGCTGGCTTAACAGTACGTTAATTTCACCATTGTACAAATTAACACCCGGTAACATACTCATTCTCAGGCTACGATACTGATCACATTCCATCAACACATGAATAATATCCTCTGGCTTATGACATGCGTTACACACTGGCGACGATTCTATGCCTATTATATGGTAAAACTTATTCAATGGAACATGACCAGACCGCAACCTGAGTGCCATAACCAGTGTCTCCCTGGAGAGGCTGGCACACTCAAACCAGGGCACTGACCTTGGTGTATTTTGTAAGGTATTGTACCAGATACCCTTAGTCTGAGAAGTTTCTGTAAATATTTGCGTCCATTTCTCATAACATATAGTTTTAACACATGGAACAACCTCTTCGCAATATGGTCCAGTTAAAACATCCACACCATCGTCCACTGCATTCCCAGCCAGCCAATCTACAACCTCATTCTCCAACAAACCAACATGAGATGGTATCCACTGAAACTCGACACAAATATTTTGTTCCTGCAATCTTATCAATAGACCCAATGTTTCATAGGCTATCGGCATACCTCGGATACCCGAGACACACCGAGCCAAATGCTGTAGGGCGCTCTTAGAATCAGATAATATCACTATCTTTTGTTCTCCTACAGTACTAGCATAAGATAATGCCTCTGTGATCGCTGTTAGCTCAGCTCTCATCACCGAGACATCCCTATGCAATTTAAACTGCATTTGCATATCAGTTTGTGGGTCTAGAAATGCAGCGCCAACTCCCCACCTACTCTTTGATCCATCTGTGAATAATTTATAAAACCCACTATACTTGTGTCGAATCTCCGCTAATACCCTCCGCCGAAGGTCCACAACATTAAATCCTCGCTTTGGCCCTTCAATACTATCACACGAATCATGCATGCAGGACCTTATATTAATACTCGAAATCCATGTGTCTAACGTAAACATCTCTAGTGAGGAGCTCTTATATATAAACTTATCAACTAATGTCCTATGTACTTCTATTAAAATAGGCTCATTTTTTCCCCTCCAATGTTCCTTTAACCTAGAAAGATCTTCTATAATAAATTATTATTATGAAATGAATATTACCTACGTCAACACTTTTCCAACAAAAACTCGGAACTACTGTAGTATGCTTTGTTAACTAAGAATGCCTTTAATCGTTTTGTAAACTGATTAACGTTACTTCTCTAATAGGTCGCGGTATGTGGTTAAATATGATTGGCGCCATGCAAAACAATCTTTTGTGCATCTGCAATGCAGTATTAGCCTTTCTTACGCATGACCTCTTCGACTTCTGTTGTTGTTCTCAGATAATTTAGGAAAGTGATTTGGGTTAGTTTTAACAAACACTCCCGCCCCAAAAATACAATATATAACGACGCAAGCGTCAGTATGTTATAATTAATATAATACGGCTTACACGTTTCTATGGTTTTTAAACCAAACGTTGCTCTGAAACACCTCTTTTGAGATTACTTCTTTATTGGTCCAGTTTCCCTAAAAAATGATCCCATATCTCAGTTTTCTCAGGGCCCAGAATGCCATGATATGCTGTAACTAGCGTCTGTACCTATCACTGGAGCAAGTTTATCCAGAGCATAAGCGGATGTACTTATTTTTTTAGTTAGTGTCTCTGTATGTTCTTTCCAGTCTAATCTTTGGTCAATGGTTAAACCAAGAAATTTGATAGTGCTTTCTTGAATTAATATCTTATTACCATGACATATTTTCAAATTAACATTGGAACGTTGACTGAACATCATTATAGTAGTCTTATCAATATTTATTTTAAGATTATTATATAATGCTTTGCTAATTGCTGCGCTAGCGTACTGTATACAGGTACCTAAGCGTACAGATCCAGGGGGTTGGAGCTGCCCCACTGTTACCCCCCCCCCCCCCCCGGATACGCCCATGATTGTATTACATGGTAATTTTTTTTAGTTCTATTAGCTATTCATTGTATGGTACAGTTGTAATGATAACTTCATGTCTTAATCTAACATCTTTATTAAAGGTATTTTTCAATATAGAATATAGTTACAAATAATTTATCTAACTTCATCACAAAAAAAAACCACAGAAATACTTGTTATTTGTCAACTTCATTTGAAATTCAAAATAAGGACATGGTTTATCTAAGATTTCAAATAAATTATTATTTCAGATAGAGAGAACTTCTACACAGGCCGGGTATTTGGTGAAAAGGCTTCAGATGTTAAGTTGCACATGGAAGATGGTTTAATAACTGGCATAATTCACACTCCTGAGGAAACATATCACATTGAGGTAAACTAAACAGTTTTAGTTAATTTAATGTATGCTTCTTTAAGCTCTTGGAATTTGCCTACCTTTTTTCTGATATTAACACTATCCCAACTAGGTGTGACTTTAAGAGAGCCTTTGGTAGTTCTTATTTCTTGGCTAGATATATTGAATATTATGAAATAATTAATACAGCAGCCACTAAACTCTGTTCAGTTAGCTTAATTTAGATTTGAAAATTGAAATGTTATTAATTATATATATTTATAGCCCTCTTGGCGGCACCTGCCAAATCTAAAAGATAAGACCATGATAACATACCGGTCCTCCGACATACACTTCAGCTGGAAAGGTGCTGAAGAGGCCAAGGGCGCCAAGCCCCGAGTTTGTGGTTATGTGAAAGAAGGAAAAGGTAACATTTTAAAATGATAAGTAAAAAAGTTAGGAAGAGATGTCATTTTTAAAACAATCCTGATTTCTCTTTAGAACTCGAAGAAAATGAAGATGAAGAAGAAATAGTTACTGACATAGAATCAGAGCATGAACAGTTAGAAAAGGAAAAATATTTGGAAGACACACACTCTGGTAACACTACCGGTGCCACACAAAGTAATAAAAAACGAATCAAAAGACAGAGCGACTATGAATACACGCCTACGAAAACTAGGTGCCCACTGCTCCTTGTGGCAGATTATAGATTCTTTCAAGAAATGGGTGCCAGTAATACTAAGACTACTATTAGTTACTTGGTAAGATGTTTATTTTGTGGTTAGGAAAATATATATGCCAAATGAATAAAAAAAAAACTGGAGTTAACTTCACATGCGTTAATATTTAATTCAAATCAATTCATTTATTTGTTTGCGAATATGGGTACATGGAGATCTTAAACTAATTAACAAAATGTGCATTGACCATATCCTACCATAAGGCATGCAAAACTAATAGCAATTATTGTACAGATAAAGGGTTTTAGAAACACAGGAATTCGTAACAATGTTTTTTTTATTCTTAAATATGTTAATATATCTCGCTATTACGGCTTTTACGGATTACGGCTATTACGGATTACGGCTATCTCGAGGACTGATCTAGGCAGATGGTTATATATGCGTGGCGCCATGCAAAAATACTTTTATTGAGTAGTGCTGTTTTATTTTTTCGTATACATATATTATGAGTACGTCTTTTACTTTTGAGTTTACTAAAATAGTTATAATAGTTGTTTCTGACAAATAATACAACTTCAAGTACATATATACATGGTAATGTAAGGATATTTAATTTTATAACGAATGTTTTGCACCTATCTGTCTGCTTTATATTGGATATGGGTCGAATATATATCTTTTGCGCTTTAAAGACCGCTTGGTTTTCGGTAGAATTAATATATACGTTAGTGTTAATACATACGTTATTTATTTATTTATTTAATAAAAGGTACATAGTAAGTTTTATAATATAATACAATGTCCAACAAAACTATACGCATAGTTTGTCTGTTGGATCACAGTTACCTTTTTGCTTATTTAAATCTTATATGCTATATTTATTAAAAATATATTTTAGTTAGAATATATAGTAGTTATAAATATACATACCTATTAGAATTGGTGAGATGTTTTAGTTGTGAAATATAATCATGTGTCGTCAATCATCAGTCAATCAGACAGGCAAAGAATATGACATCCTGGTTATGAAGAATATAATTATATCTATTCTAGCATTGCGTAGGTGCGTAGCCGACGTAGACAACATTAATCAGACAATAAACAGTACCTATTACTACATGCATTTTTAGCGAACGTGGCATTTTTGTCTATGACGTTGCTATTTGATAATATCTATTTTAAATGCATAATTTGCTTATTTCAGATCAGTCTCATTGATCGCGTTCACAAAATATATAACGACACCCTTTGGCAAGATCGACAGGTTTGTTACAATTTTTATTTTACGAGTTTATTTAATGGACTATGGGCGAAAATGTCTACCAAATAAAGTAGTCTTTATTACATTAACAGATAAAAAATAAAAATGCTCTAAGTAAAAAGTTATAACTAAAAGAAAATGTTCGCGGTTGATCCCTAATATAGCTAAAATCGCTCTTCAAATGTAACATTCTAACGCACGTTAGGCAAGGTAAGGCAGGACGCTCAAGTCTAACTATCTCTATGGTCTAATGGTTGCCACTTCGCAAGTGCGACTGCTGAGCGTGCGGTTCTGAGTTCTGTTCGCGGATCGGCATTAATGCTATTGGGTTTTTCGGTAAGAAATTCTTAGTGACAATCCAGAGTTTGGAATTGTGCCCGGTTGATGACAATAAGCTTACTACCTATTACATGGTACTTAATAACAGCGTGGGTAAAACGTGGCTATACAACTATATGTACATCTTTGGCTACCCCTTCGGCTTCATGCTATTTATTGCTATGTTCAACTGACTTTATTGGCAAAAAGTATTACTGGCAATATTTTTAATTGGACTTTGCAGATTTACTATAACTTTTCATAGACAGTACATTTTTATTGGAAGTCTCAGTAAAAATTACTCCATATTTAGCAGACTATTCAGTAGTTTTAGTTAGTGGTGAACATTAGGACCAAGTCCCATTCATAGTTGCCCATTGTCCTAGATTAATTCCTTCCTAAATAACCATTAAATTATGTCTATCAGGATATGGACGGTTTCAAAGGCATGGGTTTCGTAATAAAAAAGATTTTGGTCCATTCTGAGCCGACTCGAGTACGCGGCGGTGAGGCGCACTACAATATGGTGCGTGAAAAGTGGGATGTTCGGAATCTGCTTGAGGTAAGATCATTTGTAAAGAATGTACAGCATGAATATATTTTGCTTTTGATGTGGTGTATAGGCCAATGTCTATGGGTCAACATTAAACAATCTGCTTTTATTACATACCAGTGTTATATTTGTTTACCAGGTGTTCAGTCGGGAGTATTCGCATAAAGATTTCTGTCTCGCTCACCTGTTCACTGACCTCAAGTTCGAAGGTGGTATTCTTGGACTAGCGTATGTAGGTTCACCTCGACGTAACTCTGTGGGTGGCATATGTACTCCAGGTACTGTATATAGGGATATTTATTTGATGTCATATCTATATTGTAAGCGATTTTTTGTCCTATGTCCAAAACTTTTTGTTTTTATTATTATTTACGCTTTTCAACTATTTTGTGTTTTGGTTTTACCTACAATTTATGTTCGTTTTGTTTTCAGATATTACGGTTCGTTATGTGAGTGTCCCTTCTTATTTTGCTTATTTATGTAAACATTATTTCATAAAATTTCGTTTATTATTGGCGCATAGCTACCCTTAACGTCAACGTGCTTCAGCTAAATGGTATTGGTGATGGAATAAGGTGATTGTTACTTTATTTAGTCAAAAATACACCAAAGTTGAGAGTAAACACCATAATAATGTAGATTTAATATAACCAGTAACATTTTTTAGTTGCTTCAGAGTAGTATTTAGTTACTTGAGGCAATACGTCATATAAACCCTAACGAACCACTTATACAACAGAGTACTTCAAGAACGGCTACACTTTGTACCTGAACTCTGGTCTAAGTTCTTCGCGCAACCACTACGGGCAGCGCGTGATCACCCGCGAGGCGGACCTGGTGACGGCGCACGAGTTCGGCCACAACTGGGGCTCCGAGCACGACCCAGACGTGGCCGAGTGCTCGCCCGCCGCCAGCCAGGGCGGCTCCTATCTCATGTATACCTACAGTGTTAGCGGATATGATGTTAATAATAAGGTGGGTAACTGTTAATTGTCGAATTGTTATTATACTTACTTTAAATGATAAACTTATATCATCCACTGCAGAGCGCCGGTAGCCCGCATTTGCTTCTACACCTATTATTGTGTTATGGAACTAGACCTTGATTTAATTAGCTCGATCCGAGCTAATTAAATCAACCTAAAAAAACGACTTTCCAAGTCTGCCTCGCTGAGAAACCCAATTCACCGTTACTAACTTGTAAACAAGACTTAAATATTGCTTCTGACCATTGAACCTATGACTCTCAACTCATAATCAATACATATAATAAAAATGTAACGGATTGCTGTCTGTACATGAAGATATATGAAAAAAAAAAAAAATTGGGACCGTTATTAACACAAATAACAATACACCACCATAACAACATGGACTTATACGCTAAGTTAGCAAACTGCATGGAAGATCTGTCATCCACATTTACCTCAAGGATGGACCAGTATGAACAAGATCTGAAGAATGCCAGTGGTAATGAAGCAACCCACAAGACAATTGCCAGTCTATCACGGGAGTTTACCGAGTTCAAGTGCCTGATTTGGAAGACAATGGGTGCACTTAAGACTCAGATGGAGTTGTTGATTGTGGGATTAGATCGTCATGAGATGGCATCACGTAAGCAGGTTCTGCTCCTCCATGGTCTTCCTGAGCAGAAGGATGAAGATCACAAGTCTCAAGCTGTACTTGCATTGACGGATAAGATGAAGTTTGATAACATCTGTCCTTCAGATATAACTGCCTGTCACCGCCTGGGAGTTAACTCGAACAAGCCACGACCTCTTCTGATTAGGTTCCAGAACCAAAATCTGCGCAGTGAGGTGTGGCGCAAAAAGACTGTACTGAAGAGCTCCGGTTTGATATTGTCCGAGTTGTTAACGAAACCCAGACATGACGCTTTTCTGGATGCGCGAAAACACTTTGGTATCAAGCAATGCTGGACCTCCGAGGGCAAAATAGTCATCCTGCTCCCAGACAAGTCGCGTAGGAAAATCGAGTCAGCAGCTGAGCTTCGACCTCTAATAGTGCAATTCCCAATGACTGCGTCTGACACTGCTGCTGAAGCCACAAAGGGAGGGCCATCGCAACCGGTTGGGAAGTTCGCCGGCGATAAGAGGTCACGTAAGCCCGCCAAGTAACGTTACCCTCATTTCACTTCCCTATTTATTTATTTTTTATTTATTTTTTTTGTTAATTTACTTGTGGGTCAATTAATATTTACATTGTGTTGCTATTGACATTCTTTTAAATAACATAACCTCTAAAAAAGTTTTGACACTTGTCAGTTCGTTCGGAAACATTCATTCATTTTAGTTAAGTTATGTAATCTGTGGTTAAGTGTATTTATTGTTGATAGTTTGGGACATGAGCCTTTTAATAATCTGTTGTGCAAAACTGGAGAGTGCATATAGGGGATAAATAAATAGCTAGGTAACTGCAACTTTTGCTGTTACTAGTTAAATATTTTTAAGTTATAGGTTAAATATTTTTATTTATATGTCTTATATATTTGATAATTTAAATGAAAGTTTTGCTTCATGTTCTTCTTCTTGCTCGTCTGGGGAGAGCTTTGCCAGCGCGCTTAGTGATGACTCTATACACTTACGTGACAAACTCTTTTCAATTTTTTCTTGTTCTAGCAAGTCTTTTAATGCCGTTCATATAAACGCTCAAAGTATTCCGGCCCATCACCCGGATTTACTAACTTCTTTCGATTCTGATTATATTCATGCTATCCTTGTCTCTGAAACCTTTCTCAAACCTTCTCTTCCTTCTACGCAATATGCAGTGCCCGGTTTCAAACTTGTACGTAATGACAGGACAGGCAAGGGATATGGAGGAGTTGCTATTTATCTCCGTGAAGATATCTCCTACAAAGTCGTTGATAAGTCTCCGAGTGATTATGCAAAATTTGCTGAACACCTCTTTATTGAAATTAATTTTAACCCCTCTAAACTACTTTTGGGTGTTTATTACAGTCCTTCATTGCAAATTGATTATTTCAACTCTTTTGAAACTAAACTAGAATATCTTTCTTCATTATATGATCATACTATTATCCTCGGAGACTTCAACACCTGTTTACTCAGCGATGATACGCGCAGCCGTAAACTCCTATCACTTGTCTCTTCTGTTAATATGCATATCCTTCAACTAAATGCTACTCATCATGCTCCTCACTGTACTCCTTCTCTTCTAGACCTTATCTTAGTGTCTGACCCCAGCAAAGTAGTAGCACATGGGCAACTTCCTGCATCTTTTTCGTATCATGATCTTCTATTTCTTTCGTATAAAATACGCCCTCCTAAACGCAAATCCAAGTTTCTCTTCCTTCGCAGTTTCAAGAACATTAATATGGAGAGCTTGACGGAGGATGCGGGTAGTATCGACTGGTCTCCTGTTTACCAATGCAATGAAGTGGATAATAAAGTGTTGGCCTTTAACAAACTAGTGTTAGGTCTTTACGACACGCACGCTCCCTTAAGGAGGGTAAGAGTTAAACATCTTCCGGCCCCATGGTTGTCTGATGTAGTAAAGCAAGCGATGTCAAAAAGGGATAACGCTAAAATTCGCTATAGGAAGTCTCCTACGGATGAGAACTGGGCTCTGTATAAGAAGTTGCGAAATCGTTGCGGTCGTTTGTGTAGGGATGCTCAAAGGCGCCATATCCACAACTCAATCCAAAATTTCAACACAACACAAGTATGGCAATTCCTTAAATCTCTAGGTATCGGCAAAACCTCGACTTACGACGGCATTCTCGATATGAACCTAGATGCTATTAATGTCCACTTTACTAAATCACCAGTTGCATTGAATGATAAGGTAAAATCTTTGACTCTTAACAATCTTTCCAATCTTCCTTTGCCAATATGTACTGCATTCACTTTTCACCAAGTTACAGCCCGAGATATTAAGAAATCCATCTTATCCATTTCCACAAAAGCGGTGGGCGAGGATGGCCTTCAAATCCAAATGCTACTTCTTATCCTAGATGAACTTGTTCCTGCAATCCTTCATATTGTAAACCATTCTCTTAAGACTAGTTATTTTCCCTCTGCTTGGAAGAAGGCCTATGTCTTACCGCTTCCTAAGGTATCTAATCCCTCTTCGCTGTCCCAGTTCCGTCCAATATCCATACTTCCAATCCTATCCAAAGTCCTTGAGAGTATTGTTAATAATCAACTGTCTTATTATCTTTCCTCTAACAGCCTGCTTAGCCCATTCCAATCTGGTTTCCGCCCAGGCCATAGTACTGTAACGGCACTAGTAAAAATAACAGATGACATCCGACTGGCCATGGAAAATAAGCTTCTCACAGTACTAGTTTTGCTGGACTTCAGCAGTGCTTTCAATTCAGTTGATTTTGACATCCTCTTAGCAATCCTATCCTCTCTAAATATATCTCCTGCTGTAATAGCTTGGTTTAACTCCTATCTTCGTGGTCGCTCACAGTCGGTTCGCGCTAATGAGGCTTCCTCCTTGTGGTGTGATCTGACTGCGGGTGTACCTCAGGGTGGCGTTCTCTCTCCTCTTCTTTTCTCTGTTTTTATTAACGCGATCACTAAGGTTTTATCTTCACACTACCATCTCTATGCAGACGACTTGCAGCTTTATCGGCACTTTAAAATCGAAGAGCTTCCTGAAGCTGTTACTGCCATTAATGATGATCTTCAGAATATCAGTGAATGGGCTAAAGCGTTTGGTCTCTTAGTTAATCCAAAAAAATCCCAAGCTCTCATCATTGGTGGCAGGTACTTCTACAATCTTTTGGATCACCAGTCTCTTCCACCAATTATATTCGACTCTACCCATATAGCCTACTCAAAAAGTGCAAAAAATCTCGGTGTCTTCATAGATTGCAATTTGTCATGGGGTGTTCACATTGCAGAGGTAAGCAGGAGAATGTATTGGTCCTTTCACTCCCTCAAGCGCCTCCAGAAGTTCCTGCCATTTCAAATTAAAATAACTCTTGCGCAATCACTTCTTCTTCCTCTTTTAGATTATGCCGATGTTTGCTTTCTCGACGCTACAGAGGAACTGGTGAACAAACTGGAACGTCTGCAGAATTTGTGCATCCGCTTCATTTTTGGCCTTCGGAAATACGACCATGTGTCGGAATTCCGGACAAGATTGAGGTGGCTGCCTATTCGGCAACGTCGAGATGCTCACATTCTTTCTTTTCTCTACTCTGTTCTTCACAACATAAATTCCCCATCATACCTTCGTGAACGCTTTGAGTATCTTGTCCCTCGGGGGAAATCCTGTCGCTCAAATTCTTCTCTACTCCTTCGTACTCCTCATCATACCTCAAGCTGTTACGATGGATCATTCACTATACGTGCTGTGCGGCTTTGGAACTCTCTTCCACATTCTTTGCGAGATAGCCCTTCTCTGGATGTGTTCAAGAAAAGAATCAGGGAACATTTTCTTTCAACGTAATGAAGTATATATGTAGTATATGTATTGTGTATATATTGTATTGCTGTATATGTGTATGTATATGATTGTATTTAATTTATCAGTTCATATTTATTATAATAGTAATTAATTGGTGTTTATTTGTAGTATTACTTTGGTGTTGTACACTTCAATCTGTCCTCATCTTTTTCTACTTTTCTATCGCTCGAAGGTTTGCTGGTAGAAAACTCATGTATGGGTTAAGCTCGCCTTTGTACATCAATTTTCTTTATCACTCTTTGTAATCTATGTTTTGTGTGTACAATAAAGAATAATAATAATAATAAATAGCACCTGTCTGTGCGTTTGTGCACGCTAATCTCAGAAACGGCCTAACCGATTTAGATGTGGTTTTCACTAATATATTGTGGTAAGCTTCACTTAACATTTAGGGTTTGTTTCATATCAATCGGTTCACAAATAATAAAATTAAGCCAATTTAAAGAATCACGTCGAACATTTGTTAATTATGAATTTGTGTTCAAACACGACATAGTGTTAATTTACGACATCAGCGCGGACGGAGTCACTGGCACAGCTAGTTGACAAATAAATCTTTAAAAATCCATAAACTGAAATACAATAAAATATCAAAATGATTATTTGACTTTTATGATGACTTCATGTACTGTATATTTCTATCCACAGCGTTTCTCGCCTTGCAGTCTACGGTCGATCCGCAAGGTTCTGCAGGCCAAGTCAGGTCGTTGCTTCTCCGAGCCCGAGGAGAGCTTCTGTGGCAACTTGCGTGTCGAGGGCGGTGAGGAGTGCGACGCTGGATTGCTCGGTAATTTATTGCTCCTGGATAATATACGTTCTTTATACGTTTCGCCTTTTGCGGCGAATTCTAGTTTTGGAGCTAATGTAAGATACAAAAGTCGCGTCTGCCTATTGTAGTGCCAATTAATTACTAGCCTCTACTGTTTCGCGTCTGAGCACATATTGTGAAATCATATCTTAGCAATACGGGGTTTTCATGAGCACTTCTTATTTTAACTTGTTTTTTATCATTTACCGACTCTTGCACTTGAATTCGCTGTTTTACAAAACTGCTAGCTGATTTACAAAACAGTACTACAGAATCCATCTGCGACATATATATATATTTTTTCAGTAATAATAGTATACACTAAGGTTACCTACTACTAAATACAGTTGGAGTGGCATGTCAAAGGTCGCATGTTCGAACCTATGGCCCCGCCACTGCCCTTTTGAAGTCTTGTACGTATGAGAAATTATTTATCACTTGCTTATAACGGGGAAAGAAAACCTCGTGAGGAAACCAGCACACCTGAGAGGAGAGATGTTCACGATGGTCCATATTCGGGCGGTTTAAACTCTGACACTAGGTTGTTCATCAATCACTCGATAAAGAAAGAAGACTACTTAATTCTTCATGCTCCGCGATTATATTGTACAACCTCGTATTTTAAATGACATAACAATAATTTTATCGTTATTTTAGGAACCGAAGATAACGACATGTGCTGTGACAAAAACTGTAAACTGAGGAAAAATCAGGGAGCTGTGTGCAGGTAAGTACCGTTTTATATATATGCTGCATTTCTTCTTGGTATTATGCAGTTTACCCTGTGAAAAAAATGTTGGTGGTTAGTAATAGGTAGTTATACAGTTAGTAAGTATTATGTAAGTGGCTATTCAGTCGTCAATTTTACGATAAAAATGTCAGGGCGTATGCGCGGCTGTTCGTATAGCGAAACTTTGGAGATGCATAGTGGAAATATGACTATAGTATGTTTTGTTTGTTTTATATTATTATAGTGATAAGAACTCTCCGTGCTGTGCGGGGTGCGTGTTCGCTCCGCCGGGCGTGGTGTGTCGCGAGGCGGCGCACTCTGCGTGCGAGGGCGAAGCCACCTGCAATGGTGCCTCCGCCGACTGCCCTAAGGTACAATAAACGAGATATTCACTTATTCGGTTCACTCTAAACAGCGTATAAATGCATTCAAGCAAATCTCACTGTGCAACAGATAAACACTCTCCGGTCATCAATCGTAGGTCACTCACTACTCAGGGCCCTTTCCCTGATTAGGAAGTAATAATTCAAAATCAAAATATTAATAAAATAAAGATATTGTATGCGCAACGAATGCGTAGCCCATTTTAAAGTTGTACATTTTTGAGGAAAGAAGAAGACGTTAGTAAATTCGCAAGGAGGACCGGCGCCGAAATCCTTCTCATAAAAGTAATATTTATATAAAATAGGAACTTAAAAAAAGCTTGTTGATTGCCCAGGCTCCGGCTATAGCGGACGAACACGAATGCGCCGAACGTGGGCGCTGTCGCAACGGAACGTGCGTACCTTACTGCGAGACGCAGGGCATGCACAGCTGTATGTGTGATATTGGTACGTGTATATTATTTCCAATAAGCTCATCAACAAAAAATAAAAGTTAAAAGTAAACATTATCTATCAACACACTTGTTCGTGGAGCGGCTCTTATCGTTTTTAGGTTTATAATTATTACACACCCATGCCTTTTACTTTACATTGTATATGTTTGATGAATATTAATGGTATGAGTTAGTGTGCGCACTAACTTTTTGTGTCGAAAAACGTCGTATGTACCCTCGTCTTCGACTCGGGCTGCAAGCCTCCAGTCTTGTGTAATGACCGACTGAGCTCACTTGTGTCATAATAATACTATTTTATTTATAATGCAGAATTGACAACACGTAATAGGTTCTTCACTACATACCCGTTGTGTTATTTATCCCAGTTTCAGGTAGGGTTGAAATTAGGTCTGTTTTATACCTGGCACAAGCAAGAGAAATCCTTGAAAGCAGTTTTTTATTTTTCTAAAATCGAAGACTTGCTTGCTCCCCCTCATAATAAATGATTATGTAATATTTTTTTCATAGTTGCGGATGCGTGTAAACGATGTTGTCGGAAGAGCCTGAACAAGACTTGTTTCCCGGTGGCCCATAACGACATCTTACCCGACGGAACACCGTGTATTCAAGGTTTTTGTAATAAGGTAAATAGAACAGGAAAACTTAAAAATCGTTCACACCTGGTCTACCACTGCAGCGCAAATTTTGTCCAATTCTTTCCAGGCTTCACATTAATTAATGTGACAATGCGTTTTGGGGTACTAAATCTAACATATATATTGGTTTACAGGGTGTGTGTGAGAAAACGATTCAAGACGTAGTGGAACGTTTCTGGGACATTATTGAAGACATTAACATAAACAATGTTCTGGGTTTCCTGCGGGATAACATAGTGGGCGTCGTCCTTCTTGTTACAGCCTTTATTTGGATACCAGCTAGTTGTGTCGTGAGTATTTCAAAAGTATTCGAATAGTTTTTAATACAATAATTATTATTTACTATCGAACAATGTGCAACTTACCGTACTTACTTTCTTTAGATTAGTTACGTGGATCGTCGTCGTCAGCGTCAACATCAGAAGTACATGGACTGGGAGAGACAACACGACCTCGTGCATCCATCGTCACCACGCAAAATTATACACACAAGGTGCGTTCAATTTCAGTAGTGTGGGTAGTTTACCCTGAGAGTTTAACATAATTATTCTTCTGGATTATTTTTACTGTCAAATGATTAAATATATGCTTCGACCAATACTGGAAGCTGTTATCACCATAGATTATTTCGAGAAATTATTTAGAATTAGAATGGTCGAGAAATGTTAAGTGGGCGTGTCCGCGCGATCGCGATAAGAGCAATTTGCGCACGTCGGGAAAATGGCCGTTTCAATAGATCGGTTCACATTTGACCACGTTCGTGAAATGTTGTGAGAATGCCGTGTTGTACGGTGATATACTGCAAAAATCTAAGTGATTTTAATACCTTTATTAAGGAAGACACACGAATTTTGTTGTATTTATTATTATTAACAATAAATTAAAAATTCTTGTTATTTTTACTAATTTACATTTGCCTTCATGGAACAAGGCGACATTCTTATTTTTGTACGAAATACATTGCTTCTTATATACTAATTAAACTAGCAATCGATCAATAAAAAACGTAATATAAAAACAACAGCAACCGATACTCTCAATATACACACGCGTCGCGTGGTACTATCGTTATTTTGAAATATTGAATAGTGAATCGTTGGTGATGTGATCGTGCAGACTGCAGACGGTAATACATTTATCGATAATCTACGATAGTAATCGTAGAATATTGATGATATGTATTACTTTTTTATGAATAAGTTGTATACTAATATTATAAAGCACAAGAGTGTTTTTGTTTGTTTAAGGGGCTCGTGGCTAAGTAACAGCCGCACAGATGGATCGATCGAGGTTAAGCTGCGCTTGCCGCGGTCGGTCTGTGGATGGGTGACCATCATTTCATACCGAGACCCCTCCGTGCCTCGGAGAGCACGTTAAGCCGTCGGTCCCGGTTGTCAAATTAAGATCCATGACAGCCGTTACAGGTAGTCAGAGGCCTGAAAATCTGACAACCAGTCATACCACGAGATATCGTGTTACCCAGTTACTGGGTTGTGGAGGTCAGATAGGCAGTCGCTCCATGTAAAACACTGGTATTAAGCTGCATCCGGTTTGGCTGGAAGCCGACCCCAATGTAATTGGGAAAAGACTAGGCAGATATATATATATATATAAGAGCGCTAATCCCTGGAACTGCCAGTCGGATTTCAAAAAAATATTTTTGTATATTATAGCTAGGTTTGTGAGAAGTAGTATAGGCTATCTAACATTCGGATACACCTCTCAGATAGTCTTAAATAACTAACAATAATAATTAATCTGTGAATTATTTCCTACTTGTTGGTCCTAAGTAGGTAATTATAGTATAATTATACGCGGGTGAAACTGCGGGGCACAGTTAGTACCAATATATTACTGTTACATTAAATTTTGTTTATACAGTTTTATAAATGTTTAATTTACTTATATTTATATATATATATAAAGTAAGAAACTGACTGGCTTACCGATTCACTGACTGACTGATCGATGAATGCACAGCTGCAACCACTCGATCAAGAAGCATGAAATTTTGCTCAAATTTTCCTTAAATGCCGTAAGTGTGCGCTAAGAAGAGATTTTTGGAAATTCATCCTCTAAGGGGTTAAAATGAGTTTGTATGTAACTTCTTAATTTTTCTAATCTCCGAAATGGATGATGGTTACAAGATGGCTATTTTTCAATAGGTATTATTTTTATTTGATTTGTAATTCTTTCTAGTAATTGCATAGTCCTTTTATTAAATTAATCTATACCATCTATCATTTTCAACTTTTAAATTATGATTGTAACTGAAAACGGTAACTATTGTGAATCAAGCACACTATATATTTAAATAATGTTATATAGAATCAATCTGCCTAGCCTTTTCCCAATTACATTGGGGTCGGCTTCCAGTCAAACCGGATGCAGCTTAATACCAATATTTTACATGGAGCGACTGCCTATCTGACCTCCACAACCCAATTACTGGGTAACACGATATCTCGTGGTATGACTGGTCGTCAGACTTTCAGGCCTCTGACTACCCGTAACGGCTGTCATAGATCTTAATTTGACAAACGGGACCGACGGCTTAACGTGCTCTCCGAGGCACGGAGGGGTCTCGGTATGAAATGATGGTCACCCATCTACATCGATAACAATTAAAGACAATTACACTGTCTATTTGAATTAAATATTTTTACGTTGGCAGTGCCTACGATCGGCATGATTGGCTACTTACATTATGGATTTGGTTTATTTAGCGTGAGTAGCCAATTATAACGTTGTGCTCATTGTATGGAGGGGCAAAAGTGGATCGCTAGGTTCTCTTACATTTTGAAACACACAACCAATATTAAAATTCTAATTGCCAGGGGAATCAAAGCTGAATTGAGCATTCATACTTTAGTACTGGTTCAATCTGTACATACTTTTAAATAACGTTTTTTTACAGATTGCCGAAACAAAAGCCTCCCGGCATGAAGTCCACAATTCAAGGCACAAGCCAGCTGTAGTCGTAGTACCGGCTTTTCCTAATAAATATCAAAAGAAACAACATCGTATTATTATTATTTTATTTTTCATAGATACAGATATAAATAGTGGTGCTCAACGTTATACTATGATTATGCAAGCTTAAATTTAATGAATAGGTTAAATAATTAACATGAGCATTCTAATGATAGGATTAAATACAGTTTTAACGTATATCCTGCAACAACGGCGTAGCAAAGAGCGTGCAAAAAGCTGTTTTCTTCATTATATAAATACTCTTTAGTTGAGTGCAGTGGATGTGAGTAGGGCTACGCCCCTCTCGTAGAAGGCGTGCTTCTCTTGTCCGGGCGCGATGGGCAGGCGGACGGTGAACAATAATTCGGAACGAGCGCTGTTCAAGTACACTGGGAGTGTCAGAGTTTGACCGCCTGTTTCTGTCTCCGGACCACTGAAATGACAAGAATTGCGTTATAACCACAGAACCTAACCGAGTTGAAATGGAACTCATCATCATGATCTCCCTGCGCTTATCCCAATTTAATTGAGCAACTATTAGAGTATGGAACTAGTTCAATTGAATTAAATGGCATTTTAAACTAACGTAAATGGAAACAGTCTTTACGAAGTCAAGGATCGATATCTTTAGTTTATAATGCCAGCAACGTCTTAGTCGAATAAACAATGATTGAAAATGAAATGCAATGAAAATGAATTCAAATGAAACTAATTACCGAATCCAAGTGAGAACTGTGAGCGGGAGATCCACCATGATAGTGTTGGTGAGAAGTAGTCGGTTGCCCTTCACGGTAGCGCCCTGCAGTTTGAGTCCCGTCACTGAGAACGACCACTCTGTTTGAGCGTTCTCTGTCGGTGTGCCGGGGTCGGGGATTGTCACCTGTTATAACGAAAGACACGTGTTAGTTTAGGTAGGTAGCTTCAAATGCCATGACTGTGAACGTTCCCGCTTATAGTCATTCTGTTGTGAAAGGAGTTTTATAATACGGTAGCGTAGAATTACCTGTAGGTGTAATTCTTCAAGTGACCAAGAGTTCGCTTGGGCGACGCACTGGCGGGTGGCGGTGATGTATGCCTCAGGGTTCAGAAGTCCACCTAGCCATACCGGGATGCTCTGTGAAGATAACGAAATTAAAACTAACATAAGAATACATATATTACAAACATATATTACTCGTAGAAAATTTAAAATTATAGAAAAATATATTATTACTTAAAAAAGTGGAAGGCTTTATGTGGTTCTTGTTTATATTCTAGCTGTGCATCTGCATTGATTAATATTCACAATCGATAGCACATCACTGCCCGTTGCGACCAGCGTGTTATCACACGCAGTATTACCTGCAACCGCTTGGCACCCTGCGCGGCGACGGCGTCGGACACGGCAGCAAGCTGCGTGACGCGGTGCGCGAAGTCTCCCACCCACTGCTGCACGGTGCAGCCGCGCGCCACGGCGTAGCGCCGCCAGCTCGACGGCAACATGCCGCGCACCAGCGACCCTACCATGGCGCGTGTCTCGTTGGTCTGCTTCATCTCGCCCTAAACATTATACAAGTTTAGAAGAAGAGCACCTGGAGTTTTTATCCGGGAGATGCAGGTTCAAATCCGGCTCATGATTACATATTGCCTTCCTCCAAAAAATAAATAAATTATGGAAGTTATTTAGGAATGTTTTCTCTTAGGAATTCTAAGTAGTAGTCCGGAGTTAGGAATTTTGTGTTGATGTGTGATTGAGTGTAGATAGCATAACATTTGTGTAAAGTGAGTGTACGACTGTGTACTCCTCTGCCTACCAATTCGGGAAATGCTGGCGTGATATAATGTAACATTATAAAAGACAAACATAATTAATACTTATATTAATAGCACTTTCTGAAGGTTGTAAAATATTAATCAAGTATCGTCACTAAACTTACAATTAGTGTAAATTAGGATCAGACACTAATAAATGCGAAAGATACACTATTTTGGACTATTAAGGGAAGTAATAGCTGACCACATTACCTGACAGATAGATAGGACGTTTCGCAGATCGTGCAACACTTGTTGCAGTAACGAGGCGCCAGCAGCGACCTCCCGCTCGAAGAAACGGTACAACGGGTCCTTGATATTCTCCACGGTACGGCGTAATGTCTGCAAGAGTTTATAGTAATTTATTTCAAATCAATCTGATTCAAATATATTCTTAAAGGAGTAATATGCCTTTTTATAGTGGTGTTTAACTGTGTGAATAACTCCACTCTTCGCAGTAAGGAAAATAAGGCTCATATGACAAGATTCACGTAACGAAGTATGCAGAGCTATGAAAACACAATTAGTGAACTTACCGGTAGTTGCTGTGGCAACAGTTGCAACCAGTTTGTGGCAGTTGAGTGAAGTGTCTTCATCCATGCTGGTCTGCCATCAACCATCGAGTCTGAAACGTGTATAATTATGAAAAACTGACATTGTTGTTGAATACCTTGTTAATATCAATAAAAGACTTCATAAAAGCTGTATATCTTATCTGTGTTGAACATTATAAAGTATGTACATACCTGTTACTGCGTCATGGTCCTGAGCAGCGGCGTTGTACGCCAGCTCCTCCTCATCTTCCAGTTGCTGCATCTTCAAAAGCTTAGACACTAAGTCACTGCCTTGGTTTGTTAGGAGCACCTGTAAAGAAACAAACAGTCGAGGTAACGAAACAGATTAGAAATTTCCTGTAAATTGACTGTCATAAAATTCTGTTATGTCGCTAGCTTTGATTTTGAATGTAGTTGTGGTCATTCGAAAAATTACCTTCTCAGCGTTGTTTGGCAGTCCAAGCCATGAAGGAGTCTGCCTGTCAGACAGATCCTCGATCCATTTAAGGAAGTGATCACGACGGTTGCCATCCGGCATTGTGATGTGGCGTTGATTACCACTTGCCTGTTAAAAAAATTCAATTAAGATTTTGCATAGAATAGTAAAATGTTGGGTCTACGTAAATGTATGTCATGTGACACACATTTAATAAATTTATTGTATAATTTATTTTTTATTCTTACAAGTAAATTTGATTCAGAATACAAAAATATACTTACGCCGTCAACATTAGCGACAAGTGCGAAGTCAGCTTCAAACGATTTGGGCGTAAAGAGTTTGCACAAGAACGAGTGCAGTAGACGCTGGTCGAACGAATTGTCGATTTTGCCTCCGTAGATGCATTGTGAGAGGAGGGTCACTAATGCCTCCCATGGTACCTTCTCTGGTGGTAGGTTTGTGCGGCCCTGCACAACAAATAACACATTTTGAAAAAAAATACAATTGTTTTTCTAAATTACAATGTAATTTAGAAACCAAAATGTGACCAGATTCTGGTCACATTCAAATGAGAATATAATAGGTATATGAAACTAAGAACCAAGATTAGAAGTTTAATTGTATTTTTAATTTAAAACTCCGATCTTTTTTTCTTCTTTGTTTCATAAAGTAGGAGAATGGAGTGATCGCAATACAACGTACCTTTTTTTTTCTTTCTGTCGTGGACTTAAGTTATTTGGAACCGGAAGAAGAATACAAGACTACGAAACTGATACAGAAGAATAACACTTTATGCGGTATAATTTGATGTGTACTGACCATGGCGGTAGAATCGATCCAGGTGTCAAGAGTGTCGCACGCCACTCTGAGGTCAGACTCATTGAACTCGTAGTACTTCGCCCAGCCCAGCGGCACGTAGCGAAGACGTTCTTGGACAATACCTGCGTAGAACCAACCCGTTAGTGAAGACCGCGTTTATTATGAATAAAAATAATTTTATTTCCAAAACAAGTTTCAACTCATATGATTTTTGGTGGTTTCTGGAACACGCTCAATCCATGCTTGTGCCGCTTTATATTAGTATAAATATTTAATAATGGTAAAAGTATAATAAAAAGTGTTTTATTTATGTACTTAATAAATGGAATTAGTAATAAAATGAAGTCACATTGTGTATAATAATAATTTTATTCGTTTCTTACCGTGGAACCAAGCAAGTAAGAAGTATAGTCTTGCGCGTTCAGATGGTTGCTTCATCATACGTGCAGCGGGCACCTGAATAAATTGAGGAATATAAACAATTTATTGTTACTGTATTCAGTAGTAATAGTAACACTTTCAATTGTTGTAACTTAAAAAAAAAACTTGAATTTTTAGAAACAAATTACGCAATAAATACGGTGTAAAGAAATGGAAACAAAAAAAAATGTATACCAGAAAACAATTATGTATCCAAATCCAAGTATTCATTGGACAAACAAGTACTAACGGTAGCGAAAGTCCTGAGCAAGTTGGCCCTGATGCCGGGCGGCGGTTCGAACACCAGCACTCGGCCAGCTCGCAATAGGTTCACGGGTAGCTTGGGGCTGATCTCCGTTGTCAGGAACAGGCGGAAGTTGGGATGTGGTTGTAGGGAGTGCAATTTCTTCTCTAATTGGACCAGCCACACTGGGGCTAGGTGCACGTTCTTCAGCATTACCCAGCTGTAATGAAAATGTTGTTATGGTAGGAGTCTATCAGAGCTGAAAATTGAGTCTTGAGTTGCAGTTTTATAATGCTAGTAGTTAGTGATCTGGAGACAAGGCCAGCTCCTGTGTCTTATGGTCATAGAATAAAATCTATCTTAGGCCAATTTTGATTAAAACTTGTCCTAGATGATGTAAACAGAGAGAGCCCTGGCACCCATAACACAAGTTTAATCTTAGCTTGGGTCTACCACACCAAGTTTAAACCTAGTAATATACAGTTCCTGTAGAATCTCTACTATGTGCTATTCTGTGAAACTTGTGAAAAAAATATTTATTGTAATTTAATATTATTTTTATTTGAGAAAAATCCCCTTTTAACATATTTGGAAATTTAGTGCTTAATTTGTATTTATTGTGTTTCCAAGGAATTATCCTTGGAAACACAATAAATACAAATTAAGCACCAAATTTCCATATACACATAAAAGTAAAGTTACCGCAAGTGATACAAAATTAAACTCTAATAATACAAGAAAATAAATTTTACAGTAGTAGTTTTTGAGTACTTAAAGCTTAATATATTTTGTAAATAAATAATATTAAGACTATGTAGAACATATAGGTATTTTCCAACCACTTATTATACACTTAACGTTAGGTAAGTGTTGCAGAAGAATCCTGTGTATAATACCGCAATGCTCTGTTAAGGTTACGTTTAAGAAACGCTTCCGCTTAATGAAGCTAAGCTTATATAAAAATATGAACTCTTACCGTCCACTTTTGCAAGCAGTGTTGATGGCTCGCTCGGCTTGGTTGAATCCTTCAGCGGAACCGATGGCAATGCTGGACAGCGGCTTGTTTAACTCGGTTGCCATGTCATCCACGCGACCTGGTCAGATATGAAACATGTGTTCATGAATGCTGAACATTGCCATTTGCATTATTTATTTTTATTCACAACGGCCTTGGGATGGATCACTACTTCACCTGTTGGTAAGCGATATTATGGTCGATGATGGTGCACGCTTACCCTGAAAAACTTATAGACTCGATCCTTGAAGACTATCAGATTATACCCTACTCCTTAGTATGTATCGAGGAAATTCGGTGAAGATGAAGTGACGGGCGACTGTTAGCGGCGAACTACACTGGTGCCCATACTAGGTAGGTAGTTTAATAGTGACAGTCATATCTTAGTAGCATCTACATGTTATGTAAGTTCTGTACTTTTTTTATTAATAATACATATTTTTAATTTTCTGATGCTCCATAGTTACATCCTTACAATACATAAGTACTGTTTTAGTTTAAGTTTATTGTGCACTGAGACCAAAATAAATAATTTCTTTCTTTCTTTCATTTAGGCTCGCTCATTAGTAGACACAATAGATTTTTATTGTTATGAAGTACGTATTTGTACGTGGGTGAGCTAAAGGGTATGCTTGAAATTACAAATGAATACTAAATTGCTATATTATATATCGGTGATGGTTGCCAGGTCCAGCTCCGTTTCCGCCTTGTACCTGCGCTTAGTACGGCTGTCACTAGTTACTTACCGCTAGCATCATATCCAGGCACGGAGCACAGCAGCGCGGGCGTGGTGGCGTTGAGCTGCGTCTCGGTGATGGAGGCCAGGTCCAGCTCCGTCTCCGCCTTGGCCATATAACCCGCGCCTAGTACTGCCGTCACCAGTTGAGTAGCCGCTGCTATCACACGATCAGGGCGGAATGCCTGCGGGAATTATTTTAGTGACTAACGTGAAAGATTGGAGTATAACTTAAGATTATGTGAACTCTGAACTAACATCATTTTCAGAGGGTGATAAATCACCTTTATAAATCTCTGAACTACAATCATTGATGAGGATTTCCCATCCTACGATCCTGGTGGTTAGAATAGTAGGAAAAAATATGAATAAGAAAAAGTAAAACCAGTTTCCTTGACACAATTTGGTGGAAAATTATTCGTTCCTGTGGACTCCATATAACTAAGGCTTTCTAAACATAAGGCAATTGGTATAATCAAAAAGTGCAAATGCCGCGAAAAATTGCATAGTTGTCAAATGTACACCACTGCATGAATGGTATGGGAAAAAATTACACACAAATTATTACATACCTGTATTAGTAGCAGTCGGTATATAGCCAATGTATGCGGAGCGGGCGGTGACGCGGCTTCTCCGTCCCATAGTGTAGGCACACACTGCTCAGGCGCAGCTTGTGATAACCACGCTGATAACTCTGGCAGTTCACTGACCTTGTCCAGAAGGCGGCGGAAGTGTGGTAATCTACGAAAAAGTTACAAGGACTCACCATTACACATTTTTGACATGAGGAGTGAAGCGTATGTGTGTATTCAAAACTTTTTTCTCGATATGATTTAAATCTCGCAGTAAGTTTAAAGGAAGCTACGTTCTCGTAATGTAATGTAAAAGAAAAAAAAAATGTCACGCAAATTTTCATAGCTAGCCTGTGTTACCTGGGACAATGTAAGGATTCTAACGATATCCTAAACACCTAAATCGGTTTAGTCGTTTAGAAGTTATGGTGTAATAAAGAAACACAGAAACATATATACATATATGAACCCTAACAACATAACACTCCTTTTTTGGGCAGTCGTGTACAAAGGTAGAAAATGTATTATAAAAAGTCACAGTACCTAGAGCTAAGTCTTGCGGCGGCGTCATGTTGTTGGTGTGTTAGCGGTTCCAGCGGTGAGGTAGTTGATACGAAGCCCTCCTTCCCTCCAAGGAACACGCCGAAAGATCGCTCTAATGTGTCTTCTGCTCCTGTACCCTTCAGGTGGATGCGGCATAAGAGCAGCGCGAAGGTAAGCCGGTCTGTGTGGAGCATGCCGCGGGCTACGCGTTCGTATACCACCTGATGAAGAGATTTATGATGAACAAATGACATAAGACCGAAAAATTACTTTCGCGATATGAGATGATCATCTTAACAACAAGAAAGCAAGTTTTTCTTTACTAAAATAGTGGTAACGGAAGATTAATAAAACTGTAAAGATCTTTTGAGGTGGTAGGTATATAATATTGCCTCATGCACGCAATGGTAACACACATTTTTCTTTCCACAAGCATTTATAACTTAAGACTGCTTTTTTTATAAAATAATTTTAATGATAAACTGTACTAAAAATAATGTTTGAACCGATTGATAACACCATTTCATCATCTCAGCCTATAGATGTCCACTGCTGCAATAGGCCTCCCCTAAAGATCTCCAGCGGGAACGATCCATTGCGGCCTGCATCCACTGACTCCCAGCGACTTTTATAAGGTCATCAGTACATCAAGCAGGCGGTCGTCCCACGCTGCGCTTGCCAGTTCATGGTCTCCACTCGAGAACTTTTCTGCTCCAGCGGCCGTCAGTTCTTTGGGCTATGTGCCCTGCCCATTGCCATTGGGCTATGTCAGCGACCTCCGTTCTTCTGCGGATTTCCTCATTTCTGATTCGATCACGCAGAGAAACGCCGAGCACATCTCTCTCCATAGCTCGCTGAGTGACTTTGAGCTTGCGTATGAGGCCCATAGTAAGAGACCACGTCTCAGTTCCGTACATCTTCACTCACACACTGTAGACTTTTGTCTTGAGGCATTGAGGTATTTTGGACGAAAAGACGTTACGTAGTTTTCTGAATGCTGCCCAGCCGAGTCGGATTCGGCGACCTCTTTTTCAAACACCGTTTAGTTTATAGGATTTGTAAGGTCGTGTGGTACTAAGTACGCAACATATCGATGTGACAGATTAAAGTCTTGCTAACTTACCGCGAACAACTCCTCAGTAATGATCTTGAGCCTAGCCGTGTAGTCGGTAATGCCACTAAGCATTGGGCACACCAGTACGGAACTGAAGATGTCCAGGAACATCTTCAAAGAGTACTGGTACAGGAAGTGCACTTGGTGAAGAGACTCCATTGTAAAGTAAATGCTGCTGCAGGCCTGAAAATGAAAAATAGATTAGAAGATTCCAGAGATTATACTCTTTATACTGATTAGCAGTATCACTAGTCAGCTAATATTAAGAAAGATTCAATTCTAAACGTTGCAGTCGCCGGTTGGTTCGCATACATGTCATCATCCTTCTGCCCTTATCCCAATATAATTGGGGTCGGCGCAGCATGTCTTTTTCTTCTTCCATACCTGTGAGCAGTCACCTTGCTAGTTACTTCTTTTCTATCCATATCGTCTTTCACACAATCCATCCATCGTTTTTCTCGGTCTTCCTCTACTCGTGTAACCATCTACATTCATACTTAGAACTTTCCTCGTCACATCATCCTCATTGCTCCGCATTACATGTCCATATCATGACAAACGATTTCCACACAACTTTTCGGTCACTGGCGTAACTCGACTTCCTCTTACATACTCATTTCTAATTGTATCTGTTCGCAAATATGTAAAGATCAAAAGTTTCCTAAATGAAAAATACTCTAATATCCTTCCTCAGCAAGTAAACTATTTCAACATCATCCAGATTGGTTCACTGGTACAACTTGGAAAGATGACTGTTCCTTTAGCATTAAAGTATATGTGTAGATATGATGTAAATCCTACAAATGTACGTAGATTTACTTTGTTTACTTACTTGAGACAATGGTAAGTACTGCTGGCTGACAGTTTCAATCTCTCCAATAACTTTGTCAGTTTCTTCCACCTTGTGTCCAATGTCATCGGCTTCCTTCTTTAGTGTTTCGAGAGTGGCAATCACGGAATCGTCATCCAGAATCTTGCCTTTAGCGTCGTTGAGAGCTTGTAGCAAAGATTTTTCTAACTGACGTAGACGGAGATGGAACTCGCCTGAAATGGAGGACGATTGGTATTTCTAGTAAGATTTTCATTAAGATCTTATATTTATAGGAGTTAAAGCTGTTTTAAATTTTAGCCCGAGTCTTATTCATCAGCTTAGATAGAGTAAGGGTACAACGCCGAAAAATTCCGTTTAAAATATCTAACGGAAAATTAGATAAGCCGAATTTCACGCATAAATTCTGACCGGTTGGACCCAAACCTTTTTTATTGTTTACTGATGTAGTTGATTACAGTTTGGATAAAAAAAAACTAATTTGGGTGGTTACAAAATGGGTCTGATCAAGTTTAAAATAAAACCTATTGCCAAGAACCAGTTCCTCTTACCTTGCAACTTCAGCAGATCAGACCTCTTGGTATCAATGTCAGGTCGTTCAGCCTTGAGCACTCTGTGTAAGCATTGCGACTGGAGCGAAGAACGCGTTACAGTGAAGTTCACGAAGGTTACCCGAGAACACATATCTGGAGGGAACTCTACCGTCGGATCCCTAGAGTATAAATTTAAGATATAAGCAGTCATTTTCGTTATAGAGATTAAAATACATTAAAGTATACACATAAACAACAGTTAAAGTTCCACTAAACTTTACCGCATCAATTCTTCAAGTTGAATATTTGGAAACATTTAGCTGTAAATAATAAGTTCGAAGGCAAAATATTCGGGATATTTTTCAAATAGGAAAAAGGAGCGATATTTTTTAAGAATAACGAATTTACTTTTTTGATGTCTTCATGATATTCAAACAGTTATACACACCTGGTACTAAGGAATATAACGAATGACGGGCTAAGATCAATGTCCTGGTCTCCGAGCGTGATGAGCACTCGACCGCCAGTACGACGCAGTTCTCTGTTCAACACCGGGTTCAGAATTGGATCGTAATTCTCTACGTCCTATAAAAACAAACAATAATTTCAATTTCAATCTGTAACTACTAATATATTATTTCTTGTGAAAACATGGAAAAAGGCCTTACTCGTGATTTCACTTTTCATGTTTCATGTCGATATGCATATTTCCTAAATATATCTCCCGCCGAGACGGGAAAAGACAATTAGTTACTTACTTGAACCAGCAACGGGTTGCCGAAACGTAGCGCGGACTCCAGGTTCTTCCTGAACGAGTCGTCGAGGAATGAAGTTTTAGTGATCTTGCGCTCTTTAAATTCGCGCATTATGAACTCTGTTGCTTGACCAGATGGGTCGATAATCAGCGGGTAGCGGTTGAAGCGCTAAAAGAAAACATAAATGTATCAAAAAAGACATTAAAACGAATACTTAATTTCGATGCACTGACCAATACATAACAGCTTGATCAATATAATTAGAGAATTCTTACCCTTAGCATAATAGCGTTCTCGACGCACAGTTCGTCAGTCGGTAACGCGTTGGCCTGCCAGCGCAGTCGCTCGTCGGGGTTACTGAGGTACTCTGTACGGGCTATGTCAGCTCTGTACTTGATGTTAGCAGCCGCTAAGTGCGCCGTCCATGTTGTGAACAGGTTTTGACGGTACTGAGGAGTACACATTTATATTTAACTATTTACGAAGAAACGGTCGAACGACTAGACGACAAATAAACAATGCTAATACAGTCAAGTGTGAGTTAATCAGATATTGACCAATCGAATAGTTGTCATACTAACGTGCTGATCGAAGTACCCCCCGTAAGCGATGAAAGCGGCTGACAGCAACACATCACCTACGATGGTGCTCATCTGCGAACGGAACGTTTCCGAGCTGGACTCCCAACGTTCACGCTCGATCACTAAGCTCTTCAGTAAGGCTATGGAGCGGTCCACCTGTGTAAAATATTATAAAAGTATAGTTAAGGAGAGTAGGACTCTGAAGTGGTCGCCAAGGCTGAAATTTGTCGGATTTCCTTTTTTTACAGTGAATGGTATTTAAATTATTAAGGTTTTGTATTGCTGATTTGCAATGTTGCTCATATACTCGCGACAACGAAATAGATTTTATTCAGTTTCTACTCGTATAAGGTAGACCGAAGAAGCGTGGGACAAGACGAGGTTTATATTCAGTAGTGGATGAAACAAAGCTGACCATGATGATGAATGGTTTTATTTTAATTGTTAGTATTTTTCATATTTGACGAAATTTAAATTTTATAAATTTTATTAAAATTTTAATTGTTAGTATTTTTCATATTTGACGAAAAAACCTTATGTAACCCATTGTTACATAAGTTTCTCCTTTTCTGTCATGTGAACATCTGCTAGATTTTCCTGTAAGAACCACTATGGTTTGGGTTTTAAATAAATAATCATGTATTTAAACTCGAGAACTTACCTTAGCCTGCACGTTCTCCAGATCAGTCTTGATGGCCTGCGCCTGGCTGATCAGTTGAGCGTATTCTTCCTTATACGACGCGATAGACTTCTCGAGCTGTGCGATGAGCTCGCTCACTTCGTTGCCAGCGGTCACGTTGCTCTGAGCTCGGTCTTCAAGAGCCTTGAGTTCGTTGCGGAGAGGTTCCACGCGTTTCAACATGTCAGCGTATTCAATCTGTTGGTGAGTGGGTAAGTTTAATACAATACTATATACAAGCTATTTTTTAATTGAAATTTAATATAAGCAAAATAAATTAATAAAATTACGTTACACAAATCTAAACTAAAAGTAACTTACCTGGGCAATAGCCCATTTGACCATAGGTCCGCAAGCCATACTGGCTCTGTTCACTTTCTCGAAGTTGTAATCAGGGTTGCTCAGGTAGCGAGTCCTCATTTTCTCGCGGACATCATCACTAGCATATACACAGATAGGCAGGATTAATATATAGAAGTTTTGTAATACGCCATTATTTTAATTGTATTACGTGCATCGTGCAATGCCAATGAACCAGACCATCTCAATGAATGACTTTTAACCTTGTACCAGAGAAATTTTGCTTGTATGTACGACACGGTATTCCTGCAATCGGCCAAATTCATGTCATGGATAAAAAGACTGGTACCCCTGGTATGTCTTTATTTTGTATACAGTTCTAAGAATAAAATCAACAAATAAAACATGAATTCAACCGAAAGCTTAATTTATACTGAAACCGCGTCCAACATGTACATTTTCTTGCTCCGCAATGTACTTCATTTGAAATATAAAACAGGACGTCACTTACCCACACAGCAAACAAAGATTCTAGAGATAAACACATTGCCTTCCCCTGAACGAAGGACACATTAGATAGCAAACAAACAAAAATAAAAATAACATTAAACAGAAAAAAAAAACAAGCTATTTCACAGTCGGTAGTGACTCTTCTTCGGCGGTTGGACACGGATATTATTTATTGGCAAATACATTCATGCGCCCTGGTTGACAAGGTAACGTACGAGTATGGTGTATCATATAATATTTTTCAGTGTAATGTTGTCGGTCGATCCTTGTATTTTATGATAAATTGTTACGAGTGTATTTAATAAATTAAAGTTTTTGAGAATGGAACGGTCGTTTCAGTGATTAATATCTACTTTCATATTAATTCAGTCAATAAGTCTAGGTGTTTAAATTAATAATCTAATCAGTCAACCTACCACCACATACGTACCAATTACCATTACATGCGCGTGCGCCTAACCATCAATAAAAATGCTCATAAACGGAACATACCATGCGACAAGCATGCAGCAAGCATTAAAATTTAGCCTAACGTTGTATGCGTATTGCACGCGATTTTTAGATACTTAAGTAATTTTGTAAAAAGAGTTTAAGCTAATATGTCATAAAAATCGTGTGTAACTAGCATTGGAATAATTTTTATGATCCAAAGATCAAAAACCTTAAATGCCACCACCAAACAAAACAGAAGAGCCAAGTGGGAGGGGTGGAAAACAAGCGGCGGTGCTCACGTTATGTCCTCGGTGGAGAAATTGGAGACGATGCTGTTGATGAAATTCTCTCGCATGATGACGGCTCGGATCGCTTTCCAGTCGGTGGCATTTTCCCCAAGAAGTAGGCAGATGGATTCCAGTGCGACCTTCACGAGCGCCGGCGGATTGCCCATAGATCTCACTTCCACCAAATGCTGCTTCTTTATAGATTTCACCGCTGCACATTACAAAGGGTTCGTAGGTATTCGTCGGTGTTCGTCAGCCGATCGGTGCGTCGCGTCGCATCCGTCACCAGCACGAAGCGAGAGCGAGAGAGTACAAAAAAGAGAGAAACAAAAAAGGCATTTAGCTGCTTTCTGTGACACATGCGGCTGGCGTTATTATTTAACGTTGAATTGAAATGATACCGCTTGCAACAAACGTGGGAACTGAGAAAACTGTAGAAAATGACTACAGGTAATTTATTTCATTTTCAGTGATTTTAAAACAAATTTTAACAGTTTTCTTAAGTTCCAGATCGCTATAAAGTAAAGAAATAATCTGATACTTTTTCTGAAAAGTAAAGGTTAGGGTTTGTACCTAATAATGTTAAAACAAAATGTTAAATGATTCACGACGATGCTTAGCGGGGTTAGTCACGAGTATTCACTGTATATTAGTGTGCCTTACATTACATAGATGCCATTTTACATTACAGTGATCACAGCGTTACGTTTTTTCTATATTAATAACAACAGTCACATAATGCAAGCGAGCTTAGCTTATATACAACAACATATTTATCTATAAAATTCATCCATAACAATAAAGAAAAATGTATAAAGTAAGTAATTGAATACATAAAAATTTTATGTTTTGTGTTAAAACTTATAAAATATATCAAAATTTAATGCATAACATAACAATCAAAATAGTTAACAATGTCGGTAATGTTTTTGCCAATAAATACGACTAGGGTATTTTAACTAAGGAATACTAATTGCTATCTAGGATGTTGATCTCTAGAAAATTACATTCAGAAAATAAGTTTGATTTTATTAATTTCTGTAGAGATAGTATGCCGTTTAATATGTAACGATTTATAAATTCAGTTTGATGTGTAAACTTGTCAAGGAGTAAAGTCAGATAAATCTAGGTGCACACAGAATGTATGAAATGTTTTTCGACAGACACAGTACTAGACACTATACTCTTGACCGGTAGCGCTCCACAGCTATTTGGGTATAACAACACAATCTAGAAGAGTGAAAGCGGCCAGTTAGTGCCAACAACAAAACTACGACATGCTATCTCACAGTGGAAATAATCAATAAAACTAACGTGATGTTCTCTGTCTCGAAGTTAACGATCGTTGATATGAAGTTGTCCTTCATGACGACGGAGCGAATTCCCTTCCAAGTGTCCCCTTTCTCTCCGAGGAGGGTGCATATCGATTCGAGCGCCATTTTGACGACCGACGGCGGGTTGGCCATGGACCTCACTTCGACTAGTTGCTGTTTCTTGATTGATCGCACGGCTGTTTTATGGGATTTTCTTCGGGTTTAATACTAAATGTCGTTATAGTCACTTGTTGAGACGTCAAAGTTCCTTTATGCTTATTTTTCTTTTAATGATTGATTTAAAATGTGTCCTTATGAACCTTTGATTAATGTCTTAAGTATGAGACTACAACGACGCTGCTATAAATAAATGATTATGCTTGATTTCTGAATAGCGACTTGAGCGGTGGCAATGTAACATTTCAGTCGACGTAATTTTTGTGCATTCAGAAACCAAGGCTTTTATGAAAATTTTATATAAAATAAATAACAAAGAGGCATCTTTCTTTTGTGACTGTCTGCAAAATTAAAATGTTAGATCAAACTAATGACAACAAAGTTATTTATATTGTGTCAGCAACAAACTATACTACTCTAACTAACACTGACTATCCAAAATAACGTCATGGTATACACTTTACGGGTAAACATAAATAACTCAAGGGTAGGTGAAATGTACCGGTTGTAGTTAAAACTTTGAGTCTGGCAATTGATAACTTTTTTTGATATTTCAAATTGATTTTACACATCTAGAGTTGGGTAGCCAACATCAGGTTACATCCTCTTGTTTCATTGAAAAACCTTCAAAGTTCCGACTGAAACCGGTACAAAGAGTGATGAATACCACAATGTCATGCGAATATAGGAAGGAGTCAAACCATTTTGCGCCTCAATGACGGCAGGCTCCACTTGCGCTAAGTCAGCCATTACATCGCGACGCTTCGCTTCGATCTCCTTTGTTTGTTTCTCTAGAGCGACCTGAATCACAAATATATTTTTATAACATGTGTGAATTTAAATATAAGATTAATTTTATATGGGATTAGAAACCTTATCTTATTGACATACAGTTCAGTTTCCAATGCTATTAAAAATAATTTGATGACCTTTTCAAGATTTTTTATTATTCCGAAATCAACTTACTTTATTACTATTATGCATGTTCTTAAAATTGCAATATATTATAATTTGGTTGAGGTTGGCGCTGGTAGGTAAAAACAATAAATAAAAAAATAAAAATGTACTTTTATAATATTTTTGACCAACATAGTTTACTACAATAAATTTATAAAAGTGTTTCTTACCTGAATCTCTTGACTCTCAACCTTCTTCTTTTCAGCTTCTTGTTGATCTTTAACCATCTGACGTAGCTTAGCGTTGGCTGCTTCGTTCTTTTGTTGTAGTTCCTACAAAGAAAATTGCAAGACACACTTAACAACTTTACAAACATAAGAGGGAGAAAGTGTGAGAGAGAATATTATACCTGTGATTTGACAGCAAGACTCTTCTGCATCTCCTCCACCTGTTCAACGGTCTCAGCGATCTTGCCTAAACCAACATTCAAGTGCAGTTGTTGTTCCTCCAAGTCGGCACGCTTTTCGGCGTACAGCTTCACCATTTGTTGAATGAAGTCTAAGTAGTGTCTGTTAAAATAGAAAATTTTAGGTGTAACATTTTGTCAGTTAAATCAGCAGTGAAACGTTGCCTTTTTTTAAGTAGTTCTTGGTTTAATTTTGTTATCTAGGACTTTAGGTCACTGATAGAAGATTCAAATGCACAAGAATATTTTTTCAAACAGTAGCTGCCAAAATTAGGCCTTGCTAAACCAAACGCGGTTAGGTTTTTTAGATTACATCATTTCACATCGCATTTTTTGAATCTGGTAAATACGTTGATTCAATACGTTAGGCGTTATGTCAAATTAGTGTACGAACAATTAATGCAGTGCGAACCTGAAAATGATGTAATAGAAGTAAAATAATACCTGGGCGTAATAGCCATAGTGCGGTTCGCCCTCTTGGCCAGGCTAGCGTTAGCTCTATGCAACGTTTGATGCACGTATACGCAAGCATTGACGACGGCTTCACGGTGTGATGGCCTTTCGCCCACTTCCCCACAAGCTGACGGGAAGCCGTCTGGTGGAGAATACTCAGCTGAGTCCAAGTCCATGCGTTGAGTGAACTCTTTGCCCACCTGTATAGTAAGTGAATAATGATTTTTAATACACATTTATTGTAGATAGTATGACTGTCAGAGAGGAAAGGATGGGCCCGTGCGTATAAACAGTAACATGATTAATTAAATTTTAGTTACTTAACAGCTACCTGTTCTGACAAAGAATCAAGACCGAATCTTCATGTCCATGTTTCAACAACTTGAATTTCATTTATTTATTTAATTTTATCTACATATATGAGAAATTACGCCCGAAACAAAAGACCGCACAGTGCATGTATAATTTCGCAATTAAACGACTCCCTTAGCCCATTCAGTACCAACTAATTTTACATATTTCGATTCGCAATTCTTACTTGGAACAATGCACCATCGCTCCAGTCACCGAACCAGTTGAGCACGCATCTGTTGAAGAGAGCGGGTGATGTCGCCGCGCGGTCCTTCAGACCTTCAGACGACGGGTTCATGGTGAACACCACGTGTAGGTTACGCATTACTTGGCCCGTGAACCTGGGTTTAAAAGACATTATGTCATGTAGAAAACTGTATAAAATTTTCATGATTTGTATGTAATATAGAACAAATATTTAAAATAATTTCAAGGTAAAATAACTTTTCGGCTTCTTCTTCTCTTGACTCTATTATTTTATATTGATGGGGAATTAAGTAAAAAAACAGATCAAAAATTTTTCGGATGTTTCTAGATAAAATAATAACAAATTTCAATGTGTAGCACACATTGAAATTTCTACAAGGCAACTAGTTTCAAGTAGATATAGGTTTTTTATTAAAGTTAATTTATCTTACCATTTGTACAACTCATCGTTGGAGTCCAACATCAAGCCTTCCCTCTGCGCGCCTTCTTTGCACTGAGTCATGAGTGCGGCAAATTCATCGCCTTCGAACAAGCCAGGAACCTATAGAAATAAAGTTGATTAATCAGTAGTTATCGTTATCCGGACCAACATAAGATTATTACCCTGTCACTGAAAAAAATTAAACTTTTTTATGCTGTGTTTGGAAAATCCATCATGAATGCTGTGCTACATTCCTACCGACTAAACACAACACGGTTCTATTCTAACTTTTACTGAGGTCCTGGGTTCCCAGCTGCTGTTTTCAGTTCAACCAACACTTCGAATAACTCACCTCTCCGTTAGCCAGCAGTGTGTTCATTCTCTCCAGGAAGCCGCTGTCGAGTACGTTGGACTCGTCCAGTATAAAAGCGACTTTCTCATCGCGACAACCAGCACGACGCAGCACTGAACGGAGGTCCTCGTCGAAGTCAGCTCCGGTATATTTGTTGTGCACCTAGTATTTATTTGTGAACATAGATTAATACACCATATATGTAAAATTGCATTTATGTATTTTAGATTTCGTCACAAAAAGGTAATAGACGCTGGATTAAAAACATCTTTTATTATCTAATTCTCAAGCGCTTGGTAAGATCAGATCAGTATTTTTACACCACCACTCTTGTTTTTTTTTTTTGAAGTGAATAAAATTGTTTAGTGCTATTAAATCAAACCTTGATTTGGAAGATGCTGAGTCCATTCATCCAGGCGACGAAGCGACTGAGCGTAGTTTTGCCGGCGCCTGATACTCCGATGAGTAGTAAATGTCCTTGAGGTTGTCTGAAGATACGGTCGATACGCAACACGTGGTCGAGTACCTCGTCGAATAGTACCAGAGGCACGTCTAACTCCTCTTCATAGAATACCTTGAGGAATTAAATATTTTTAATTTAAGATAGAGTGAAAATTCACTATATTTTAATTTTGCAGAAGGTAATAACCAATTTACTAGGTAAGGCTGATCTCTATGGTTATTAGTTATAAGTTGTTTGATTTAAAATGACTATTGAGATTTATTTTCAAAGTTAGTCAGTCTTGTCAAGTATTTCGTTGTAATTATGATGCTAACCTTTAGCCTAGCCTTGACGTATTCACGCAATTGATCCCTGAGTACTGGCACATAGTCCTTGCTCAGCCAGTTACTGTACAGAATTGGACGAGCCAACGCCTGTTCCCTATTAATACCTGAAAGAGCCAAAAAAAGGTTAAAGAAAACTCATTTTTATAATAAAGGGTTTTGAGTCCAAATTACTGTGTTACCTGGGAAGAACATCATTGCAACGTTATCGATGTTTTCGTCGGTCCATTGTCTCTCTGTCTCGTCAACCAAACGGTCTTGGAACAGGCGGAGGGCTTCATGAGCCCATAATCTTACTAGACCTTCAACGTTCAGGTTGTCTAGAGGCCTATAAAAGAAACAAGTATGTCACTAAAAGCCGTATGAAAAGTAAAGCTATTAATATTTAATACATTTTGAATTAGTAAATAATTCCAAGCGATGCGAGAGAAATGGCGGCTGCAACGATAACATATTTTATATCTAAGAATGACATCATATTGAGTTCGAAGAGTCCAATATTGAAAATACCCGTCTCCAATTTGATGCCACTACCACAAACAAAAAACCTCTTCAATATACCTGATAGCTTCGCAAATACCGCGCACCCATCTAGTCATCTCTCTAGGCGAGTATACATAGTGCGGCTGCATGTCCTGCGTAAACCGCTCCTGTGATGCTAGATATAGCTTCACCATTGCTTGCGTTAGCGGCTCTGCGTAGCCGCGTAGCGCTGGTTGCATGCGTAGCATCGCGCGGGTGAAGGTGCCGTAGATCTATATTACATTACATAGTTATGATAAGAGGCTTTTAATATATTATATTATAAGTTTTTGTAACCAAATTAATGTTACGTTTTTTTTACTTTTACCAGTCAAATGTCTGTGATAGTATAAGAGTAAAATTTAATATCTCCGAACGAAAATAATAATAATGCATTTTTTTTATCATCATTTTAGTATGACCTATTTCACTAACGATTTGTTCTTGACCTTCTCACACAGTTTGAACCTTTTCAAGTATTCAGTACGATTTTACAGAAGTATATAGGATGTGTACCTGTTCCAGCGAGGTTTCTCCGGGGTAGTCAACATATATAACGGGCACGTGTCGCAATAGCCGGTGAGATAACGGTTTTCGGCCCGGATCAGTAGGTGGGTTACAAGCCCCAACAAATTGGATGCGTTCCAGATGTACCCAGGAATGATCTGTGTAAGGATGGATCTTCGTATATTCCAAATACCAAAAGCAAGGCTTCGCTACGTTTATTTATTATTCGTATATTTAGTTCATCTTTTTTTTTGTTATTACAGGAAGTAAATTTAATAACAGTAAGTTAGAGTTATATTAGTAACCACTATTAAAACAATCCCGAATTAAGCATTTCTAGATCCAACAAAGAATTTAGGTTGTAAGAACTTACCACTGGCCCTGTAGAAGCCTTTATGTTCAAGTAGTTGTCTCAAGAACGAGATGACTCGCTGTGTGCCGTACTGGTCCATATCCGGCAAGTTGATTTCATCACAGAACAGCACTAGCCATTTGCCGAGCTGTAACAAAGCATAGTTGAATAACAAAATGTAGTTTAATACATAATAGAAACTCACTAGAATTTTAAATAAATTCTAATCCACTGGTTTCTATACCATAATAGTTTCTTATAACCATATAAACACTGTGTGCGTGCCGGTGCAATATTTTCAGCCTTCACAATCGGCCATAAGATACCAGCGCGGAGTTTACTACTACACAAAAATATACTAAATATACTATAATCACAGACATATATACACGTATACAAGACTGATATTCAAGTGGCAGAAATTCAAGTCACCATTAGAAAAACAAAGCTGATCCTTGAAAACGTAATGAAACACAAATTATAATTGTATTTACCTGTACTGGAGCAAGTACAACTCCGTTGGGAGTCTTCCTGTATTCACAGTAATGGTCGAACGTCTTCAGCAATAGTTCAGGAGTGGTAGCGGATGAGAAGTTAAGGCCGACCACCTCCATATCTGGCAAAGCTCGGAGTGCGGAGAACAATGTCATGGTTTTACCGGAACCAGGAGGTCCGCAGAGTACTATGGAAGGAAAATAATATTTATGGTACTATGGGAGGTAAATAATATGTATGGGACATACAAGGGTCCAGGAATATCTGCAGCTCAAAAATCCCACTGCTTCTATCACAACTTGAGTCTGTCAATGGACGCAGAAATATTACTAGCAACCGTTGTCTCTACGTTATCTTGGACATACTGAACCTAGCGGTTCTAGTCCAAGCCTGTCAAATATCACAAACCATTTGTAAAAAAAAAAGCTGCTGTATATCACGAAGAGTCTAGACTCTAGGAATAATCTAAATTACTCTGAAAATGCATATATGCCACATATGTACAGTAAATATGTAAAATAAGTCCTTTGTAGAAAAAACAAGGCGTAAATTTTACTGCAGATCAATTCAGAATTTAGTCGCACATATTGCAACACATATCTGAGGGAAACACTTAAAAATAATTTGGGTGGAACAACACACACTATATGATAATCAAGTAACAGGTTTGATAGAAATCTATTTATATTCAACAAATACAACTCACCAAGTGGCTTGTGTTCCGCCAACCAGGTATACAGCAAGGCTTCATGACGGACTGTATCGAGAGTTGGTACGACCACATCGGGTGCGGCCACTTTATGGGTCTCTACTTCGATCTGCGGCACCTTGGCCGACCACGGTACCCATTCACCGGTTATACACACCTGAGAGATTACGTTAATATTGGAAAACGCATATATGAGCATGTTCTTGTGTATAGAGCATCGAGTGTAACTAAAGAAAAACGGAATGAGTAAATATTTGGTGCTACTATGATAATTAAAGACTTGATTTTTCATTCAAGGTTAAAATGGAAGGAAAAATATGTTGTATGGTAGGTTACCTCAAAGTCGATGATGTGTTGATTGGCGCCACAGTTCGGTAACTGCATAGTGCTGGCAGATCTAATAAAGTCTCCGAGTTCGTTGCGATCCTAAAAGCAGTACAAAGAACATTATAAAACGTTTCCAAAATAACCTTTGCTTATGAACATGTAACTTGTGTAATTATTACCTTGAGCTTAGCGTCACCCGCGAATGACCATAACAGAGAGTATACAAGCCATTTTGGCACGTAAGCTTCTAGCTGTTCGTTTGTGATCGGGAAGTCGGGATGTTGACGGTTGTAACCGAGAATGTTCCTAAGAGAGAAGTAAAAAGATTTATAATTGAGGTAAATATGTGGCAGATATCAAGGTTATACAGGGTGTTTTATTTATACGGTTTAAACAACTCGCCAAGAATTCCTGCTTCTTCTTCTTAGCATCTTGATGGCAATGTAAATTGTATCAACCTAGATCTTGGGTAAAAGAATCATACTGTCAGTAGCGTCCATAACATTTTCTAACGTCCAGGTGTCTTTAACGTATTGAGCTCCACTGAAGAATAAACTATAAAAGTATAGAAGGCAATCGTTTTTCGTGCCCTCAGCGCCACATCTTTATTAGAAGCCAAATATTGTTTGGCCGTAATAAAATTGTTCTGCTAGTGGCACGATTTTTATTTGTCTTCGTATAGACGTCGATGGCACTCAAAAGGTTTATAATTCCTGCTATATTATTTATAACTACTATACGCGATCACTTTAGTAATAACACATTTTAACGTCACGTCAGTTGCAGTAAAAACAAAGAACAGTACGAATTTCTATGTATTAACTCCTATAATCACCACTCACCTAACACCGCGGTTGAGCATAGAATGCAGTGAGGAGAGCGCCCTGTGTCGTGTGAAGTCCATAATATGGTCGAGACTGACGGCGCGTTCGAGACATTTCACTACCAAGCCGTCACCGAAGAACAGGGGCTGCAAGATTGCGGCCACGTCTCGTTGTGTCTAGAAATGTACAGTCTCATGAATTTACTGGTTAAGGGGTTTTATATGGATTCAAAATTCAGTACACCTTTGTATTGGACTCGTGTAATATTTTATTAGTGTTATTTATATTTTTCGGTTGAAATTGTTTGATTTTGATTATTTTTAGGAGGTTATGGGGAGTTCGATAGAAATCTGAAAAAGATTCATTTAATATACTATTGGCGGTTTAATGGAATGGATTAAATTTTTTAATATACATAAACGTTTAATTGATTTTGATCCTTATTATTAACTTACTTGCAAAGCAGGAGACAAAATATTCTCCGTAGCGTTCTGATCTCCGCCACCAGAAGGCGCAGCCATCACAATGCTAAACGAGTCTTCTTCTCCATCTTCAAGCGGGATGTTTCTCAACCTAATAAGTGATAACAGTTACAATAATTGTATTAAGATATTGATTTCATATTTAAACTTAACATAGCATCACGCCTTGTATCTCCGAAGGTGTAGACAGAGGTGGTGAAGCTGAGAATTTCTTATGAAAGAAAACTTACAAAACTGTTCGGCCAGGGAATCGAAGTCAGGACCACGTTCAGTGGTCACACTTGCGACTAGAAAACTCGTCTTAAATATAACATTGGAAAATGTTATATTTAAGACGATTGCTGTTCAAATTTACAAAGTTAAGGATTCATCATTACCTCATAAGATAGTTTTCAAAGATCATCTCTGTAGTGAGCACATCCTGTGAGAACCAGACCATACCACAACGAGAGACGGTAGCGAGAGTGGCGTATTTCAAATCTTGTACCTAAAACATATAAATCAATGTGATTTCTACATAGAATTAATGTATATAGATATTGTATTTATTTGCATCCATATAAATAAAACTCAAGTATCAGACAAGTTTCTTGATAAGTGTTGAGTCGCATGATTTTGTAATTTTGGGTAAGTAATAAGGTTTATTAATTAAAGCGCCGATCTTGGTTCTTAGTAGATATAATTGTAACACAGCAATCTTTATCTTCTTTGCCTCAAGCTTAAGTAAAGGAAAGAAAATCTGAAATAAAATTTAAGTTCTCCCACCTCAAACATAACTCGAACATTAGGAGGTAGCGAGAGACGCTCTCCGTTGGGCAAAGTGAGCAGCTTGTTGTCGTCTAGCACAGAGTTCAAGTTCTCCACCCACTCGGGGTCCACGTCTCCATCAAATATGATCCATTGACGTTTGTTGATCTCACCGCGGACGTTGTCAATTATTTTCCTATAGAAGTAAATATATTATTTATTATAAGTCGGTATTATAGGAGAATAATAATTGAAAAAAAAAAAAAATGTTAATGCCAGGTTTGAACCCATAACCTGTGGCTTATGAGGTGGTCCGTAACCACAATCATCTCATCGGCCATCACATTATTATATTATACCAAAATTGAAAAATCGGATATTTAAGTGCAGTTCAACCCTGTCACGAAATTGTAAATAACATAACAAAATTCCTTTGTATTCTAACCTGAGTATGTGTGTGAAGAGCCCATCGGTCCATTCACGAGTGTTAGGGTCGAGTACACCATACAGCGTTTCCTTGGACATCGCCTTTGGATCTATGACGTGAGCAACACCTTCCACGCCTTCGAATCTACGAATAACAATATAATTAATAAAGCACGCATACTAAATGCTCTGTTGTTGTTACATATTTAAGTATAAATATTGCTTATTTTAGAAGTCGACATTCTAGAATCTTACCTCTCCAAAGCTTTAAGCAATACCCGCCAGGCAGTTGACTTTCCACTTCCAGACGGTCCAACCATCATGAGACCATGGTTTAACTTGCAGATTTGGTACAATTGCAGAACCTGTACACATCATAACACAAGTCAGTATAATTAAATAACACATTTACTCATAATCCGTTGTTCTGAAAACTGGGATTATGAATAGTTTGTATATCCAATTTAGCACAAAAGTAAGATCAACAAAATTCTTTAGATTTAAGTTAACGAATTTAATAAAACAAATAACATTACCGTAGGTATAAATAATAAACTAGATAAATAGTTGTTTAGATAGAAAGCTGTAGAAACATATTGCGTACAAAATAAAGGGTTTTAAATAGTAAGGCCCATAGTTAAATTGCTTGAGAACTTACAAAGTTTTCAAGAAAATGAGCAGTGAGTAATGAGTGTTGATTAAGATTAAAAATAAAGACATGTACGCATTAAAAAATAGATTATTATTGTTTTCAAAATACGTACAAATCTTAACTTCTTATTTCAGCAATATTTAACCTTTGCATTGCAATTAAAAAATTGGTGAGGAAGTACCTACTCCACCCACAATCTCATCTTTAGTTTGGTTCCCATGAAATACCAAAAGCCAAAAGGTTGAGTATCGCTGGTCTAGAGAGAAAAAAATACAATACTACTAATATTTGCGTAACTGTTAAGTAGAAACTAAGAAATAATTCAGACAGTGACATGTTTGACCAGGTGTAGTGGTGTGTAAGCTTAGAATGAAGTACAAGTCGACATATGTGAGTCGTGGCTGAAAACACAACGGAGTTGTTGATCAATGGAGTACTGCATTGACGTCAGTTGTGTAACTGAGAGAGTCGTAGAACTCAATTCTTGATTGTACCTTGTACAATGATTGTGTTCCATAGGATTATTGGAAATGCATTAATGACTAGTGTTCGTCATTTATGTTTACTTGTAACTTATTAGTACTTCTAATACATGTTATGTTAAAGCGTTCAGAAGAAACACCAAATGCAAATTCAAGTTCTCTTAAAAGTGCTAGAACTTAATCTGTCAACAACTCCGTCTCGAAATAACACACACATAGGCAACAATGTAAGGACACCGAGCACACCCACACCGCTGGGTCACTGACCTTCTCGATCCACGTGCTGTGCTGCGCGCGCGACGATGCGCTGCGCCTCTACGTGCCGTTAGCGGGTTAGCATGGAAACGCATATGCATTCACACTCACGTACTACCGTATTATGGTATTTGTATAATAGGTAATATGGGTATGGGCGAGGCTGCTTTTTATTAATGTTTTATATACCGGTAAATGTATCGCAAACTTAATTAAGTAATTTATTAAGGTTACATGAACTGAGTGGCGAGAACAACTGAAGAATTCATTTAAAAATAATACGTTCTATAGTTTGGTTTGATGAACTGAGCAAGAACAGTCTAGTGTAAAAAACAGCCTCAATGTAAATAAAATGGATAAAGCAAAATGTTAAATTGTTATGATTATTGTCGCATGAATTATATCGATAAATATAATATTATTATTTTATATTATATATTTTATAAACTTATGACACACCAACACCTTTCCGGTTACGATGATTTAAATATGGATATTATATAAAAAATCAAACGATGTGCATATGCAATGGAACTGGTGTTGAAACAAATTGACTGTGCAGTCAATGAAATTAATATTATCAGTTAATTCCTAGACCAGTTAAGTAATGGGCTTTCGCCAAAAGTATTATTTTGATGTACATGTAAAATCAATTACCTTCTCCATCCAAGTGGAGCCTTGTTCGTCGCCTTCGCCGCAAACCAAGAATTCTTCAGCGCATACAGCACGGATTTCGTTCTTAAGTCCTGTGAAATAATTTCATTAATACGATTGTTCAAATTCGAACTTAAACTATAACGGGCGAAATTGCTTCCATTTAACAGTACTCGTGTACGAAGTCATCTGACGCGACGAAAACATGTCGGCTGCATGTACTACAGTTTCTCCAGTTGGCTGGTAATTCAATTATCAACTCACCAGTCATCTCAGCCCTAGTATATCCAACATTGGGGAACACATCGTTAAGCAGAGAGAACAGCAGCGGTATATCTTCAGCGACCAGCTTAGGCACCAACGTCTCGCACACGGATTGAATCAAGATGTCTTGTTCGGGAAGAGACTCGGCTATAGACGCCTCATCGGGCACTTCCGTGCTGCGTTCAATGAGATTCTCCTACAAAATAAAAATAATGCTGAAGTTTTGGAAACGAAACTGGATGACGTAGTTGGTTATTTTAGTAGTTTTATAGAAGTATGAGAATATATAATAATTTTGGAAAGAAGATATAGAATAAATATCGAGACACACAACAGTGAAATAGGGTAGTAGACTATTTTTGATAGCAATAAGATATAGTATATTGCGACAAAATGATAGCAGGGTTTCCCAATACTTTAATTTTAAATCGGTCGTGAGAGACGTTAATTACAATTTCTATCAAAATAAAGTCATCTACCCTATTGTTTTATTTGGTTTTTATAGCTTACCACGTTCTGAAAAGATTTTTCACTGTTCTGCTTGTTCCAAGCATAAACAAACAAAACATAATGTATTCAAAAATAATCTAAATTTCAAAACACTTTATAATTAATCAAAGTTTTATTTATAATTTTCAGGTATATTGCCAAAAGCTGTTATTCCGAATATTTTTAGAACTTTCTAAGCGGGACTTATTCAATTAGTCTATGCGATCTACTAAAACATTTGTTACGACCGACTCATATATGTTCGACTTAACATATGTGAAATGTAACTGGCGTCAATTCTACCCTAGCAACCTAAATTAAATTTAGAGTATTGCTGTCTTATACTAACTGTTACTAAATGAGTAAGACGGGACGAATCAAGAGATGTCAAATTCGAATTTAGGAATGTCAAACTAAAATCTCCGAGTAAGTAAGCACAGTTGTAGGTAGCTACTAAAATTAGAGACGTCAAATGAAAATTTAGTTTAGTTTGCTACATTATAATTGACACCAGTATAGTACGTGTCGGCTAAACAAGCTCCTAATAATGAGCTGACGATAATAAACTACTATTTACCTTGATCTTTTGAATACGGTCACGCTTCACGTTACCGGCAGATACGAGCACTGACTTGAGGGCTCGCAGTCCGAAGTCGTAATGCGACTGGTTTGACAATTGTTCGTCGCACAGTCTGCAATTTCGGAATGATATTATGAATGAATGAAGTAAAATAGATACGTTAGAGAAATATTGAATATTAAAACATTGTCAATATCAGAGGCCGTCGTTTCACGGAAAAACAGAGACATGTCATCAACGATATATGAATTTAGTTTTGAGGGTTTGCGTCTAACTTAATAGCGATCAATTTTAAATGTGACTAAAGCAAACTTTCGTCGTCGCTTTTCCTATATGAATAAGAAAAATATATAAAATCTAAAACTTGCACAAATGAGACCCATATAAGCAACAAATCCTGCATAAAAACTTGAATAAAAATAGATAAATTAATACTAACTTGAAGAATGGCACAATCTTGCAGGCCAGCTTCTCCGCAGTACGGAACCCTTGACTGAAGAGCATCACTTCGGCGATCAGCTGCCTGTCGGGCGTGGTCATGGCCAAGCTTCGGAACAACTTCTTCAAGTTGTCGGGCAAGTTGGAACGCCCAGCGTATCCGGGATTCATGGTGATGAAGATCGCCATGTCTTGACTGACGCGAACTTGTTTGCCGACCAGCTCGACAGTTATGGACTTGGCTGGAAGGTTGTGTTAAAATAACGTTTTGAAAGATGGTTATAAAAATTAACCTCAGATATAGTAATAGGCATGATGAATGATTTTGAAATCTCCTTTTATAATATAGGTACACGTCTATTATTTCCGAAAAACCATTATTTTAGCAATATGGTATATAATAGCAAGTTTTGACGCAGATTATTGCATTATAATCCGTCTAATTTGAAATAAGCGCGAAAACGCTCATGGGTGTCATGGCGCCGCTGACATTGGAATTGGAATCCAAAAATCCAAGAAACACGTACGACGGTGATTGCTATTTACGGGGGCGTGACGTTATTCGCTGTATTTGGTGTTTCAGTGAACATGGCCGATTGCAGTATTTTTTCGTTTTATTTTATTGAATATCTTATTAATCTTAATGTTTATATTAAAACTAGATAATTTTCTAGGATCCTGTGGACATATATTTTTCTCTAAAACCATTTATTCTTTGATCCTTTAATAATTTCATCATGCCTATTATAATTTTGACTAAAAAACAGGATTTTTTTATGTGCTTTTGGTTTGAACAATGACTTTTGTGGGCATATGTTGTAGTATAGAATAGTTTGAAGTGTTTACTAGTATTATCTCCCTCCTGGTGACTCTTGAGAGCTTCTTGAATAGTCTGCACTTGCTGCGATACAGCCGACAACATCCTCTCCTCCAATCGATTGAACTCGTCGAAGCAACCCCAGGCACCCACCTAAGATACAATTTTCACATTTTAGAATCGATTTCAATATATATTTTTAAATATTTAGAAGTACCGTAACTTTATGTCTACCTGACAAAGACCGACGAAGATACGGCCCATAGCTTGAAAGTCGAAGGTCTCGTCACAGTTGAATACTAACACGAAGCGACCTAGTTGGTTTCCGAGAGCCTTTACAGACTCAGTCTTACCAGTTCCAGCGGGACCTGAAATATTTAGGTACTGTTAACTAGGAAATATAATGCTTTATTCTATTACATCATATCATAACTATAAGTACAAAAACCAAGTACATCATGCTCTATGATCAATATGCATCTTGAATGTTCAACAATATAAGTAAAAAAAAAAAAAACTTTCAGTTTTTTGAAGGAAATAAGACGTGGCTGACTGAATCTAACGAAATCTTTAAGACTTTAGCATATGTTAGGAGTATCAATAATATAAAATTTCTAATATCATTCGAATAAATCAATGGCAACGTAATGAAACTTACCGAAAGGTGATCCTCCGAGTCTCGCTTCTAAAGCTTGTGTCATGGTAAGATAACAGCGGTCCGTCAACGGAGTTTGTACCAGACGATCTTGCACACCCAGATACTCAAAACCGTACAAGAATTTGGCATTCGCCATGTGTATCGTAAGCTGTTGCAATACCTAGAGGAGTTAATAGCTAGATTATCATTTGAATCGGAAAACCAAAGATTTGTATTTTATAAAAACATATCAGCAGGAGGAATCCGAACAAAACTATCCGAAAACTAAAAAATAATGAATAAGGTAATTTCTACAATTTAGGGTTAGTTATATAAGGTCCTAATTTATTAGGTAATTTCCTTTGAAAGGGGGAATATATAAGTCAAATACATTAACTTAAGCTAAGAATTAAATGGATACAACAAATTATTTATAATTAACATAGTACTAGCAAGACGAAAACTGCTCCTTGAATATTAAAAAATCGAATTATGGCTTAAATGAATCCTTATCACTTACACATTAACCCCTTAAAAGGAAATTACCTAATAAATTAGGACCTTATATAAACAATTGATAGATGTTTTGTAGTTATACTTACGTCGTTGTTCCTAGGATCGAAGTAGAAGCGCATCTCGCAGAGCCACTCGAATGAGCGAGGACTGTTGACATCGGACGCGATCAGTCGACGAGTCACTGTACGCTTGTGGACGAACTCGTTGATCTAATACACAGAGAGTAATCCAAATTTATAAACGTTCAATCTTACAAGATTTATACCACATATTTTATAACTCCCCTAGATGTCAACCTGAACCTTTAAGATTTTAGCCTCTTTAGATAGACAGTCTAAGAAATAGATAAGAACCAAATATATCTTAATATAATTTATTTACTAATCTTAACATGACCCGGTACCAATTTTCAAAGAAAACACTGTAAATTCGGAGCGTTCAAGCGGTCTATAAAGGCCACTTCGGCTGAATCAAATAGGATCCTAATATGATTCATTTAATAAATCGTAAAATGGTCACTTCATGGACAAATCTTATTATGATTTGAAACAAAGCAAAGAAAACTGTCAAATTTATGAATTAGAATTGCACTTCTAATTCATCAATTTGGCAGTTTCCTATGGTTATTCGTAAAGTGGCTCACAAAATAGGAATTGCTAATGAATAGTAGGATCTTATAGAAGTCACTCAACTCAAGAATGATAAATTTTTAGGAGAAATGCTCAAAGTGGCCATTTTAGACCCTCTGCACTACGAAAACATGCTGAAGATAGGATTGTTTAAACTCACCAAATGTTCAAGCTTTCTCCTCCTCAATGGTGGTTGTTCTTGCAATACTGAGTCGGCGAGGATGTTAAGCATATTCTCGACATGGGCCAACACTCTCTTTAAGCCCTCTCCACCTCCGCTAGCTAAAGCTGCTTCCACGTCTTCTGACCACAGGATCTGAGCGGCTAACACAACGATTTGTGCCTGCAAAATGTTACGTTTATGACCTTTACTATAAACAAGAGTTGAAATTTCGTTTAATCATACATTTCTTGACACTGAATTTACTGTTATGTATCAACAAAATGAACATAATTTTATACAGTTGCTTCAATAAAACTTTTTTCTTTATTAGTAGTTTTTATAACTTACTTGATACTTGTCACACCAATCAATGAACTTCTGTGGGTCAACATTTCCGTCCTTGAACTGTTTGACATCACCGACTGCGTCCTTGAGGCGGCACGCCAAGGTCACGCGCATCTCCCGCTCCACCATCGATAGCCAAGAGTTGATCTTAGGATTCTCAATTGTAGAAACGGGCGATGTGAAGTAAACCTATAGTAAAAAGTATGTGTAAGTTATTTTCGGTGAAATAGTATTTTTTAATGATCTTAAAGATTTTATTATATCAAAGGAAATTAACACAAACATAAGACCAGAAAAAATGGGGGCTCGCAGCTAAGTAACAACCGCACAGATCAATGCTGCTGCGCTTAAAGATAAAGATAATTTTTATTTGCAAAAACATGTGTAAAATCATAATAAATACAACAAGGACATTCATGTATTATGGATGTAAAAGTTAAATAGACCAAACATGTTTTACCGTGATTAGGTGTACAAATATGAACGAAGCATTAAACAAATCTTGGACTATCTGAAAAACCTTAAATATGCATTGTATGCCAATAATATTTTATGATAAAATCCGGAACTTCACAATTTTCATTATAATAATTTTTCATTTTAAGGATTATAATACCACATTAAAATTGAAAGTGATGAATAATATATAAATTATGTCAAAATGAATACAAATCAAAATATAGAATAATAAGCTTGCCGCGGACAGATCCCTCCGTGCCTCGGAGAGCAAGTTTAGCCGGCGGTCCCGGTTTTGAAATTAAGATCTGTGACAGCTGTTACGGGTAGAAGCTTGAAATTCTGACAACCAGTCATACCACAAGATATCGTGTTACCCAGTAACTGGGTTGTGGAGGTCAGATAGGCAGTCGGTCCATGTAAAATACGGGTATTTAGCTGCACCCGGTTTCATTGGAAACCGACCTCAATCTAATTTGGAAAGGCTAGGCAGATATATAAGACCAGAGAAAATATTGAATGTCAAAGATTGGCTTCAAAATGACTGTTTGTAGCACAGATATCAATAGTAAACGTGTTTGTTAAATGAAATGAGGCCCTTATATGTTACTCGTCTCTCTTACCTCTTCACCCTCCCGAGAGGCAATGCCATTGATAACGGTGTTGTCTTCATTGAGAATGATAGCCGCCACGCCAGCGAACATTTTCTTGAAGTGCTTTTGTAAGCGCGCGATATTTTTGCTGTTACCGATGATTTCCAGCAGATCCTCGTCACCCACGAAGTAGAATCTAAGCGGAAATATAGATTGATGATATTCACAATAAGACGTGCTATAGAAACGAAATATAGCAAAGTTTAATATGTTAAGTTTCTTATTCATGTCTTGAATCATGGATTTATAATAAATATTACCCAGCAGATTCATCGATACATGGCAAAATAAAGGTACACCCACGTTGCTAACACGGTAAACCCTTCTGTAAATTTTTGGTAGGGGAAGCACTTTTACCAAAGAGTGTGCATTGAAATAAATAGAAATATATTTAAAAAAGGTTGTTAATGTCTGTACCTTGGGAAGCTGCTTCTCTCCCTCTCCAGATATTCACCGAGTGCTTTCTGAATCTTGCCGAGCAAGTCAGCGAGGCGCTCCAAAGATCTTTGTACTCCAGGGATGTTCAGCACATCCATTACCATAGGTGACTTGCTTACTTTCTTCATCAGACCTAAGAACTCAGAGCTGTGGAAGAAATAGTATATCAAGATAATTTAAGTCTGTTATTGAAATGATAATTTACAGATAATTACCGGAAAAGCGATTTGTTCAAGAAGAATCGGACACAAATGACTATGGAAAAGAGAAAGAAACTACTATTAAAAGAGGAAGACCATCTAAAGTTACAAATCATTAAAATCCAATGGAAAACCGCCAAACTCGCATAAGCTACAAAAAACTTATATGAGTAGTAGTTACTACGTCCATTACCTGATACTCTGGAATCGGCTAGTCTCGACCGGCAGTAAAGTCTTGATATCAGCAGATCCGCTGAAGATACCCTCCAAGTACACCCAGCGGCGTTGCACATCGATCCAGACATCGAACAGAGCGTTGATACGATTCAGTTTCTCTTCCCAAGTCAGTGCCTCCTCTTCAAACACCTTGGGTGATAGAAAAAAAATATTAGATGGAATTAAACACCCTTAATAACCCCATGCCAAAGAGAGGCAGGTTCACTTGACCTCGAATCGTTGGCCAATAAAACTTAGGAGTTTACACGTAAAATTGGCATCAGACTAGCCTAATCAGACTATCATAAAATTAAGAATTATTAGAAGTATAATAGAGTTTCAATTAGAACGCCAGCTGGTGTCAAAAAGAACTTGACCTGTATATGTCTTTATATAAAAAAGTTAATCCAGAACTAAATTGAGGTTCAGTGATCTATACCTTGTAATAAGGCGAGAGCTTCATAGCGGCGACGCTGTTGATGTGTTCCTTCACTTTGTTGAAGAGGTCGTCCCAACCACGGATGATCTTGCACTTGTTCTGATAGTTGATCAAGTCCAGCTCGTAGCTCTGCCAGGACTCGCGCACCTAAAAAAAAATTGGTTAATTTTCTAGATTTCTTCAAATTATTTGAACAATAACATCAGTACTAAAAAACAATCAATTTCCTTTTTGCTTTTTTACTTTAGTTCATGCCGGATCAAGCTGATCTGTGTAGTTAAGGTACTATTAACAAATCACTCACCTGCTTCAAGAACTCTTCAAGCGCCATTTCTCCCTGAGCGACCGACACTACATCCTTCACGGTGTGTTCGTTATGAAGGAGGTCAGCGTCCCACACTTGTCCTAAGGTTAACTCAGACAGTGACCAGTCTACTTTGAGCGCTCGGCATAGTTGACGCCAATGACGTTCTTTGAGAGCATCAGATTTCAGTTCTACGATCAGCATGTTAACCTGGTAAATGTGAATTAAAATTATGTAATATATGGACAGTTCGTAAACTAGAATGTTAAGAAATTTTGGTTTAAAAATAAATGTCACTGTTTTTACCTTTGTGTAAGATTGCAGCAATTTGCGGACATATTCGTAGCTGTCATACATACGAAGTCGAGCCGGCAATTCTTTCAGCTCATTCAACATCGCTTCCAATTGTTGCCTGATTTAAAAAAACACAGTTTTAATGTCCAAACACGTATTGTTTGGGTAAAAAATCGTATTTTGAAATACATTTAATCTTACCTGAGTTTCCTCGGCTGTACTGAGAGCCAAGGCTTCTCCCTGATGTCGTCAATCTGTGTCCAGATCTTGCTGAGTGAAGACCAAACTCCGCGCAAGTCTTGCAACTCTTCGAGAGCAACCGTCATGCGCTCATTGTTGATTGAGCTTCCTACAATTCCACATATAAATGAAATAATATTTTTTTAAGTAAATAAAGTACATATTCAGCTTGGGGTTCTACTTCACAATCATAGCTTACTATAGGTCGCGGCATGGATCTTGAGCGCTAGGCAAAAAGGGAGGGGATAGTTGCGCAGGTGTACATGCAAGCACACAATTACTAAATTGTTTTACTGGACATAATTTTTTTTTTCTATTATATTGTTTTTATACTTATAAGCGTAATTTAAAAGATAAGTGTGAAAACTAAGTACGCATAGAATCAAAAAACGGGTAAGTAATTTATCAAAACCTAGTACACAATACAGTGTACAAAAAAAATATTATCATATAATATTGTTAATTTAAACACTTGGCAGGATTTATTGCTAGCTTCTGTTCTATTTTCAATCCAACGTAAACTAGTAATGGCATTTTTTTTTTTTTAATAATTTCTTCAGTAGCTTCATTGGTTTGTTAGTTAATCTGTTTTAAATTATTAACAATCTCTAGGGTCTCTTTCTTAATAAAACAGTCCACATCGTACACCATTTTCCTTGCCTGCCTAGTCAACACATTGTTTCCTTTCGGCATCTTGTAAAATACCTACGCTACGAATCACTAACACGAACTAGTATAAAAAACGAATCTTTTGTTATTAATTTTTAAAAAAACTAATTCAAATTAAATGGTAAGTAACAAAATATGTAAGTTGAGTGAGCGCAACAGTACTTCACGGGATGCGAGACATATGTCAAACATTTTCACCAATGCGAATGACAATGTCACACTAATTAGCCAATCATAGTTTGATGCATTCATGCACCGCACGCGGCGACCAATTATATTTTTTCATGCCCGTCCCACCCCGCTACTCCCCGCTAATTGGACCTAAATTTTGACTTCTGCGCATTCAAGGCCAGCGCTCAAGATCCGTGCCCCTACCTATACTAAGCTAATTAAAGAAATACCGAATAATCCACATAGAAACCACAAAAATAACTTGGTTCCTCAAGATAAGCGTCTATAATTACGATATACATCTATCAATATATTTTAATTAGAATTCCAATACGCCTTATAATTATTTTAAAACTCACCAGTATCATGTAATTCGAGAGCCTCCTTAGCCTTAGCAACATTATCCCTCTCATCCTTGAGCCTGGTGTACCTAGTTTCCATTGCCTGGAGCCTAGCTAATGCGTCTTCGGGTCTGGTTGACCCATCAGTGGGCTTACTGCGCTCCCACTCGGTCAAGAATTCGAGAGTACGGGCTTCTACAGCTTTATCTTCAGCAACGATCTTTTGTTGGAGGGAAGCCACCTACCAAGAAAGTATATCTTGTAATGAAGGTTTCAAAGAGACATAAGTGTCATTCAAGGTTAAATTTCATACACAAGAAATCAAAGCTGCTTTTTAAAATATATGTACTTTACCTGCGTCTGAATAGAAGAATCTTTTCTGCGCATAATCTCATTGAACGCGCTCCACTCGCCTTCTATGTTGTCGACATGTAGCCACTGTGCGGGGAATTGGAATCTACGAGAAAACATCAAAATTGTGAGACATTGTCATAAAACTTGTCGGGAACTGCGGGAATTAATATTGTATGTAGCTTACCTCTGTCTCTCCAGAATACGTTGCGCCTCCCTATAGATGTCAACTTGTTTCTCCCACGCCAGTACTTCCCTCTTCAATTGTTGCACGTAAGTTATGAGGGATACAGCGTCACTGGTTGATGCTGCCTCTGTAGTAACACGGTTACATTTCAATGAGAATAGCTTATTCACAAAAGGGCAAGAGGCCTATATGTAGTGGATTTCGAAGAAGAGTTAGTGAAGTTTTAGCACAACTTTAACCTATTACAAAGTAATTTTATCTACGATTTGTGGTTCCAGCTAATCTGAACTGAACGTATTAACATGGCCGCTACAAACACATTAACAAAATGTCAATGTTTTTCTATAAGTAACATTTTCCTGTCTTCATGAAATAATTGTGTCTGTGTGTTTTCATATTTTGATCCAAATAAATGTTTAGTTTTTTTTCTGCAAGAGTTACTTCTTCTCTTCGAGTAATGTTACGAACTTGCTAACTGACTACCTCCCTGTACCACGTGTCTTAGTTTAGCGCCACCTCACTCCCTTTTGTATAAAGTTAGTTATCTTGGTTAGTTACCGATGGTCTGCTGCTCCAACTGGCTACGTGACTTGGCTAGCTGCGAGTGGAAGGTCACCATCTCTCCTCCGAGCAGTGCTCCGAACTTGCCAAGCACCTCCTTGTGCCACGCGTCGTACTTCAGCGCCACTTTACTTTGTACTCGCGCAAAGTCGATCACTACGGGCCCGTATTCGCGCCGAGTGTCGGATGTGTCGAATGTTGTACGGGATTTCCTGGCGAGAGTAATCATGTTACTGCCATTTCAAACTAACTACTGACTTATTATACGGATATAGTAATTCTTACCATATTTACGTAAAGAAATTGAGCAAAATTTGTAATTATTGTTTTAAGAAAAGCACTTGGGGGACTGAGTTTAAAATACTACTGGACATTTAAAGGTTTAAACTCTTAGATGTGTTCATTTATTTACTTACTTGATATCATTCAAGCACTTAATCCAGAGAGTGATGTCTTCACCCAGACGTCCATACAAACTTTCAGGCTGCAGATCCCAGAGTGCTTGGTAACTATAAATAAATTATACAATGGTTAAATTTTTTGATTTGTATTCTTGAAAATACATTTAAATGTAAATTATCTTACCGTAGCCATTCATCAACGTATTCGCGCACTTGCGATATCTTTTGTTCGATGGCGTCGTATGCGTTCTCCAAGGGATTGGATCCGGCGGGCAGTTTGGTCAACAAGTTCCTGTACGTCGCTGTCTGCGCACGAGCTACGCCTACTTGGTATCTATTAACAAAGAAAATGTGTGATTATGACTTCCGAGTATAAGAAATAAAAAAAGACGAAGAATACCGGATATTCTTGCTACATCAAAAACACAAACTAAAAAAAGCAAACAGCAGATTCGGAGACAGAACATGGTTAATCCGATGATGATGATGCAGTGTAATAAAGATTAGTAATCCGCTAGATCTTGCTAAGTGTCCAATAAGAATAACTGTTTTAAGGTTATATCCAGAGCATCATGTAATAAATGAGGCCGTGAGTGCAAGAGTAGCCTATCATTTTCCAGACACAATTAAAATCAATCAATGATGTATCGAAAAGGGTAGCGTAGTTTTGCACTCACGGCCTCAAATGAAATCGTAAAAAGTACTATGTGACTTATCATTTATGTGAAAAAATATGACCGCAAACAGAATTAGCTGCGATATTATTCTTCTAAAATACATATTAGAGCACCTTGTGCTTTGCAAGCGGTGTTGGCTGGTGACAATAGCCTGCCAGGCGAACATTTGCCGCATCAGTTGGAACCGAGCCTCCTCCAGTGACGGGAACAGGTACATCTGCTGGTTCGTGATGCGTACTTCGTGTACGACGCGGGCAATCTGTACACAGAAAGGGAAAAATGTCTAAGAACGACACGACGGTTCGAAGTTTAATAAAATGCATTAAAACTTTCAATTTGGAGTGGATTTGAGCAGTGTGTTTGGCAGAAGAAAAGCCAACCGCTACTATTGTAGTACAATATATAAATAACTACTTTGGCTAAGATATTACAATAACTGGAGGCTGAAAGGAAAGTCTTATTGATATGCTTTCTTCCAATCTTAACAATAAACTGCTATCCAACAAGGTTATATTTTTGAAGCGACATCATAATAATAATTATATCTAAGTATACTTGCCTGAGGCTCTCCACCAGGTTTGTGTGTAGGTTCTGTGGGCGAGTAGGTATCCATGGACAAGTCGAGTTCATGGCTCTTTCCGAGTAGGGCTGAAGTCCAGGCTTCGATACCGGCTTGCAAGCGGGCAGCAAGACTCTTCTCAACCTAAGACAATATCACCAAATGTGTTAAATCAATGGACATTACATTCATTTCATCAAATTAGTATAATTAAATGCAGATATTGACGTATATTTGGGAGATCTTTTCTTGTTAGTGGCAAGTGTGTACAGCTGTAAAACAAATATTTTTTATAATTAAAAAGCAAACAATAAAATATGCCACTGACAAGAAAAGAAGAGGAAATTATTATTATTAAAAGTACTTATTGGTTAAGATAAGTGACAAAAAGCTTGAAGAGTTAACTGTCATACGAACCTCCTCATCAAGGCGCTGCACCCAAAGATGCAGATTGCTGTACTGTCTTAGCGACAGGTCATCGATAGCCCTTTGCAAGCGACTCAGGATATCGGCCAGGCTTCCCGCAGAGTAGGGACAAGTTTCCAAGGAACGAGCATCTACAGAGATTTGCTCTTCTACTGCTAGTAGGTCTTCAACCTGTTGGAGTAATATAAAGAAACTGATATACCAGTATAATTGTTGTTGTTCTCACATATGTTTTTTTTTTTATGTAAATACAATGTAACCAACAATATTGTAACTGTTTGATGGAAAAGAGTAACTGTAGACTTTCTTGCCCGTTCTTCTCCATAGAATTCTACACTTTGGAATGTGGCAATTAGTTTTTGACAATATAAAAGTACTTTGACTTTGAATTTTTAGATAAAAGTAATACAATAATTTTCGAAAAGTGCTTGTGTTATGTTCGTATTATAAATAATGTTTGTATACGGCTCTATCAGTTAGCGAATTTTGGTAATAGCCTCAAAAAACACTTAAATGGAAATTACGATAATCTAAAAGAACACCCAGAAGGAGACCGTATCGGTGGCGGTTACCACCAATAACAGCATTCCCGATTATGGTTGATGTCAGGCAGGCGGCCGGTCATAAAACATAGGCAAAGCTTTACCAGCATGCCAGTACAATTAGAGAGTACATGCTGTGCCGACCCCATATAAATTAGGATAAGGGCAGGGGGATGATGAATCTAAAAAAACACCAACCTTCTCTTGGAACAGAAGTACAACTTCGCTGAGCTTCTGCACATAGGGATCCAGTTTATACGATTCCCAGACTAGAGCCATTCCTTCCGACACTTGGTTCAACACATCTCGACGAAGACCAGCCACGAGCGGGATGATGGACGCTTTGTCACGGATCTGAAGTTTAATAAAACTTATAGAATGGCAAGTTAATTAGTTTCACTAGAGGGAAGGACAGCTTCAAATAAAAATAAATCTACGAACTTAAATACTACATGAAAGACATTAAAGCGACATTCACATCAGACACATAGTATTAAGCTAACACTATGTTTCAAGAAAATATTGGATTGGGATTACGAATAACTAATTCCCTATGATCGATTAACTCATACTGTGGACATAATACTTAGTAATATCTTAGGCTTTCGGGGTTTCTTTCGGCGCTGCTTCTTTCAAGTATTCGAACCACCAGGAAAAAAAATTACACGGAATTAATATGTTTTATTTGAATGGACATAAGACTGTTTGTCACATCAACATAAGTGCTTTATAGCAGTTTCTACTAATTCTTTGGTTATATATGTTTACAAACTTGATTTTTATCATGGCTACTGTTGGCAAATAAATTGATGATATTGCTATATATCCGGACTTTGTTGCTGAGTAAAATAAAATTCTACACAAATAGTTTCTTGAAACGATTCTAAGAGAACAAATTAAACAATAATAAAAATCATAGTGAGTAGAAGTGTTTCTAAATATGATACACATCAACATAATCATGCATCCTATAAATTTTTAAACTACCTTTGTATGATTCCTATTATTTAGCTGCACAAATGAAAACGCACTCGTGTTAGTGACGTCACATACACTCATACAACACCTAATAATATGAATTATAGTGTAAAATATTAGTAATCAAAATCGAGTGTTTGTGCTAATATCGTGTTATGTTCTAGTGCTTGAAATCTGTGAGTGAATTCACACTGTTTATTAGGAAATATTTTTGATACATTACCTTTTCCAAAGTACGCTCGTAAGTGCGCACGCTTTCAATTAGAGATATCGCGAAGGGGTACAGTTGGTTAGCTTGGTGAGCCTTGTTCACTATGGCTAATGGTACTCTGTGGAAGAAAGGAGATGATTTATTTACTGTCGAATACTGTTTTGGTTGTTACCAAACAATTTAAGGGTATACCAAACAGTTTAACATTAACTAGTTAGTTAGACATTTTATCATAAATTAAGGTAATACGTTTAATTACTCCTTGTTAACATGTTTCATCGTTTCTGACATATGATGCGGAAAGCACGATGAAAATTGAGACTATAATAATAAGGATGACTGAGGAAAGGTGACATGGCGAGAAAAGGGTAACTGATATATATATATAATAAAGTAAATTCAATAATCAACATTAGCAAAAAACAAGGTCTGGCTTTTGGAATATTCATACTCTTATACAGAATTTAACTTTTTAGCATAATTAAATAGACACATGCACACACGCACGCGCGCACTCACATATACACGCACGCGCTCTAATAGTTTATTAAACAATAGAAAAAAACAAATGTTTTTAATTTACTCTTTTTTATGTTTCCGATGGGATTACATTTACATAAATTATAGTGTAACGGCTAAACATTAATTTGGTTTTAATTTCTTTTAGTTATAGTTTGTGTTACATGTAAGAGCAATACTCCTATCGTCACAATATATAACCTACTTAGAAAAATCTAATTTGTTACTCAAATGGTGACCAAGATACATGCTTAGCCTAGTTTAGGACCTACGGTAATATTGTTTTATGTTTTGACTTTTGATTGGCTATAAATATTTTTTACTTTACTTTATGAAAATGTTATATTACCTGAGATAACTGAAAAGACAAATAAACTAAGTTAGAAGAAAACAGGGATACTAAAGCAGTAATTGTCTCTGAAATTGAGATTCTGCTTCAAGAACGACAAAGCTTACCTGAATCCCAAGTTTTTCAAGTTTCGCACTTCTTTGTATAGTGTGATGATTTCAGGGAGGAAGTTGACCTTTAGTTTCAGAATAGTGCCGGTCTTGCTGGAACGAGCACGGACCGACTCTATGGCAAAGATACGACCAGAGACGCCTAAGTTCCGTTGTTGGACCTAAAATAGTAAATAAAATAAACAAACATATGCAGTCTGTCATACTTATATTTCATCGCAAGAAGAAAACATAAATATAAATTTATTAAACAATACAGGACCACAAATTGGAAGTAGAGGAATCAATCTTACCTTACGAGCCCAATCATCGAAGACTTCTTGGGTATCTAATTTAAGGCGAAAACTGTCACCATCCGCTTTCAGTTTTTGACCTTCAATATGATTTTCCCAGCCTTTTCCTATAAACAACCAAAATTCCATATAACACAGACCTTAAAAATTACAAATCGTTAATTGTTTTAATTACGAAGTTTATAATTATTTACCAAGCACATCTTCGACTCTCTTCAAGTATGCCGTGAGTTGATGATCGATCTGTTTTGCCCAGATGATGGAACCAGCCACCGGGGGCAGATCGCGCACTAGAGACAGGCGACTGCATTTCGATTGAGGATATTGTACCTGAATGAATTAAATATTACGAAAACGTTATTTAGAGGCATACATCATAGCATTAAAGGAACGTAATAAAGAAGTACTTGCAGATATATTATGTAGACCATAAAAATAATGATGTATTCATTTAGACTGATTGACAAAGGTTTTCCCCCATATCGCTCCCCGGTTGTGTATAAGAACTTAGCAAATTTAGATATTTCATTTAATCATGGCAGTCCTGCCTAACCTCTGTGAAAATCTTTGGTGCCGGATTAAAGCTATATATAACATATTCCCACAATCAAAATAAATATAATCACCTTAAACTTCTCATGCAAAGCTTCGATATCATCCTTCACTCGCTGTATCAGTTGCGTTTGGTACTCGCGAATAGCGCCTCGGATGTGCGGGCGCACGAATAAGGCGTTGAACCGAGAGAATATGCGGAACATCTCATTTGCGTTCTTGGCTGTACCGAGCTGGTCACGAAGGTGGGCTGTGATGCGGGTCTCAACACGATCTAAATTTACGAATAGAAATAGTAAAGTGAAAAGTTCAGGTTCCGAACAGTAAATAAGTGTTGTATGTCTAGAAATGTCCATTACAAATAAAAAAAATATTGAATTCCAAATACTAGTTGAGTAGTGCAACTAAACTTATATAGAAGGTCTCATTCTTGGATAAGGGTAACGATTTCGTTAAAAAAACTTACCGATCCTATCTTCATAACGTCGGACAGCCGCCTCCCAAGCATCACATCCCTCGCGAGAAATGTCTAGACAGTCCACTTCTTTCACATTTTCATATGCAAGGTTCACCTTGTAAAATGAAAATTAAGTAAAATTTATAATTCAACATCATAATCAGCTTCGAATTCCCTAAACAAATGGGTATAAATGAATGATAAAGTATGTTACCTCTGCAATGGCATTGGCATCGGCAGCATCCATGGGTAGTGAGTGAGGCTGGGCAGGTTCACCGCCGGCGCCTGCTTCAGCAGCCACGGTAGCGCGGGGACGAAGCACCTTTGTATATAAACACATTAACAATACAAATAAATAAAATTGAAGTGTCTGTTTGTAATGTAATTTTTTTTTATGCTCATACAGTTATTTGCACGAGAACTAAGCCAAAAATCAATTTTTAAAATGTTTGTCTGTCTGTTTGTTTCGGCTAATCTCCGAAACTGTTAAGATTTTACTGGCGGGTAGCTGACTATATAAGGAGTAGCTTAGGCTAATTATAATATAATTATACGCGGGTGAAACCGCGGGGCGCAGCTAGTATTACAATAAGGATGACTGAAATAATTTAACGTTTTAACGGGCGCTCATTTATAGTTTTCGAGTAACCTCGATCGTTTACCGAAAACTGTCAATGATGTCTGGCAACGCTTGGCGCTGTCAGATTTATAGATGGGTAACCGTTTAACAGTCGGTTCAGGCTCTTCAAAATGAATAGCAGTTTCTAAGCCAAGTCAGAAACCTACTTGCTCGACTCTGAACCGAACCTAACCTAGCCACATAAAAGAAGAGTGATGTGAATCCATCTTTGAATAAATTACAATTTAAAAAGAACATAAAGCATAAAGCATCAAACCCCTATTCCCCGAGGGAGTAGGCAGAGTTGTAAACCCACATTTCAGCAATTCTGTTATTAAGTTCCATGTAATTGGTGGTGATATTATTGCCATCTACTGCGAATTTCTTAACAGAAAAACCCAACAACACTGCCTGACCCGTGAATCCAACCCAGGACCTCATGCTCGCAGGCGCTCTCGCGACCACCAGACCAATGAGACAATGACAAAATTATTACTAACGCTGAAAATAAAGTTAACAAGCTTCAGTCATGATGATAAGCCTCCTTGCTCAGTATTTGCATCTCTTCCTAGAGATAATAATGAAAACAGCTATCTTTCAAGGAGACAATGGAATACAATAGGATGAAAAAGTAATCAATTGTAACTTACCCTAAGCATGACGGTGCGCAGCTGTTCATGGTGTCTGCGGAACCGGCGCATGTGTTCCATACGAGCCTGCAGGCGCTTGTGTGACGGAGAAACACGCCATACCATCTTTAGGTGCTCGTCACGCTTCTTTTTTACTATATCACTATACAAATGGCATAAGAATTAATAGCTTCATAAAAGTAAAAGTCAAGAAAACAGGAATTTGTAGAAAATGTAATTAAACATTATTTTGATTTTGATTTGCATCTTAACTCACCGCAATAATCCCTGCAGTTTTTCGTATTCATCATCCCAACATGAGAACACTTCAAAGCACTGGGTCATCACACGTTCAAAGTCTTCGAAAGGAATGTGCATCAAACGGCGAGTTCCCAACACCTGTATAAAATATTGAAGACTTTAAATAACTATTATTTCAACAAGTACACAACGAACTTCAGACCATATAATTGATCCAATGAACTTTCTTGCAAAACAGGAGGGTTTCAATGTGATTCTAAACTGGAACCTGAGGCATATGGTTTTCTGAGGAGAGATATACTGCTCATATTCTAAAGCGTATCACCGTCCCCGTGAGCTGGGTAAACTAATGTTGAGCTAAATAAAACTAATAATCAATTAAAAAAATAAGTGTTACCTTTAGAAGTTGTTGACCAAGATCGCGCGAGATGGCCTCAACGAGTCTCAAACCACGCTGGATAGGGTATTTGGTTGAACGGATCTTGCGAAGATGGGAGAAAATTTGTTGCACTGCCAACCTGAGAAAAAAAATAGAAAGTGTAAAAGTGTGACTCTGAAATCAACAAAATCAAAATATTGTTTATTCAAATTAGACCATTTGAAATAGTACTTTTTGACAGTCATACATTACAAGACAGTCACCAAAAACGCCCACCCTTCACTGCGTCCTAGTGCTTCACTGGAGAGAAGAAGTGGCACAACAAACTCCCCAGGTAATCATCAGTGTTAAACCTTTTTTTATTGGGAATTTAATTAATTCAAATTTCTTAAGTTTTCCCTTACCTGATCCTTTCCAACTCTGTAGCACTAAGCAGGTCATTGATAGGGAAGTCTTTCATGAGCGGGTTGTAGTCAGAAACAGTTGCAAGAGCTTGCTTCAACCCAGTGTCAGTATCAAATGATACTGTGGCATGGAAACGCTTGCCATATTTCAGAATCTCCAAAGTTAGGGCAACCTAGAAAGTAGGAATAATAGATATAAAGTAGGAATGATTTATCTACCCGGGAGGAGCAGGATCGAATCCTGTTTGTGACCGTATTCTTTTTCCATTTAATATAATAACTTTAGAGTTCGCTAAGCATGCGTTAATGCTTTTCAAAGATTTATCTTGAATAGGAATAATAGATATTGCAAATTAATCAACATACAAACTTTATAATATCATGTAAGAATAATAAAATTATGCATTGCATTATAATATGTAAATGAATGAATAACCTGCCACAAACCCTAAAAGGTATGAATGACATAGCTACCATAGTGAATAATTATGCTAATGTTGTAGAACTCAAGCCAGAAGAATATGTGGACAAACCTCAATGCTTTCCCTCTTTTCCTGGATACGGTGGAGGGCTCTTTCAAGGTTGAGCCAGAAAGAGATTTCTTGTAAGGCTGTGCCATTTGATGGATCACGATCTAGCTTGGTAACCTATGGAAAAGAAAAACATCAAAATTAAGCTATAAATTAGTAAATAAATAAATAATAACATATATGAATCAAATCATTGGTTGAACAAACCTTTTGTATTTCTTTGATCCAGCGGTTGACTCCATTTTGCAATTGGTTTAGGAATGTGGAGTCTTCCACTTTATCACCAAAGTCAGCGACGCGAGGTTTCCGTCCTTCATCAGCAGCTCTAAGACCAACAGAATATAAGTGTAAAATTGTGTAAACCTAAAAAAATTACTTACAAATATTTTTATCCATTACATTTCTGAGATCCTTCAATATATATTGTATTCTTACTTTTAGAGAACATCAAAAATGTTTTTTTCAACACTGTCATTATAATATTAGCATTATTCCTTGCAGAATATATCTAAAAAACAGCTTGTTTATCCGAACACAATTGTGGTAATTAGGAATATATTTACCGTTTAATGACAGCTGCCACAAGGGGATGCACAGGGAGAGTGATCTCAGGGATGTCAATGTTCTGCTGAAGGTGAAGTAGTCCCATCTCTAACTCGGCTATCTTCTTCTCCACTGATGGTGCCATCTTGTCTCCATCCCTGCAATTTATATGAAATATTTCACACATGCAGATATATTTCATGAATTTTAGCCAATTATGTTTATTAATTTTCTTAATTGTAAGACATAAAAATTTATAAAATATAATCTGCCAAAAATCAATAATATGCATATTAACAATTCTTTACCTGTCTGCCCTTCCACTTTCTTTCACATAGCTCTTAAAAAATGGAGCCATTGTTTTGCTGATGAAAGCATGAAGAGTCTCATAAGGGGAACCATCAGACAAGTTAATGAGTCGCAGCTGACTGTGGATAGACTTGTCAGCTTCAATGACGGCACCACGCTTGATGCAGACAAAGGCTGCCACTCGAGAAGATGAGAAGTGAACCTGAATGAAATAATTACCCATTTTTTATGAGAAATTATAACTTTAAATATAACATTGAGGGTGTTATTATGTAGCTATTGTAATATATGGCTTTATTTTTAACTTGCCTCATTGCTGATTTGGTAAGTAACAGCTTCTTTCTCCTCTTCACCTTCAGTTGGTTGTTCACTGTCATCTTCTAAATAATAAGAAAAATAATCAATTTATATTTATTAGTTTGTTATAACTATAAACAGTAGCAACTATAATACAAATATTTGCAACTATGATGTCAAGTCTCAAATAATTGATCATCGGTTGAAATTTGCAATGCTGTATGCAGTAATGCAGGTAGAACGTTTGGAAAAAAGAAGGGTGGACGACATGTTACATACCTTTGGAAGAAAACCTTTGCACATACAACGAAGACACCTGAGGGTCGGAGATAAACTTCCTTATGCAATCTTGGTTCACTTTGTCGTCTAAAGCAGAATTTAATGCCGGTGGAACAATATCATCTTCGGGCAAAAGTACCGTTGCGGCCCTGCGCAAGTAGTTAGCGAAGTCTTGGAAATCGACAACGACCACATTTTGCGACTCGGGTGAATTTTCACTTCCATCCAATGAATCTCCCATGGTCTTTCAGGGAGATTCCAATTTTTCTTATATTTAATCAATAAACTTTGGAAATTGGCCGCAAGTCGCAGTTCAGTTAGGTGCAGCTGTCAATTGACAAGTGATGACGCATCGAGGGGTGTAGTAAAAATCACAGAGTACATTATACATACGGGTAAAAATGAAAAATAGGGTATTTGACACTGATGGAAATAAAATATGAAACTTAGCTATAATGATAGAAGATATTTTATTAGAAATTTTGGTATTTTTGAAAATAATAATAATAACTCGTAAATACATTTAATTCGATAAACAAATTCATAATTTTTAATCTATGTGTCACGTGACTCGAAACACCAATGATTGCGTGACGTCACTACTCAGAGGATTGATTGTCAATTTGCAGTCACTGTGACACATGACACAAAATAAATCGATGAATTTGTTGATATTTCGGAAGCCAGTTGCAACCACTTTCTCCGTATTTCAGTTCAATTTTCGAAATATTGGTATACTACGCACTAATGTGATGATTTACAAAATAGTTTGCTTTGTTTACAATAGTTCTGTTGCGTAATGACGTCACAAAATGGCGATCGTCATTATCGCGCCTTTTGGCACGACTTTTAAAATTTGAATTTTAAACAGCTATTATTTAATCAATAGGTACACAAAAAATTGCAAAATATTTTTTTTAGTTAATCTATACCATATTCTTTAAATTTAGGCCCTTTGTGAAATTTCGTCAATAACCCTATTGTCTAGAGCTGAAAAAATCAAAAATATTACTATTGAATATTTTTATATTCTAGGATTTATAGTGGGTCGTTTTTGGTTAATTTGGAGATAAAAAATATTTACCAAGTGTTGCCAAAGTTAAATATTTTTACATTAGCGATAAAGTGTAGTAATTTGGCACGTTCAATTGCTGTTTGCTGTTTATTTGCTGTACGATGCACAGTAATAACACGGTACAGACAGTACAGGACAGTTCAGACAATATTTCTAGTCCCACTTTGATGCTTGAGATTTTTTTTTTGTGAGACAGCCAGTAACAATGATGTCAAGTGGTTTCAAATAGCCGTATTAGAAATCACTTGACAACCACTATAAGCACCTAGACACGTTCGCCGGGACGTGTCTAGGTGCCTTGAATATAGGCTACATACCTATTTAGGTCGTAGTATAACTTACAGACGATACAATATGGTAGCAATGGTAAAATATTAAGATAAACTAACTATTAACTCCCAGAAGTGACTGAATGTGTCTTTAAAGTGCGAGTTAATAAACTCTTAAGTTGCCACTCTTGAAATCTTGACATCTGTATAACTTTATGAATGGATCTGGCATATAAATCCTTAAATACACCTTTTTTTGACTTAGGATTGGGTCCTCATATAGAGATCAGATCCAGAAACGCCGCTGTGCAAGGCTCATTGGGGCACATCCACGGGGAGACTGTAATGGGGTATTTCCTGAACCCCGCTGGGGAGGCAGCAGGTGACCACTGTGACACCGTCTTTTCTAGGGTGACTTGTTAGGTGGACGGAGTCCTCTCTCTGTGCACTCGTGACCCCAAAGGCGGAATTTTAACTGTTAAGCGTCGGGCTGGTTGTATGTCCGACGCCTTCATCTCCGAGTGTTGTTTTAGACCATGACGGTCGCACCGAAGGAAGCCATTTCCCCCCAGTTCGCGGTCTGCGCCAGCAGAGCCCACATTACTATCGGCACAGGCAGGTCTTGCACCTGATTGAGCCTGTAGGAGATGCGCTCCTTTCTTTTCAACCAGACTTCAATCGAAGTATGTAAAGATGCTTGCTGAACTAGATATCTACATAATATGTATTTCTGTTATAAGTCGTTCGACAAGATTTTTGTAAACAATTAATTCCTTCATACGTACGGAGGGCTTAAGTTATTTTATTCGTTTTAGTAGATTGATTTAATAAAAGCTTTTTTTGAAAAGGCTTTATTTTATTTCAATTTATTAAATAAATTTCTTATTTTTAATTTCTTTGTATTTAATTAATTTATTTTATTCTTTATTGTACACCATAAACATGCATTAAGTAATCTTAATAAATAGAAACAGTACAATGGGCGGCCTTATCGCACACGGCAATATTTTTATATTCTAGGATTTATAGTGGGTCGTTTTATTGTTTTTTGGTTAATTTGGCTTATGTTATGCGCTCTGCCTATACTTATGGCGATATAGCCGTGACGGTATACTACGAGTAAAATTTAATAGAATTCTACTTTCTCATGTGTTTAATCATCATTGTAATTTTTTTTTAATAGACACATGTTTATATGATAAAGGTAAATTTGAAAAGGTGATTTTGTTTTTTAATTGATATTTTATATGATAAAAGTAAACACCATATTTTTTATGTTATACCTACACCAAATTTATGTAACAATGAATACGTACTATATTATATGTACATTGACGGCGGGGCGTGGTTGGTGCAATGGTTGAGAAACCGGCTACTAAGTGGCGAGTCGCGGGTTCGATTCTTGCACGCTCGGAACGAATACACAATAAAGACGCATTGTTTTTAGGCACCGAATTGATGTTGAAACTGAAATTTCAAGAGTAACCTTAATGTTTAGCCAATAGTAAAGTGACAGAGTAGTTAACTTGAGAACATTTAAGCCTGTCTGTGAATTACTAAGAGTTCAAAAAGGATTAAACTCGCTCGCGCGTCCTTTTTTAGCGTGCGAATTAGGTACCTACTAGTACCTAAACATGGGAATATAACGTGATTTTGACTATATATTCGATTATTATTAAGTAAATGGTTAGGTATAGCTGGTAATCAAATCTAGCATTGTCACTCTTTACATTTCCGAAAACTCTTAAAAGCACCTCTTTCCTTTAACGGTATTTTCAATCAAGTCGTCCACATCTCCTTCGCTTTATCCATCACAGTCGACAAAAAATCTGCCTATATCAGCCCACACAGCTTTCCATATTGCGACAGGGGAATAGCAGCTTTACATTCTCAGATTTATAACCCATTTTGCTTCGAGTTATTTTTTGGCAGAATAATACCAGAAGGTGAATATCGGTAGCTCAGGTCATAAAGGCAGTGATTCGAGGAGCGTTTCGTCAGTTTACAAGCTCGCTGTAATAAGATATCGGACGGTCTATCGTCCTGGAAAATGTCTTTATTATGCTCACAGAAACAATGACACCCCGAAAGCTTCGGGAAATATGAGACAGACATTTAGGTAATTCCATCGGCCGGTTTTGGTGTCTGTAATTTCTGGGAAATCCAGAATTGAAAGTAGGTACACTTATTCTATCTTAGGGTCTCTTGTTCACGGCTCGATTTATCGCGGCTATGGAGATACGTCAAAGAAAGCTATGTTCGCTGTTTGATGTTATTTATGCTTTGTGTAGAATTTATTGGATTTCCCCCCCAGGGGTTCCACCTTGTCGTGGTGGGGGGGCTCTAGTAGCCGTGGCTTGGTCACCCACGGTGAAGCTAACGGAACCCGAGGAGGGCCGCTCCTCAGGGCTTTGCCTTCAAGCCCATGTTGGAGCGGCGCCGGCGTAGGTTGCGGGCCTTATGGGGGGTATCGCAACTGAGGTGGGCTGCGGCGCCACCGTTGGATGGCGGACGCGGTGGGGCCGCAGGGGAAGAGGAGTGCCGGTATTGCGAGGCGCCGCTCTCCCTATCCTCTGCGGCCGTAGTGGCAGGCGGCGGGGCCACAGACCTGACCCGTCGCAGGGGACCTTGGGCGTCCAGACACGGGGTCGTCTGGCGCCCATTGCACATGGTCTCCGAGGTGGTTGCGGCACGCCATTAGTCTGGTGTGCCGTAGCGAGGGGGTGCAATACCCAACCCCGTGAGGGAGTCCGGCAACGGACGGCTGCGGGCGGGTTCGCGGTTGTGTGCGAGAGCGTTCCCGCGTCCCGCCCTCAAGCAGCTGAGGAGGTATACTGTGGAGTTTTAGTGGGTTCGAGTCCCACATAACCGCTCTGTCTCCCCGTGTCAGAGCGGTATGCGAGGGCATTTCTCCACATAAAAAAAAAGTATTTATTGGATTTATTGATGTGTACCTATTAATGTAGAAACGCGTACCACGCCGAACTTTTATCTTAGGTTTGTATTGCTATGATTATAATTACTTAGTATATTAGTCAATATTAGTATATATTAGTCAATCGCGTGTTAGTGGTAACACTTTAGTTACGACTTTATTGCTAACAAATAGAATAAAAATATAGAATAAAAATAGAAGGAGTTAGCATGCACGTGCGGTTGACTGTACCTTACAAGTAATGGTTGGCAAATGTTCTGCTTATGTACAATAGGTATATACCTATGTCACATAATTTTCTATGAATAAATAAACATATGTTTTTTTTTTAAACTTTGCCCCACTCTAGGATATTCTTCCTTTATCGTGGGTGCGTTTACAGACATATAACCTCACATGCACACACACCCAGACCCGGAACAATAAGGTATCTGTAAATCATACAAATATTTGCTCCGTGCAGGAATCGAACCTGCGACACGCGGCGCAGCATCCGGTCTCTCAACCACTGCGCCAATCACGCCATCAAATGAAAAGTGTTTTGGGAAATTTTAATTTTTTGTGTTGTGCGACTTTTTAAACAGTGTACCTAACCTAGGTATCATTGGTTGGGGAATCGTTACGGTTTTTCTTTGTGTGGAATTGCATCAATGATTAAGCTGCCTGTTGCCCATTGACTTTCGAAATGTAATAAGTAGGTAGGGCCAGTATAAATATGTATTAAAAAAATACAAAATATGTACAAATAATATTGACCAAAAAAAAGCTAAATTATGTCGTTAAAAACATAACACTCCTTTTTTGGGCAGTCGTGATAAAACATGAGGGGACTGCTGAAAACGAATTCGCTCTGGATACCTAAGTGTGCGAGGGAACATAGGGGTGGTTTCAGTCGTTAAGAGTGTGATAGACTTCTCCGCGTAACTTACGGTGGAGGACATCCATGAGATTTCTAATCGACAACAAAAAAAAGTACGTGGTACGTGGTAGCCACGCGGTGGCTTGAAAGATAATAGGGAGTTACCTATTAACGTGATTTAACAGGTAAGTAGTTATTACATTTGAATAACTTTGGTACCTTTATACCTTTTTGTGTGGAAATCCATCATGGTCGTTGTGCCGCACTCTTACCGACCGACTTAACTACACCTTTATCGAGATTCCGGGATCGCAGCTGCATTTGGCGTAGCTCTAGTATATTCCTAGCAAATGATATCCCATCATTTGAGCAAATTGGTCAAAGTTGGCCTGCACAGACACTGCAATAACAAACTCGCGTACCAAAGTAGTGCGGGCTCTGTCTCGGGCCTGTTGCTGGTGGGGCGACGAATTGCCCACATATAGGTAAGTACCTAACATAGACGTAGAATTTTTAACCGTCACGTCACAAAAATAAGATCTACAAAGAATAAAAATAACCAAAATACGTACACCTATAGGATATTTTTTTTGTAAAAATATTCATTTAGGTACCATTGAAATATTGATAATAAACATTACATTTCATACATCCAAATATCATGATTTATGAAGAAAAGCATTGAAATTGAAAATATTTATTTAGATACATATTTATCCGGGCCCTAGTAATAAGTATATATGATTTCAATTAAAATAAATACACTTCCAGTTCTACCTCGGACCGCAATATTTGAAATACGTAACTTTGAAAACGAAAAAATACTCTCTCGGTCTATACGCACAGCAAATTCTATTACAAAATAAACACTGAGCAACTTTTCCACGGGAGTTTTTATTTCGTACTTAATTACTTTAAAAGCAAAACGTACAAAATGAGACTCTCAATGAATGGGAAAAGGGAACCCGTTTAGAATTGCCTTCGATACACATTTAGTGTTACCAGATGAAATTGATTCGAAATTCGAAAGTTTTGTATGTATGCCACCTATCGTTAAGTTTTCTTTCTGTAGCAATCCTATTTCGCTAGTTCCCAAGTTTCCGAAGAAAGGGTGAAACGTTTTCGTGTGGTAATTTGTCGCTAAAATCCTTATTTATTGCAACAGAGAAGTTGGATCGGCCCCGGGGGCAAATTCGCAAACTTTGCTCCTTTAACTTCGCTTCACCGAGTACCGACACCTTGAGCACATATTGAGGTTGAATCCTCGTTTTCTTGTTTCAATAGAATTATGGAGGATTACTTTAATACTTACTTACTGTTTTGTTATCTAAGGCCGTTAAAGTTTTTTTTCCGTTAATTAAAGTCGTGTTTACAATACCTAATACTTTTTGGTTGATGATTTTAAATGAGGCACTAGCGTTCTAGCGAACTTTGATACCTACTCAGAATAGGAATAGTAAAATAAGTTCTTAATATTGTGTGGGCGATACGCATGTCTTCTCTCACATGGGGCTGGATAACTTTATTGGAAAACCGTGGGTGTATAACGTTAGGTGGGTTTCCATTTAACCTTTCGGAGACGGTAAACATGACGATTATGATAATTATGGAGCGAAATTTAGGCGGAACTGTGGCATAAGAGGTGCGCTAAATTAAGAGATAGAAGTTGAAGAGAAATTTATTTGTATATTTTACACTAATTAAGTATATAAATCAATTTTTTTTTTCTAAACTAAGCTTGAGTCTAGGCTGTACGTAAACAATCTGTGTTAAAAAAAAATTGTCTAATGAATGAGATCCACATCAAACTATGAATGGTTACGGGTGCTTTTAACTCTGACTTGTGCATCAATCACATAGACAAAAGAATATAAAGAAAATAAATAAAAATTATAAGAACATTCATAAGACATGCTAAAACATGTTTATTTAATACTTGTGGAGTGCAATAAAATATCTACTTCCAACAGGCGCTGACTGAATGTTAGAGGTTTGGTACATCAATATGAGAAAAATATCTTGTGTTCTTATACTTATTGATGGTGTGGTAGTTCCCGATGTCCTGGTATGACGTTATCAGTATTTCATTCAATTTTGATAGTTGAAGAAACATTACCGTTCTAGGGATTTTTTTTTTCTAAATCGATGGTTTTTAATTTACGTCATGTTTTTTTTATCTTTCCTCACACTGGGAATTAATTACTCTTGTATAGTGGGCGCGTTTACAGACACAAATCTACCACCGAGACTCGGAGCAATTATTTGTAGATTATACTAATATAAGTTCCGTGCGGGAATCGAACACGTGACAGGTGTCGCAGCATCCGGTCTCTCGACTACTGCGCCAACCGTGCAGTTTGTTGGTATGATTTGGACGAACCTTTCCCTCAACCATTTGGGCTGAAATGCACATAGGTACGTTTTGTTTTGCTAATTTAATTGTTTTTTAAAAGGTTAAATATCTAATAATATTTATTGTTATTTATTCATACAACTTGTTTTATTGGCAATATTTATTTTTGGACTACGATATGCTTCTATAGGCAATATATCGTTGCAAACTTTTGTATGAAAAATACTCTATTGTTCTGCTGGATGGCGACTCTCATACAATTCCATTGTAACAGTAGGTTATCGCGCCACTCGTAGTTTGCGGTCAAACAATACGGACATCAACTCCGTTCAATAGAGAATCGATTGAACCTTTTACTTGGTCCACTAAGTTGTGGTACAAAGGAATACTTCATTTTAATAAATCTATACTATGTTAATGGATTTTGGGTCGAAAAGCTCCAGTTTATTTAGCCATAAATTAGCTGTAATAGTCCCTATAAAATGAAATTCTTTAAAAGTCATTTTTCTTATTCGTCTTTTTTGTCTTTACAAAACTTTCTAGAACATTCTGGTCATGTTTGTACTGCTTTATGGACCACCTTCGTTATTCAGTTAACAAGTCTATTTTAAAACTTCTAGACAATTTTCGGACTAATGAGATAGATTTTAGTACCCATTCCCCATCAATTGACGTTTAGTGCTACATACTCACATATTAGGTACAAGATATGCCCCACGGTTCACCCACGTATAATTATATTATAATAACCTCCTTAGTACTAACCAACAAATGGAAAATAATTCACAGTTAAGCTCTCCTTGCCAATGCTCAGTTCTCATCGTGCGGTCAGGTTATGCGTCACACGGCTCGTTCGCGCGAGTGGTGAAATATTTATGCGTTCAAATAACATGCCATATAGGGCAAAGTTTCATCATAATATATCGTCTTGATGATGAAGTAACTATCCTGCCTTTTAATAACTAATAGGTACTAAAATCACTTTTAAATTTTCAACCAATTTTTGTCGCAAATTACTTTAATGTGGCTTATGACTTACAACATTTTAGGCTAGCTGAGAGGATTATTTTTACTATTCCTCATAAATCTAGCTACAATATACAAAAATATTTTTTTGAATCCGCCTGATAGTTCCAGATATAAGCGCGTTTAAACACACAAACAAAAAAACTCTTCCGCTTTATAATATTAGTATAGATTAATGAGAGACCAAGGGCTATCTACGGTAAGTAGAGAATTTGGACAGCAGATAATTGTTGAGAAAAGTGAGTATTTACGAACACACACTTGACATATATAATATGGACATATGTATTGAGGATATGATTGGGATAAGGAAGCTATTGTCATATCCGTAAATATTATATGGTTCTCGGTAAGGTAATCCAATAATTATTATCATCGAGAATCGAACGATCAAATTATAAAGGTATGTTGAACTTTGTCTTCTATCATAAGTCTCATTAACCCAACGAGATGCTTATAGCATTTCTAGGAAGAAAGTTAAGAATTAAAAAATTGCATCTTTAGTCACATTCAGTGTAACAAATTTTAGGATGAACATAATTGGATATCAGTACAATCCATATCTACTGAAAGATACCAAAAAAACCTTAACTATTCCTATATAGACGAGTAGACTATGACTTAGATATTTAACTACACACATAGGAATCCAAAATAATTACTCCATTACATATTATATCTATACAGACTAAACATACCTTTCTATTTAATTATGGAACATTTATAGTCACTATTAAATAAACTGGGAACTGAACTTTTTTTTCAGGTCGGTTTCGTTATTATTAAGGGGCGATTTAAAGCTACTGGCTCGGCGCGAGCCGGCACGAGCAAGGGCATACTGAGGTTTTCGGCGATGGACGCGGACCTCGCCGGTGAGGTCGGTAGGCGGTCGAGCGAGTCGTAGTGTTTTTAAGACAATTGTAAATCGATGGAAATTTAAAGGAATGTGACGACTTGGGATGATAAGATATATTTCTACAAGCTGTTGATCAGTATCCGTGCCATATTTAAGGATGTGTCCTTTCACAAAATCGCTGAATTTATTTATCAAAATATTTAGATTTTGTGTGATTCACATTGATAGTTATAGAAAAATACGTTGGGTACCACAGAATCATCCATATTAAAGCAGGGCGATGTTCATAACTACACTCATCTAATAACAGGCACAGACGTGAGACGATGGCTGAAGCTCTTAATTCAGAAAGGCGATCGTCTTTGTCGGTAACTCGGCTATTCTGGTCACGTTGCACTTAATCACTCTTCTAATTACTTCATGCATACCTAGTTATTTGCTGACGGTATACTAACTAGATTTTAAGAGCAGTTGATTTGATCAACGACTTCCGAGACAGGGGTAGAGTATTTTTTTAATCCTTTTCATTTAAGAATAGTAGTAAACGAATACGTTATAATGCTTTAACATTATGCAGATTATGCTTCTTATAAGTAAAATCCAAGAGGATTTTGTTGTAATCGCGTGGCTAGAAGGCGGGTAAGTGCGTAGGCATGGCATAGCATCTACGTATGGCAGCGGTGGCGGCGCGGCGCGGCGGTGGGCGGCGCGGAGGCGGCGCGGGCGGCGTGTGTAAAAACGCGTAGTACAAATTTCGCCACTGCTAAATGCTACGCGTATATATGCTATAGTACGTCATTTATTGATTTGCCTGCCTCGTAGGTCTAGTGGTCCCATGCGCGAATGATGAGCGTGAGGTCTCGGGTTCGAATCCAGAGTAAAGCAAAGTATTTTTTTTTTCAAAATTGGAATTTGATTTGGCCACCAACTCGCCTAATGGTAAGCGACGGTGTGGTCGAGGATGGAGCGCATAGATCCAGAAGAAATCTTTTCACTCTAAGTTCTAAGTCTAAACATTGACAACTATGTTAATCAAACATTCAACAATACGAAACTAATAACATTTGGTTTGAAACAATAATTAGGTGGAAACTACAGTAATTTCGGGTAACTACAAATACTTGCGAATTATTGATAAAATTGTAATATTCCACAAATAAGTTATAGTTTTACATCAACTCTCAATGCAAAAAATCATTAGGTACTGCCGAATATTCCCAAAGTAAATTTTTCCATAGTACCTAACTTGCGTCTCTGCAAGTTTTGCGAATACTCGTTCTATTCAGTAATTACATTTAGCGCTTGCATATGTAATCCTGTTCATGAAAGTGAAGCTCTGCTTTGTATAAAAATATGCTACTATTTTTGACGCTGTGCTTAAAATGCACATGCTAAACAAAGTGAAAACAATACTTTGATGTGAACTTTATGCTTATAAAGGCATTAAGGTATATCTACTACATATTTTTACACGCTTTATATTAGCTACAAGTGAAGCTGTTGTATGTTTGTATGTTTGTAACCGACTCCTTAGGTCGCTATTTTGACCCACTTCCCGGTTTCCGATTGAGCTGTAATTTTGCATACACGTTTAGTTTGGATGACAATGCATGGTGAGCTAAGTGAAGTCACCCTTAATCCAACATGGCGGACTTCCAAAGATGGCAGACTAGTAATTTTTTATGAACTCCCGCGATATGAGTATCAAATGAAAGGGTTTGCTGAGAAGAATACGAAAAATAAAATGACGTCACTCTAAATTCAATATGGTGGACGCTCCAAAATGGGAGCAAAATCTTATTATTCAGATAAATCTACGAAAAGCATAAGACTAAAAAAGCAAAAATAAATAATAGTTTACAAAACTAAAAAAACACGCTTTTGTAACTACTCGAACTAAAAAGTAGAAAATAATTTCCTATAAATGCAAAAACAAAATAGAGTGATTATGAAAAAAACATTTTATCGTAAAAAAGCGTGGGGTGCTTCTTAAGATATTTTATAATAAGTTCAATTAAATATTTACAACAATTGACATCGAGCAACCCACGCTTTATTACTACGATAAAATGTTTTTTTCTTAATCACTCTATTTTGTTTTAGCATTATTTTCTACTTTTTAGTTCGAGTCGTTACAAAAGCGTGTTTTTTATTTTTTTATTTGAAAAGAAAAGGACTAGCTTGTGGTCCGGTTTTTGCACAACATCGGTTATTGCAGAGAAAATTGCAATTGGTACGAGTTTTTAAAAGTTACCTGCAATTTGGTTAATCTTATTCAAAACATGAATCATTATTCTAGGAGCTCCTTTGATCTACATATAATTGTTCCGGGTTGGGTGTGTGTGCATGTGAGATTATATACCTGTAAACGCACCCACGATACAGGAAGAAAATCCTAGTGTGGTGCAACGTTTAAAAAAAGTAGTTTAGCATCACCCTTTTTCACTATTATTTCATTATAAGCGGATGATTGTAATTGACTATGGTAATTGATGTGCAACAACATTGTCTCATAATACTATTTACTTACAACATTATTTTTAGTATATACTAATTCTGAAAGTAGTTTGTTCAGAATGAGTAACAGAATTGATTGTAGTAATTTTTACAGCATGTTTTAATTATCCAAATAATTATAATAAAACAACTTTTAACCGGATTAATCGCGTGTATTATTGGTTTTTGTTTTTCCTGACGTTTCGAACACTTTGCAGCGTTCGTGTTGTTTGTCTATACTGGACTAGTGCGGGTGTTTTCCAGAGAATTACATTCTAGTAACTAGTATCGAAAGAGGTTTATATAACTTTTCAGAATTTCCTGAGGTTCTGTGCGAGCACTAACGTTTTTTAATATAAAGACAACCCACTGACCAATAAAATCGTGTCATGTTGTCAGATTTTTTTTCATCATGAGATAGTTGCCTAGGCTAGAAAAATAAAACAATATTTCTTTAAAGCTCTACTTCTAGCTCTACTACTAGCTTCGAATCAATTTTGGGAGTTAAATTCAATAATATTACGTACTTTGGGATATTAGTTAAGGTTATTACGCGAGTTTATGGCCAGCACGCCTCGTCACGTTACGTTATTGAGGTATAATTATTTTGGCCTAAATTCTAACGTCGTCGTTATCGTCGCCTAACAAGCCTACTAACATTAGTGGTTGGCCTTAGCACACAAGATCTCCTAATCACTGTGACGAGGCCACAACAGAGGGCAGAATATGCAGACTGCTTCTATTACACTGCGTTGCACTCTCCTTAATTATAGTAAATGCACAATGAGGGCTGGATTTACGCGTCAATGTAGAAAGTCTTCGCAAACAATGTATAGGCACAGGTACGAGCTTTTCACCAGATTACAAAAGTTACAGAAGAAACGATAATAAAGGCCGAACGAACGCCGGAATAGAAACTGTCTACGTTTACGTCTAAAAGAGAAATCTCAATTCGTTCTACTGTTAAATGTGATGTGATAGATGATATTGGACTTTCTGTTGTAACGGAAAGTAACTTGGAGAAAAAGTTACGTCTACATGCTTAAGGAAATTCTTATATCTTGAAGATTGTCTTTTTATAGGAGCCGTGTAAGAAGTTTTCAGAGGTGCGATTCTAGGTAGTACAGATATAACCTATGTTTTATAGTTCTTCGTTCTATTGAGAGGCACATATGTTATCGGCATAGCGACTAATTTGTACCGGTGTTATTAGCATCGTATTTAGTACATACTGCAATCGCTTCTAATTTGCAAACGTGATAATTTGGGCGTATAATACACCCGCGTTGCGGTCATGTTAATTATTGACAACTTGTAGGTACCTAGTAGGGTTTCACATTCGCATCGGCCGTTGTGTTAATGATTATGGCTTCGTTTCGACCGATGTAGGATAATTATATTGTTCATGTAGTTATTTTAACTTTTGCGTAGTAACACCCGAATTATACCGCTCCAATTTCAATACCTATTATTATCTCCTGAATTTCATAAGGCGTCTTCTTGATTTCTTATCCATAAAGTTAATTACGTTACATACTTTTTGGATAATTAGTGAACAATTATAATGATCTACTGGTTAAAAAGAAACAATAGCGTTCGTGATTTTGATTAATATATGACAGTATTTATTGGTAGGTATATTGAACGCTGATTAGTTAACATTCAACTTACATTACGTTTAATGACAATAGTAATGTTAATGAAAAACAAACAAAATGACTTGAGTCACGCAACAAGGTTGTCAAAACATCCAGTCTTCGCAAACATTTATATTTAAATTGTGGTACCTACTTGATATTTGACATGCCTTCAATTTTTGAATGTAGAACTTTCCAGGCACGAAAGTTGGTACAATTCGGGATTAGTGTGGCAACCCTGAGAAATGGGAGGAATGGAGGATGGAATTGGAAAAGTTGAGGCGGGGCGGCGGCTCGCGAGGATTACTGCTAGCTGTTTGGCACATTGCGACGTGTACAAAGTTTCATTGGTACCTACGTCACTACAATGTCTGTTTCCTTGGAACTTGCATATTTTCCTTTCGAAAAGTACTTTCAAAATGTGTTTTCCTCCGACCAAGAATGCTGACTCGATCCCCAACCTTACTGGCAAAGTTTCTTACATAGTTTTTTGTCGAGATTGTTTGTCGTTAGAAAAAAGGACGGCCTAGTTTGTTGACATAATACTTACTGACTGTACCTATATTTAAAGAGTTAATGATGTTGAATTAGATTTCTGACTGTGTTATCTGAATTGTGTTTTTACTTAGGTCTTTCTCAAGCACTATTTGATATTTTATGTATTTAAATAATTCTAAAACAGTTTTTTTATACTTTTTATGATAATTTTACAAATACAATACTACTCGTGTATAAGCTTCGCACTAGGGTAGTCCCTCCAGAATATTAAACAAATACCGTAGCTCCACAGGATAATTAATGAACATTTTTCGTATATTAATAAAACACAGCACTCGTCGCTTTTAAAATTGAAAACACCAGTTCTTATTTACTAATTATATATTAATTTGCTTCTCAAATTCATCGAAGCTCAAGTTGTGCATTGTGCAGCAGCACAGTGTAATTACATACAGGAAAATTATTTGAACGTTTGTGCATGTTTATTTCTTCATGTTGCTCATAACAGCAAAGGCTTTGTAAGCCCAGTTGATAAGCTGGAATAGAGTAAAGCTATTACAATTCCGTAATTAGTTGTCTCATAAAAAAACTACACCAAATGTAATGATAGCCAAACATACAATTTAACTTGACAAAAGATTTCGTGAATGTATTAACAAGCAGGTTAGTATCTCGTCTGACTAAGTAAACTAAGCCGGCTAATGAAGTGAATAGATAACCAAGAACAGTACAACCGTATAATATTAACTGGCTTAATTAATTGAAAACCTATGAGTCAGTGAGCTTTTGATATTACCTAATCCTTCTCTAATAAGACGGAGGTAAGCTGGACGTGGTGACAGACTAAGATGATTTCATTATTTTTGTTTTGTACAACATAATTATGCTAGTTAAAATTAATATTCTTTTTAGGGTTCCGTATCCCAAAAGGAAAAAACGGCACTTATAGGATTACTTTGTTGTCCGTCTGTCTGTCTGTCTATCTGTTGTGTGTGTTCGAGAACGCGTGAAGGTATCGAGTTGAAATTAAAACCATATACTCAGGTCTACAGTCCCTTGAAGACGTGAAAACATACCTAGAACTATGAAATTTGGCAAGTAATATCGTTTATAAGTACTACAAGTACAGAGAAAAATCTGAAACTGTACATCTGTATTTAAATCAAGCCTATAAAATATAGCCTTTATTTAAAGTATGTAATCAGTCATCGAGGTTAAGCAACGGTATGAACAATGATAGATTACATACAAAAAAAAACAAAACTACTTGAATCCTGAACTATTTATAATATGTACCTACAAATTTGTACGGAACCCTCGGTGTGCTAGTCTGACTCACGCCTGTCCGGTTTTTTAACATTTTATCGCCATATATTGGGTCGGCACAAAAGTAATGAGACACTCTACAAAACTCTATACATTTCCTTTCTTAAGTTAATTGTTTTCGATAATATTCTAATATGTTGTAGAACATTCTAGGTACTTCTAATGTGAGGGTATATAAAGCCGCCCTCGCGATTGGTTTAGTCAGTTTGAAGAAAAATGGACGAGCGACAAGTTCGAACACTATACATAAACGAGTAATTGTTAGGCCACAGTGCGCGGGCTGCGGCTGACAAGATCAACACTGCATTGGGCACTGGAAGTACTAGCCATGCCACGGTGCCCAGATGGTTTGACCGTTTTGAATCAGGAGACAGTAGTCTTGAAAGTCAGTCACGCTCAGGACGACCACCTGCATTCAATGATGACGATTTACGCCGCGAACTGGAGTCGTATCCGGATGCTACCACTCGTGAATTAGCGGAAGCACTTAACTGCAGTCACCACGCTGTGGAATACCATCTGCATGAGCTTGGGTATCGAAAAGTTTTGGCTCGATGGGTACCGCACATCCTTACCGACGCCAGTCGTGCAGTCCGTGTCACCATCTGTCAATCACTTTTGCTGCGACCCCGACGTAAAGAGATTTTGTCTGATCTTTCTTTTTGGACGTCGTACTTTTTGGCTGCCTCGAGAAGAAACGCCACCAACTCAACCGAAGCTGAGTCAAAAGAACCGCTTAAAAGTTCTGCTTTGCTGTTTCTGGGACGCGCAAGGCATGCTGTTTCATGAACTATTACACAATGAAACTGTAGAAGCTAACAAATATTTAACCCAGCTCACCGAACTATCTTCTACTATCAAAAAAAAAAACGACGAAGACGAGTCAATGTAATTTTACTACATGATAACGCTCGACCTCACGTCGCATCTACCGTTCGCCAACAGCTGTAGAACTTGGGCTGGGAGACGATACCCCACCCACCTTACTCTCCAGACCTCGCACCATCAGACTATCATTTGTTTAGAGCCTTGAAACAACATTTGCGGGGTAAACAATTTAATGATTTCCATGATGTACAGGCGGAGTTGAACAACTTTTTCGAGGCACAGCCATCAGAGTTCTGGGCGAAAGGCATCCAAGCTTTGCCGGATCGTTGGCAAGAAGTCTTAGATGCTAATGGTGATTACATCATTGAATAAGCTTTTTGTATTGTAATAATAATAAAAAAAATATAAAACGTAAACCAAGTGTCTCATTACTTTTGTGCCAACTCAATAAATATAATTATTCTTCGTTATTGCGACTTTAAGCTCTCAGCGACCGACTATCCAGCCAATGTTATGTAAAGACGGTAAAAATATTCTTACTACTACTAAGCAGCGGTCTTGCATTGACAATAGCTTTTAATATGCCATAAAATTCGCCATTTCTACACATGTTCTAAAAAGTTAAAACCCTATTTCGCCTCCTCAACTACTAATATCGGGGCAATTTGTATGGTCGAACTGTCACAATGAAAACTATTGATAAACTACTTTACTAAGTGAGTTGCACTATTACCCCGGTGGTTACCAAGACTAAATCCAATAGCCCCTCTCTCACCGATTGTCCGATGCTCTTTCGTTTTTCAGTATAATTTGCCTCATTACTCACAGAATAATCAAAACTTTGCATAGCCGGGCGCTGTAACTCCTTCGTTTACTGATAAATATTTTATCTCAGGCTATCAGATTATATAAATAATTTACAACTTGAGAATCACTTTGTTTCACAGCAAAAGCATCTCAAAGCAAATAGCAATGACATTAATTTATTATATCTTTTGTTTGCTCACGAAAATCTAGCACTTTAAGGCGAGAATGGCATACAACTTAGAACGGTTATCAATGACACCAACTTCAATTTACACGATTTCATTAATCATTGGATGAACTAAAGTAATATCAAGCTTTAATCGTTTGATAAGGATTAGAGAACAAATTTTCTTACAACTGTGTATGTGTCAAGTGATAAAGTGAATATCTTGCCAGCCGTGAGCCTCAAAGGACGTTTGCATCTTTCCAAGAAGACGATGATAAGCATGTTGGTCTTGCGGTCACTTTTCATCCAAGGTCCTTCATAGGCAGCTTTTGCGAGATCAGTACTCTGTAACATATATAATTTTTTGTTATGTAATATAGAATATACTATGGTGCAATTGAACAGATCAGTAGACGAAGTAGCTGCTGTTGACACGACAATCGCAATGTTTAGCGGTGAACATAACCAGTTTAAAACGGGTGCTTGGGGCTGCCGGTACGCCGAGACCAAAACTATCGATGGAAAATACAAGCAAAGGTATTCTCTATCTTAACCGTTTTTAACTTTTTACGGCACTGCCCTGTAGTTAGGGTAATTTACTGACTGCTGTAATGATTACCTTCCAGATCAATTCATCACCGAACCAGCAAAGTATGAACACTTCAATCAGCATGCACGTTAGATATATGCCCATCCACGCTATCTGCATCGGATGGCTGCTCGGGTTTTCGATCTGAACGGGAAAGCAAAATCGTAAAACCGAAGCTTGTAAATAATGTAATAATATCTTTTTTTATTAACATTGAAAGATATACGGGACACGATCCTGCGACCATTGTCAAACTGTGACATCCTAGCTGAGCTATTGTGTCGTCTTAAGGAGACTCCTGCTGATATCTATTAGCAATTAGCAATCATTTACCGATTACTGATTAATAAGATTATATAGAAATCTGAAAATACTGGAAAATAATCAAATATTAAGGATGTGAAGTTTAACAAAACGTACATAAAATCATAATTGAACAAGAAAGGTGAAAAAAAAAATTGCTAAAAATTTAATACTGTTCAATAAAAAATAAAATAAAATAAAAAGTTAATGATCATGAAGACGACAAACGTCTATGACCTTTATCATCCTTTTGTACAGTATTTATAGTCAACCAAAATAATCAAGACACCAGTTACGTCTCTACATACATTTTTTTTAAAGTAATTACACCAACCGATAGGAACTGAATTCCGATTAAACAAAGCACCATGACGCTCAGCATGAACTGCAAAGCTGACGCCAAACTGAAAGCGCTCTCAATCATTGACACGTATCTGAAAATCAATTTGTTTTACAACACTCGTTTACGAAGCAAAAATTGTGTCATCCATTTTATCTGTGCAAATGAAATTGTATTTTAGGTATCCGTTTAACGTTAAAAACGGTTTGTAATAATAAAAATATTTACTACATTCATGCAGCTGCATTCACCGCAGGGATATGATCTTCCAAATTCCTTGGCAGATTCCGTTGTTAAGCAAATTTGTCACAGTTGGCTTGCACAGACACACCTGTGTGGAACGCGCGCATAAGTTGCGTTCCCCGACTAGTGCTTGTTGCTGTTTGGGCGACGAATTACTGAATTACTTACTTACACCCTTTTATTCTTTTCATTTAATAATCTTAGAATTTCGTGTTTTTATTCACAAAGTGGGCAACTTCAAATTGACTTTAGCCTGAATATTTGATATATTTAACAACATAATGTTTTGTTTCTAAACTTCATATCGTTCTATGTTAAATTCGTAATAAACAAGCAACCTTTCATTATATCAGTAGATGTTAACACTAACATAATAACATGTCTTCGTTATTTAGATATAATAAATAATCAGAATATAGTGAGATTATGGTGTACATTCTGAGCCAACTAAACTAAAATGAAACCATTGCTGGTCTTTTACTTACAATTACTACAAAAGCGAGACAGGCTGAATTGAGACAGGTTAAGTTCGAATTCGGGCACATCTGACAAACATTTTGGAAAAAAAATATTGTCGGCACACTTAGGTGGCCCCTAAAATTAGGGGCCATCAAATTAAAATTGTAACATGACAATCTAACGTTTCTTAATTTGTTCCGTTTCGCTCACATAGCGCAGCTCCTGTTAGTAAAATGCAAACCAAATTAAAATATACCCTTACACGAAAAAGCAGAAAAAATATTTGAAGAATTACATTAAATTTCTTGTAACTTTTTTGTGCATGTAACAAAATTTATGATCAATTAAGGGCTTATTGAACTATTATTATTCATGAAATGTGACTATAGTCATTCTAAGACTACTGTGTAGTTTGAATAAAAAAATACACTACTAATGATGACGCATGAATGTAGCAATTCATTATTGGTATTATATTAATATATATAATGTAACAACGATGGCTTACTAAGTCACTACTAATTAGTTATGATATTACGGCTTCAGAGATTCAATTAACTTACATTATGTAGGTAAGTTGAATAGTATAGGTAAGTAATAAACATACGTTCTCGCGTAATTAATATAAATGATCTATAGTAATTGTTATAATCCAAACTATCCATTTTTAAAGTTTTATTTAAATTATTTTATCTTTGCCGCATAAAATGAGAAATCCCTAATATTATAATAAATCTGAAAGTTTGTCTGTTTTTGCATAGTGTATAAGCATGACCCGAAGAACATAATATAGGATACAATTAATTCCGAGAAAAAAACAATAAACTTGGGGAGAAACATGTACGTTATTTTGTTGGTTACATTTGAATGAGACGAACTACGCAGGAAATACCGCCGGCGAAAGCTCAGACTGCCTCGTTGGTCCATTGGTTCCGAGCGCAATTGCGGAGTATGAGGTCTTGGGTTCGATTTCCAGGCCGAGCAAAGAGTTATTGGGTTTTTAGAAAATTCACAATTGCAGTCCGGATTTTGGAATTGTGCCCCGTTGATGGCAGTAGGCTCACCACCTATTATTACATGGGACTGAATAACAGTATTGGAGAAATGTGGGTGTACAATTGTGTACACCTCTGCCTACCCACCTTGGGGAATACAGGCATGGTGCTATGTATGTATGAAAGCTCCGTCACAATCAATACTAACTTCCATTAAAAAGCCCCATAATTATTGCGTGTATACACTAGAGCCTCATTTAACACTTGATATTGACTTTAAAGTAACCCATACAAGTAGTGACACGTTGTCTTTCCGCCGGCATCGCGCTGGCCGTGCCTGATACGATCACCCCTTTTCCTCACTAGTAGATAGAACACTGATAAACTTTCCATTGTACTTGAGAACCTAGATTAGCTCAATTTATAACACCGACACGGCTCCTTCCCAACTAAATCTTACGCTTTTGTTAAAAGCCATATCGGTGTAATCTTTACAAAAAATTGATTTGTTAGTATTGTTTATTAACAAGATGAACTAATAAAAAAAATAAAAAGCACGCCTGCCATGTGTATTTTTTTTCTCACCTTTTTGTGTACCATAACCACTATATCACTTTTTTTAATCTTACTAGCCTACTATCTTACTAGCTTACTAGGGATATCTAATGTAAGGATTCTATCGATAACCCACACATCTAAATCGGTTCAGGCATTTAGCATTTATGGTGGAATAAAGAAACTCACAAATATACATACATGAACCCTAAAAATATAACACTCCTTTTTTGGGCAGTAGTGTAAAAAGGGGGTCAGGTTTGCATTTTTTTAAATATACCTACTTCACTTTATAGCGTGTAACAGTAGTCTGTGGTCATGCTTTGAGGGGTGAATGTACGCATATGAATATACGAACAAATGAAAAAAATAAAAATTTGGTCCTTCATAGAAATATTCATACCCCCCAAAGTATGACCACAGACTTCTGTTGCACATTGTATAAGTAATGTTTACATGGAATATAGCACTAGGAAATAAGATTGGGTATTGTCAAAAGATAATTGCCAAAATCCCTAACCTAATGAAAATAAATGTCGATTTTGTGATGTAATTCCAATTCATTTGTAGTTTAAACAAACTTTCCTAAATATTCACGTCCCGCATATTCGTGCACCTTTTACTAAACTATAAGCTAATGACCTAAATGCAGATCTCCTCAATAAACTTGACCGCCTTCTTAATAGCTGCATTCGATTCGTTTTCAATCTCCGTAAATATGACCATGTGTCTGAGTTTCGAGCACGTCTCAATTGGTTTCCTATCCGACAGCGTAGGGTGCAACGAGCGTTGACCACTTTATTCTCTTTCTTAGACTCTCCTTTTTCTCCTTGTTATCTATCATCTCACTTTAATTACATTTGTTCAAATCATAATAAAAATCTTCGTTCTTCGTATAACCGTCTTTTACAATGTCCCACTTATCATTCTAACTTTCTGCACTCTTCCTTCTTCGTTCAGTCCATACTCTTATGGAATGCGCTCCCCAAGGATATCAGGCTGGCCAAGAGTCGCTATACCTTTAAAATTAATGTTCGCAAACATCTTCAGAGGAAATTGACAGAGTCATCTCATAATTGATTTTTATTATTTTATTTATTTTATATATTTATGTAAGTATGTATACTTCCATTTATTTAAGTAGTATTATTATGTATTTATTTTTGAGTTATATATAGTATGTGTATATTTTACTATAATTAGTGTCTCCTAAATAAGAATCTTTTAATGCACCTGCCACGTTATTTCTGCATCACTCTAAGGTTGACTGGTAGAAAATGCCTTTGGCATTAAGTCCGCCTCTGTACAATATTAAGTTGTGCGTAAAGCATTAATAAAATAAATAAATAAATAAGCAAGTATTATTACTGAACATATAATATATTTTATAGTACTACCGTATGATGCAGTTGTGGTGTTTGATGCAGTCTTTGAGCACGGTCCGCACGTAATATTGTTCTGAATATTCCTCGATATATTTGTTTTCTGCCAAGTCCTTTTTGCGCTGTCTCTCAGCCACTAGGTCGAAGTTCCGCAAGTTGAATGCTAGTATTTCTATTTGTCCGACTGAGAAATGAAAAATCTCAATTTTAGATGCCGTTTCAAAAGCCAAATTAACTTATATGTATTACTAGCTGATGTCGCGACCAAAAGTAATCATGAAATTTTGATCCTGTTCCCGCTTTCCAATTACCGCTTTATAATTGTCCATTTTTTAAAGTATTAAAATGGATAGAGTATGTTATCCTTAAGAGATAGACATATGCCATTCTAAACTTTTCTGTGGACCTATATAAGATACACAATTCCACCATACATTATTTTGTTATATCTCAAAGGGTTTAGGCAGCGTTTTCTTTGAAAGCTCCCAGACGGCTTATTTTTTCCGTCACCTCCTACAAATATCATTATATTTTAGCCAATGTATAAAAAAACTTGAAAAATTATATATTGAAACCTTGCTCTTGCTCCGCATTAAAATCCGTGGCGTAGCGACAGCGGGAAGCGACTTTGTTTTATACTATGTAGTGATACTTATCATAATCTGAAAGTATTATTTAACAGTTCAAGGAAATTAATTTGCTAGTTAAGCTTAAAAAGGTTTTTATTAAAATTATAATTGAGTTTCTGTGTATTTCATCGAAAAAGTCTCATTAGACATACAATAAGTTATTATAATCAGGATTACCTAGAATTGTGATTATTTGAAATGGACATATTTAACCATTTTCTGGGGCTGATGACAAGTTTTCTGAAGTGAATATAGAGCTGTTGACGTGATTACGAGAGTAGTAACACACATACTTACTAGGTATGCTTCGTATAATATTAATGATGTTATGAATTGCGTCGTAGACCTCAACTGCTACGGTAATTCGTAGCAGTCGTGGTGTAGCGCTACGCAAGCGTATCGATCGTAGTGATTTAAAATTTTATCAGTGGGTTTGAACATGTAATAATAGTATATCGTGGCTGTCAATATTTACAATAACACCTTTAGGATTATTAAACGAACTTTCAGAATCGGTGCCAACGGCTTGCAGTACAATTGAAAAGAAACTGAATATTCCTCTAATTTACATAAAATGACAAATATAAAATTAGTATTGTAAGTGTGCTCTTACTGGCTGAAGCAACAAATGCCGCTAATATAGTGTCCATAACCCCATCTATGATACACGTCGCTGGCTTATAGTATATCTGTAAAAAATGGAAATCATTACGATTATTCTCATGTAACTAAAAATATATTAAACTATTTTTTCTACAGGATATTAAAAGTATCTAATATATCGATTGTATTTAAAACCTGTATTTGTACATATCACGTTAGGCTGTCTTAGTGTCCCATTATATTAGTTTCTGAGAAGTTAAAATGAATAAAAGATAAGCAACTTTCTTACGTGATGGATATAAACAGCTTCATAAGCTGGCGTCTTGTAGACATTGAAAAAAGGATACTCCACGTTTGTAGGCAAGATATCAAAGTTCTCCGTTAAAGGCATTATTATTCCAACTGGGGACAAATGTAAAAAATAAACTAATGCATGTAAGAAGAATTAACCGAAAATTTCTTGTCATTCAAAATTGCACATTTCACAAAAATGTGTAATTTTTACTTTGCAAATTTAGCAAGTATTTAATAAAAATGTATCTCGTTTAAGCCCACCTGACACAGCTCCAACACACATAGTGGAATAGTATGTCATAATGAAGCGAGCACTTTTTATACTGGTGGTTATAATATCTCTATGCTCCGGTTCTCCCGGCTTGAATTCTTGGCAGTGTAAGTATTCTAAAAGATTCACCACTTTATCTCTATTCAGCCAAAATACTGCGACTTTGAAATATGTATACATTTCACTCAAAAATAAGTAGAGCCTAAAAAAATAAAAAATATTATTTTATCATTTCCATTTTGTCATCTTTGGTAGGATGTTACCGATTCTCCATTTAATAAAGTACATTTGATCGGTGATCTTAGACAAACAAAATGTAAGTAAACGGGGAAATATGCTACCCTTCGGCGACATCTCCAATATTTTCCCCTCGCCTTAGCAAATAAACGACTTCTCCGATGCCGGGGAAAAAACACACGAGCCATAACACCACCAGTGTGTACATCATCTGTACCCAGAACTCGATACACTTCGGCGAGAAATTGTTGAACCACATGCCGTAAAACTTGAGCCAGTAAATGTGAACGGCATGGTACAGCCGCGGGTTGAGGTCCTCCCAGGATTCTATCACGCCGTAAGGCAGAACCGGCGACAGAAATGCTAGTTTGCTTTTCATATTTTCACTCAGAATCATAATTTATCTTTTTATACTAAAAGCAAGTGAAACCTTTGACGAGTGATATAAGAATGCTCCTTATAACTCATCACAGTCCCTTTGTACAAAAACAGAATAAGAGAGTGACGTTAAGTGGGTGTTATACATTATAATGTGATATTGTTAAGTGGAAGTGCTTTGCTCGGTTCTCTTAAATTTTGTCAAATGCTATGAAGAAATCCAAGTAGAGTAATATTTGACCGCGTTTTCTTATCATTACACGCTGCGCCGCTGCCAACTATGTTTCTACTTTATTAGATACTGGGCTCTTTTATTTTATCGCGTACATTTTGTCGCAGCATACTTATAAGAAACGCACTAAATGGCGCTAAAGATAAGAATATATGTTTAATACTTAAATGTTACAACTGCTTACTTAGAAATTCGGAGCGTGTCGGGGAAGGTACATACAATTGGCAAGGCTGTAAGCGTAACTTGGAATGAATACAACTTCCTCAATAGTTTAATAACGTACAAACTGTCGAGGAAACATTCGACACGCCGTTTAATTGAAAGTTTACCTTATTAGAATTCAAATATATTAAAGAAATGCAGCATCGCCTTAAAAAGAGTTAATTTAATATGTCGACAAAAGCAATTATTATAATTACAACAGCAATGTAATTACCGCTATAAGAAAAGGCACCGCTCTCTTAACTAGCTATAATTGTGTTTTCAAAGAGGCTTTCAGATATTAATTATTTTCGAGTAAAACACAAAGAAGATTTCCAAGCAAATAAGTAGATTGATGAATATAATAGATCGCATTTTCTATGAAAAGGGGAAATATAATAACTGCGGCAATCATGTGGAGTTAGTACAGTTGTGGCAAGTTTGGATAGAGTGCGATTTTATTAATATCAGTAAGTTATGTACGGAGCATTATATAAGGGGAAAAGGAAACTATTTCTGTTTATTAACCCCAAGCGGCTGGAGGTGTGTTATGAGATTGATATCACTGTGATGTTTGTTTGTGTGCGTGTGTGCGATAATACTTCATTTAAAGAGGTTCTGATTATAATTTAATGGATTATGTAGAATACTAATATAAATATATGGATTGAAGACGACAAACTCATTCAGATTCTCTAACAGTTCTTCAAGTTTGTAATTCAATTAAATGTTTGATATCATTCAAATAGATATCACTCATATAGATACATTTTAGATATCTATTCGAATTGAGAAAAGGACGATATGCTTTACTTTGTTTCACGCGATTACATACGAGTGCAAGTGATAAAAATAAAACGCCGATCAAACACACAAGATGTTTTTATATAATTTCGTCAGCGTATAATACAATATGACGGAGTTATCTGTCGATCTGTCACTTAAGGAGTCTCACTCATCGTTTCGACGTTATTTTTCCCAGCATCATGAGACAAGACTTCAAACGATTTCAATACTCAATCATTTATTTTATCTCTTTATTATTTCGTTCTTTTGAAAAAGTGAAACATATGAATTTCAATTACTATATTCTATTTACTTAAATTTGAACTCATATTAACGTTTGTTTTTCATTTAACTCATGATGCTTTAGCGGTTTTTTATTAGAAATTGATGTAAGAATACGCAGGTGAGTAACTCTGATTTAAAAAATATTCTTGAGTGGCCACTACGTATCGTGACTGTTGATGAATATAAATATGAAGAATGTTATGAAGTTAATGATCTATCTGTTTATTGATAGATTTGTCCAAATACAAAACGCAAAATATTAATCAACACAGAGTCACTCAGATGCATATCTAGTAATTACGGTTCGAGACGAAAAAATAATAAATCATCCGTCAAATGAGGAACCACCTTTCAGTGTTGAAGGGCGCTGACTGATCGTCGGCTTACATAAAATAAATTATGCAAAAAAGTGATAAAATATGAAACGATTTATGTGAATCGCACAGAAGCGGTTGATTTGCATAATCACTGCTCGCGCAGAACTGAATAAAATACGTGATCTCACAAACAATAAAAATAAAAGGGAGAACTCGCTTTTAACAGTTTCATCAAACACACCAACACCTGTAATCGACAACAACTAACGCGTACTCCCCGAAATATTTGCTCGACGATAAAATTGAAAAAAAAAAAAATACATGCTAGTTAAAACAAAGACAAAGGTTATAAAATAAAAACTTTATTACTACAATGAGAAGTACCTATGTTTATATGAACATAAATATACTTTTATGAGGTTTGCGAAACTTTATTGTGTTGTTACGTATGAGAAATTATTTTATATTGTATCAAAACACATAAAAGAGGGTAAGTGTATTTGAGAAATCGTTGAGTGATACCTATCTACTTTACATTATTTAAATAAATAATTTATGATCGTCTACATCGTACAGGACAATAAATAGTGAACATAACATGAAAATCTGTTTTATGTGATTATTCTTACTTACCGACAAATAAAGCATGTAGCATGGCCAACACGCCTTTCTATGATAATATGATTGTTTATGAAATAAAACAATTAGTTTAAAAATGTGACTGCGACTGTCCAAAAAGAAGGTTTCTCTTTTTCATGCAAAACTCGATTAATATTATGAATGCCACGATCGATAGACAGCAAACGCGTAATCGCTTGTTGACTGACACAATCGCAGTGTCGTTGGAGTAAAAAACAGGGTTTGTACTCGTAGCATTGGCGATGGCGCGGGCGGCGTGATAACTATCGAATAGTTGTAATATCATTGTTATTACTAGGAGTGAGATATACAAACGACCGTGAGTTTTTAATCAAAACCGTGCGAAAAGTGCTTAGCCTCTGTATTTAAATCATTTCTACTACTTTCTAATTTAACTAACTTCTTTTTATACAATAATATGTTCGGTAGTTTTCCAAGATTAATAAGTCAATCGACTCTCCAAAATATGCATCCCACTATATGGCTCTAAGTAAAAAATCCATGCTGACCAATGACCTAGCTATATTTGGATATGTTAGAAATTTGGCATGCTATCATGGTACTGGTTGACGACCATAAACTCAAGAACTCCCAAAATTTTCGGTAAGACACGAAAAAAATACAATTTATTTTTCCACGGATTTTTCGAATAAATGGTTAGCGTCGATTATTGATTAAAATATATTAATTGTTTGCCATATATCAGTCTCGCCCTATAATGAGTATTTATCGATGTTCATTATCTTTTCAAGAATCAGCCCCGTTCATAATCCCGAGCACTGTGTTTACGTAACACTGCTTCAGCTTCCATAATTCAACTTAAAACGGATTTAAACAGTGTATTTGCAATCTAGATATCGTTTATGATAATTGCAGATCGTGCTGGAAATTTCAGCAGGTACGGCGAGGTAAGTGTTTGAAGACATTTAAGGTATTTGTATCGCTTACAATTCTTCTGTGAACATCCGACGGTGGGTGAGACAAATGGGCCGTTTTCACGCGATACTTCGCCATTAATTAGAAACAACGCGTGCAGCGGCCCCCGATTGCTATCTGTCAGCGAACACGCGAATGCTTGTTCGCCACACCATATCAGCGGTCAAGAGTCAGTTTACCTACTTGGTTTCGCTACGACTGCTGAACATCTTGCGTAAATGTTGACTACTGGCCAACGAATGTTCAAAGGGCTTGTGGATATTTAACAACCTAATAAATCGAGCTTTCACAAAATTCGTGTATTTACACCAAAGATAAACTCTACTACTTATCACTAAAACAAAGTTTTTTTGGTCTTCTTGATCAACAGGAGAATTTGATTTAACGTGTTATTATTGCGCACATGTCCTGTGTAAAGTAATGTCTAATATTAGTGCCTAAGCGCGTCCGATACTAGACAAAACAAGCTTTAGGGTATATTTCTAAGGTAGTAATTATTTATATATTTGTACCTAAGTTTTAAACGTACGATTGTTGTTATATTAGAATCTAACATTTAGATTATAAGGTCAATATTAAACCACAAGTAAACCAAATAAATTTGAATAGCAAACGATAATATGTTTGAATCATAGAATATATTTGTAGTGAATGTGTGAGTACCGTGTAATTAAATGTAAACTGACATGAAATGTTTATCCCATTTATGCACCGTACAAAGGTACTTTGTAGTTTCGTGAAGAACTTTGCAAACTCGGTCAAGTGCTCGTCTGATACGTGTTGAGCCTTACAGATACAACTTTTGAGCACTTTGTGTGTATCTATGTAGTATGAATTAAAACCAGTTCAGGACTGGGTGCATAACATTATGTGCTGGATGGATTGTATAACAACTTCAAATAATGTTCTATTATACTTAAAACTTAGTTTTGTGGCAGTCGTAACTCCACTTCTTGAGGAATGGAATTTTCCACTCGGTTCAGTGACGTGTGGTTCTAAGAAAGGAGCTATCTCTCTTTTCGGAATGTGTTAAGGCGATAAAAGGATTATATTAAGAAGAGCTTAGTCTTCCTACGCGCTAATCTTTTATTTTGACGGGAAAATTCGCACAGTGTTAAAGAAACCGGCTGCTGTGCCACGTGTCTCGGGATCGATTCCGTTCGAACGGACGAAAAAAATACTTGTTTGAACTACACATAATTGTTCCGGGTCTGGTTGTTTTTACATGTGACATTTGTGATTGTCAACGCACCCACGATACACTGACATTTCAAGTGTGGGGTATTTTTCATAATCCAGTCCTACCACCCATTTGCCTAGTTCAATCATACCATTACTACAATATGCTGTCTTTTAGATAAAACAAAGACTAAGAAGAAAATAAGAGCTTTTGAATTGGGATGAACTAAAACTTCTAAATTGAGTTATATAGTATCATAGTACATAGATGTCGTTGGATTTGACGAATAGCCTGTGGAAAATGTTTGGAATGTTAGTATTGTTACAGGAGTAAGCTTGGAATGTGGGGATTCTTTGTGCCAGTCCCGTTACAGAAGGAATGCGATCCAGCCCGTCGAGGAACACAGAACACATATTTCATGATACGTTTCTTTATATACACTTGTAGAGAACTTTTGAATTATGGAGACCATTTTTTCGGATTACAGAACTAGAATGATGAGTATGGCAAAATTTAAGGGCTAACGACAACTTAGTATGCTTTGAAAAGTTGAATTCATTTGTCCTCATCTACAAAACACAAAAGTTCGAAATAATACTGAAGGCCAGGAATGTATATCAAGTAGAGAACCACCGATTTCATGCGCTTTCCAACAGATTTGTAGGTTTGTTTTTTAATGTTTTGGGTAATAACCATCACTCTTGGGTGTTATGAATTAAATAAATAAATAAAAATATATAGAAATATATAAATAAATAAAAAAAAAAACTATCACTATCACTGTTGACAGCGCGGTTGGCGCAGTGGTCGAGAAATCGACTGCTGCGCCGCGTGTCGCAGGTTCGATTCCTGCACGAAGCAAATATTTGTACGATCTATAGATAATTGCACCGGGTCTAGGTGTGGGTGTGCTTGTGTGATTATATGTCTGTAAACGCACCCACGATACAGGAAGAAATTCCAAGTACAGGGCAACGTTTTTTTAAAAAACAATCGAAAACAAAAAATGGGGCATATCGATTCTAGCACCTATGCCCAAAGATTATATATTTATAGGGCATCTCATATGCTTTTTTGTTTTATTTCGGACATTCGTTTTTGTTACACACTGTATAATTGTTTAATTTCCATTCAAGTGTTAAAACAAGGATTTTGAGCATTTAATACATACAATAAAAACTGTGTAATGTATCGATTAATCTATTTATGGATTTTGTTAACTGGATAACTTATTTTATATCTACTTTGCAGATTCATAAAAATTTTATGCGTAAAAGTTGATAAAATAACTCTCCTGCGTAACTCCAGGCATAAATAGGATTTTATTAGCTATATCGAATGGACAACGTGGGTAAGGATAGATCTTTCCATCTGTCATAGTTACTTATTGAAGTACTTATATATTTGGTAGTAATATCAGTAATAATAATCGAGAAAATAATTCTGCCATCCTTCTGTACTAAATCTAATAGTAACATATGAAACTCAAGTCAGTTTATTGAGCTCGTAGACGTAGATAAAAGCAAATACAATGAGCAAAAACATTGAAGAGATTTTGGCTTTGTAAAGCTGATTTATGTACATAAGAGGAGGACTTCAAAGGGTTCCCAAATTCGGTGTTTGGACATAATTTGAACCTCATACAGAAACCTGCCCAGCTTAATGATTGCAATAGTCGTGATAGATTGTTTCCAATCGCTTTAGAGCACTGAAATACTGGAGTTAGACCAATTTACCAGTTGATAAGCGGGTTGCAATTTCTCGAACATATTAAGCAACTATTGGGTTGGATATTTAGTGTTATCCCGAAACAGTTTGGAGTTATGGATATATGGAGAATACATATATATAATAATGTTTGTGTATATAATATTGTAATTTTTAAATAGGAATACGTACGTACTTAGTTCGTAAGTTCTAACTCATCGAATGAACGAAACTTAAATGTAAGACAAAATTAATTAATTAATGAAACCGTTGTATTTAATAGGTTCTAAAAATTTGGTTGGGGATCGCCAAGGAATGTTGAAAAATATAGGTAGGTATACAGACCATCGCGTGAACTAAAGAAGGAGAGGGAAGATAAGGAGCTTATAAATCAGGTTTTGTTTTATTACTAGACCAGCTTGAAATTCAAATTTTACAGAAATTCATCCAGTCTTTACCTAATTACCAGCCATTAGAAGTTACCGCCAATGTTTCTGATTAATGAAGATTGATCGCTTCAATCTGATAATATCGTGACTTTCGTTTCGCTTCGTGAATTAAATGCATTCTTTACGTTCCGTTTGTATATTTCCACCACATTAATGATGAGTGAAAGGTAATTCCTTTCCTTTTTAGGGCACGGCAACATAAAAACCTTTTTAACAAATGTCTCATTATTTATTGAAAAACATGTAGTGTCTTAACAAATTTGTATATTCTACTATTTTTTTTCAGATTTGTAGGCGTACTCTTGAAAATAAATCCGCTCGATTGACATTGGAAATATATCAGTTCATACTTTTAAATGGAAAAATATCTTAAAAATAATGAAAGAATCTGCATACTAAACATAACAGTCAAGATGTTTTAAAATTGAGGTAACTGTAATGTAAGTAAATTTATTTTAAAATTACACATTGCTTTGAGTTGTTGATTTTATATTGGAATTATGACTCTATTATAATGTGGATCGTAGTGCAAGGTCAACGTTTATAAAGAGAATAAGATGAATTAGTCCTCTTTAATGGCCTACCCATGAACCAATCTATTATTCTATTAAGGTAAAGTTTAGGACACAAGGTACGTATTGAAATGTGGAAGAAGAATTCGAAGTAGTAAGCAAAGGTCGAGATGGCTTTGTGGTTAGAGCGCGTGGAGCATCCGGGAGGCGCAGGTTCGAATACTGCTCATGACCGTATTATTCTTTCCACATTTTTTTTTAATTTCTCAAGGTATCACGCTATAGATACGTCGCATCCCACCCTTCACGCCACGCAACAAATTATTTAGTTTTTGTCGTAGGTAAATTAAACACAATCATGTGTATATATTAATCTAGTATATATTATTCTGTGCATTTGTAAACAGTATTTTTGAAACACAAGTTGAAGTCGTTAGCGGGCGAGTACTTTTTCGTTTGACGTCTATGGCCGTCGGGCTGTTCAAAATATGGTTAAAAATGTTTGAATGCAGTTTAACTTTTCTATATAATCGACGTCATGCATCCTTAAATGCCTACTCAATTCGTTTTTTTTTTAATCTACTCAGGCCCATCTCTAGGATTCTATGAATCAGCCATATTTTAATGTTACATCCCTTTGTTCGGGAGTTCAAGCAGTATTCATAAAAATTAAATCCACAGGTTTCAGGAAAATGTAACTGTTCAATAGCTGAACGTGGTTCTTTTCTTTTCACCAAGGTGACACCGCGACCTACAGTCCCAAGAGAAAATATGTCTGAATTCACAGATACTGTATGAAATTTTTTATATACTTTCATTACTTACCTCTTCGCAAACGGAGTACCTTGTTCTGTATTATTATATAAAGTATATATCAGCAATAATAAAGCTTTTAAATAATCGGAGTCAATGATCATAACAATTATAAGTCCTTGCTATTTTACAGATAGGTATGTTTAAAGAACCGTGATATGTGTTTCTATGTACACAATATTTTAGGAACTTAAAAAATGACAGTCGTATAAAATATTATTCTTATAATTTAGGACTTACTATAAATAATGAATTGCGAAACGAAAATTATTTACTTTTATCGTAAAAGCTGTTTTTAAAGGAATGCACTGTGCTTGCGCTATGTTACAAAAGTGTCTCACTCTCGCATTCTGAAATTATAATGACGTCGACATAACACCTTCCACAATACTCTATCCTCAGAACTTATGCAATCTACTTAACTACGTTCTCATTAGTTGCGTTAGAATTCCGAATACACTGCTGCAAATTAGGTTAATCATGTATTTTAGTTCAGAAGGGTACTGAATTATTAATTGCACCAGTTGTTCATTAAGGTTTATGATCATTAAACGTATTGCAGGTATAATAATGTTGCATACGTTCTAGCTGAACGGGTGAAGTTAAAAGGGAATTTCTGTTGAGTTATCAAAGAAAGCGTCGGCACGTCTACACTGTGGAGCCGTTACAGTCACTCCTGTGATAAATTATGCAACGTATAAGAAGTTACATCTTATTGTGTACTGAGTATCGTGCGATGAGAGCTTTCATAGTTGGAATATTTTTGGTATGATATTAAATTAAATTATTTGTGAGTATCTAATATTGCTGATATTAAAATATTTATTAATTTATACAATATTTACAGGGTACAATAATAAGGATCACTTAAACATACGAGTTTTGGACTTTACTATTAGTAGGTATAGGTATTTATAAGTACTTTGCACCATGCGCCTCATAATAATGGTAAGTAACTACTATTTACCATTGTTATGTGGCGCACGGTGCACATTTAAGTTCGAAAAACCATAAACACATGAGTTTTTTTTTCTGACTGCGTTACTTATGAAATAATCATGCACATTGATGACTCTTAGTTCTTTGAGGCACACATAAATATGGTACAATGTTAGGTACCTATACTGAACACAGCTATTTATCAAAGATTGTTACAGAAAACGAGTTATGGCACAATCACAACGCTTGGCAAGCGAAATGGCTAACGCGTTATTATGTTGCCACTTGCCAGTCAGCTTGGAAACCACAATAAACTACCAGCATCTTACAACATAGCGCACGTTTAATAATAATGAGAAATAACATTGATTGATAACATGAGATTAATTTAAATAAAAAACGCAAAAGATCTATCGTTTAAAATCTTTATTATTGTGTGATATTAAAATCTAGGATGAGCTAAGCTTCCCCCCCAGGGGTTCCACCTTATCGTGGTGGGGAGGCTCTAGTAGCCGTGGCCTGGTCACCCACGGTGAAGCTGACGGAACCCGAGGAGGGCCGCTCTTCTGGGCTTTACTTTCAAGCCTATGTTGGAGCGGCGCCGGCGTAGGTTGCGGGCCTTATGGGGGGTGTCGCAACTGAGGTGGGCTGCAGCGTCGTATGGGCGGCACCGCAGCTGCGGGATGGGGGCTGCGGCGGGAGAGGAGTGCCGGTATGTCGGTGCGCCGCTCTCCCTGCATTCCGCGGCCTTGACGGGGTCGCCACCGTTGGATGGCGGACGTGATGGGGCCGCAGGGGAGGAGGAGTGTCGGTATAGCAAGGTGCCGCTCTCCCTATCTTCTGAGGCCGTAGTGGCAGACGGTGGAGCCACAGACCTGACCCGTCGTAGGGGACTTTGGGCGTGCAGACACGGGGTTGTCTGGCTCCCATTGCACATGGTCTCCGAGGTGGTTGCGGCACGCCATGTGTCTGGTGTGCCGTGGAGGGGTGCAATGCCCCGTGAGACTAAGTCCGGCAACGGACTGCCGCTAGTGGGTTCGCGGTTGTGTGCGAGAGTGTTCCCACATCCCGCCGTCATGTGGCTGAGGAGGTACACCGAGGTTTAGTGGGTTCGAGTCCCACATAACCGCTCTATCTTCCCGTGTCGGAACGGTATGCGAAGGTTTTTCTCCACGTAAAAAAAAAATGTTGAGCTAAGCTTACCAATCTTTTATCGATATTAACAACAAAGTAGAGCGGTTTAGAAAGACAACTAGCTGTGCCCCGCAAACGTTATCCGGCCATATAAATTTTCTGGATAGGGCCACCCTTATTACCTAGGATACACAAAAAAAAAACATAAACATCGCCGTCAAGCCGTTTCGGCGGAGTTCGATAACAAACACTGTGACACGAGATTTTTATATATTTGATAGATAATCACATCAACATCAAGACATTTTCACTAACAATTTCACAAAACACCTAAGTGTTTAGAATGATCATTTTACTGGGATGTTGTAATTTATGTGGTGAGGCGTGTTGGTTGCGAGTAAACGCCCTTCTCGTCATTAGTGTTAGGAGAGAACGTCACTAGCTAATTACAGAAGATTGATGACGACGCCGCTCTCGCCGCACTTCACTACTGATGCTTAGACCGCTTGTAAACCTGAGGCTTGCGGAATGTGATCTTTAAGCTTAATAATGGCCTCGAGTGTGGATGGACATTTTGGTAGGTACCTACTTTTTTACATTAAGGTGGAACATCTTTAACTGACAGACATTAAAAGGAAGATAAATAAAAGCATTGACAAATTATGTAAAACTAAAACTTTCGAACAGTTTTACATGTAACTTCGGAGTAGTGCTTAAAGACTCGTCTTAGTAAGTATGGCCATTAGTAAAAGAGATTTTTAGTTTTCTTAACTCGATGCACAGTAGAAACGGCACGAACATCTACCATTTCTGAATTTATATTTAAATAAGGAAAATAAGTTTGAACAAATATTTTTTAAACTATCAATGAAATCGGTCGCAGCTTTTTATTAACTTTTAATTAACGGAGGCTACTGCGATTTTCATGTAGTTTCAGTCGATGGGCTCATTGTTTTTAATGTCTGTGTCGTGAATTCGGCCATTTTTTTTACGATATTATATATTTTTTTAATTTTACTCTATCCGCTTTTTACAATACGAAGCTTACTTTAAGTGCGTTACAGTCCATAGAAAAATTGAGATCGATGCGAATAAAATTAATGAAGTTCCAACAAAAAGTTCCCTCGGTAGTTAGGTATATAACATTTCCTTCATTGTGAGCTTTTACGAAGCCAGCCAGCACTATTGCGAGCAGTCCCGTCGGAAAATTAGCGCCCTTTTAGGAGATGAAAAACTCCGTTCCCTTAGGATATAATGAAACGGGTTGCAATGGAAGAGTAAAGGTATAGCTTGGATTATATATGTATGTACGTTATATGATGGTGTTGAACTTAGTGAATACGAATCGATATAGGGAATTTAGATACCTATATATCTATATATGGGTTTCACGGGGTATTAAGACTTGTAGTGCTAAAAAACGTGAACTACTGTGGAAATATAGAAGAACCCCAAGTGTAGACAACAAAACCAAACTGAAGCAATACACCAAAAGACTGAAAAGAATTGTATCTTTGACCCAACGAGCGCAAAACAATTACAATATTATAAATTCAAGTAATAAAGCAAAGGCTATATGGCAAACTATTAATGCTGCCAAGCAAAACAGACCATTAGAATCTATCCCATGTATTAAATTGAATAATGAATTCGTGACTAATCCGTATGACATATCAAATGCATTTAATGACTATTTTGTAGATAAGATAACACCCATTAATACTATGCCCAAAGATCAGCATAAGAAATACCTAACACCTAGACTTAACTCAATCTTTATGAAACCATGTCTGCCAGAAGATATAAAACAAATCGTAAAAAGGTTAAAAAACACCAATAGTGTAGGTTATGACGGTATCAGCACTAAAGCCATTAAGCTTGTAACAGAATGTATCTCGCAACCTCTAAGTTATATTCTAAATCTCTCAATTGAAACTGGTGTATACCCTGAAAAATTAAAAGTCTCAATTATTAAACCGATTCATAAAAAAGAGAGTAAAGAAAACATGAATAATTATAGACCTATTGCCCTACTTTCAATCTTCTCAAATTTTTTTGAAAAAAAAAAAATATAATGAACTTGTTGAATACCTTGAAACCCATAACATTTTAGCTAAGGAACAAAAAGGTTTTAGACAGAACAAAACTATTATTAACCTTTCTATATATGATTTTTTGGAAATAATAATGTTCAATGTCGACAGGCGAATACCGATCTGCGGCATCTTTATGGACATGACACAGGCGTTTGATCACGTGGTACATGACACCTTATTATATAAGCTTGAAACATATGGCATAAGAGGCAACATCTTAAAATTAATTGAAACTTACCTCAAAAACCGCACTCAATATACATAAATTAATAGAATTAATACTAAAACTACGATGGAGGAGACATACTTATCAAAGGGACGTAAAATGCAATTTGGTATCCCAGAAGGAGGTGTATTGAGCTCACTACTCTTCATAATCTACATTCATGACCTTCCAAACGCGAACTCAAACCCAATGACACTCTTTGCTGACGACAGCACCGTCGCAATTAAGTGTAACGACAGAATATCATATGAGCATGATATAATTCGTACCCTAAATGCAATCATTCAATGGCTAGACAGTAATAATCTGAAGGCAAACATTGGAAAAACTAAAATAATCCATTTCAGTCAGCGTATGAATGCAAATATGCCTCAGATTAACTATAAGGGTGAACCTGTATCTGAAGTGCAAGAAACAAAATTTCTTGGTCTTACTGTAGATAATAAATTAAAATGGAAATCCCAGATTGAAACACTGTGCAAAAGAATTAATAAATCAGTATATGCGCTACATGAATTAAAGAAGATTTCAAATATGAATACCTTGTTAACAGCATATCATGGTTTGGTTGCTTCAGTCCTGAGGTTTGGTGTAATTTTTTGGGGAAATTCGACAGATAGTGATATTATTTTTAAAGCACAAAAACGGTGCATAAGGGCTATGTCTGGGCTTCAAATGATCGAAACCTCTAAACCGTTTTTCCAGGAGTACAAAATTTTTACTCTCCCAAGCCTATATATCCATGAGGTCTCAGTATTTGTAAAGGTCAATAAAAAGTTATTCACATTAGCCTCAGAAGTGAATAATAGGCAACAACGTGACGTATTTCGCCTGTATGTCCGCCGAACAAATACCGCACTAATGCACAAAAGTGTCTTTCACATGGCTCCTGTAATTTACAATAAATTACCAAAAGAAATAAGGGCAATGAATAGGCAGTATTCATTGCCCTTATTTCTTTTGGTAATTTAAGAAAACTCTAAAGAGCCTTTTAATTAATAAATGTTACTATAACTTAAACGACTTCTTAAACGATAATTTTTCCTAACTTGAGACCTCACAGTGACATACAGTAATAACAATTTTGCATGTATCAAATATTGTAATAATTCTAGGAATGACATTGATATAAATTAAATATTATTATTATTAAATAAATAATTAATCTGTATTATAACTGGACATTGCATTAATTTAATATTTTGACCTAATTTTATAATATACTTCAATGTTAATCCAGATTTTAATAAACCATGATTCAATAAATTTTGCATGCCTTACGGTAGAATCACTTGAAACATGTAAACTTTATAACACCATTATAACAGTGTTTTCTGCAAAAATAAATGATTTGGTTTGATTTGATTTGATATATTTTTTGGTATTAGTAAAAACCATTATCATATATTTGTATATTATTATATAGTATATTTGGTATTAGTAAAAAATATTATCTGTTGCAGATAAGATCCCGGTAAAGATTAGGGGAGGAACGTGTGATTTTTGTCGGTAGGAGTCCGGCACAGCGCCCATGATGGATTGTCTAAACAAAAAAAAGTATTGGATGTGGATACGGATTTAATTAGCTACTTTTGCATGGCTGATTTAACTTACAAAGAAAACCTAATTCAAGTCAACGAACCATTAAAAGACAATGGCGTCAATTCCAATGTAGCAAACTAAAACGAATACGGTCGCGAGCAGGATTCGAACTTACGCCTCCCGGATAAATAAGAAAGAAAAAAGTATCTTTATGACATTGTATTAACTGTAAAGTTAGTCGTGTCGGTTCGGTCACCTGTAAAGGGACTGAATAGATAGCAGTGACGTCACCAAAAGACGTGTTAAAATGTGGAAGAAGAATTCACGGTAGTGAGCAGAGGTCGAGATGGCTTAGTGGTCAGAGCGGCTTGAGTATTTATTCGGGAGGCGCAGGTTCGAATCCTGCTCGCGACCGTTTTCTATTTCCATTTAAAATTAAATCTTTACACCTTTGGAAATGTTTTGGAAATGGAAATTTTATGTTCACATGATTCAATTTTAATTTGCTGTCATCCTGTCCCGCTCTTAAAGTAACGGTTAGTAAAAGACAAAAATGTTCAAAATTTTGTTTAGTTTGCTACATTAGAATTGACGCCAATAGAAAATAAAATAGAAACAAATGAAACGAATGAATCCATATATATTTAAAACGTCTGTTCTAAACAAAGTACCTTCTTCATCTAATTCAACCTTGCAGAGGGTAGTGTACAAGGAGGATTTCAAGAAGTCTGCAAAGTACGTACTCATTGCAAAATGAAGCTTGCTCGTAAATATTTTAAGTTGAATTATTTTGTCTGACACGAAGAAACAACTGCTTGTAGTTTATAATTTGTATAAATTAGATACGATACTTTACAATTTAATTTACGGCTTGATGTCAGACGTCGTATTTTGGTGTTGTCTCTGTTAACTTTGGTTGTCAGGTTAACAAGAACTCTTTTTAATTGTTTCAAATGATACTTCTGATGCGGTTGTGAACAACTACTTCCATGTTAGTAAAAAAAAAAACACAAATGTTTAGAAATTTCAACATGCCAATTAGGAACTCCGTACATATTAAGCGTTTTAAAATTTCTGTGCTTTTTAGTACACAACAGCTACATAGATCTAAATAATTGATGGCGTGCTGTTTAATTTTGTTTATTATCGGTTTTTATTTCATGCCATTTTGTGTAATGTGCCTGCTATAACATTTTTTTTTTCAAAATATTATTATGCTATATTACCTGGGACAGTGTAAGGATATTAACGATATCACATAAATACTTAAGCGGTTCAGGCGTTTAAGGTACTCACAAACATACATACATATTTTCATACATACATGAACCTAAAAACATAACACTCCTAACTTTTTGGGCAGTTGTGTAAAAGACTTGCATTTTTCCTAACTTGAATTCATTTGCATTGAGATGAACCTTAAAAGGAGTTTTTGGTTACATATAAATAATTCAAATGCATGCACCCTAACCGTAGGCGCAGGTTTGAATACTGTTCACGACCTTACTGTTCTTTCTACAACAATTTCTAAGTTTTATTTAAAAACTTCTTCTCATACTATTCTAACAAGGATTATCTCTGAATAAAATACAGCCCAGTACGATGGTAATATCCTCATGGAAATCATTGTTCGTACATATTATTTCTTTGCCTATAAGAAACAACTTTGAACTTTATGTGGTATATCCGTGAATGCACTTTTCATTAAAAGTTTGGTTCTGGCGCGGCGTTTATTACGGTTATGTTTTTATATATTTTTGATCAAAAATCTACGTTTGGCCACCAACTCCCTGATGGTAACCGACGGTGTGGCCTAAGATGGAGCACGTGTATCCATAATCAATACATGCACTCTTAAATAGAGAGGTTAGATTTTGGGAGAACTATAGTTGGGGAGTTGCTGCAACTGTCCAGACCCGTCTCCCACATCGGTTGCACCGGACTACATCCCGAAACACGACTAGGTCGCTTCACGGCATGGCTTCGTCCAGTGGGTGGTAACCAACCGCGGCCGAAGCCTCCCACCAGAGTTGTGTTGCCTGTTTTGCACCACCCAAGGGCCACGTGTAGGGATTCCATTTTAAGGGTGCACTCCTACAGACGCGGGCAACTCCGCCCGCATAATGCATTCACACCTGTTTACATTAATTGACTCTTCCATCTTATGACGATACATTAACACATATACGATACATTAACGTTTGTTGGTACTTACTGTGTTTTACTACATTAGAACCATCACTTATGAAGGCGTTGGCTTGATTTACTGTTGACCTACTTTACTTATGACTCGACAAGTGTATGGGGCCCAGTCGTGTGCAATGATTATCAAGGAATGTAACCTGTAAGAAAGAAAATAGTTTATTCAGATACACATAAGACAAACACGACATCACGGCACGGTCGGCGTAGTGGTCGAGTGGCCGGCTGCTGACCCGCGTGTCGCGGGTTCGATTCCCACACGGAGCAAATATTTGTATGATCGGCAAATTGTTTTTCCGGGTCTGGGTGTGTTTGCATGTGAGATTATGTGTCTGTAGCAGCACCCAAGATACAGGAAGAAATAACTAGTGAGAGGAAAAGTTTAAAAAAAAAACAAAAGAAAGACACGAGGCTAGAAAAGGCTCAGCTCTATACTGGTACCGATGGGACCGTCTTCCTGTTTGACAGATAGCACCACAGCAATAATTTTATTTATTTTAGGTTATTCTAGCAGTAATTATCAGCATATGGTTAGCACAATACTTTTACGGTCTACTGGCCCTCGAGACCCTTAACTGCCCCACGAAATAAATGGGGCAATTCTTGGCGTTTCATGATCATTTAAAACTAGGTTAACATTATGTGAAAGTACACAACATCTACAGTTATGCCCGAAGATAAATATTAAAAGGAAATAATGAAACCCACGCTTGGGAGCTATTTCCGAAGACCGGATACAGGGAACCGACGGATGCGTTCTTTCTTGAACATTTATATGTAGCCTTTACCGTTTGTATATGCTTTTGTATAACAATATGTGGCTTATATGCTTGTGTATTATCCCCTTGTTATTATGAGTGAATGCTAGTACCCGTAGATTTTGTTTATATAGTTTTTTATATATACTTAAAATTTATAACCTTAATTTTCTTAATAGATAGGTAAAAAAATATCAACGGGGGGCTTAATACTTACCTCAGTCTGACAATAAAAAAGAAATATTGAAACATATTCAGATGCAGTTGAATTACTAAATTGACCTTCAATTCCCAACTAGTGAAATATATGTAATAAATGTTTATTCTATAAATTATATTCTCACTGGGATTCCATTATAAATCCGCACTATAATACTGTTAGCTATTGATTCTTTCATCCAACAAGCAAGCACAGTACTCGACCGTAAGAACGTGTTCAATTGTGGAGAGGGAGTGTACAGAGCTATAAGCCGACGTACTCGTATAGGTATGTGTGGTTGTATAGACAACCAATAAAAGAGAAGAGCCGTTTCTTTGTACCCGTGAATTTAAAACAGAACAAAACGAGACAAATAGGTTGTCATTACCGAGACACAGCCATCAATCTTCATTTATTTGTTAACGACAGACTTTATATGCATGTTTTAATTAAAAATAAACACTTGTCGCAAAGTGTGAATCTAATTATTTAGCGGAATTGCTCATTTTGATTAAATTTGGAATAATACGGTTCGTTGTTACGTCAATATTGATGTTTTAGATTGGTTTGTTTGCTGTGAGTTCAACGATAAAGGTTGTGTTTCTAACAATTGAATAGTAAATAGCTTCGAGCTTGTAGTAATAAAATTATTTTTTGCTAACAAAATAAGTTAAAAAAAGATACTTCGCAAACAAGAGCCTTTTAAAATGTTATTGTACAAATAAATAGCTATCTCTACATACCACATTTATTTTTATAGCACATTGTTTAGTTTGTATTTGAAGATTGACCGTGACTTTATTACGTGGATTAGGTATTGTATTTTTTTTTATGATAGTTGAAAATGTTACTGAATTTATTTCAATTAGGTACCTACTTTACAGATACTACGCGGAAATGTCCAAGATGAGTACAATGTACTAAGTACGTCGGTAGCATGAGTAATAAATAAAAGAAAACTTTCTAGATACACTGAAACATATTACCGAACAATTTTCAACTACAAATTATAGCGGTTCTCTTTGCAATTTATAGCATGTTTTCAATTTCTTCACGTATAACCAAATCTAAGAAAGTGGGGCAAGAAAAACATCTTTACTATAGAACATAAATACAACTCTTCTACACATATGAGCATTATCAAATGCTTCGTGAAAATTAATTGCGTGGAAGAACTGCGCTCCCCGCCTTACTCCGGACTAACTTATCATTCAATACTTTACTCACACATAAATACGTATCCATTTATGTCATTGAATATCTGGAACATTTATTGTTCCTAACTTTTAGTGAGTCCAGTTCATTTTCGAAGATAAGGACAATTTTATGTTCTCTTATGTTAGGTACCTATCATTTATATCGTAGAACACAATATGTAATTAAGTATATTGTTTTATGGCGTTTTTTGTTTTTAATTAACTCTAAAGGATAAGACACAGATCGAGATTCTCCAGGAATGAATTACAATCATCGCGCTTGTCATGTATTGTTTGCCGTAGAAAAGACGGATGTGTTAGCAGTTTGAATAGGAAATACAAAAGCAAGCACCAGAAGCGTCCCTTTTAGGAGTAAAACAATCCTTCATCAAACCACACAGTTCTCGCTAGGCCTTCTGGTAGATGTATAAATATAAACAGAGTACGTAACATAGCATCACGCCTCTATATTACCCCGAAGAGGAGAGCAGAGGTATACACAGTTGTAGGTACATCTACATCTCCCAAATATCGTTATTAAAGCCCATGTAATAGGTGATGAGCCTATTGCATCGTAAGAAGCAGAATTCCGAACCCCGGGCTACTACTGAATTTTATAACAGAAAAACCAATAAAATTTTGCCTGACCTAGGTACCGCAGGTAACTCAGTAACCGCGCTTACAAGTAAATCAATGATGTAGTTTGAACCAGATACCTAATATAATTGCATAGCATAGCATCTCACCGGTATACCCCAAAGTTCGCCTGTATTTCACCAATGCCTATTGCCCATACACAATTTAATACCTACTGTTTTCGAGAATTTACTAACAGAAAAACTCAACAACACTTTGCCCTATTCAGAAATGGAATCCAGGACTTCATACTCAGGAGACACGTTAGGAACCTTTATACCAACGCGGCAGTAATATAATGAAATGCTTACCTAAATATGTTTCTGTTTTGCAATTTAAATACAAAAATCATTCCTCAAAGGTTTTTCATGGATAAACAGATATCCGAAATTTTAAATAACAGCTGTTGAAACATCTCACAAACATTGTTGGGTGCGAAAAAGTTATCCAATTCAAGTTTACGATGTTGTGAGCCAGCGTAGCGCTTTATTTCAGAAATAAACAATACCATTGGTTTTACTAGGCGATAAAAGCCATTTATAACTCTGATTATATAGTGAATTCTGTTATACAAACTGTCACTAACAATCATTAGCCGATTTGTTTTGTTTTGTGAATTATATATCTATAGCATGTACCTACCTTAAAATTTAATTTCAGTCTTAATAAAGTTTCTGATTAGTATGAATTAAATATAATCTATATGCATGTCTCCCTCTGCCAGTCTCGTTGTTCTAGTGGCCACAAGTGCGATTGCTGAGCATGAGGTCTTGGGGCAGCTCGGGCAAAGTGTTGTTGGGATTTTCTATTAAGAAATTCTCAGTAGCAGTCTGGAGTTTGGAATTGTGACCGGTTGATGGCAATAGGCTCACCACCTATTACATGGAACTTAGTAACAGCATTGGTGAAATGTGGGTGTACATTTCTGTACACCTTTGCCTACCCATTCGGGGAATACTGGCGTGATGCTATGTTGTGTTATGTGCATGTCACACAGGTGTGATAATCTCTTCATACAAACAAAGCACCGTAGTTTTAAATAAAATTACATGTCATGATATGTGCAATCAACTCTCACCGTGTTTATTTTTAAATAAAACCTGTACATATAAACAAATATTTAAATAAACTTATTTTTAACATAAAGTGTTAATCAGAGATTTCATAATAACACATTTGAATTTTAAAATACAGCATACCTTTCACAAGGTTAACAATCAATTTCCATTGGTATAAATTGGTATTCAAATGCCAAAATATGTTTTGTATGGTTGTTGCAATATAAAACAACGAGGTTGCTGGGTAATGCGGTATTTTCTTGGAATGCTACGCAATATTATATTAATGAACATACTGAGCCATATTCAAATGGATATGTGCTCACTTTGCCTTTAATATAGGCTAAAGTAAGTTGAAAATTCATACATTACGAAAAAAAGTTCTTATCTGCATGAAATTACACGTTTTACTGTCTCTTTGTAGCTTGGCTAGCATCGATGTGGAACTGTGAACGCAGCTATGACTGTGTGCCGCACTTGACACAGATGGGAGGCGAGGTAAGTGCAGCTCCGCGCTACGTTTAGTTGCAACGCATTCTGCTTCGTAGCTACTCGTATAAAGCTGACCCCTACTGAAGGGAAATCGACTGCGTATAAAAGATTTTATGCATTCTCGATCAAAGTGGCTATGTCAAAACCTTCACAGGCGCAGTAACAGTTGTTGTCGACGTTTGCACCAAACTTTCCCGTTGTTGCTTTGCTTGTGATAAATCTCTCGTTGGGGTACTCTTTTGTTCAGGCTCGTGTTGGAAAATTGGCACCGCTTTTACTATTGTTAGCCTCTGTAGATGAATTGTGTTCGATTTGAGGGAATAAATTACAATAAAAACGTCCTGAACAATTTATTTCCTGGGATATATTACTTGCGATATATTTTTCTTTGTGTTTATAAACATCACAAACATGCTATTGAATGGTCAGCTTTTATTACGTCAACGTTTCTTGTAAGAAAAACGAGAAGAACAAATCAAATAGGTACTTATACCAAAAGAAGACAAAATAGAAAATCGAACGAGAATGATGGTTAACTACAGGGAATACACATAGAAATAAATAATATGAAATATACAAGATTTTAAAGGTTTGCGATTCCGTGAAGAAAGATAAGAGAATATCTAGCACAGAAAAATGGCTTCAGTTTTGTTCAAACCGGGAATGTGACAGAGTAAGAAAGTTCTATTCTGATGACAATTAAAGCATCGGAAGGGTGCCAACTGGACTCTATCACTACCTTTGCCGTCTGGCTGTCACACTTTTTAACAGAATATGTGTATATGTTGGTTATGGCTTAAATAAAACAAAATAAAAACCCACGTTTAAGAAACTTTGAAAAACAGCTACATTTTTACACAGCTTTTTGTTCCAGATCTTAACAACAGTAACATTTACACCCAACCGTCATATATATAGGTATATTCATCTAAAGGTAATCAAATAATAATTAAAATAAAAACCCCAATACGATGCGCACTTGGCCGGTTTTTATTTATTCACATAAAATATGACATCAATATCAGTGTATTTTGTACATATTTACCTTAAGTATATCTACAATAAAACGCATTTTTTTTTTACGATGCGTACGTAGATAAGGATAAGGAAAAATAAAATCTGTTTCGCCTAGTCAGTAAAACAAAAAGCGTATTATTTTAGGTACGTCGCGTCTCTGATACCGGGTCGCCCATAATTTATCATCACCATCTTTTGACAAACTCTAAATATTTCAGTCCCTTTTGTTTCTGTAAAATAAACCACAATAACAAGAACGGTACAAATCAGCTAAACGCGGGAAATGTTACCAATTCCAAGGGGGAAATTCCGGTGGGAAAATATCTTTGGAATAAATGTGAATAAATAGGGCTTGCGAGATTAAAAGCGGACCGCTTGATATATGGCAGTCGGTGGCGGCACCCTTGGGCGCAGGTCACGAGTTACTGGCCAGTAGATAAAAAGAACTAAGATTCGTAAATAAATTTACAATCGGTGCCTACAGATATATTATAGCCAGTAGATAATATTTTTATTTAGTCCGCGGCTGTTTGGCTCGTTAGTATAAAATAAGAAACTGTAGGTGTAACTGCGTTTATATCGTCGTAATAAACAAACTGTAGGCACTTATAGATTCTGTTGCAATCAAAACATTTATCAGAATATTTTTATGTAGAATATGAATGACCAAAAGGGCCAGGACAAGACCGTAATTATAAATGCAATTCCGATTCAGAATTGTGGCTTGCAGGTTAAAATGCCTAATGTTAAAATTGCTTATTTTATAAGAGGAATAAGTTCGAAAACCCTCGAAATATTTTCCAAGAGCGCATATAAAGTAAAGATTCTTTAAGTAGGTAAGCGCTGAAGTTTTTTTCTGGTGTCCGTAACAATATTTTTTGTGAAAATTCCTCAAATCCATTTAACAACAAATTAAAAGCGAAGAGAAAATAACAAAGCGTTGATTTTAATAGAAGTTAATAATTTCCGCATAATAAAATAATGCACGGTAGAACTGGAGTCCAAGGAGTAGAATATTTTGTTCGCGATTAAGTAGAAATTTAAGTGGAAAGTTGTGCCCAAAGTACTAATGGAAAAGTTGTCCGGATCTGTCCGGGATCTGGATGAAGTGGATGGAAGAAGGGACTACGTTCGTTCAAGTTGAACACGAAATTGTTGTTGAATGTAAAACACATTTAAATTAATCTTGTGTCGGGACAATGGCGAGAGACATGCTTATCTTTAAATTGGAATAAGTAATTAGTGGACTGGGATGTTTAATAGATACATGTTCAAAGTTCGAAACATATTCACGAAATAACACTATATCTAGCTCAAAATTCAAAATTGAACAAGTTTTCCGCGTAAAATTAAAGTTAAATATTAGATAAATTTATTTAGAGCAAACATTAATATAATTATATAGAGTAAGGTCCTCAGAGTAAAGATTCTAAGCAAATTATTCCGAGTAAAATGGGCTTATATGTACCCACATTCCATATTTGTTTACTGTGTACATTGCAAGTCCCAAGGGCTAAGACGAGCGTCATTTATTGCGGACTACGCTTAAGTACTACGTACGCTGAACGACCGGACCGATGCTATTTAGTTGGTGGTACTAATTAGATTGTCATTAACTGAACTGTTTATCTACGATCCTTAAAATAACTATGAGGTAAAAATGGAAGTAAATAGTTTGATTTGCGAAAGGATCGACTTTTTTTGGAACAAGTTTTTTCATTTATATGTTTTAATTGTGGTTTTAGCTTTGTTTCAAGAATTAACAGAAAATAGAGTTTTAGATTTGTTATTTGTTGAGTTGTAATACTAAGAAATTCTCAATAGTTGATCCCACGTTTGGATGCAAATCCAAAGTTCAAGATCAAAGAACTGTAACTTTGCTGCAGTTCTTTTCAATCTATTTACTAATCAGTTTGAATACAGATATATACCTAGTCTACAAGAATAGCAATAGAATTTATTGATATACGAATATTATTATGCATATGCTACTCTTTTATACTACGTTTCACCGTACTTACCTGTTAGAAGCATTAGTGTTTCAATTAGTCTAACATATAAATCCGCCCAGTGTATACAAACTATAGAATAACATAAGCACTCCCTAACCGATATATTAAGCTGCTTACGTAAGTTCTGGATAGTTCCTACGCTGGTGCGGTATTAAGAAAAACATTGAGTGTATTGACAGCTTGACGACTTTATTAAAGTTGTAATGTTCTGCCTTCAATTTGTGGTACCAGGCTGCGGTTATGGGTTCGTATTTTTTATTGTAATTTTCGACATTGAATCGCGATAACGGCAGAATATCTGGTTTGAAATGATACGACTATGGATTACTTTTCCTACCAAGGGTCAATGTGTACATGATAAGGATCCATTAACTTATTAAACCTTAAATTTGAATTGATTTACAATTTTTTTTAATTTTTAAACGTTTGGTATTACATCGTGTTGGTGCTGTGTTATTTACAAATTATGTGCTACTTACATTTAATTCTTGGCTGAATTGAATGTGTTTGGCTTATATTCTAACCCATTTTAACCTAAGTTACCTAATAAATTAGGACCTTACATATACATAATTAATTATTTTTTTCTTCTGTCTATAGAGATTGATATAATTAATTATATCTATAACTATCTTAACTACTGTTGGTGAAGTTACTTAACACCTAATGAAAGCTACGACGGCTACGTACAATAGTCGCTTTCTCAGCTATTAAACTCTGGAACGGACTTCCCTTTGGCATTAAAAAAGCACCTAGTAAATATTCATTTAAACGGAACGTCAAAACATACTTTTTACAATCGCTGCGCTCCTGATTGTCCCTTCTCTGTGTATAATTCCATGTATATTTTTCATAATTCCTTATTTATCATAGAGTATTTATTACACATCTACTTATATATATGTATATGTATGTATTTATATATAAATATCTATAATTTATATATACATTTAATATGTTTTACCATCTGAGTTTTAGTATATTTTATCTTCTTTTATTTGTTTTGTACCTCCTTCCCTTTCTTTGCCTCTCTTTTTAACCCAAAGGTTGACTGGTAGAGAATGCCTCATGGCATTAAGTCCACCTTGTGTGCCATCTTTGTACATGAAGAATAAATAAATAAATAAATAAATAGTGCTAAAAAAACTTGTTTCGTTAGAGCAGTTCATTAAGGGGCACAGCCGGCCTAGAGAGCAGTTTGTGAAGCTCGCGCTTGACCTAATTAGTGTTGCGCTACTGTCACTATGACGAGGATTTGTTTTTGTAAGTTCTTTTGTTTTAGTAATGTTTAACAGCCAGTTGCGACGGCACACACAATATGTTACGTCGCGACAACGCTATGTTAATGAGTTATTCCTCAGATTGTTGTGCTCGCAGAATTTTTATGGCGCTACAAGTCATAAAGAAAAACTATCATATTGCGACGCGACGCGCTCTATATGTGCTCTAAACTACATTCGTAGCAGCTTGGAGTGGGGTTTTTATTTTAATGAAATTTTATTTAGTAATTCTTTTTTTCTATTAAAATACCTTGTACCTACATGCAAATGAAAAACGTTCCATCACTAATTATGAAACCTTTTCGCGAAACTAATAAGATTGTTTAATATTCTACTGAAATTAATAACCAACCCAGTCTATGTTACTTGGTTTGCCACCTAATATTATGAACTAACAAGAAAGCGTTGCAAATATCTTCATTGTAACCTAAGTAGTTTATTCTGGCGCGTTTGGCAAGAGCGGTAATATTTCAACCCGTGGCGCGTCTCCCTACATCCTTCTGCTTGGCACATGCCGGTGGGTAAGTGCGTGAAAAAGAAAAAGTCTCGCTTTTAAATTGAACCTCTTTTCTTTTAGCAATTCACTTAATTTAAATTAACAAAATAATAATGACGATTTTTTGGGACAATTTAACATGAAACCCGTGTACTACCATTTTTTAATCTTTAGTAAATTGATTTTGATTTCACTTTTCCATCACATAATTCTGAGAGGCTTTTAATCTAATGGAAGTTGATAAAAGTTTTCCTCTGGTCTATTAGTTTTATAAATTATTTGTTGTTTCAATCCAATGTTCTAAGAAATTTACTACATCAACAATTCTGTTAAATTATTCATGATTAACTTGTATTTTTGATATTATAAATACACTTCAGTAAAATCAGAAAGCAAATCACGTGGATACTATAATAATAATCTTTTTGTAGAATAAAACGACATTTTCATCGGTCTATCTCAATCACATCAAGAGAAGATTATATAAGGTTATTATTCACAATTTTATTAATTAATTTATGTATTGGTCAATTAGCGATTATGCCTTCCAACAGGTTTTATTATAGATTTCTGATCACTTCCAAAGTTTCTTCTTCCTACCCTTGTCCCAAATTATTTGGGGTTGGGCAATATCTTTCTTCTCTTCCATTGTCCTCGATCAGTCGTCACGTTATCGATCACTCCCTTTTCATTTATATCATTTCTCACCTTTTCATTTATATCATTCCTCACCTTTTTTTTAACGTGGAGAAATGCCCACGCATACCGCTCTGACACGGGGAGACAGAGCGGTTATGTGGGACTCGAACCCACTAAAACTCCACGGTGTACCTCCTCAGCCACTTGACGGTGGGACGCGGGAACGCTCTCGCACACAACCGCGAACCCACCAGCGGCAGTCCGTTGCCGGACTTTCTCTCACGGGGAATTGCACCCATCCACGGCACACCATACACATGGCGTGCCGCAGCCACCTCGGAGACCATGTGCAATGGGCGCCAGACGACCCCATGTTGGACGCCCAAAGTCCCCTGCGACGGGTCAGGTCTATGGCCCCGCCGCCTGCCACTACGGCCGCAGAGAGCCAAGAGGCGCCTCGCTATACCGACACTCCTCCTCCCCTGCGGTCCCACCACGTCCGCCATCCACCGGTGGCGACCCCATCAAGGCCACAGAAGGCAGGTAGAGCGGCGCACCGACATACCGGTACTCCTCTCCCGCTACGACCCCCTTCTCGCAGCTGCGGTGCCGCCCATACGACGACGCAGCCCACCTCAGTTGCGACACCCCCCATCCTGCAACCTACGCCGGCGCCGCTCCAACATAGACTTGAAGGCAAAGTCCAGAGGAGCGGCCCTCCTCGGGTTCCGTTAGCTTCTCCGTGGGTAACCAAGCCACGGGTACTAGAGCCCCCCACCACGACAAGGTGGAACCCCTGGGGGGGATATCATTCCTCACCTAAATTATACATATTTTCTTTGGTCTCATTACTCTCTTAGTCATATGTTTCATCCTTTCTCATCACATGTCCATATCAAGAAGAACGATTTCTATTTATCTTTTGTGGGACTGGTTATACTGACTAATATTAAACTCCCTTTAGATATTAATTTCTAACCTTATCATTCTCGTTACTCCACACATTCATCTCGACATTCTCATATCCACTACAATCTTTATTTTTTGCGTCTTCTTTATGGCCCAGCATTCCGACAGCTCGTTTAACAGATTTCTAAATTTAATTCTTATACTTGAGGGGCATTTGTAGGTCACAAGTTATTCCTGTAGCCTGTCGCCATTTCAATACCTCAGTCTATTTCACAATCAGTCTGGACGAGCGACCGACATGAGATTTCTTCCAAGGCATATTGGTAACAAATAACATTTTGTTGTATATAAAGTTCGCAAATACATCTAAATCGAGTATAAATGATCATAGTGCACGCTGGCTTTCGATTTGCCTCGTTGTGGCGGTAGTTCCTGTCCTCAGTGAGTAATGGCGCCATCTATCGCCGCTCTCCGAGAATTACGCACGTTTAAGAATTTAGTATTAGACGTGAGGCTTCCTAACTATATTTTATTACATTGTGGACCATATTTTAAGAAAAATATTTATATACCTTTTCTATATAGGTACGATATTTAGTGGTAGATTAGGTGGACTCTAGATTATGACGTCTCAGTGAAACCGATTTGTATAAAAACATATAGTGTAGCATTCAGCAACTAAATGCCGTATAAATTTACCAGCTGTAACTTACTTATAAAGTTACGGGAACACTGGGCTCACTTCCATTACATATGACACCTCGGTGTACTCAGTCATATACCACATTTTTTTTTTCTAATTTGGATAGTCCATCATGGACGTTGTGTCGGACTCCTACCGACTAAAAACCACACGGTCCTACTCTAACCTATACGCGCGATTCTATTCACCGCAACCCCGGCAGGTTATGGCTCGTCGAATGCAACGACGTACCCCGTCGCCTGTAGTTGGCCTGCCAAACAATCCACGGAGTTGCGCGCGCCAGATCGCGGCGCGCTACCGTCTCGGGCCTGTCAGTTGTCGGGCAACGAAGTAGCCAAGTTCGTCACCCGCAAGCCACAGCTCACGGTAGCCGGAGATCATTGAGCGCCCTCCGACGCCTGGTGCGTCTTCTGCGGCAGGGGTGGGAAGAATTGGCCTCTCTCTCCCTTTCCGCCGCCTTCTTTGCAAGCATCACCTCCTCTCAAAAGGTGGAAGCGAGAGATTGCCCACCCCGCCTGCCCCTATAAGGTCGTGGCGCTGCTCGGCCCAAGCTGGGCAAACCTCTAGTGTCATATGCCACTGCCATATTCGGTGAATACAGGCGCGATGCTATGTATGTAAATACTTATATATTATGACGACTGCTAAGTGTCGATTTATAAAAGACGTAAATGGCTTTTCTTATCACTACACCTATTCGTGTCAAAGTCACCTTCACATTTAATTTGTTTTTGCTCTTAATACCTATTAGATATCGAAATTGCAAAATCGTTTTTGTGCTGGAGCAATGTGTAGGTAATGAGGCTGAAGAAATCGATCCAATAAGATTTTATGTTGCGATAGTTATATAGAAATAAGCAAACAAATAATTTGTTTTGACTTAAGCTTAGTTTTAATAAAAAAATAGGTAAGTTTAATAAAAATATGACACAGCATCACGCTTGTATTTCCCGAGAGGGTGGGCAGAGGTGTATACACAAGTAGTTGTACACCCACATTTCACCAATGCTATTATGTAATAGGTGGTGAGCCTATTGCCATCAACCGGACACAAGTCCAAACTCCGGACTACTACTTGTGTATACACACATTTACTTTTTATTTCTAACAATAAAACCCAATTACACTGCACGACTTGGGAGTCGAACCCATGACCTTATGCTCGACCCTTACGATCACTAGACCAATGAGGTCAGCAGTATTGTTATGTTATATAGAGTTATTTTATAGACGACGTTGATGAAAAACAATCGCCCTACTGATTCTACTTAGTTACTCACCTTACCGATCGATCCAGTACATTGTTATTATATATTATTGTAATAGATACTTAGATTCTTAAACGCAACAGTTATAATATTTGTAAATTGAAATACACTTTTTTTATGGGATAGCGGCAAACGTCTTGATGGATCGCCAGAAGGTATCATCAAACTCCGGACTGCTACCAAGAATTTTCTAACAATCTCAATAACACCTGGGAACCATTGAAACCCAGGACCTTGTGCTCAACAGTCGCACTTGTGACTACTAGATCAATGAGGCAGTTTTACGAGGAAAGGTTTATATTTCCAGCTATATCATTACCATTTGACGACCATACCGACTTGACGTCCATTAGGCAAAAGTGAACAAGCATGCGGTAAGAAAGTATCTACACTTAACTCGTGGACTAAAGACATTGTTTACCCGAGCGTATAATTGTGAGCTACCAAACGTAATCATGAATAAAAAAAAAATGAAGTTCAAAGTATGCAAGGAACGAAATAAAATTAATTTGTTACCAAGTCCCAACTTTGTAATGGTTCTTCTGAATTCTGTTATTGGATACACTACGCACCTAATTGGATTTTATTTCGGCTTCTTTCGTTTTCATTACGGAGATACGTGGATGACGGCCGTAAGGAGTCAAATTAATTTGGAAGTGTAAATAATTAAGTTGAGTTTTCTTTTGTATCAGGAAGTTGATGATCCATCAAAATAAATTAAAAGAGACATCGTCTTGATATTGATATAGCGTACACAAAATATAATGTTATTTTTTGTTTTGCATTACCTGAGCTCATCAATATGATAAAGAGTTTATAGAGCTACAATAATTCTAGATGGTTTATTTTTAATATTTTATTCTGTCTTTATTATTTAATGTATAAACAATAGTAAAATAAATCCATCAAATATATAATAATCATTGATCTATGAAACGATTTTCTATAGACAGAATTGAATTGAATTTGTAAGTAGGTACTTACCGCTTACGAATTATTGAAATTTGGTGATACCAAAATTATTTTGCTAAATGATAATTTTCAAAAATGTTAAATACATAACGACGAGTGTTGATGACATACATATCTCGTAATAATTACAGATTACGGTTTCTACGCACGTAATTTTTTTGTGGATTCCCGACCAGCATTGATCTCGAACGCTTAGTCCGCGGTGGAGGTGACCCAAACAGTAGAAGATAATATGTATTTTTCGTTCCTTTAAGATACCATCTCCGTCTCGCAACGTAGTTATAAATATTAATTAATTTGAATTCTTTACGTAGCTCATTTATTCATACTTTTTTTGTGAAGGAACATTATGATCACTGTCGTGGCGTTAAGCAATTTTATGTAAATGTCCATCGCTTAGCGTTGAAACGAGCTTATAGAAGTAGAAGGAGATATACCTAAATAGCTATCTAATCAATATTCTAAGAATGTCAGTCGAAAACGACGACGCCGTAGCATCTGCAGAAAGTTGCCTAATGATCGTTACTGCGTACGAAAACGTCGGTGCCTACGAAGCGAGTCAAGCTCTATCAAACAATATGAAAGTGATAGACAGCCAACATCGCCGCGGTTCCCGTATACGGAAATATTCACTCCGCACCCAAATTGAATTCCAATATATACGTCGAAATTACTTGTACACCTCCGTGTTCAGGAAGGAATTGAATGGAATATTATATATTTACTTCTAATTTTGACGGTGTATACCTTCTATTAAAATTATATTAAAGATTTCTGTATGCGTTATATACTAAACTCGTATATGAAACATTTTTATTGAAATGAAACGTTTATGTCGAATGGATGCTACCTATTTTTATAGAAGCCAGAGGAATATTTTATCATATTAAACGTTTTGGCGCGCTACTAGAGGGTGTCAGTTTGGGAGAATAAAAATGGTATTTATTCAATTTATTAGTTGTGAAATCTTAAGCCGAACAATCATAAATTGCAATGTGCGCGAACATAGAACAACTAGCGTCGGCGCTAGAGGACGTTCACTCAAATTTATGAGTCGCACTGCGGAATATAAATTCTTGCGTGGCTCTCCGACGATGAGACCACGAAAAATGTATAAACTAGGCTCGATACTATAAACACGACGCTTTTTATAGTGTATTCTGATATAATTTAATTAGTTATAACATGAAAATGCTTTTCTGTGGTGCTTACCAAGTGTTTATAAATGTCGTATTTGTTTCTATTTATATTTATAATTGAGATTAGACCTACTGGCAACATCAATTAATAATACTGATATTTTAGGCAAAATTATTGTAACGGAAGTTTATATGATTATAAAATGCGCGTAAAAATAACAAGTAAATATTTTCGTTCCATAAGGGCCTTGTTTGTTAAAACTAAGTTAAAAAGATAAAGTTATCTATAAAGGTTGATGTTTTTCAATAAATTATAATAAATTTACTTAGTTTGCCTTCGTTATGTCGGTTAAAGGTGAACCTTCCGAACTTATTCGTAGGCAATATCTTACCTTAAGATTTAATTCAAGAAATACCTGATCGAAAATACTTTTGAAGGGTCGAAAGTTTCAAAGTTTCTCCAGGAGTTTTGAGGACTCACCATTTATAAGAACGTTTATTAAATGTTTATTGTTTACATATACAAAGTTTTATTTTAGTAGTTATTTCTAAAAATTTATGTTACGTATACTGTTACTTGGACTCTATTATTAATGATACTTTGAATTTGGATGATTCTGAAAATCGATCTCACACGTAGTTAAGCAATGCGCAAATCGATTACAACAATCGATTTGCGCCTACCGTCAATTCAATAGTGGCGCGATGAATTCCTGGCACGTTAGTCGTTGATACTTTGTCTTATCAAATATTTGCTGCCACTGCAAGATTCACATGAGGTTAAAATCGGTATGATTACATTACCAATTAAATGTTTCCATGGTGAATTTACTTTGAATATTTTGTTTTTATAACAGCTATAAAATTTAGTTTGGCTATACCTTGGCGTAAAATTTATAGCTCGGGATGCGTTTCTCCTAGGATATTAATTTATGAAGCGCCTATACATAACTTGACAAACTAGGCTAGCGCCCAGTCGTTCATTCGTAAGACCTCAGTATAATGCGAAATAACCCTTTTTATCCGTTTATCTATTCAAAGAAAATTTCTTCATGAATACAAATAGGCAGGTTGAGTGAAAATATTGAGTGGAAATTCACTATGAACGATCCTTATCATTTGCATTTAGGACAAGTTGTAATATAATAAGACGGGAAAGTGCTAGAATATTCTTTTATTAGAACTATTTTCTAGAAAACATGTGTCATTGTATGTATCTATATTTTCTACTCAATTAAGATGGTATGTCTAATATCTTATCCTATTCTTGATTCTAAGGGTGGGCAATGTTAGGTTAGTAAGTTAATTATGGATTCATAGTAATGATTGAGTAAACTTTAGGCCCACTGCCATTTAGATTAAACTAAAGTTTAGTTGAGTTAACGATGAGCAATGAAATTCAACTGTAAATTAGTAGTCGAGGCCTCGACTACTTCCAAGTTAATATAAAAAACAGCTAGTCTTCTTCTTCTTATCGTGTGGTTGATGAACAACCTAGTGTCAGAGTTAAAACCACCCGTAGGCCTCTGCCATGGCCACACACCATCGAGAATATCGCTCAGGTGTGCTGGTTTCCTCACGATGTTTTCCTTCACCAGTATAAGCAAGTGATAATTAATTTATAATACGCACATGACTTCGAAAAGACAGTGGTGCGGATGGAGGAGTGGTGCCTTGGATTAGAACTTACGACCTTTAACTCGTCAGTCCAACGGTCATACCACTAGGCTATCACTGCTACTACAAGCAGTCAAAACAGTGGAAACTTTGAAAACGATGAAATGACAGTGTTTCTTTTCTTTGAATTTACATTAGCATGTTGGTGACGCAAACCCATGAGATTATACCCTACAAAAATCACTCAAACTTCTTTAGGTGCACCTAAAGAAGTTTTCACTTCAAAAATACCTATATTTAAGTAGTTTGGGCTAAATTCCTATTTTACCTCTTACCTTGACGTTTGAACTATTGATTCAATTGAAACCCAATTTGTGCCTAGCCTAAGTTAATAAAGACAATGCGTTAGTGATCAATCAAACTACTAAACATCCACAGATTGAAAATCCGAGTTGAAAATAGACATCTCACACATAATCTACAAACAAGAATTCACATGGTATTTCTCTGTAGATCTTAAATTAAAGTTTTTTAATAGTATTTTAAATTTCTAAGACTTAATAGATGAAGAAGTCTGGCAATTTAGAATTCTCAAGTACGGAGGTAAGACGCCACGGAGACGGGCGCTCGTACGACGGAACGGGACCGAGCGTTATGTAATAAAGTCATCTCAGAGTGATAGATTTAGGAGATTGTTACCCGTAGTCGCAGCTAAAACGAGATCCCCTTTGTATTTGACACACTGGCTGTCTCATTAACGAGTACGTACGGTGGGTTCATTCGAAATTATTACTACAGATGGTTATTACAGGGTTCTCCTTCTTGAGCGATGAAGGGCGATATTTCACTTAGAAACAGTGCTTAGATATCGCCATTAATGTGCAACAATATAGTTATCTATTAAATATAACATGGCATAACGCCTGTATTCCCCGACGGGCTAGGTGAGATCTACAGGTGTACTATAGATATGAATACACCCACATAACACCGATGCCGTTTTTAAGTCCCAAGTAATAATATGGTGAACCTATCGCCTTCAACTGGGCACAATTCTGAATTCCGAATTGCTTTTGAGTATTTTTAAACAGAGAAATCCAATAAAGCTTTTCCCGACCCGGGAATCAAACCGAGAACCACGCGCTCAATAACCTCGCTTGCGACTACTGTACTAAATAGGCATTTTATCTATTAATTATATAGTAGCAGTGATAGCCTAAGGAAACCAGCACACCTGAGAGATATTCTCGATGGTTTGTAAAACCATATCCGAGACCTATGGGTAGTTTAAACTCTGACATTAGGTTGTTCATCAACCACACGATAAAAAGAAAATGTATTAATATCATTTTTTATTTGAATGTAAACCTTTTTTCACATACCTCTCTGACATGGGGGGACAGAGCGGTTATGTGGGACTTGAACCCACTAAAACTCCACAGTGTACCTCCTCAGCTGCTTGAGGGCGAGACCCGAGAACGCTCTCGCACACGACCGCGAACCCGCCCGCAGCCGTCCGTTGCCGGACTCCCTCTGACGGGGTTGGCTATTGGTGCCGCCCATACGACACTGCAGCCCATCTCAGTTGCGGCACCCGCCATAAGGCCCGCAACCTATGCCGCTCCAACGTGGGCTTGGAGGCAAAGCCCAGAGGAGCAGCCCTCCTCGGTTTCCTTTAGCTTCACTGTGGGTGACCAAACCACGGCTATTAGAACCCTCCACCACGAGAAGGTGGAACCCCTAGGGGGGTTATGTCAAACCTAATAGATTGCTAAATTCCTCAAGCATCCAATACACTGTTGGCAGGTACTAGGCATCCTGCGGGGGTCGCGGTGAATATATCTGCGGTCCCCAAACTTTTTTCGGTAAGCGTAAATTAAATGAAGATATAAAGATGGATTAATTTATATTTATGTCAATTTACTCTGATACGTAGTAATATCTTAGGTTTGCGCGATCACTACACATTATAATAAAACAACTTTTAACCGGATTAATCGCGTGTATCAGTCCTCCTGCGACCACGAACGCTGCAAAGTGTTCGAAACGTCAGGAAAAACAAAAAACCAATAATACACGCGATTAATCCGGTTAAAAGTTGTTTTATTATAATATTACTCTGATACGTCATAGTTAATTATACAAAATCCAAAACCCCAAAACTGAAGGGGACATGTTATAAATTTTATGACTGGTTACTATTTACTGTATGTTATTCAAATTCTAAAACCATATTCAAAAATCATTTTTTCAATCCATTTACATACACGGGAATGTGCATATTACTGCCTCATTGGTCTAGCCGTGGCTGCCGAGAGTTATGTCCTGCGTTCGGTTCGGGCAGTGTTACTGGGTTTTTCTGTTAGGAAAAAAAAACGCGGTTTATGACAACAGGCTTTCCACCTATTACATGGTATTTAATAACAGCATCGGTGAAATGTGGGTGCACAATTAAATAACACATTTGGCTAACCCCTCGGAAAATACAGACGTGCTTCTATGTCATGTTATTACTTCTGATCCAGTAAACTTCGACACATTCAACCAAACCGAGGTGTTCTGCAGTACATACATAGCAAGATAACCACACTCAACAGGGTATAGGATTCACGCATCAATCCACTTTACCGAGTAGCCGAGTTAGCTTGAAGATCGATTCTGAACGCCAATTCTCGTAATTTATTGTCTCAATGACGACCATTATACCAGTGATGACTGGAAATTAACTGAACTGAAATTAAAATATTAACTCATTAAAAAATTGTATTCTGCTCTTCCTCTTATAAGAATGTCAAGTTAGGATAAATATATTTCATCACGCTATTATAATAGTCCCCAAATGCGGTTCGAATCCGGACCGCCAACCTACTTTGTGCGGACCTTGGTTTTTAATAATGATTTAACAAACTGCGGTACTAATATGAATTTTAAAAACAGACCCCGAACGAAACTAGCTGGTGATTCCTGCGCTATCACCTTTAGGTGGTGAACACTGAGCCTATATGTGATAGCGTAATGAATATGTTGTTTAAATACTTTTTACTACAAATTCAAGAAAATATCACAACTTTATGATATATATTTTGTACTAAAAGGTTTCCTGACGATGCTAAGGAAAAAGAAAAATGGATAACACTAATTGATAAAGAAAAGAAAAGAAAACGAAGAAAAAAAAATTAAGATGAAGAAGAAATAAGAAAAGATAATAGGATATACCAATTTTTTTTGGGGTATCCTTCAAAAACGCGTCCGGCACATATGGATAAGACCGGGGCGTGTGGGATTCTGGCCTCAATAAAACCACCTCGGTGGTCACCATCAGCATATGGAGGGAGGCACTTAATAGACCAGCTCCAGCACCTCCGCTATGCAGCGCCTATTAGGGTACATCCCTGGAGTGACTATAAAGGTCTCCCCTAAGCCTCGCTGTGCACGATAGCACGTGACCACTATGCCACCGTTTTCTCTGGGATCACGATGGGTAAACAGAGTCCCCTCTCTAAGCACCCGTGACCCCAATGGGCCGCCTGTCTTAAATCATATGTTTCATCATTCAAATTCATTCAATCATATTTTTTGAGCTCTATGTGGTAGCAAAAATATTCTAATTCTATGGTCTATATAGACTCATTCTTATTTTTGACGTGTGTCGGAAAAAAGGTGTCAATGTGGCAGTTCTGAACGTTAGCGGAACACCATTTTCACTTCGCTCAACTTTCGATGCATTTTTGATCTCTTTACAATTTATCTCATCGTTTGGCATTTAGGGCACAAAAAATATAGCTCAGTATTTTATCTACGAGATTGAGATTATTCATTTTAAAATATGATATTGATATTATTGTTCTTATTTTTAATTATAATAAAACCTTATTTATCAATCACAAAATTTCTTTCTAAATACATGAGGGATCTTTGACAGAATAATAAATAACGGGTTGTTCCTATTTCGCGGATGGTTTCCAATATCTTTTTCGCGTGTTCGAGCCCAATCCCTGAAATTACTTTTCTTTCTCCTACAAATGTATTGAATGAATAACGAAAGTGAGTTCATTGATTGACGGAAATAAATAAACAATTTTAAGAGCTTTCGTTGATATGGTCGCATTATGTTGTTGACAAGTATTCGATATTTGTACAAAGGTCTTGGTTGAATCTCTTTGGGAAATAAGCTAACCAAGACTAACTATTTTTGACAACATCTGCAACTAATGATTTCGGTTTCAATTAAGTTTCGATTTTGCTTTTTGACACTTATTACTTACTGTCACCAAGTTGATTTTCATAAGTCCGATAAGGCAAGGTAGATAAAAGGATATATAATATATTACATAGGTGCAGTAGTTGTACCTATCTACAGATCTTCGATTATCTCCGAGACTTCGCCTGTGTGGGCGCGAGTCTTTCACCATTTATCGGGAACATTTCCAATCCCCGGCTATAACGTTGGTTTTGTAACGGAGAATCTCAAATAGGTACATTTTACGTGACGTAGGAGTTCAACTTAATATCTCGGGTTTTTAGACAATGAAAATCAATGAATACTAAGTAATGATCTCTAGACACAGATATTATGACTGGCCTCGTTATTGGTATGCGTTACGTTCCGTTTAATACCAGTAAATGCTTAGCATATCACGTATAATCAATCCCTAGATAGTACAAGTATTATAACGTTAATATTGGGTAATTGCAAATAATACGACCGTTTGTACTCGACTGTTATTTATTGACAAAAACGTGTTGCCACAGCAACCACAGATATACTCCATCCCTCCAACCTTATTCAGAAACTACACAATAAGCCAAAACAATAATTATAAACTCTTAAAAATATTTTTTATAACACGTAGGCTTCCTAGGCCTCAAAGACCGCTCAACTGTCTCAAGGACTGAACCACTAGTTCCAGCATTCCTATCTGGATCAGGCTCACGTTCCGTTGGAACTGGCGGATCCTCTTCCTGAATTTCTCCACAAGCGTCCTCCCACTCCACATTGTCCGTATTGGAGTCATAATTTCTGTTATCATCAGAAACGGCACGCAACTCTTTTTCTCCTGCGGCATCCTCAGATGCAAACGATGGAAAAACAATCGGCGGAGCCGTAGCTTGAGCCTGCATAGACTCCGGAATCGGATCCGAATTCGGTATCAGTGGCCGTGGATAAGATGAGGACAGCTGCGCACTCGGTGTGGGTATTGTTGAGTTACCAGTTCTAGTAGAACGACCATTATCAGTGTTTACACTATAAAACTTTCTCATCTGATCTACATGCCTAATACCAACAGTGTCGATGTCCTTAAAATAAATTTCGAACATTCTAGTGCCAATAATTCTGTTCACAATTCCTATACTCCAAATACTTTTCCTAGCAATAAACCACCTAGCCCACACTGTTTCACCTACTTGAAAGGATCTGCTACGATTTAGAAGCGTTGGATTGTGGAGACTATTGACAATCCTATTTTTCGGTAAAATTAAGTCCAATCTACACCTTAAATTACGACCTAGCATTAACATAGCCGGTGTTACACCTGTTGCACAATGGATCGTGTTTCTATAATTAAATAAAAATCTCTGTAATTTTTCGAGAATTACCTTTTGACAATCACCTTCCGCTAGCATGCATCGTATTATCTTTTTACAAATCTTTACAGAATTTTCTGCTTGACCATTGCTAGCCGGGTGGTAAATAGGCGATGTTAAATGCTCAATTCCATTAATTTTACAAAAGGTATTAAACTCAGCTGAACTTATTTTAATGTCATTATCCGATACTATAACATACGGCATACCAAACATACAAAACAATTGTTTTAATTTCTCAATCAATGCACCGGTGGTTGTGCCCCGGTCCATATAAATACATTCCAGCCATTTGGAAAATGCATCTACTACTATTAAATATACCGCCTGTCCGATAGACATATAGTCTATGTGAATTCGATGCCAGGCGCCGGCGGGACGCGGCCAGGGTGCAGGAGACACGCTAGGTGGGTGCGGTGCGCACAGCAGCGCAAGCGGCACACGCACCTACCCAGCGCTCAATATCACCGTCGATACCCGGCCACCACATTCTACTGCGAGCTGCGCTCTTAGTTTTAATTATACCAAAATGAGCTGAATGCAGTTCCTTCAACATCCTGACTCTATAGACAGTTGGTATCACTATTCTGTGGCCGCGGAACAAACAACCCTCTATTAATTCTAAATCCGTCTTGCACTGGAAATACGGTACTATTGATTTACACTTAATCTTTTTCGGCCAACCAATATTCATGTATTTGACCACCGTCTGTAACACATCATCGTCAGCGATAGCACGTTTAATATCACTAAATAGAACAGGCTCTACGCTCGCTTCTAAGAAAAAGAAATATCTAGAACTTCCTTCCTCCAGCGCATCATGACAGCGGTTAGCTGTGACCGATAACGGTGCCCGGGAAAAATAATCTGCAATTTCATTATTTTTGCCATCTATATACTTTACGGTGAAATTATATGCCGATAAAATTATCGCATATCTTTGAAGCCGCAAGGCCGCTGTCACCGACACCCCTTTACCCTTACCGAAAATAGATAGCAAGGGCCTGTGATCAGTTTTCAAGATAAAAGGTTCTTGACGACCGTACAAGTATTGGTGGAAATGCTTAACACCGAAAATAATAGCCGTCGCTTCTTTTTGGATCTGGCTATAATTTTTCTCACTTGCCGCTAACGACCGAGATGCAAATGCTATCGGACGCTCACCTCCATCGGCGTCCCGATGTGCTAACACCGCTCCCAGCCCACACGGGCTTGCGTCTACTGTCAGCACCAACGGCAGGTCCGGGTCAAAATGCGCCAGTACCCGCTCGCTAGCGAGCGCGCGTTTCACACTATCGAAAGCTGCCTGCTGACGTTCACCCCAAAGCCACTCTGCACCCGAGCGTAGAAGTTCGTGCAACGGACTTAGTAGCGTCGATGCACCCGGAATAAAATTTCTATAATAATTCACCACACCCAGAAATCGTTTAACTCCTAGGATGTCGGAGGGCGCAGGTGCACCTATGATCGCATCGACCTTAGTTGGACTAGTTCTTAACCCGCTCTTATCTATAACATAACCTAAGTACGTTACACTTTTTTCGAAAAAGACACACTTCTCTTTTTGTAGCCGTAATCCTGCATCTTGCAGTCTACATAAAACCTGCTGTAACCTAGACAGGTGTATTATTTTCGTAGGCCCGGTTATACAAATATCGTCGAGCCACACGCTCACTCCCTCTATATCAGCTAACAACATTTCCATAGCTTTTTGAAAAATAGCGGGTGCACATGCTAAACCGTAAACTAAACGCGTATAGGAAAATAAGCCTTTCTGCGTGTTAATGGTGGTCAGCTTTTGAGACGCTTTGGACAATTTAAATTGATTGTAGGCATTACTCAAGTCTATTTTTGAGTAGTGTTCCCCTCCCCCAATCTTGGAAAATACCTCTTCTATACGAGGCAAAGGATATTTATCAATTTCTAAATCCTTATTTAAGGTGCATGAAAAATCACCCGCAATCTTTAACTTCCCATTTTCTTTTAAAACAGGAACTATTGGCGTGGCGTATTCAGAGAAACTAACTGGTATTAGAATACCTAAGCTGACTAGCCTATCCAATTCTTCAGTAACTTTATCCTTGAGAGCAAAAGGTACAGTACGTGGTTTAAAAAATTTTGGCGTTGCAGTGTCCTTTAATTTCAATTCGATTTCGAATTTGTTAAAACACCCTAATTCATCTTTCCAAACGGCTGGATACTGTTTTAATAGCCGTTTCACCTCTTCAATATTTTCATTGAAAAATGATATGTTGTTATTTGCTGTTTCCAAATAAAAACTAAACATTTTCATGAAATCACGGCCTAACAGCGGTGGTCCACCGTTCTCAATCACATAAATTTTAATGCTTTTGCATGCGTTTAAATACGTTATTTTAGTCACAAAATATCCTATCGGCGTGATGTTATGGCCGTTATACAAACACATTTTAAGATCACCGCTATGCAACTTTTGATCTGAAAAATAAAACAAATACAACTTTCTTGAAATTACAGAGCATCCTGATCCTGTATCTAACTCCATACACAAATCTACATCATTAACTTTAACTGTGATTTTGATAGGGTTATAGTCTACGTACCTTAAGTTAAAAAGTTTGCAGTCTTTACAATCACCTAGAGACGCACTCGTCTCCTCCGTGTTAATATTATGTAAATCGGACTTTCTGAGCCCACATAACTTTTTTAAATGACCCCTCTGCCCGCAAATCAGACATTTGAAGTTCTTGAATCTACAAACAGTAGCATTGTGGTTCTTCAAACCACAAACTGCGCATCGCAGAATATGCTCGTTGCCAACGTTGTCAGTTTTGCGAAACCTCGTGGTTCCGGCCTGGTGCTCAGCGGCCACGCGTCTATCAGCCGCCCCAGCACGCACGTAAGAAAATGGCTCTTCTCTTACGACTGTAACCTCAGCGCTGCCGTTGCACGTGCCCATAGCGCACGCCTGTCGTGCACACGCTGCCTTCTGTGCCACCTCGACCGCCTGCGTTAGCGAAAGAGTCTTGAAGTCGCACTCGAAAAGCTTGTCACGCTCGTGTCCTGTTCTGAAGCCTAACACGAAGCGGTCACGCAAAAGCGTATCCAGCTCCATGCCAAATTCGCAGTACGCAGCTAGCCCTCGCAGCCGCGCCATCCCATCCTCGTCGCCAAATATTATAACGTTAATATTGGGTAATTGCAAATAATACGACCGTTTGTACTCGACTGTTATTTATTGACAAAAACGTGTTGCCACAGCAACCACAGATATACTCCAACAAGTCAAATAATTTGAAAGGTCACATTTGGTATAATGCTGTTATGAAGATAGACAATTTGAGTACAACTGTGTCATCATTTTAGCAGTTGAAAGAAGCAAAGTGTACTATGTTTATGTGTAAGAAGATAACCAGCTTTCAGTGTTTGTAGAAATAAGACTAGAAAAATATTAGTTGTCAAGCTCTGGAGAAATGGTCATAAAAGTTTATTGCACTATGACTAGGTATGCTCCGTGCCTTAAGCTAAAAGAAACTCTTGGTGGAGGCATTAACTCTTAGTTAAAAATGTTGCAAAACGCAGCACTATTTGTCACAGCGACTTTGCGTCACAGACAATAACTCCACGTAGAGAAATCCCGCACCTACTCTTTGTCACATTTTGCAAAGAAAAACGGTTCTCCTTTTATTCATTTTGTCGTTTGCTCTTTACTTGGATAAAAACTGAGAACGGAAAATTCAGTTTGTCCTTTTTTAGAGGATAGAGGGTTATTCGAAATTCTCTATTATAGCTGCCACGTAGGTCTAGTGGTCCCAAGCGCGACTGCTGAACATGAGGTCTTGGGTTCGATTCCCAGGTCGGGCAAAGTGTTATTGGGTTTTTCTGTTAGAAAATTCTCAGTAGCAGCTCGGAGTTTGGAATTGTGCCCGGTAGATGGCAATAGGCTCACCACCTATTACATGGGACTTAATAACAGCATTGGTGAAATGTGGGTGTACAAGTGTGTACACCTCTGCCTACCCCTTCGGGGAATACAGGCGTGATGCTGATATGTTTATGTTGTCTATTATAGCCGGACATTGTCATAATAGGTTATGGAAACAATTTCGAAGATCAAAAGCCCAGTGCAACCGTTTAGTGTTTAGTACTAGTGGGAACAAAGCTAGCATACATTATTTAATTGTAATTAAATAGGTCAAATATGAGTTCTGTGCTCATATATTACATTAACCGTATTTATGAGAAGTCGAAAGTTTAATTAAGGATTAACATACATACATACAATCACGCCTGTTTCCCATTGGGGTAGGCAGAGACCTTCCTGCTATTATCTTTGGCAGAGACTATCGATTTCCATTTGCTACGATTTTGACACACTTCTATCGCTTCTTCTATGTTGAAATTGCGGACGTTCTCAAAAAAGGACTACCTGAATCGACGAGTATGCTTAAAGAGGATTAAGGATTAAGTATAAAACTATTTATCGAAATAAATTCACTTATACATTTCTGCAACTGCTCATATGTATGTAAATCAGAATTACATTCAGTCATCTAATACATTTACATCAATAATATGTGGTTCGCTCAGATTTGCTCATATTAGTCGGTGTATGCGATTTCGCGGTTACTCATGCATAGGTCATTACGGTTGGCGGGGAGGATCGGTAGAATCGTTCATGTGCGCCTAGCCCTAGGCATTCAATGCGTCCACTACTGCCAATTTGATAACCTTTGCGGTTATTTCTGAGGGCCACTGTTAGGGATGCCCCATTCTCCTCATGAATGCTCCGCTTACTTTTGTGTGTAGAATGAATTATTGGCAGTTCGTGGTTTTTTACTTAATACGAGCCTACTTTCAGTAGACCGGGTCAATTGGGTAATTCCGGCTTTGTATGAAATGGAACAGGTACATATGAATGTATTTATATGCGTATAAAATATATTTAAGTAAAAACTCAGTTTAATATATACAGATACATTTTTGGAAAGCATTGACGCATGCATAGCGAACTCAAAAATTAAAAAGACTTAAGGAATGTGGAAAGAAAAATACTGTCATGAGCAGGATTTGAACCTGCGCATTTTGGATAAATTCTCCAAAAATTTATATGATAGAGTTCGCTAAGCATGCGCTAATGCTTTTCAAAGATTTATCTGTATTTATTAAGTAATTGCATCTTTACGACATTGTATTAATTGCAACGTTAGTCGTGTTGGTTCAGTTTCTTGTAAAGGGACTGAATACATGGCAATGACGTCACCAAAAGACGTATTAAAATATGAAAGAAGAATTCGGAGTAGTTGAGAGCACCTGGAGTATTTATCCGGGAGGCGCAGGTTTGTATCCTACCCACGACCGTATTTTTAACCGACTTCGAAAAAGGAGGAGGTTTATAAACATTGAACCAGGGCAGTATCTGCAGGCAAGTGTGAAATCTCCAGAGTAAACAACTACTATGGGCATAGAACACTTGGAATTCCATATATCATTAATTGTCTACCAGATATAAGAAAAATAAATAACAAAATAAATTGTCTAAATTTCAAACATTCTAAATATAGTATATACTATGTATAGTAATATCTTAGGTTTGCGCGATCACTACACATTATAATAAAACAACTTTTAACCGGATTAATCGCGTGTATTATTGTTTTTTTGTTTTTCACTACTGCGACCAAGAACGCTGCAAAGTGTTCGAAACGTCACGAAAAACAAAAAAAACAATAATACACGCGATTAATCCGGTTAAAAGTTATTCTAAATATACTTAAACAACATTTATTACCGAGTCTGTAATGTAACTTAACAGATACTCGTAGTTCATCCATCCGTACTGTACGTATTTACAATAGTAGCTAAGTTTATTCGTGTTTTTATTGTGCACCTCTACATACCCACAGACAAAACGGTCGGTTTTGAGGAGCATTGTTTCAGTTTATAAAGATTATGGTAAAAATGCTTAATAAATAAATACATTAATAAAAATAAAATCAATACGGGTGGTTTTTATTTTCAATTTAATATTCACAGAAATCTATTCCTATCTGAATTAAATAAAACAAGATATATGAATAAAACAAGTTGCTTCTTGCTAAGTATACCAAAAGAGTAAAAGCAATTGCAATACTTTACTGTACCTAATTCTAGCGGGCGATATGATAGCAACTTTGCACTTTGGTGAACTTTCGAACATTACTCTCGTTTAGTTCCTAGCCTGTAGTTTTAAGCAATGAAATTTACGCTCAATTTTCACTGTAGTGCTGAAACCTATAAAAGTTAGCTTTGATACAAATATAACAGATTGCTGTACGAATGAAAGACATGATGAAATGTGATCAATTTTCTACGATCAATTTTCTAATTATTTACTATCAATTTACAATTATTGACATGTGAACTGGCTTTATGAATAAATTGTTATGATTATGAATCGTGCGTGTGCGAGACAAGTTTGACAACCCCTTAAATTAGGCACTAACTACCGGTACATTTGTATTCCATGGCGGTTCAAAAGTGGTTATAAAGTGAAGCGGGCGCGATAAATTCAGAACGGAGAGCATCGATACTTCAGTGTCAATTGTCCTCTTGAAAAATTTAAGACTAAGTACAAGTACTTTAATACTAATGCTCAAGTACCTTACCTTATTTACCTTGAAAAAAGTAAGCCAACGATTTATTTTCGTCATAAAATTTCCAAATGAATTACATAAAACATATATTCGGACAGGAATGAGTTGCATGTAGACTGCCTCGTTGGTCTAGTGATCCCAAGCGCGAAAGCTGAGCACTTAGTGACGGGTTCGATTCCCAAGTCGGGCAAAGTGTTAATGAATTTTCCTATTAGGAAATTCCCAGTAGCAGTCCGGAGTTTGGAATTGTGCCCTGTAAATGGCATGGGACATAATATCAGCATTGCTGAAGTGTAGTCGTACAACTGTGTCCATCTCTCCCTACCCATTCGGGAACTAAGGCGTCATGCTATGTTATGATTATATATGCCTATATTGTAAGTAGGTAGTGCCTATATGGTAGCCGGCGCACAGAGGCGGGCCAAATAATTATTTTATCATAAAACCGCGACTAAATTGTCTGTGATACTGTGGCCGGATAACTTCTGCACAACGATCCGGGGCAATCCGAGTTACCTGAATTTCACGAACCACCTATTCGCATACGTGCTGAGTATTGTTAATTCTTTTTGCCTTAATTGTTTTTACTTTATTTTATTTTGAAACGGTATGGAAATTATTAGCCCATAAAATTTTTGGTTCATTTTATGAATTATCGGAATATATTTGATAGTTAGACTGGTAAGACATAGGTCACAGATTCGAACTCTAGGCAAGTCATGTGCGTTTTATAAATTTAGTGAAGGAAAACATCGTTAGGAAACCAGCACACCTCAAATATGTTCTCAATGTAAAGCAATCTCAGAGGCTTATGGGTAGTTTACACTCAGATACTAGCTTGTTGTTTAACCATACAATAATAAGAAGAATACTTCTTGGAACATTTGATGGATAAAATACTATCATCAAGCAAACAAACCTGCTACTGCTTTTATAATGAATATGAACAGGCGATGTAAATAATATCTATTTGCTAGTTATATCTAATTGTTTTCTACACAAAGTGTTCTCCAGTTAAGAGAATGTCACCTCTACACCTTAGTAGGTATGTGAGCCTACGTGGGATTTTCTTATTATGAAGCTATAAATAGATTATAATAAGAGAAGCAGACACTTGTACATTGATCTGATGATTACTCTGAAGACCGAAATATTACCCAAATTAATTATTACTAGTATGAGAGTTAAATATAACTAAATTTGTCGACTAAGTTGTAATTGTAGCCATGTGATAGTCCTCAGTAAAGTGCCCACCGATTGTTAACGCCATAGAGAGATAAAGACTGTTTATGGCATTTTGAAATTGTATATTTGCACAACTGTAAGATCGCAAGCAAAAGAGCGTTGAATGTCACGCCTACGTAAGAGCGGCGATTGAAATAGTGTTGAATGCCCAGTATTACATTATTGACGTGTGAACCTTAAAATTATAGTTATAGGAATTTAAGTGAGGGAATTGCATATTGTTACATTTACTCTATTTTGTTCAAACACTGGAATGGAATTAGGAGCATTAGACCGCTGAGCAATTTATTAATTATTTTACATAGAAAGGTTTGTCCATTTTGCCGATGTTCGCGTGTATGTATGTGTCCATATGGTCACATGGACGCGCGTAGGTACATGTGACTATATGGACGCAAAATGAAAAATTATTATACGAAATGATTAACTGTGTAAAGTGTGAAACTCAGTCAACAGTCGACTGAACAATTGAATCTGCGTTAACAAGATTACATTGTCAGGATTTTTCGCGGAATACTATTTTGAGGCTTGATAAGAATAAACTGCATAACTACAAATAGAAGTTGTCTGGCGTAACATCAAGTCACGGTCTATTTTTATTTAAATATTAATAATCTATACTTATAATAAAATCGTAACTCGAAAGCCCGAAAATTTCAAATTCGCTTTTTGTATTTATTCTCTTTCGTAATGTATTATTTAATCGATACTAAAGCCAAATCTGTTGTTTTTAAAATTTGAGTATTTTTGTCTGTTTGTATGTCCGAGGTTGGCGTCCAAACCAAGAAAAAGAAACAACTGTTTTTTTTTTTTTAAATATCGTCAAGAGCCGGGTCATCTTATAGGGATAAGCACTGCAAAAGGTATCATTGCGCTTTATCACATGGGGACCAAGCACTGAGTAATTAGTTGCACACCATACGACTGGCACAGTGTAATTGTGACGATCGAATCTCGGTAGATATTATTTTTGTATATTTTTAATTTTGATAATACAAGGCTTATCTGTTATTTCGCAGAAAAACAACGTTATTTTAGTTTTTCGTGTTCTTTTGTAAACCCACTTTTTATGTGTTTCTCTTGATGTCTCATATCAATATGATGAAGCACAGTGAAGACATTACACGTTAGCGTTACGTACAATTTTTATCAATCAGATCTCATCATTAATCATGATACTTCTTTCCATAGAAAAGTCAATTTATACTATGTCATAAATTATATAAAAAAAATATATATAAAATATGGATCTACGTTTGGCCACCAACTCGCCTGATGGCGAGCGACGGTGTGGCCGAGGATGGAGCACGTATATCCAGAATAAATCTATTCACTCTTAAGTAGACTGGATAGATTTTGGGAGAACGATAGTTGGGGAGTTGATGCAACTGCCCACTCCCACAACGGCTTCGTCCGGTGGATGGTAAACAGCCGTAGTCGAAGCCTCCGAACAGAGTTGTGTTGCCTGTTTTGCACCACCCAGGGGCTACGTGTAGGGATTCCATTTTAAGGGTGCACTCCTACGGACGCGGACGACTCAGCCCCCAATACCTATTTAGTAACAAAACTACACATTCCCTCAGCATGGCCTTAGGATTAATTTAATTGCCTAATCCATAAGTAGGTAATAGCGAAACATCAAATAAGCATTACTGACGGTTTTGTTAGAGGCTGTCCAGCTATTGAGGTGGTTGGAGAGTACATTCTCGATGATATTTTGAATTATTTATTTTATCATCTTTTGTGAATTCGATTAAAATTTTAAGTTTAAGGGAAATAACTAAGAACGTTGTGCTCACCCTAACAATTATGGTACTAAAATTTCTTTTGAACTGAAGCTTCACAACAAAAATAAAAGTCCTACAAGAGCCATGGCATGTTCTATACTTGGCATCAAAAAATTCTCTTTTAAGATGTTCTAGATGCTTCAACAGTTGAAGTCGATCGATGTCTATTATCAACAAATGGGACTGAAAACTTAATGGGCCATCCAATGCACGAAAGGGTTTAATAAAAATGCTGCAGTTAGCGTCATCATTACGTTATCCAATAAAATACCGTGTAAAACATTGTTTAACCTCAGCGAATGTTTACTAAGCGGAGTTTGGAACAGACTATCAGTACCTGCATCTTGGGCATTGGTTTTATAGATCAGGTGTTACATGTTGGAAAAATAAACAACAAGCCAGACCCAAGCTCTACTGAAAACTCCATCATGGAACTCAACAACACTTTTTTCGACCTGGTGATCAAACCCAAGACTTAACTACGCGTATACTCACTTGCAACCACTAGACTAATAAATCAGTTTTTCTAAGATTCTCTTTACACTGCACAAGATTGATGATCATTAATATTTTCATTTTTAAATGAAGATGCAGTGACAGAAACTGAAAATAGTATGCTTAGAGTTATGTTGAAAAGACGAGGCAGGTGTAAGTGGAAATTCTGAGATCCCTAAATGGATATAAACTGACCCACCGAAACTCACAAAAAAGTCAAAAAAGTAGTGCTTACAACCAGTACGCGTGTATTAACAGACGTATGAATGTGATAGAAGCAAAAAGAGTATATGTAAGGATCTTAGCAGGTGGCGTTCTATAGTGTCTGCCTACCTGAAGCCAAAGACAAAGACGAGAATTTATGTATGTACCTATGTATGTGACATTATCATTTTGGCCAACACATATTGCCATGCCGTCAGTTCTGCGCCTGATCTCACTCCGGACGTGTCGGATTGCCATCGGAATACGTGAGTGAAGAAAGAGGGAGTGCACACCATAGAGATATGGCGCCGGTACAGTCATTCGGGAACATTCAGTCGGGAGTACTCGCGGTATCGGAGAGGTGGTAAAACATCCCGGTATATCCAATGTATCGGTAACGGCGGCTTATCAAATTTTTCGGTAATACTATTGGGAAACGGAAAATAACGTAAGATCATCTATGTCGCATCTAGCTTTCAGCTGGTTGTACTGCTGCCGAATCCGTTGATCATCCGTGTTTCTCAATAAATATATATCTGTTGGTTTTCAAGACTCAAGTGAATAGGTATTTAGTGGTCAAGCGTGTTCCATCGTCAATTACATCATTGCTTAAAATCAGGCGAGTTGGCGGTCAAACGCATGCCCATTGAGAATAAGTAAAAATCTAATTGATGAGTGGAATCCTAATAGTGCATCGTATAATCTACACCACTTCAAAAGCTGTATCCGACAGCTGATATAGCACTCCCACATATCTACAGACAAGTCGCGTGTGCTGTGGAAAAATCCAAGCAGGAGTCAGACCCTAGACACCCACTGTATGACGGCCAGTTACCAGCACAACACCTAACCACGTAACAAGCCAGGCACAGTTATTTAAAATCGACCGAGGCAGTGTGAGGATGTCCAGTCGAGACTCACCGCAAAACTGGAGCTAGGAACTTTTCTACCACCCGCTAACAAATTAAGCATAAAGTGAACCTACCTGAAAACAATTTTGGACACAGCAAGTGTGGATCTAGGCAACCAAATAATTAAAATTGTACAATCAACATGAAGATGAAGAATCGTTTATTAATTATATTGTAAAGTAATCCTAATCCGGATAAATACTCCACGGCGCTCGGCGCTCTGACCGCTAAGCCACTTCGACCTCTGCTTACTACCGCGAATTCGCATACAATCTGTACGATATTGTATTAACTGCAAAGTTAGTCGTGTCGGTTCCGTCACCTGTATAGGGACTGAATAGATAGAACACGTATTCAAATGTGAAAGAAGAATTCGCGGTACAGAGGTACAGAGGTCGAGATGGCATAGCGGTCAGAGCGCCTGGAGCATTTATCAGGGAGCCGCAGGTTCGAATCCTGCTCACGACCGTATTCTTTTTTCCATAAAAAATTATAACTTAAGAGTTTGCTATGCATGCATTAATGCTTTTCGAAGATTTATCTGTATGAGTTTTGTTAGGGCAACTGTCAAGTATCTGAAAAGTCACGGCTGTGTGTATAAAGCCGGCGTCAATGAGGATATACAAAAATAGAATAATGCAACAATTATTACCAAAAAAGGAAGGGGTGGGGGGTCTGACTTCAACGAACGAACCGGACCTTCTCAAAAAAGGCAGGTTAATAAACTGAACCGTCGAGCATGCATTCTTCATGTATGTAAGATAAAATCTATAGTATTAAATATATTTCTGCCTACTCGAATAGGAATCAGGTGTGAGTTGGTTTGTATGATTAATTGAAATCTTAGTTTGGCGTTAAGATTACTTTGACGTGAGCAAAGCCACGGGTACAGCTAGTGAGAAATAAATTTTTATCATGATTGGGTTAATCATAATTATATTTTATTATTTTATATAACATATATTCATAATTTATTTAACAACATGAACATACAACACACAAACAGAAAGACACTTTCAAAACACCGATATACAATACTCACTGAGATACACACAGACACTCACAAGACCACTCCACATCTCCAACACTATCCTGACAACCACTACCAAGTCACAATGCTCCATTCTAGTGTACCTTAAATAAGGGGTGGAGACCTGGTGACCTGAAATACAGGTACCAACCTAGTTTAGGCACCAGTCTCCCACAAAATATATATTAATATTTTTAATGCTACTATATACCTAGTACATAGTATTATGGTGAGAAATATTTTTTATTTTTTATTTTAATAAGCAGAGAAACTGATGCACTTTTGGACGTTTATTATTATTAAAGATACAGAATTAAGGTTCTAGAAAACATAGTTAGATGCAGGAGGATATACGTCGTGTAACAATGTAAGATTGAGACTAACTATTCATAAATATTCCTTAATGTAGCAATTACAAACGAATAGTATAAAACCTTGTGTCCCCAAATCAAGGATAAGAATTCACCGCAAGAGCGACTCCCATCCTTTGGTAAGCTTTTGTGGGGATATGGGTCAAACACGCAAAGAACCTTTAGAGAATCCAATCCTGAATGTGGTTTAATGTTCACTAGAGATTTTTTGTGACTGAATTATGGGATACAGTCACACATCTCACATATCCCAGTAATATTATTATGCAAAAAGTTGGGATGTATGTTTGTTACTCAATTACACCGTATCGGTTGAACGGATTTGAATGCAATCTGCATATAATTTTGCGCGATATGTCCTACATTTTATGAAAAAATCTGTATTCAATCAAAATGTGCATAGGCCAGTAGTTATCATATTCTTAAGCCTTTATTATGAAGGGATCCGCAAACACAATACTCGATTTACAAGTTTAATCCCAATAACTAATTCTGATATAAATCGTTTATGCAGTCGACGGTGCCCCTAATGTTTAATAAAGCTCCACGGAGGCTAATTTCAAGTTCTAAATCCTCGAAACAAATACTAGAATTGGCAATACCCGTCGTCAAGTAAATGTAAAGCTCATAATGTATTTTGTCGCCGGTTGAATGTCGAACACTCACTGCTGATATATCGTCCAATAAAGTCGTGATGTGAAGAATAGCTCCCATCCCATTAACGTCACACGCAAAACGATTTCGCCTCTGCCGAACACGATTTGTAGTGGCAGTGATTTGTGTGTCCATATTGTGAAGTTGAAGTTTCGAAATAACGGACCATTATGACAAAAAAAGGGAAATCGCTGGTCGCTAGGGAATGACTTTACCTACGTACGGCCAGAACAATGCGAATTATTCCATTTATTCGCCCGCCTCACAGCTCTATTGCCGTCGGCGAGGTCACTTACCTGCCTTCGGAGCCGCACGTAGATTGATGTTAAGTACCTACTCTATACCAGTTCCGTAGTCTGTCAGTAATAAGCATACCCGTAAAAAGATCTCAAAAAAAAGTTTCTACTAGTCGATGGTACATCTAAACTTTTAATAATACAAATCCCCATCTTAAATAAGATATGAATTCATAAAGGTTTATTCATAGTATGAAGCCTTACGAAGCCATAGTGAAATTATATAATATTTTAATATTGCAACACGTGTTCCCATAGCGTTCGTAGGCCATATAATAATTTCAAAGAAACCAGACATTTATGAATATTCTTATATATAGCGTTTAATATTCCTCATACCTACTATGAAACGAATGATAGTGAAAGACTAATAAAATTGTATCCTTTCCATTTTATTGCGAAATAAGAATAGCACGCATTTAATACGATTTTATTTCCATAGTTTAACGTGTGTTGCTGAGCAGGAGCAGTCATAACATATGGAACAGTAACTACGCTTTTATGAATGAAATGTTGGTGTTCTTTTATGTTACTTATTTTATCCATAAAGTAATTCTTGATTTTTAATGTGCTAGTTATTCTGTGGTTACTTACGTGTAACGTTGGTATCAGTATTTAGAATTATGCAAAGGAACTCATTACATTATTTTAGAAGAAATGAAAAAAAAAAGTGTTATAATATACAACATCTATGATTTTTGAATTTCATTTAAAAAGGCAGATAAAAAACTGATGATAGTATAGATGGTCTTACCAATATATTGTCAAATATCAGGCTAAAAACGAACGTTAATATAACGACCTATTAATATACCGAATTAACAACCTGAGATATGCTGACGACACAGTTCTTCTAACGGGCTCAGAATCTGAATTGAAAATAAAAGTAGACAGAGTTAACGGATGCAGTGAAGAAGCTGGTCTCAAAATGAATATCACCAAAACCAAGATCATGATAGTTTCCAAAAATACAAACTTAGACCCAATCATTAGGGTATCAGGACAACGACTGGATCGGGTCAACAAGTACAAATATCTGGGCACCTGGCTGACTGAAAACTGGGATTGTGACACCGAGATTAAATCCCGCATAGAAATCGCCAGGAGTGCTTTCACTAGCATGAAGAAGGTACTAACTAGGCGGAGTCTAAAGATCTCGTTGCGTACCCGTCTGTTGCAATGTCATGTGTGGCCAATGCTTCTATACGGATGCGAATCTCGGACAGTTAAAGAAGAACTAAGGAAACGTATAGAAGCATTCGAAATGTGGGCCTACAGGCGAATGCTTCGAATTAGTTGGACTCAAAAGGTTACCAACGAGGAAGTCTTGCGACGTATTGGCAAGGAACGCGGGCTTTGGGACACCATCAGACGGTGAAAAGTCGCGTATTTGGGGCACGTGCTTAGACATGGGAGATACAGTCTATTACAACTTATTATGATGGGCAAAGTCGTAGGAAAGAATACTACAGAATAATACAGGAAAGTCATGGTTGAGAAACCTCAGAGAGTGGACTGGAGTCGCGAGTGCTGCCCAACTATTTCGCCTCGCGAAGGACCGAAAAAAGTATGCAGAGCTGATTGCCAACCTTCGCTAGTTGGAGAGGCACCTAAAGAAGAAGAAGAATATAACGAGAATATAAGAAATATACGAAATATTTTGTACTAAAATCTTGATCGATATATATCTTGAAATTGCTGTTACCATTCCACTAAGGAACACTAAAAAGACATCAAGAGTGAGCAGGTGCGAAAAACTTATTCACATTACTTTTCTCACCGAGAGCCTATTATACAGCTGCTCCTGTTGCGTTCGCTTACTTTTATAAATGTTTTCAATTGGAAGAATTGCTGTAATTTAAACTTGTACAAGCAATTTCATTTGTAAAATAATCTAAATTTTTCTCAATCTCTCTTTGAACAAAAAGAAAAACGTAGACGAAAACTTCTGTGCGACGTAAATATTACATATTGAAAAAAACATCATTTGTCTAAGGCGCCATTGTTAGGCGAAGGAACGCTCGTTGAATGTCCACTGAATATGCATTTATTGAACTTAGTGCCCATTGAGGCATGATCTCAATAAAAAAACGTGAGTAGCTAAACGTGATCAATGCGAAGCGAACAAAACGACAAAAAAACATCGCATAAAATCTACGTGAAACATTTGAATGACATCTCCAAAATTACATGGAGCGTAAATAAGGTTTCATTTAAAATATCTTCATTAACATCATTCGTTTTAATGCAGTGTAGGTAGACCTACAATGGAAAATATAATGCCTCGGTGTTGGGAGGTCTCGGAAATCCCGTCCTCCTGCAAAATGAAATATGATTCACATTAACTAAAGCTCTTGTTGTGTCCCGTTTTTGTCGCAAACCGTTTGCTACACTTGTATTTGCTACTGGATTCACTTCGAAGTGTTAAATAAATGCGGCTCGCTTGTTCCTCTTTTGTTTTAATTCAATTATTCTTGCCTCGCACGGCTGGATTGGATACTTTTTTCGCAACGGTCGTCGCGTTATCGGCCTTTGAGACGTTAGTTGGCTGAAATGCAAGTCACGTTTTTGATACTCGGGGCAGAAACGGGCGTTTGCATTTCATTAGTAGACTTTTGATCACAGAATATTGTTACGTGATTAAAGTTGGAAGTTTAATATCAGTTAGAATTTCAAAGATTGATGGAGGGTGTTTTGATTCATTGAACAAGTTTGAAGAAAGCCGTGGGGTCTTGTTGATGGTTTTGTAGATAAGCTAAAACAGGATTATTGTATTGTGTGTACTTGATTGTGATCGTTAAATACCCTTAGGGTACACACAAATGGATTTGAATTTTAATATCAAAATGAGTAAAACGCATGACAAGGGTAAAATAAAGGTAAAAACATTACACAACGCTCAAGCGATATGATTTATCGGCAAATGACGTATCTACTCAAACATGTAAACATAGATAGATAAATGTATGAGGTTGATATCTCATTAGAGGCGTAGATTCAAACAGATCATAAAGCGGGAACTGTAAGCGACGTCTACTAATTTTCACCTTTGTGGAGGGTCTGGTGTTTGACGCAACAGCAGGCAGGTCTATTGTTGTCACATCCATGACGCTCATTCAGCGCTTTGATAAGCCTACGTGATAAATTACCGACTTGGGAGACAAATATTTTTTTTACCTTGTGGCAGGTATGGACTGGGAAACAAAAAATAAATTCAGCTCTCCGTCAGGTTTATTAAGTCTTTGTTTATTTATTATGTTGCGCATCTACTTTGTTTGCGGAGTAAGCAGAATTCTATGCCTACAATGTTTGAGGTCCCAGCATTATGTGTTGTGGACAAAGAAAGATGCCTAGAGGTTATGTATATGTCGCAGATGGATTGTAGAATCCGCTGTTTTACGAAACTGCTAGCTGATTTACAAAACAGTACTGTTTTATAAAACAGCTGAAGACGTTCAGCTGGATTGCCATTGCGATACGTTTAACAAAACAGCTACCCACCTTTAGACGTAATGTAGAATGAAATATCTACTGAGGGACAGGTTTGTTTATTGTACAGGTATATTAAATGGATAGTCACCACTCAAGTAAAAAAAAGATACTGTATTCTGATTTGACTTTCCGTGGCTGGATCGACGGAGCCTCGCTTTGCGGGGCTCCTATTTTAATGTCTGTAAGGTTTGAAAAAACCTAAACACGAAGAGGATGGCGGGGGTATCGAACCTAACCTGTCCGTGTCGGGATACACGAAACTCTCGAGCTCGCTTCGCTCGCTCATGGATCAATTTCGTTTATTTTCTTTCATAATCCCGATATATTGTCGACGATTATAGTGGTTTAGTATTTACGTCATTCAAATTTTTCATCTTTTTTAGTTTGGTATTGACAAGTAAAATAAAGTTAGTTTATTATTGTTAAGACATACAGAGCCGTATGCGACAAAATTTCGAACATCAACTATCTGACAGTTCATTTCACATTGTTTTACATAATCTCTGATCGCTGACCCGCTGCATTGATAAACGCAAAACGTTCATTCAATTCTGCGTGTTATAGTTCAGTAATGATGTAAAACCGCTAAACGTCGTTCAGCTGTTTTTCATAACAGTACTGTTTTGTAAATCAGCTATCAGTTTTGTAAAACAGCTGATTCTACCATCGATCTGCGACATATACATATTATTTAAATATGATGAAATTTTGACTTTCGCATGAGTTAACTAATCAGAATAGAAATCGACGTTGCGATTGGCCGTCGATATATCGGATATCGGTGCGATATCGTTGCATACCACGTAAAAACAAGAACATATTTCAAAAACTTTATGTTCTCCAATAACGTATCAGTATCCGATAGCGATATCGCATCGGTAATCTAGAAAACTGTCTTAGTAGAGACCAATCAGATTTTTCTGTATAGGGACACCGTGCATGCAAGCTTTACTCTATTTATGAGGTAAGAACTATTGAATTATCAATAATAATTATTTAGTAAGGTGGGGCTGGTGGCTAACTAATAGCCACACAGATAGATCGATCGAGGTTAAGCTGCACTTGTCGCGGTCGGTCTGTGAATGGGTGTCCATTATTTCATACCGAGACCCCTCCGTGCCTCGGAAAACACGTTAAACCGTTGGTCCGCCATTGCGTGTGGCAAACATGACTAGCAACCAATATATTGTAAAACATCTTGCATGCACATTTCACAATGTATCATGTACATGTTTGAACAAATAAAGTTATCTTATCGGTAGTTTTAGTAATTGATGAATCATGCTCATAATTTCTGTAAATGCTCACAACTTCTGAAAAGTTACTTAAAAAATAAGAGGAAGTATGAATGATTTGTAGCATGCGGCATTTGCAAACATAAGATCATGCTTATCCGTATGAGAAAGAGATGTTTTAAATAAATAAGCTGCAAATATGGTTACCTTCTACGTATGTCAGTTACCAATATCTGTGTTCATTAGTAATTCGTAGATTCAGAAAATAAAATACCTACCATATATATTATCCTTTACTGTCCTCAGATTGTACTCGTTGTAGTAATCGTTAAATACAGATGTATACCCAAAGGCACCACTTTAAGATATATCTGTAGTTACTTTTATAGTGAATTTTGTTTTTGGCCACAGTAACATGAAAAGATACGTCTGAAAGGTAAACATGCCAGACAATTGACTTTTATCTTTATTTTCAACATGTTTTTACCCTTTGAAGTTTCTGTGCCCACGGCGATATATATTCAAGTCATCTACGAAAACACAGACAGACACGTTATTGCCAAAATTTATATTGGATATTATAAACGAAACAGGTTTATAAAATACAAAAATAATACTAATACATTTTAGTTATTTTTTATCCGGACCTTCTAACGTATTTTATATCAAGAAAATTCTAATTTTGTTATTATCTATTTTGCATGGACGATATTGTAACGTCACATCGCTCCATCATCTCTGCCTACATTTAGGTAAACACATTACCATGATTTCAATTAGCGAAGTATGTAAACAGTACGGCCCGTGCCCTACCTGTGGTGTGCTATTAATGAAGATGCCACGATATATCCCCGCACGTCGTCGCTGGGACGTCCCTTAGATATGTATTTCTGGAATGATAAATGAGTGTCGTACGTGATGTAATGCTTTGGAACTCCCGCGTGTCCGAAGTGAGGGATGGAACATATGTACGCCGATATTGCATCCCAGCGAAGGTATGAAATGGCCTTTTTTGTATTTGAACACCGAATACTCTAGAGAATATTGTTGTGTGTTGTGTGTTGTGTGCAGAAATGGTACGTTCCTTTGTATATTTTTGCTCTACAAGTGTTATTGCGTGCTCAAATGTGACGCTTTTCTACAAAAATACATACTACGTATTCTTCTTATGACCTATTTTGTCTTTTATACTAATATTATAATGAGTCTATTTTGTTTCGTTTTTACGGTTGAACCAAATCGGTTAGTTTGGCAGATAAGTAACTTCATAGCTAGAGGTGGTCTATAGTTATAGAATATATACTTTTCATGCAGTAAAATGTAAATCTACGAATACGGTTGACGTCCCGGATATAGCTCTATGTACTTCACACATATGTATGTATATTCTATAACATTTTTTCCACATACAACGCTAAAAGGTCCCTTTGTCATTATGCCAGGCTGACTGTTTAGCCGGTAACCGATGACCGCATACGAGTGTTCACATTATGCCAACCATTTTCAGACCCGTCCAATGTTTGGTCGATGGTGGGATGCAATTTATATACTCGTACGACTGTTCCCATTCGGATGAAATCGATTTTTATCCGGCTTTATTCAAATGTGAACTATGGGCCTTTCAACGGCTGGAGTAGTCAGGTATTCATTAAATTCATATAAATTGCATTCCCCTGACTGTGCCATTATTTGTACGAACTATTTTAATATATTCTTCACATGTCGACATCTCAGATAAACTTTGAGCAATGACATCTGCCAGGATCGATCTTACTCAAGACAATAATATAATCACGCAAGCAGTTAGCGATCAATTATCGTCAGCGCACGCGACTGGGTGCTCTGGGACATTAAATTACAATACTAATAAATAATAGAGTGCATTACTTGCAATACTGACGCTTTCACGCGACAGGCTAATGCTTAGGGGATATTTTATAAGCTACATGGCGGTGGACTTTGGGGGGACCACGTATGCCGATGCCATATTTTTATTTGGGTACACACTACTTCATCACCTGTGTTATTACTATTCTGTGGTTAAGTCAGACGACTAATTTGAATATTAGCTATGCTAATGATGACATTTGATTAATCACAAGGTATAGTTCACAAGAACAGTTACTGATAGCATTGCATAGGAAACTATAAAGTTCAGTTCGGACACGGCTTTATCTAAAAGCTACGAGTAAGTGATTAACCTTTTGACTGCCGGAACGTGGATCCACGCGAGACACAATGAAATTTTTATTGTGTCTGGAAATGCAACATACGAGGGGTCATAATTGATCTAAAATTCAGCATGATATCAGAAAACTATAAGAGTTTGCATTTCAAAGGAATTAAGTTTATATCCTTTATATACTTTTTGGTTTCTGTACAGTTACGCTTCCGGCTATGAGTGACAAGACCAATAAGGGTTTAATCCACCTCCGTTCGTTTCCTTTTTCCTGTAATATAAGGGACTGTATGCGATGTATTAGTCCCGGGTGTAAATGTGTGTGGAATATGTATGTAGTATTAGTTAGGTGTTTGGCTATAAGTAGTGACTCCTGAGACTTTGAATCAAACAGTTTTCCTGATACATCTTCCTTGATTAAATTCGCCAAAAATATTCTTTAGTTAGTTTTTGTGTGCCAGGTGTGAATAGAACTATATAGAAAACTTCTCCTTTCTCAGACCTTTTCAAATTGAAAATATTGATTCGAACCTGCGCCTCCCGGATAGATACTCCAGGCGCTCTGACCACTAAGCCATCTCGACCTCTGCTCACCACCGCGAATTCTTCTTCCATATTTAACACGTCTTATGGCGACGTCATTGCAATCAATTCAGTACCCATACAAGTGACCGAACCGACACGACTAACTTTGCAGTTAATACAATGTCGTAAAGAATGCAATTACCTAAATAATTCAAGATATGTCTTTGGAAAAGCATTAACGCATGCTTAGCGAACTCTAAAGTTACAATATTAAATGGAAAAAGAATACGGTCGCGAACAGGATTCGAACCTGCGCCTCCCGGATAGATACTCCAGGCGCTCTGACCACTAAGCCATCTCGACCTCTGCTCACCACCGCGAATTCTTCTTCCATATTTTAACACGTCTTATGGCGACGTCAAACGTAAAACCGACCGCATTCTTTTTCCATTTAATATTGTAACTTTAGAGTTCGCTAAGCATGCGTTAATGCTTTTTCAAAGACATATCTTGAATTATTAAGGTAATTGCATTCTTTACGACATTGTATTAACTGCAAAGTTAGTCGTGTCGGTTCGGTCACTTGTATGGGTACTGAATTGATTGCAATGACGTTGCCATAAGACGTGTTAAAATATGGAAGAAGAATTCGCGGTGGTGAGCAGAGGTCGAGATGGCTTAGTGGTCAGAGCGCCTGGAGTATCTGTCCGGGAAGCGCAGGTTCGAATCCTGTTCGCGACCGTATTCTTTTTCCATTTAATATTGTAACTTTAGAGTTCGCTAAGCATGCGTTAATGCTTTTTCAAAGACATATCTTGAATGAAAATATTGAAATATGTCAGCGGTGTGTTTTTTTGTCTAGCTCTTTATCACAATGTATCTTTATAGTCAGAATTGAGTTTTTCAATTGCGAAGTCAAATGTAATTTCCTTCTATTTCATGACGGATAAATCTTATTTGATGACGGAAGACAGAGATAAAATAATAATATCCGTTTAACGGTTAACAATTGAATCCTTTATATTTGGTATCACGAGTATGTGTGTATGTATTTCATGATTTTTCTTCAACTAACTGTACGTTCGATTTGCAATGTGTGTTTCCATATTTACACATAATAATTAATAACTAAAAGCTAGCTACTTATTAGTTCGTTTACGTGTTTGGAATACGTGTCAGAATGAAATAATCCATCTTCTCTGCTTATATGATTATTATCCAGGAACGACATAATTATTGTTACTGGCATATTTTGAAACAGGAAACACATATCAAAGGGTGCAGGGTATGCTATGTTTAATAAAAGGAAAGTAATTAAGTCGCATACCATTTTATACGTTTTCTCGAAGTCAATAGTACAGTCATACACATTTTTTTTAATATAACGTATCTACATAACACACAAGCGGATAATTACTTCCCTTCGGTTATTTACGGGAACCCTCGTCACAGTGAGCGCTTGTTTTACACGTCATTCTTGTTTACTAATGAAAAAAGTGCCGGTGGAAAAAATAAATTGCTTTTTATTGTCCTACCGCAGTAAGCCGGCCGGGTGCGTAAATCAGAGATTATAAAGGATTTTTTGAAATACTGTACACTTTAAACCAACGTAAACATTTGTCACCGATGTGATAACACACGTGGCCGACACATAATTTATTTCGTTAACCATTCACGCGATTCTGATGTCCTTTTTGTGACCAGATTCCTTGGAAACGGGTTTTAGGGTTTATTTGTGAGAAGTTAATAAACAATGTTGTTTAATTATAGTTAAGCAAAGTGATATGTTTCGGATCAGATATAGGTACTAACTGATTAGTACGATGTTTGCTAAAATGTCGTGATGGCACACTTTAGTCACATGTTGTGGGTTCAAATCTAGCATGTACCAATATAACTTTTTCAATCTCTTGCTTATATACTTTCTTAGTTAATCTAAGACAGCACGGACTCACGGTGAAGGAAAACATCGTGATGAAACCTGGACTTTATGATCTGAAAACGCCAACCCGCAGTAAGCTAGATACTCGTGCCTTCTCTGTATGAGAAGAGGCCTTTGCCCTGCAGTAGGACCGTTATGGACTGGTTAAGTAAATGGTATGATGTTCAAAATAAATCTTATTTAGATATCGATCTCAACATTCATACTTCTTTTTTTTTAACAACGTTGTCCAGCACTAGGAGTTTCTTCCTGCATCGCGGGTGCGTTTACACTTACAGACACATAATCTCCCATGCACACACACCCAGGCCCCAATTATCTGCAGGTCATACAAATATTTTACCATGCGGGAATCGAACCCGTGACACATGGCGTAGCAGCCGGTCTCGACAATTGCGCCAACCACGACATCATTTTATTAACACCAACACTTTGATATTGGTAATTAAATTCCGAACTGATAAAGTGCAAACTTATCAACGTATGTTAGAAACAATTAGATATTTTTCAAGTGTAACTAACAGGAATTAACGCGCAATAAATACCTTTGAATCGCTTGACATTTCGACCAGGTTGCACTGATCGTGGTCACAAGCATAGACGACTATTGGTCACAAGCAGACTGATGCAGCGAGTTTACTCCGTCATGGGTGCGGTATATTCTTCTTCATCTACCTCCAGGTTTTTACTATTGTTATAAAGGCCGCGACACACTGCACTCACCGTGTCCGTATTTTTAACTTACTTAAAATAGCGAGGTTTGATATTTTAATCACTGGATTCCACGTTGCTGATAATTTAAAACCGTCTTCACGCACTGATCTTGAATAAAAGTGGCGATCAGATGAGAGGTTATGGAGGATGAGACGTAGATTTTTTTAAAAGGAAAGTTGCTTTTTTAATTCCATTATTCTTAGTAAGAATAATACAGCCCCATACATTAAGCACTTCAATTTGTAAAACTTGATTCAATGAAAGCTTTCGAAAATAAAAGAAAATGATCAATTATACACACAATTACTTTTTTAATCTATCAATAAGCATAACACTTTCGTTTTATCGCGAAACAGCTCCATTGTTAGAAAGGTTAACGCCTTATCATATTACCTTTAGCTTTGTTCAAAGGGCTTTTTTGTTTCGCGTTTCCTGTACAATTCCGTTACCGAGATATCAAATGAAAGAGATGTTAACACAAAAATTGAATATCTTTTATTCTGTTAGTGAATATTTATAAAGATAATAGTAACTCTATGCTGACAGCACTTAAAACTATTTATCAACAAGGTACTGTAATGTTAAGTAAAATGCAATTATTATCTTCCGCATTATTCTGAAAGCTTTTACGTCATATTATTATTTAAAAACAGAAAGTAGTAAAAACAAGGGTAAAGGTAGTATCTTTTCCCTTGTTTTTTGTAGTTTGCTTACAGATTTTAAACTAAGTACCCGCTCCAGTTTAAACTCAGAGCCGACTCGCAAACAAATTAAATAAAAATAATCCACCGACTCGAGATTGTTTTATGTTCATTCTATGAATCGAGATGTTTTACTGCATTTTTTATTTGACTTTCTTACTTGTTGAGCATTTATGTTCAAAATGCTGTTTCAGTGTTATCAACTTTATATGCGTTTGGAATCTTTTTCATAAATACAATCGATTGATACCTATAAAAATATTTCGTTTAAAATTACATTCATACAATTAAGGTAAGTATGAAATATTCGAAAACGAATATTCGTATTGCATTCTAACCATGAAGTTTCTTCGTTAACTGCTATAGAATTTTTATACAATTTGAAATATTGTGAAATGACAAATGAAATTTAGTGAAAAGAAAGAAACGAAACATTTAATATTCCGGTTACAAGCTGGCGAACTTTAAAAATATGGAAAGTTGTTGAGTTTTCATCTGAAATTTAAAAAAAAATATGCCGCCGTACCATAACTTTTGTAGACGAACGTACCAGCCTCTGAGAAGTTTCAAGTAAATTGGAATCCAACAAATTACTAGAATACAAAGAATAATACCTTAGTGTGGAATGTAGTGAAATAATATCAGTTTGTTTAGTGTTTGTTATTGAATTTCTTTAAAAAAAAAAAATTTTTAGTTTGAATCCCAGACTAGCATTATTATTAGTTTTCATGTAGGTACCTACCACCTATTGAATGATTTACTAATCTGTATAAATTCATTTTTGTGATCATTCATTTTAATGAGCACGACAGCCTTCATTCAAAATTATAATGATGTTATAACAATGTTTTGAGTGCTCGAGTTATGTAAGGGTAATAAAAATAATAACGGACGGAACGGACGGCGGAAACGGAAACGTCCGAGTTGACGCCCGCCGCGGTGAAATTGTCGAGTGTGCGGCAAGCGTATCGTGACTTGTGACGTCACTTGACACGCGCATAACCGCTACACGGTCGTAATGTTCGAAAATTAAACAAGTCATTGATATGATATACCAATATGTATATAGCTGGGCTGACCGTGCCACTCATATGAGTGACTTTTATTTGAATATCTCACTCATAAATTTATTGTATATACGTTATCGTCTCACTACCTCGTTCCAGAAGTATTCAATGTGCAATAGAATTCCAAGTTATAATTACGAACCTAGAGATAAAGTTATTTCATTCAAGTTTGGTCTCAAAAGAGATAGCACCGCAGAATAATCATTCTTACAAGCACAAGTTCCATGTATCTAAATTTGGCGAACGACCACCAGGGGTCAAATCTTTAGGGTCATACATGGAGCTGATCAATATCTTAAAAAAGCCCGATAGTAACTCTGATTAAAATGTATGCCTTTAAGCATCAAAATCAGAGTCAGCTGCGCTACAAACGACAAGTTTTGACAGTCAATGCAAATTGAAGACAGAGTTCTTAAGCTTCTTGTGTAAAATGAATGATGATTGCTGAATGTTTGCGTCATTGATTGACAGTCAAATACGCTTACATCGCGTTAAAGAGCTGCCTGCTGCAAAATATGAAAATGTACTTTCTATTTCGTTTTAAAAACTCAATTGAAGAGGAATTTAAGTTTACCTTTTTTCCGTCTAGACTAGAAACAGCAAAAGACAAGGTTTTACCTTTTTAGATATCAAGGGAATTTATGTGGAAATTTAAAACCAATAAATGTAATTTAAATTGAATACCTTACCAATTAGGTAATTATGGATACCTCGATGGTTTAATAAATCAACTCATTATGCCATTTTTGGACGCATGACCAGAATCATAAGGTTCATGAAACTTATTCGCTTGCAAAAAATATCTCATAAAATACTACCAGAAAATTAGAAAGTATGGTAATATTTATTCGCTTGAGGCTTACCTGTGACAAGAACACGTAATTTTAAGTAATTAAAGACATAAAAATATTGATATATGGTCTCTATAGATGTTAGTTTTAGGTCACTTATTCATAACATATATATTAATTGTATTTGTCTTCGTTATTTTATTGCGTAGGTTATGTACCTGGCTTGCTGTATGCGTTGGTATTATAATCTAAATGCAGCAAGCAACTGAAAAATAATATAAAAATAAGTATGCGGGTAAATAAAATTATTTGTTAATAATAATTACACCAGCAATTAATTAAACTGTAAAAAATTTTGGTGATAGAATTTGATAACCCCAACTTAGAAAATCATATTCTTGTTATGGATAAGACACATATAAATAAGTACCCATTTTCTTGAAATTAAGCTCTGATTTAGTGAGAGTATAACTCCACTTGGCTTATTGATAGACTTTCTATTGTATCAGCTCAAAGGGTGAAGTGGTTCCTGAATAGAAATGAAATAGAACATAACCGTCACACCATATATTGCCTCTACTGTTCACACGTCTAGCCTACAACACATGGATACCTTTGTGAAATTACTTCGGCAGAGGTATAGAAGGACAATATCCAACACGTACTAACGCATCTAATATTGTTGGGGCGATTGTTTGAGCAGTCATGTCCGGAGAGAAACACACGACCATTTGTCATGCGACAACACCGGTTAGGTACGTCTGAATGGCGGCCAGACCTCTTGTTCTATTGTCTCGGCGCATAATGACCGCCTCCGACCCACTGCGATTAGTGTTGCTGAAACACCCCAAATTAGGCAAAAGTTTCGCCTCGGGTAAAATGTAGGTGAATGTATGTACCTATTATTAAACTCTTTTTGGCTTCTTGCATATTCTAAGCGTTTGGTAATTCGTTTTATTTCGTGTTTTTGTCGGGTTCGTGTATTCGTTATTTAATTTTATGACAATGCTCTATTTTAGCCGGAGGATAGATGGAGGGTATCGTATTTATAATTATGAAAACTAATTAAAATCTAAAATTGATGGCCAGTATTCAAACTAAATAACTAAGCAATTTTAATACGTCAAATACACAACGAAATAATAGACGCGTAGCAAATCGGTTACTACCATAGAATTAGAATATTTTTGGTACCCCATAGAGGACATAGAGTTCAAAAAAGGTGCTACCGATTTTGAATTCTCAATGTGTGCGTGCAATAGTAATGTACAACGTGGAAATATTGACACATCAATTAACGATAAACAATATTTCAGATGTAAAGAATTGGTATACAAAATGAAAATATTTTCAATCAAATTATGTTAATAAAACTAAAATCACAAGGGTAGGTTTTGTTTAATGCACTTAATTAATTAATTACATTATTATAATAAAAACATTTCATGCGCTCACATTATAATTATATTTCATTGGTAATAGGTACTTTGTAAAGAAGCAGCTTTTAAGGACCCTGAGCAGAGTATGACTGATTGAGATGATGATTGACTGAATTATTTTTACCTACCTACCCTAATACCAATGCTGAGGTGGGCTGGACTCAGCGCAGCACACGCTTGAGGTGTACTCTGCCTCTTAGTGGGTACTAAGAGCCAGTATCGGGCGAGATCTGTCTCTGCCGGCAGTAGTGAGGGTTACGCTGGCAGATAAAGTGAACTTGAGAGGAATGGCTTCCTTTTGTGAAACTGTTGTCGTCCCTAAAGAGGCCGCCGAGCGAGATTGTGAGAGGGCCGATATCTCTCGGAGAAGAAAGCGTCTAGGAAGCAACCGCCTCGGTACCTTACAGCCGCAACCTCGCCTGTATGATTTAAGACAGGCGGCCCATTGGGGTCACGGGTGCTTAGAGAGGGGACTCTGTTTACCCATCGTGATCCCAGAGAAGACGGTGGCATAGTGGTCACGTGCTATCGTGCACAGCGAGGCTTAGGGGAGACCTTTATAGTCACTCCAGGGATGTACCCTAATAGGCGCTGCATAGCGGAGGTGCTGGAGCTGGTCTATTAAGTGCCTCCCTCCATATGCTGATCTTGACCCTTGAGGTGGTTTTAGTGAGGTAAGAATCCCCCATACCCCGGTCTTATCCATAAAGGCCGGGCGAGTTTTCGAAGGCTTCCCCCCGAAAAAAATAATTGGTATAGCTTTTCTTATTTATTTTATTTCTTTATTTTTATTCTTCTTTTTCTTTATTCTTTTCTTTATCAATTAGTCTCATCCATTATTATTTTCCTTATCAACGATAGGAAACCTTTTAGTATAAAAAATATATCATAAAATTGCGATATTCTCTTGAATTTGTAGTAAAAAATATGTAAGAACATATTCATTACGCTATCACATATAGGCTCAGTGCTCACCACCTAAAAGTGATAGCGCAGGAATCACCAACTAGTTTCATTAGGGGTCTGTTTTTTAAATTAATATTAGTAGCGCAGTTCGTTAGATGATTATTAACAACCAAGATCTGCACAAAGTAAGTTGGCTGTTTAGATTCGAACCGCTACTGTAATAGCCTGATGAAATATATTTATTACGTAACCTGGGCCACTAAGCTATGCTAAGCTTCTTATATGAAGCTTCTTATATGTTATAAGCGTTCGGATAGAAACATCGACAAGGAGACATAAACGTTTCCAAACATTTTGGTTTTATCTTTTGTATCGATAGTATTAGGTAAAAATAATCAATGTGCAGATAGTTGGTACATCTACACTTTAAATAAATTCTGATATCGGAACTTTTTGTTCTAAAATTTCATCGACACAATAGTTGACACTGACAAGTCACTATTTTGTGTACATGAAATGAAAATTTATATGTACTCAATATTGCTTTTATGACCATTGTTTTTTACTACAGAGAAAATTCACTATTTTCTTGATAGGATTTGGTTTTCCAAATAAATTTTCTAAAGATAGTTTTCTCCAAAATATGGCCATGAAAATATATGCGGTTGTTGACAATTTACCTGTGAAATGAATGTTTTTCTGGATTATTTTTTTATGAAACATCGCAGTCACAAACAGAACACGTAGGCATGGCTTATCTTCTATACTTATAATAAAATCGTAACTCGAAAAGTAGTTTCGTAGCCGAAAATTTCAAAGTCACTTTTTCTTTTTTCTTTCTTTTGTAATGTGTTCTTTAATCGATACTAATGCTTAATCCGTTGACTTTAAATTTTGAGGCTTTTTGTCTGTTTGTATGTCCGAGGTTGGCGTCCAAACCAAGAGACAGAAACAAATGAAAATTTGTAAAAAATATCGTTAAAGCCGGGTCAACTTATAGGCTATTCAAAATTGCGCATTTCCTCAAGGGAGCTGAGCAGTGATGTTAAACATCTAACACTCAGAAAGTAAGTTGGACGGATTTCCATAAAAATGGCACTGTTGTATAGCTTATCAAAAATGATAAGCACTCCAAAAGATATCATTGCGCTTTATCATATGGGGACAAGGCATTTACCGATATTGTATTTTGATTAGTAGATTGCGAATGCCTATTTTAGCGACATTGTCAAATGATTAATTAGTCGAATACCGTACATAGGTGACTGGCACATCGTAAGTATGAAGATCGAATCTAGGTACAAGAGACTCTTTCTGCATTTTTTTATTTTTTTTTTGGTACAAGGCAACTGATAATTCACAGAAAAACAACTTCATTTTAGTTTTTTATATCCGTTTGTAATATAGACCCATTTTTATGTGTTTCACTTGCTGTCTCATATCAATATGCTGAAGCACGGTGAATATGTTACACGTTAGCGTTATGTACATTTTTTATCAATCAGATCTTAACATTTATCACGGTACTTCTTTTCCACAGAAAGGCGTGTAACATAATAAAAAATGGCTATCGTAGCCATTTAATGAAAATGCTGCAGTTAGCGTCATCAATATTCTATACTAAAAAAGACCGTGTAAAGCATTTCTTAGCCTCAACGAACGTTTACTAACTAGAGATTGCAACTGGCTATCAGTACCTGCATCTTGGGCATCAGTTTTATAGATCGGGTATTAAATATTGGAAAAGTAAACAAGTCATATTCAGCTCTACTGAAAATTCCATTATGGAAATCAACAAAACTTTTTTCGACCTAGTGTTCAAACCTAAGATTTAAGCTTATACTCAGCAATCTCGCTTGCATCCGCTAGACTGAAGAGTCAGTTTTTTCTAAGATTCTCTTTACGCTACGCACAATTTATGATCAATAATATTTTCATTTTTAAAAGAAGATGCTGTGACATACCCCGGATAGAGTATGCTTAGATAGTTTGGTCATGTTGAGGAAACCCTAACGAATTCTGAAAATAAAATGAGTGTGGGTGACTAAGCCAATTCAAGTGTCTGAAAAGCCATGGTTAGCTGTTCATGGGTGGCGTCAATAATGATAGATCAAAATAAATAATTGCAAGATATATTATAACGAGGCGTAAAATCTGGACGAGGTCAAAAAAGGACATGTTAACAAAGTGAACCGCCGAGCATGCATTCTTCATGTATGTACGATAAAATCTTTAGTTTCGGCCTATCTCAATGGGAATCAGATGTGAGTTAATACGTATAATTAATTGAAATCAATCATACATCATAGTTTAGCATCAAGATTACATTGACGTGAGCAAAGCCACGGGTACAGCTATAAAATATAAAACTGTTTAAAATATACGGGATTGACTGATAATACAGCAAATATAAGTTAGCATGATTTTTGACAGTGACACTGGAGTAAACAGCATCTGCCAATAGTGCTGACCGAACCTAAATATGCTTTCTCTTTCTAACATGTGATATTTCCGCAAGAGATTCCATCCCCATAGTAGGCTTTGTAGGTCTTTTTCCATCCTACGTTTATGGTTACTACGCCAGCTACGTCGTAGCAATTGTGTTTTGATTCTATTCTTAGCAATATTAAAACAAATAATATGTTAAGTAAGAAAGGTTTTCACAATGTGGTAAACACTAATTAGAAAATATGGCAGTTTTTGACGGTTGTTATTTAGATAGATGCCCCTAGTGGTTCATACGAGAAATAATTTGACTATGAAATTTTATGGGAATACTAATATTGTATAATGTGTACGTCGAATAAGCCAGTTGCCTTTTTAAACTCAACATGGCAAACCGTGTCTTCGTAATTGTCGTCCAGTTAATGTATAGAGAACAATATACGAGTGTTCCACGGAACACATACATTAATTCTCGCTCCCAATACCGAAGCACTTAACTTGTATGTAGCTAGAGAGTAGAGAAAGTGTAACCTACGTTCCGGGCGGTCTCAGTGATATTTATGACCCTAGAAGGAGGAGCGCAATAAATAATATATTTTCAGTGAAATAGAACTTTCTTCTACAAAATCTCAGACAAAATATTATTCTAGAAAATTAGCTCCATGGTTGCCAGACGTCATAAATTTAATTATTTGGTGTTTAACTTAGAGCCCATCTAAGTAACGGGATCAGAATTATTCAAAGCAATTGTATGAAGTAGCGCCCATTCCCGTGGCATGCTGTTGAACGATCAGACGACCCTGACGTTCTACTCAGCATGAAGTGGCGCGTAACACGAATCTTGTAGTGACTTGTCTGTGCAAAATGCAGGACGACCTACGTTTTAATATAAATTAATTAATTCAGCAGATTATAAGAGGGATACTGGGTGACAGTGAACTGTTTCGTAAACGAGATCAAAAGTTTTCAAGCAGAATAAAGTATTTTCCTTATTTTATAAAGTGTCTGAAACCTGTCTAGGTACAATTCTGATTGCTGAACATTGGAAGTATTACCGATTTCTAATATATTTTTCCCATAAAGGAAAATGTATGTACGCAAATACTTTTATGGCACTTTGAATGTTTATAATTTATAGAAAAGCAAGAGTATCTTGATATGTTGCACTAGTATTGCTTTTTTGGCTGTACCCCGTCAGAGCTTCGTCGGATTGATGCTACAGCCACGAAATTACGTAAGTAAGCGCTGAAATTAGAACTATGTTTTTGTAACACGTTTTTAGCATATTTACACAGAGTTTTGGCCTAGTTTAGGAGCCATCAGCTCGTCCTTTAATATGACTTTATTGTGTAAGCCAATAAGTTCGCCTTGATTCAACTTTTTTGTCTGCATGAATTATTAAATAAATACAAAAATGTAAGTAGTACATTGAATTAAAATTTCCTTAGGATTTCCTTTGAGGCCATTAGAAAAGGTAGTTAAAGGTTCGTGCATAGAGAACTACTTGAAAATACTTCACCGTTTGCTAACGTGCAAAATAAAGAGACGAGAACAAAAATTTCACTTTGAAGTAAAAGTCAGTAAACCGAGCTGATTGCCACTTTTACGGTATTCCGAACGAGACCCTCGTCACTCCTTTTCGGCGCTTTTTGTTGTATATTTACAAATGCAAATGAGAATCCATAGCTTAGGAACCAAATAATTTAAATGGCGTATTGTAATATAAACTTTATATGATCGGTGAGATATAATTAGACTTATTGGTTTCTGTAGTTTAACGCATTGATTGAGAGTTAAACAAAATAGCGACTTTGTTTTTTTCATATAACATATTCATTTAACAATTTAATATTGTAAATAAGTGCTTATTAGCTTACTAATTTGAAATATTTTAGACAGGATAAGAATTTCACTCCAATTTGAGACATTACAATGTGTTTTTGTATCATGATGAATGAGGATCCCTTCTAATAAAACGTGTATTAGTTCTACATTCTTGATTTTATTTTGCGTTCCTAACCCTAATTGTTATGACATAGACAAAATATGTATATTCAAGTACCTGAAAGTCGTCAAGGTATTATTACGTATTGAATTAGTTCAAAACATTATTTCTTGCTATTTAGGTAAGGTACCTTTTATCGATGTTCAGGTAGTCAGTTATCGAAAGGAAAAGGGTTAGAATGGTGCTGACGTGTCCCAGAGGACCTGTCCGTAAGGCGTGACGATATATACACTCAAGAGAAGTGTTTTCTATGCACGTATTTTTCTGTACCTAAATATTCCAAAAAATATACAAATCTCACGATAAGAGGTTGACAATATTCATGGATTCGTGTAACGCGTAAAAAATATTGTTGATGTAGTTGCTGATATAATAAATAAAGCCAAAAAATGGCTGGGAAACTCGTATAAAAATTTTAACTGAATTTATGTGAGAAGAGTTCGAATATCGACTGACTGCAGTGTAACGAGCGGCAAAAGAAAGAAAGTATGACGCCATGGATGCTATATAATACAAAAAAGTATTATGGATGCCAAATCCAATAAATAAAATATCTTGAATATCTACAATATATATTTGCGGGCGGGCGGGTGATGTACAGGTAATTGCATGACTACCCTCAATATTGTATTTATTTGCATCTATTGTAATGGACTTCCACAAGGTAACGCCTGAATCTATTCAATATTAAACTATTAGTTACTGCCGAATTTGATTCTTATTAGCAACATTATCAGATGGTGTAATAAAACAGTGAGACTATTATTTTTTCTCAAATCAACAGGTTGGATTCCTAAGAACAATATAGAATTTTCAAAAATCCAATGTTTCTGTTTAATTTTCATCAAAATCAGGCCCGAGACTCCTTTGAGGGTTGTTCACTATTGCTTATAATTCACGATTTGGCCATCCACGCCTACTTTAGAAATTCACCTGTCTAGGCTAGATTTGAACTACGACAGGTCATCGTCTATCATCTTAATATAAGAGTAAATACTCTAGCTATCATTAGGGCACATAGTTAGAGTATTTACTCTATAAGATTTATAGTTTCCCATTTCAGCTACATGCGGAAAATAAAAAATAAATATATCCGTTTACCACGTAAGGTGATGTCAATTTCCTCTAGCGTATTTTCAAAGACCGGTAAAAGCGCTCCGTATCAAAACCTGTTTTCGTACTTTTCAAAAGCGCTAGAGGTACAATACCTTTTCAAAAATAAAATTCGCTTTTGCTCGTATATCATATATTAAACCAGTTATTCGCCTGTGTCAGGGTTGGCAATTATCTGTATTCCGTGTATAAAGATTTGACGTTTATCTAATGTCATCTGAAATCATATACTCCGCATGTGCTGTATATGGACATGGAACAAAAACATCGCAAACCCAAATGGGAAAGCATTTTGTGTGTCGAAATTATTGCACCGCAGACCCAAATGTGTGAGAGCCTTCTATGCAACTTTTATACAGTCATAGTCTCTACATTCATGAAATCCATGTAAAATTCCATTTCGAAAACATTTGTTTCATCCAAATAACTGAAAACAGAATCCAAAAATTGTAAACCTGCTTTGTGCAAAATTATAATAATCTTTATTAGCTTAAAAATATTCAAAATAATCATATCTTTCTAAACGTACGTGTTTCATGTCTTACAAATGAAAACATAGTTTATATAATAATGCATACACTGTCACTAATGTAACAGTTCTCTTATTAATAGGATGTACATACGTACAATAGGTCCTATATAGGTTGTGGCTATCGGCTTGTTTCACGCAGCTCCGTACAAAGAAACCGAGGAGATATTCTTATCGCGACACTTCGGGAGACGCTGAAACTCCTCGGATGATAAATGGAAGGCCTACGTGATTCACCGTCGTCGTGTCAAAAGCGGCTTAAAATTCCGTTCTGGATAATTTTTCTGCATTCTACGCAAACTAAGAAGGGCTTACGGTATTACGGGTTAGAGGTAGAAAGTACTTGAAGTAGGGCGGGCATAGCCGATTTTTTTTAGGTATTTTAAATAACCTTTTAATGTGAATAATCATAAATATTACAATTTGTAAGGAGTTTCTAATTTTTGAATTTCTTCGAAAAATTCGACTTAAATGGACATAGAAACAAAATACCTGAATTAATTTACTAGGTTGTTAATTTATTATAGACCTACAATAAATCCAAGTATATTCGGTAATTTTGCCCTTCTGCGTCTGATATTTTCCAATTTAGAAAATATTGAGTTTGACTTTTCGACAAAAACGTTTTCTTTCAGTTACAGAATACCCCTTAATATTTATAATTAAATGTTGTGTATAGTATGGCGTCTCATCATAGTTATATGTATATTTTGTGTACTATCAGTGATTGCAGTCGGCATAAGAAACCTCTTTCTGGGGCTCGTATATCCTTAGAGACACATATAATTTTAACAACATAAGAAACCATTTTCGTTCTGTAGGATTATAGTTACCTGATCGCCTACTGATATACAATTGTCACAGAAGTTCGTGGTCATACTTTGAGGGGTGAATGTCCCTATGTTTACGAATAACTTTTACTATGGTACTAACTTCGAAAGCGCGAATAAAAATCAACTGTTCCATACATTTTGGTCGAAGGTGTTTATGTAGTATGTATATGGAGCAGCTGTTTTTATTTTCGCGCTTTCGAAGTGAGTTCCATAGTAAAAGTTGTTTGTATGCATGATAAACACGTATATTGACCCCCTAAAGTATGACTACGGACTTCTCTTATAATAAAAATCCAGCAAGCAGTGACAAAACACAAAATAAAAGTATTTAAATAAAATATAAAATGACATGTACCTAATTGTAATTCTCAGCACTTTGTTTTGAATAGTTACTTATATTGACATTTAATTAAAATATGTAATTGTCATTTTTATTTGTATTATTTAAGCTATAATAAATTGATTATTTCTATGTTATGTTAGCCACATTATAATGTAATATTTGCGCACCAGTCACCCGGTAGAGTATGATGGAATTTACTTTTATGAACTTTGTCAACTTGCTGTACTCGTATTCTTGCAAATAAATAATTCTTATCCTTATCCAAATATTGTTACGGTTCCCCACCGATATATTGAAAGCTTAAGTCTTACCACCAGCTTTTGCAATTATTTTCGACGAACACGAACAATTCGAAATCACCCTTAAATGTATTCCCAGACACTTTAATCCAACATTGAATTTCATATTTTATGGTTCATTCGAATTAGTGTACCTAGTTCTAACAGTCATTGTTTGCTCGTGAATTTTATATCTACATATGTTTGTCTGAAACACACTGTCCCAGGGCAGAGTTCGTACTCGCAACGTTTGCGTTTCTGTCCGGTATCATTACTCGCTGAATAAAATGCTTCCGGATAAAACGGATTCTGTATAAAACACACTGGTTTTATGGTGGCCATGTTTTAGGCTAAAACTGTCGTATATTACAACTGGTTTAAATTTTGGCAGAGGCAGATAGATGCGATGATAAATCACGTTGATTTTTTACGGTGGTTATTTCGTGATGTGTGAACTAGTTAAAGGTACTTATTTTCTTTGACTGCATTCGCAGATATAAAGTAGTAATACAGCTTAGTTTGATTATTTGAAGTCGGTTTTCTCAACGAGCTTCTACAACAGAAGAAAAAATGAATAAAACACGTAAACTGCGTGAAATATATTTATGTAAGTTGGTATACAAAATAAAAATAAACTGATTTAACCGAGTATTTTTATTCCTCTTCGAAAGATTATAAACAAGAAGAGATCGCTTTATTTAAAATAATTATTTATTTTATAGAGTACACGATGCTTATTTGTTTCTGGATATGTGTAATTAATTATGTAAACATTTGAGAAATAGAAACGGCTGACACTGACCGGAAGTACCTACTTACCCGGTTACATATAAAGCAGACACAAAAGGGATATTTTAAACAAATTAAATGCTTTTAAACTTCATTTAAAAATCACAGGCGGACCCTTGTCAACCTTTGCTTGCTTATTTTAGCTTATAAAGAGATTAAGCGATATTCATGGGTAATTTATATGAACAAATTACGGTAAAAAGTGTGTATACCGTTTAAAGCGTTCTCACTTTGCATGTGCGATTATATCTGTTTAATTAGCAACCTTTTTTTATTATGCTGAGGTTAGTTACTCGCTTTATGCCTTGTAAATATTTTTTTTAACTTGCCGTTGTAAACGGGTGGTTGGCTGATTTAAATTAGGATATTCCCAAAACAGCGAAAAGAGAGAGAGATCCTTTTTATATTTTTAAGTCATCTGATTCCTATTTGAAGACTATTTATGTATAAGACGTTATCCTAACTACGACACGTCTTATTCGACGTCATTGCTATCAATTCAGTACCTATACAGGTGACTGACGTCACCATAAGACGTGTTAAAATATGGAAGAAGAATTCGCGGTCGTGAGCAGAGGTCGAGATGGCTTAGTGGTCAGAGCGCCTGGAGTATTTATCCGGAAGGTGCAGGTTCGAATCTTGTTTGCGACCATATTATTTTTCCACTTAATATAATAACAATAAAAACAATATGTTGACTTTTTAGGACCAATTGTTGTCCTTATTAACATTTGACTTATTTATTAAAATGGTCTAGATTGAAACCTTGTGTAGGTATACAGACACGCATATTGCATGTTAAACTTTCCTTTTATCTTCAATATACACTGTACAAACTGCGGGGTAACGTATTAAAAGTTTAACAACAATAGATGAGGTTAACTCTCGTAGGTCTGGGGAACTTCAGTAGGTAACAATTAAGAGTGTTTGAAGAGCAAACACTATCCGGCGCTGTTGTGTGTAGACCGGACGAGTTTGTGATCTATAGTGCAATGACAAATTACGTAAGTGTAGTGATATTTCTCTGCTGCAGGGTCACGAATGAAAAGAGTTTCCTATTTCGCTTTTGAGGTAGCGGATAGAAATATACGTTTTAGACGAAATGTCTGATTTAGATATTAGCAATTTTTTAATTTTAGTTTACATGCTAACATTAAACAATTGCTTTATATTTTTGCTTGAACCTTTTTTTTTATAATCACATTTGGTATTTTTTTTCAAGAACCGTAAAATACCACAACTAAAATGGAACAAAACACTAATGTGATTGTTTTATTTTTAATTAATGTCAGATTACATGTTTTTCTTAAAAATGTCATTTTTATTATTAGGCAGATACTATATTATTCTCTCAGAAAAAATATATATTACTATTATACTATACTATTTAATACCTTACACGGGACACATTCAGGCAGGTCAAATTGAGTATTATAGACAAGTCAAAGGAAAATTGGCTAGCATTTTTAAGACGGCACAGTGTACTCCACACTCGAACTATAATTGTATGCAAATTTTTGTCTGACGTTTCTTAATTTATCCCATCTCATTCTTATAGTTAGTTACTGTATAGTAGGCAACTGGTTGTGATAGATAGGAATTACAAAATTTTACTTTAGTCACTAAATTAGAAACGACATCATTATACTGAATAAATAAAAACAAAAAAAGAATTATCTATTTTTAGGATGCTTACTGTGTATAAATAATTCTTAGCGTTTCTAAAAACTATCATAATATATAATAATTGCAAATTATAACTAGGAAAACACTAAAAATAAACCTAATCACTTCAAAATTAATATTGACGTTATGCGTGAAATATCAATGCTTTGAATTTTCGTCAGTTACACACATAAACTGTTATTCACAGCAATTATCTAAAATTGTGTTCATTTGTCCATTCACAATAATTTTAGATATTCATCACATTTATGTTTGACTAAGCTAGAGTTAGAATACATTTATGTAATGATGTGTCAATGGTACGGATACTATGTATTGTTTTATATAGTTTCATCAAATTCATTATTTTGTAAATATCAGAAACCCGTTTTTTTTTTAAATACGTTGCCATTCATTTTTTCTAAATATATATTTTAATATCTACTAGATGACCCGGTGTACTTCGTATCACCTCGAACGTCAACTGTTTGACAGGAAAGTAGGTAGAACAGTTTATATAGGCAAATGAAATTGTTGTTTTTACTATCTTCCTCGCAGTGGCGTGCCTAGGGTTTCAAAATAAGGCAAGCCCAATAAATTTTTTACCGATTTCAAAAAAAGAAAGTTCAGTTTTCGACTGAGTATGTAGGTACCTACGTATGTATCATCGCAATTTTCTCATAAACTACTGCTTAGGTACAATAAATTAAAAGTGAATTCATCCGTCTTCTTCTCGGCCCCGGTTTGTCACTTTCCTGATGCTGCATATGCTTTTCTAAAACGACATCGTATTTTGAAATTAACGAGACCAGTTCAAAAAAAATTGCCTTTATTTAATGAAGTTTTGGACTCATCGTGTCTTCTTATAGGAAGTTCCTGTTGTGCTAAATGACAAACAATATCGACTAATCTTTGAAATACACTACGGTTGTTATCAACGCGCGTGTTATATTTTGAAATTTCGTCAGATAACTGGCGTGATATAGATGTCTCAATTCGTTGTTTACCAAAATTACCGAAAGAAACCATTGCACACAGGTGTTTATGGGAATTTGCGTGCCTTTTCATGGCGCCAGATATGTTATTTAAATCATTATAACCAGATATATTCGGAATCTTCATTCGAAAAAAATATGCAGCACCAGCAATACAATTTATTAGTGTGCGAACAGCCAACAATCCAACTAGTTTTATACACTGATCTATAAAATTTTCATTTATGCGATTTACTAGTCTGAGAAATACACAGATTAAGCGTCGGTTTTAATGAAGAAATTAACTGTTTTTTCTGAGCAAAGTTTAAAGATTTTACCTTATCTTCGCCAATCAAAACTTGAACGCATTTTAAATCCTCACAAGGTACAATTACCTCCATTGTAAGTCACCAAAACAATTGTATCACTGAGAAAACCTAAGAAAACAGACAAAAAACTTTAACAACAAAACTTTTCCTACTCAAGCAAATGAAACTGAAGTGAGTTGCACTCGGTACTTACGCAGAGTTGCAGTGTTGTCATTTAGGCAAAAAAAGTCGCCAGGTATATGAAAAATCTAGCTAAATGTCGCAATAGGGTATTTGACACTGATGGAAATAAAATATGAAACTTAGCTATAATGATAGAATGTATTTTATTTGACTCTTTGGTATTTTTGAAAATAATATTAATAACTCGTAAATACATTTAATTCGATAAACAAATTCATAATTTTTAATCTATGTGTCACGTGATTCGAAACTATTAATTATTTTAAAAAGTCGCTAGTTTTTATTGTTGCTAAATCTTAAAAAATGTCTCCAAACTCGTTAAAAATCTCCAAGATCTCACAACGTCGCTAAAACGGCAACACTGCAGAGTTGGCAAGGTGTGCATACGCGTGCAACTTCATAGGCATGCCCGGCTTAAATCTTCCATACTGATCGATTTGTAGACGCACAAGGTATATACTCGTTATACGGCACATCGCCATAAGTGCGAAAGTGTCAGAGATAGTATTTGAAAGCCCGGTAAAAGCCCGTACGTGTAAGCGAGATAGCTATATGTAGATGCTGCAAATGCGAATCTCTGCGCGCGAATGCGAAATCGCGATGTGTAGTAATGTGGCATTGGTAGATACTTTGTGTTATTGTGATAAGAATGAAGCGCGCGAACTTTTAAATAGTTCGGGTTTGATATTGATTCTCTATCGAGCATTTTAGTAAGGCATGCCGGGCTTTTGGGCTTATATGAAGGTACCGCCACTGCTTCCTCGCAATTTTTCTAAATTTTCTCACTGTTTAAACCTTCCCCGGACTACGACAAACATTTCAATCAGCTAAATCGGCCCGGCCGTTCTCGAGTTTTAGCGAGACAAACGAACAGCAATTGATTTTTATATATAGTGAGTAGTATTTGCAGGATTTGTGAAAGATATAACATTTATATAGAGTTTCTTGTCAGTTTTTCTCCATAGGAAAGGACTATTTACTACTAATTTACTAATACATATTGTAGATATCCTTTTCTGTACATAATTGTAAATTATTAATTTTATTTCAACAGAGTGCTGGAGGTACTAAGGTATATTGGCAGGAGTAAGTAACTGGATTTATGGCGAAGTGGTGGATATTCTGCGGACTCTAAATCGTCTTTTAAGTTTATATTTGTGATAAAGTTGGTATTAAAGATTGGAATTCTATGATTTTCGTTTTTTATATTAAATTTGAAATGGTTTATTTTGATAGGTGATTTTGTTCACGTTATTACAAAATAATATGCTGATTACTATTGATGATATAATTCAATATACAGTATGTACAGTGTGAAACTATCACATAGCCATCTTTATCTATACTTAGGCAGTACACCTAAGTACATACAAATATAAATATTATTTATTGTACACCAATACAAATACAGGACAATGTGTATACCATCGTTATAGGTACAATGGGTGGTCTTATCGCTAATAGCCATCTCTGACAGACAACCTTAGGATGGACAAGAAAGCTGAGAGATAGAATTTGGGACTACACAGGATACATATGACAGGAAAAGTAACCAAGATTGAAGTTTATTTTATTTGCCCACCGGTTGTCCTTAATATTATAATCGTACTATTTCAGATAATAATGTGCACCAGTTTTTATACATAATATTCAACATAACAGTTTTCCCGGCTCATTGCAAAAATCTGATTGTTATAAAGATGATTGCGCGCTCGTTAACGACTACACGAAGACATCTTTTATTTTATTTACGTGAAGTCATTAACATTTAGCATCCACAGCCTTTGTAGATAGCCTCAGCCGTTTTATACCTCTGAGCGAAACATATTCTTCTTTCTAAGTTAAGGATCTGAGTACATGATGGCTGGTTATTATTAATCGGAATACAAAGGGCAAAAATTTTCTATTTTAGTTTATTGGCACACTTTATTTCGTCAATGGTGGTATGAAAATTCAATTGGAAGAGGAAGAGGGAATGTACCTGTGTACAGTCATGACGAAATTCGGTTAGGAGTATATATTATTACATCAAACTTATAGAAAAATTATATAGAGGCAAGTGTGTAGTGAGAGTAGTGTCACGTCTTCTATAGTATAATATATACATAATTATATATTGAATTTCATATTAGGACATTATTTTGTTAGTTAGAGCATTTTCTATTTTTTAAGAATGTAGCATATCATTCTTCCGTTTTGGACTTAGAACTATTGCCTACCTCTATAAGAGCTGTTTGAAAACTTACCTCCAAAATGATATCATGGTATGTGAATAAAGGTACCTAACTTTTAACCGAAATGAACTTCCACCGAGTTCAAGGTTAATGTTTGTAACAAAGTCGTGAATAAAATATAATTTCCTGTCATACAGTTTTGTTATAAAACACAATAAGAAAGTTTCTAGGTGAGCTTAATGAAATTGCTTATAATAATAATCGTTACAAAGAAAGTAATTATATCTCGAAGGTAGCTTAAACTAAACATAGCCTTTGTTCGCTATGATTAATAGTATGTAGTGAGGGTCCTTTTCATTATAATGTTGTGTTTTCCCGCCGTTAGTGGTAATGGAAAATACATAATACAAATAACCCGTTTCAAATAATTGTCATGTGTGAAAACGGTTACCCGTTTTCATTCTATAATTGCATGTTTCGGGCGCAAAATATTTTATTCATCACCGGGTAAACACACACGTGTTTATTAATTGTTGTTTTAATTGAAATAGGAAATAAGCGTAGTTTATTTTATGATCAAAATTGTACATCTCGACCTCTGCTCACCACCGCGAATTCGTATTACACATTTTAATACTTCTTTTGGCGACATCATTGCTATCTAATGCTTTTCAAAGATTTATATGTATTCGTTAAGGTAATTGCATCTTTACGACATTGTATTAACTGCAAAGTAAGTCTTGTAGGTTCGGTCACCTGTATAGGGACTGAAAAGATAGCAATGACGTCGCCAAAAGACGTATTAAAATGTGAAATAGGAATTCGCGGTGGTGGGTAGAGGTCGAGATGGCTTAGCGGTCAGAGCGCCTGGATAAACACTACACATACACTGCCAATAAGGTGTGTAGGCTTGGCCGCGGCTTGAGGATCTTATATCGATATTTATATAGATATATGTAACTATTAGCCACATGGAACATGCCACACGTTCCATCTGCTAGCGGCTGTTATCTTCGGAAAATGAGAACAGATTCTCTATTTCTACCTTTTACGTAGGCAATTAAGTTACATTTATTCAATTTCGATGCGTCTAAATGCATACAAATATTAGCACTCCATAAAATTGCATTAAATATATATACAGGATGTGGCGTAAATAATGGATAAGCCTATAAAAGCCCTATAAAATTTTTTGTCAAACCCTAGAGTCGACAGATATTAGCATTTTTTTTTATTTATACATTTTTAAGATTGCCATTTTTGGTCTCTTTCTCGGTCACCGTGTTCTCAAAAGAAGGAATCTTCATCTTCATTACCTTAATTTATTTTTAAATAAAAGTGCTTTTTTATATTATAGTTTTAGAGTTCCTCCGGTGGTTCTTTTTTAAATACTAAAGAGAAAAATTGTGTTTCTGTAAAATCTAGCTTAAAATTTAGGCAAATTTTAATTTGCCCCTTTAATATTGATTCTAAAATGGTGAATCAATATCCCATTTCTTTTTTAGATACAAGTTATTGCTTTTATACTGAGGACTGGGTTATATTCACATTTACTCAACTCTAAAACTGTAATACACATCTAATAGCAATTTTATTTAAGAAAATTATGCAGAAACCAAATGGTGAAAATTCCTTAATTCGAGAACACGGTGGCTGAGAAAGTAACCAAAATGCCAATTTTTTTAAATTAATAAAACCAAAAAAGCGCATATCCATCGACTCTCTGGGGTTCTTATTATTTTATAGAGCTTGGGATCCCCTAACCGCATATACAGGTTATCCATTATTTACGCCACACCCTATATATTATTTTTTACATCCAAAAACATTTAAATGTTTTTCTTTTAATTTTTAAGAGGTTTTTGTTTATATATTCATTGCAAACGATTACTCGAAACATATTTCTATTAGGCATTAGTGCCGCCACACTATGATAGAAATAAATAAACTGCTAGTATCCATAACTAAAAAATGTATATAAACTAACCGTAGCACTTGACATTGAAGATAGGACTAAAGAAAACAAAATAATAGAATTAGATGATATTGTCACAACAAAGTTTTCAGGAATGGCCAGGATTAGATGGCTTTGTTTGTCTCTTTTATTCGTAGAATGCAGAAGGGTTAAAGGACATTTAAAACATTGCAGTGTCTTTTTTGCCATTTAATTTTCTTGCAATGTTTTGAATTTAAACAAACGAGAGCCTGAATTTTTGCATGTCGTATCGCACAATAATACGTTACCAGCGAACTTTTTAAAGAATAAACTTTTGCATTCTCATAAAAGTTTTTACAAATGCCTGCAAAACGTTCCTGTCTTATTGCCTCCCAGAGAGTTATTTCGCAACTTTTCAATCCTCAGCCTACTTATAACTTTTCCCATCACAATGACTCCGCTTAAGACGATACAAATAACAAAATTCGCCAACAAATCCATATGGGGAGTAACGAGATCTCTTACAAAATGCGTGCGCTCCCAACTTTCAAGTGAAGTTACGTTTGGTTTAAGTTATATGGGCAGAAAAATCGAATCGAAATATTAATACAAAAAACGCAAGAGTATCAGATGTATTTTTTGGAAATTGGATTATCTAGGTTACTATGCTACGTACCTCTCTGTTATTTACTTTTAATTTTCCTTCCAACCTTGTATCTTATGGCACAATATTTCCATGAAGAGACTTACCTACTGTGTGCGGGTTCTGTGTGTGTTCATGTATTGTTAAATAAATCTTTCATACCAAATAATTGAGTTTAAGCTACTTCTGTGAATATTCAATTTTCCAGGATTACACACAGGTAGTTATACGTATAGTAATTTTCGGCTAATAAGTATTCAGTGTAAGAATGGAGTACCCGCAGATTCTGAAGTTGTCTTATGGATTTCAGCTGATGTCATGTCAGGAGGCCAGACTAAACATTTTAAACATAGCACAATGGAAACCGACGGGCTATAATATAATGTACACTTAAATCCACTCATGTTCTTTACTCGACCGAAATTAAACTTGACATTGGTTCTCAATACCCGATAATAGAAAGTTGATGACGTTTTTGAAACTTTTGAAGATAATAAATTTAATTATATAAAACTATTTGCAATGCAAAAGCACTTACAAGACTTTAAGATAAAGCTTGAATGTTCGTAATCGTAGTTAACTCTGAAACTGATAAATCAATTTCTATTTTGATAAATATTTAAAACTTCTTAGTCAATTTGTGAAGTACCTCTCACCTTGTTCTATAATAGATAGTGGGGTTCAGTTTGTTTTTATCGCTTCTCACTACTTGATACACTACGTGGGACGTAAATCTATTGATTGGTAGGTAGCAAAGGTTTACTCTATTATATAGAATCTTCAAACAAATTCTTTATTACTCTAGTAAACTTTAAAAGCCACTTTGAGAAAGATCACGAATTCGTTTTTTATACTTGTCGGCAAATAAGGCATTGCTGGGCAACTATAACTTACTGATTTCTTTTCCAGTGATTTCGCTAGGGAGATTATCAGTTAGTTCTTACTAAAATTTTATTTTCTATTTTTGAGAGTGGAGCGTCGCGTCTGTACCTAGGTAAGTCTGTAGTCGGTGTAACGGTGTAACGGTCATCTAAATGTTACTGCAACATTACTTCAGTGGGGTCACTACTAAAACTTATGTTTTTGAGATCAGACGTCGCCTCAAGCTATCACAATAAATTAAATAGGTCGAAAAACTTATTCCATCCCAATTGTAATTTAGTACGATCGTTAAAAGTTTTACGAGCAATCTTCGGCTTTCCCGACAATAATCTGTTTTAGCCGTCGCCATCAAACCGTTTCGTATCCGATTGTTCGTTCATCTCCGATCAGCAAATTGACTGACGACGCCCGAATCAATTTTTCTTCCCCTTTTATTACAAAAGAAAACGATAAGCGCTAATCGATGGTATTTTTCTTTCTTAAAAGACATTTTCGAACTAAAACCAAGAAATATGAACGTCTTTATTTTATGTTTTTCATGGTAGACCAAATACTTTTAGCGACGTTCAAATTAAATATTAGAGGATATTTTTCTTGCTAAAGTATTTTCTTGAAGATCACATCTCATCAATAGAATATAGTACCGTTCGAGGCTGTGTTGTTGTAAATACCTATAATGAAAATGAAGTTATTGGATTCATGGCAACCAATTTATGTATTGGTGTACGTAGACTATTAGGATTTGACTTAATTATGAGCTCAAGATATGCATGACACCCCATTCCGTCTAATTACGTTTAATAAACTATTCATGATATCGCAAATCCTATTACTCAAGTCTTTTCCTTGGAATCTGAATTGCAGTACTGATAACAGCGTATTAATTTTCAGCGTCGAGTAAGCTTGGAAGCCTAAGCCTTCTAAGGATTTACTTTAAATACTACTCCATTCTGTTTTTATCAGAGGAAATAATTTTGAGTCAAAAAGGTTTCTGATAGGTATTCCAATAAAATGAGAGCATTTGCAAGATTATTGTTTGTAGTAAGATATTTTATGTGCTATGTATTTGGTTAATGTTCGAAAAATTAAGGGATATTAAGCTATTAGTTAAATAAGTTACAAGTTAAGTAAGTGGTAAATTACATCCCAGGGTTCATATTCAGTCAATGAACATCGCAAGGAAGTTCTAAGTTCCTTTCCTTTGCGTTTTCTCAAAGAAACTTCACGGTAGTTTAAAACCACGAATATTTATCATCCAATTACTTGGCAAGTAGCCCAAAACTGTGACTGCGTAGAACTAGCGACTTTTTGGAAACGAACTACCTACTTACTACTACCCATTTTATAAATTTAATTTCATAATAATTTATCTATACTTCTATTCTAATACAGATATTATAAAGAGGAAAGATAACATTTTATGTTTATTTATTTGTAACGATTGAACTCGAAAACAACTCAACCGATTTTAAAAATTCGTTCACCACTTGATAGCTGCATTATCACTGAGTAATATAAGGTATATTTTATTTCAGTGATAATAAGATTTCCGTCTGAAAATCCACACCAGCGAAGTCACGAGCACACCTATTATGAATATAGGAACATTTTATAACGCATGCTTAGTGACTTATTTATTTATTTCAAGGAAAACATACAGGATTATCAATAACAACAAGCCAAAATAAACTTATATTACACATAAAGGCAATAAAGTTCTCACTGGTGCATAATATAGTTTTGTAGAGTGAACATACATACTATTTATTATTTATTTACTATCACTTATAGTATAATATTATCAGGTGAACTAATAACTGCTTTGACAGAATTTGTATAGGTTGTTTGTGCTGTTTGTAGCTTTGTGCCGAATACAGCAATGTGATTATACAGTTTATTATGAATATGAAATGCTTTTATCTGATATAAATTTTTGTGGAAAGGTAACTACCGTGAGCTGAATTTGAACCGGTGCTCCTCGGATGAATTTTCCAGGTTAGGTCAACTTAGCTATACCGACCTTTGCTCACGATTCTGAACTCTTGTTCCACATTAATACGTCATATGGTGACGTCATCGCCATCTATCCAGTCCCTATACAGCGACTGAACGGACACTACTAACAGCACACGGTGCAAGCACGGTTCTTTGATCGATAAATTTGTCGAGACGATATAAGTTTAAACATATCGAATTTTATCGAGGTTCAGTAGCACGGAACTTGCCTCGATAGCTTTATCGAGCCTTGTCGAGGGCTATGTCTTGTCGACAGCTTATCGACTTTATAAATGGCAATACATGATTTAAAAAAATCAATCGTTCATCATTCACTCATCTGCGTTTTATTATAATCACAAAATATTTATTTCGCGTTTATGAAAAATTATTTCGATTTATTCTTTTTTGAAATATAGTTAAGAAATCATAATATTTATTTGCTTTCTAGTTAAATACATAAAATAAAATAATTTTAGGATATCAAGGAGGATGTTTGCCGACTTTCTGTCGATCTGACTTATCTGTCACTGTCAATCGTTGTCGAATCTAAGAAATTTAATTTTGCTAAATAAAGCTATAGAAACAATAAAAAAGGAATATAACTTAAAATAAACGTGATTTAGTCTTAATCTATCTTAATCTAAAAATAAAGTCGTAATAATGTTGACGGCAGGGATATGATTATTCAATTGATTATACCTGCTGTTGGTGGTTTATAAACGGAGCGGAAGAAGACGCCTACCCCTAGAGCCTGTAAAGTAGACTTATTGGAAGATAAGAGAAGCCGATCTCGACGTAACTGCAACCAACGCCACACCGCTAATATGCCAGCAAAAATGTTAAAGCTACAGCGCCCCTTATGCGCCATCACATTGGGAAACGGGCTCCCTGAGTATCTACCGACTTCATTTATTAATTATTAATAGTGAACGTCAAGTCGATGTTGAAGGACGGATGGAATCGAGAAGTCATGTCTATGTGATGCACAAGTCTGTTTTTCTCAGTGCTGACTATCAATCAGCAAGTGTTAGTGTACAGATAGGACATGGAAGCACCACCGAAACTTCCAAGTTCCAGTGTCCGAATTTAGTTTAAGTATTAATATATGTATGATAATCTATAAGTTAATTAAGTGAGTTTTTGTTATCTGAAATAAATGAATGAATAAAGAAATGTGTAAGTGTTTTAAGTACATGCATGCCTTGAGTCCATGATTCACTGGCTTAGGACACCTCCTTCACCATACATAAGGCCTACTATCCCAGTGCAATATTGTAGTTCAGACCAGACAACTTCGGGTCCTTCGGTGTGTTATTAGTAGGTACTAAATATATAAAACTGTTGTGCAGTCAAAGGAGACTATGATTATCATGTATAGGCTATGAGCGGATAGATAAATATTTAGCATAACACAAAGAAGATCAATTTATTTTATGACACTAAATACTGGGAAATCATTACTCTGTTATATTGAGAAGTACAAAATTGAACTTCAATCATAACAATAAAAATCTGTTGTGTCTGGTAATTAATGAGCCAACAGATAACATCACCCTTAACACTTTAACTAAGGGTATGGGTTATTTTCTTGCTCAACTCATTCTACAATATATCCTAAAATTCTTCCTCCAAATTAAGCAGATTGGCCTGTGGATCCTTTTGAACATTCCTGCATATGGATTCTAATGTGATTATTTCTACAAAAACCATTTTAGTTTTACAATAAAGCTTCAGAGAATCTTTATCTACCAACTTTCAAATGACGATAAAATTTCGACAAAATTCGGCAAATTTACCAATAAGAACTGTCAAACATAAGAACCATGCTAGCTATGTCGACATAATCGATAAGATTTGTCGAATTTATCGAGGGGTCGATATACCACGAACCGTGCTACCGTTATCGTTTTATCAACACGTTATGTCAAATTTGACATTTAAAATCGACAAATGTCTCGATAAAAAGAACTGTGCTCGCACCACAGTTGTATTAACTTGTCGATTAAATGAATATAAAAAAAAAACCTTAACTTGGAATCTCAGTCCGGTCTTTAGTTAATCTTAGAAAACACGACAATTATTAACTGCTAAGATAATACTTGTATTTAAAAAAGCAAAGAAAACGGACCGGAGTACTCTCATCTAGTTTATTTGAATTCACTTTTCAAACAGACTCCTAACGGCAATGTAAAATGTAACAGCTGAAGTTAATTATATCAGGTTGCAGACGTTTTCTGAATATAAATAGAAAGTGAACCGTGTACCCAATATCCGTCTCTGTGACTTGGAGGTGAAGTATTGCTTCTGTACGTTCGCTCCGGGGTTTAAAGTGTATCTTTAGAGGGTGGGGTGGGGTTGAAACAATTACTCATCGGTTGAGTGCCGCAGTGATTGGTATGTGAAGGAGTATGATAAAGTTGGATTATTAATAAAAAAAAATACGGTATTGCTATGCACGTCACACGGGACAGTGAGAATATTATATATCTTTAATGTTTTTTTTTGTTTGTGGAATAACCAATATTGTTTTTTCTTACACTATTCTATCTATATTGTTTTTTCTTACACTTATTAAGTACGGATCCCTAATGAGTATCGCCGACCTTGCAATTCCATCAGTTTACTTCGGTTGCATAGAAACTGCATTGATGACGCACGGCCAGCCACGAGCCACGGCCGCCGACGCAGCGAAATTCAACATTAGCAATTAGTTATTTTAATAAGTATTGTTTGTCATTCCATATTCTAGCATCGAATAGGTTTCACTACATATTTAATTGTAATTTCTTATAAAATAAATTCCCTAATAAATTAGTTACATAAAACTTTGTTTTTTTTTTTCGATCCTCCGTCTGCAGTTCACGTAATTGGCGCAGTCGGTAGGATACTCGCGGGCCGGTTCGCGAGCGCGTTAAGAATCATCTCATATCGATATTTGCGATCGCGAGTCGTCCGGGCGGACGAAAATCACTGTAAACACGGCGGAAGTCACTGTACGAGTATCCTGAATCTACGGCGAAGCTGCGGAACCGGGTGGAGAATCCAGACATCGATTCACGGAGAAGAACCAGAGATGAAATATATGTGATTACACCAGAATCTTTCTCGTGTTGCTTCCTATCTATCCCCAGTTACTTTTATGTCCAAGATTTTCCATCGCAAGAAATCTTACCCCCGGGAACCTGCATCACGACAGGCGCGTATAGTTGATACTAATAGAGATTTAGATAGTGAAATAGATTTTAATTTGAGTAGTTTATTTGAACCGGAAATGCCATACGACCCCGATGTTATTTTTAAGGCCTTACGCCTTGTGCCCGATTTCGACGGTAATCCTAATGTACTTACCAGGTTTATTAACATCTGCGACCGAATAGTAACTCAGTATGCAAGCCCTGAGCCAGGCAATGAGCTAGGGAATCTATGTCTTTTAAACGGTATTTTAAATAAGATCACGGGGCCAGCCGCATCGACTAATAATTCAAATAGCATTCCTGAAACTTGGGCAGGTATAAAATCATCCTTAGTTAATAACTTCTCAGATCAGCGCGATGAAACGACTTTATACAATGACCTCTCGTTAACTACGCAAGGTACAAAAACGCCACAGGAATTTTACGATCAGTGCCAAACCCTATTTAGTACAATTATGTCTCATGTGACTTTACATGAGACCATACAGACGACTATTGAAGCTAAGCGGTCGCTGTATAAGAAAGTTACGATGCAAGCGTTTGTACGTGAACTTAAGGAACCCTTAGGATCACGTATACGCTGCATGCGCCCAGAAACGATAGAAAAAGCTCTTGAGTTTGTGCAAGAGGAATTAAATATATGCAGCAGCGTAATGATATCCCAAGAGCTCAGAGTGCCCTTAAGATGGATAAACCTCCCAATATGCCTGTTATGTTTAAGCCCCCTATGCATGCTATGCCGTTCAATGCGATGAATGTTCCGCGACCTCCAGTACATAACTGGCCTGCTCCAGTAGGACAGCGTGGTTACCAACCTCAACCCTTTAAATTCAACATGCCAAACCAAAATCAAAATCGCATGCCTACCCGAACTCAACAAATGTTCCGTACACCCCTACCAAACCATCACCCACAAAGTAATGTGTTTAGATTACCACCTAGAAATAATTCACCACAAAATATGGGTGTAAAACCCATGAGCGGGGTACACCATTTTGTCCCAAAACCATTTTCACTATACTAAGAAAGGAAAGTAAACTTATATAGCCTTTTAAAATGATTGCCAAGGCAGTTAGGAGCCGACCAGTCCCGACTGACAGCACCCGTTCACGAGCATGACGCGCACATCAGCCTCGCTTAGCACAACCATTTTGTAGGGAACTCGACGACCCGATGTACGACGCCACCATCAGCAGGACATTTTAGCGAGCATGACAAACTCGTAATGCCTGACAATAGGCAGTATGTATGTAATATGAGATTAAAACTAACATTAATATCCACATGATGCTCACATTTAACAAAGAGTACTCCTGCGACCACGAACGCTGCAAAGTGTTCGAAACGTCAGGAAAAACAAAAAACCAATAATACACGCGATTAATCCGGTTAAAAGTTGTTTTATTATAACATTTAACAAAGTTATATATTATGGAAAATTTCATAAAGAAATAATAATGTAAATTTAAAACTAGTAGATTCGATACTAGCTGTTATATAATCGATATGTAAATTTACATACCCAAGTGTCAAATAAAATAATAATACAATTGGAATAATTGTACGTCAATAAAATAAATTGTATAAATTAAAAAAAACAAAAATGTCAAAATAAAGGAAAAACATAAAAAAAACAAAAATGTCAAAATAAAGGAAAAACATAGAAACATTTAAGCTGAAAGCAAAAAAAATGTCGCCATAATCAAGTAGGCAAGGTGCCAGTGGATCGCAGTGTGCAGGAAGGAATCGTGAGCCAGGCATATAATAAAATGACATATCTTCCATATAATGATTAGTACTATAGTACGCTTTGGACATTAATATGCGTTTAATAACAATCTTAAACTTGAAATCCGGCAGTTCAGTTATATTAGAGGGGATCTTATTGTAGAACCTAACACTGATAACCATAAATGACTTGCTTGTCTTTCTAAGCCGAAAGGCAGGTACAGCTTGTGCTTATTACGTGTATTTAAATTGTGGTAATCACTCTTTTTATTAAATTCGACCATATTTTTTACGAATATAAATTATGTTACTAAATATGTACAAGGATGGTAAGTTGAGTATATTTATTTTCTTGAATAATTTACGGAGTGACTCACGGCAGCTAAAGTTATAAATTGCTCGGACTGCTCTTTTCTGTAATATAAAAATGGTCTCGATATCAGCAGCTGATTCCCAGAGTAGAATGCCGTAAGACATAATACTATGGAAGTATGCAAAATAGACCAGCCTAGCCGTAGACACATCAGTCATCTGTCTTATTTTCCTAACAGCAAACGCAGTAGAGCTCAGTTTTCCTGCAAGTGCCTCAATATGAGGTCCCCACTGGAGTTTAGAGTCTACTGTGACGCCTAGGAATACAGTTGAAGCAACCAAATCTAGTACTTTACCATCAAGTTTTACATTAGAAACTACATTGGGCTCGTTAGGTATAGAGAACCTAATACATTTCGTCTTTTTAGCGTTCAATAGAAGGTTATTGGCAGAAAACCAATTAAATATTTTATTACGTGTATTATTAGGTTCTACCAGATCTTTGTCCTTTCTATTTACTTTGAATATAAGTGAGGTGTTCATCCGCAAAAAGAACTATGTTTGACATTGTGTCCTTTATGACGTATGGAAGGTCATTAATATAAACAAGGAACAAAAATGGGCCTAAAATCGATCCTTGTGGCACTCCCATTTTAACAAGTGAGCCTGAAGAAGTTACCTTATCAATAGCTACCCTTTGTTCCTGATTTGTCAAATAGGAACATACAAGATCAATAGACCTTCCTCGAATTCCGTAGTGTTTTAATTTTAGAATGAGCGTTTGGTGATCCACGCAGTCAAAGGCCTTAGAGAGGTCACAAAATACTCCTATAGCATCCCCCGCATCTTCCCAGGCCCTTAGTACTGTTTTGATTAGGGTAGACCCAGCGTCCTCTGTAGACCGGCCCTTTATAAATCCGAACTGTTTAGAGTGAAGTATACCGTTTTCATTGAAATATTCCAACATTTGATATAACATTATTTTTTCAAAAATTTTACTTAAAGCGGGTAATATGGCCCTATAATTAGATGCATCGCTCGAGCAACCTGCCTTAAAAATGGGTACGATTTTACTCGATTTCATAAGATCAGGAAATACGCCATCTGTGACGCAAGTATTAAATATTGATGCTAACATTGGTGCGATCATAGTTATTATTGATTCGATACCTTTTATAGACAATCCCCAAAAATCCTCGGTTTTTTTAACAGTTAATGTTTTAAATGTTTTAAATATATCGTATTATGAAATGAAACTGAAATTAAAATTTGTGACACAGGAACTAGTATTTTCCTTTAAGAGAGACTCTACCTTTAATGCAGACGATGCAAGACATTTAGTAGTCTCTAAAGGTATATTTGTAAAAAACTGGTCAAAGAAATTAGCGACAACATTTTTATCTATAACTAGTTTGTCTTCTATTTTTAAATGAATTGCACTGTCCTTATATCTACTATTACCAGTTTCAGTATTAATAATCTTCCAAGTAATTTTTATTTTATTACTTGCATTTTGTATTTGATCACTAATATACGCAGACTTAGCTTGCAAACAGACTTTCTTGAAGATTTTCGAGTACTTTCTAACATAATTGTGGAAGTTAACATCAGATGTGTATGACTTTTTGTCATACAGTTCGTACAGGACGTCCCTGCTACGTCTTATACCTTTGGTAGCCCAGACACTAAACATGAGTTTATTTTTTAACGTTACAGATTTCACTTTGCAAGCTTTTTGAAACTCTTTAGATATAGCATTACCCATGGTCTCCGGCCTTGATTGGCAGAGGAACGGAAACCCACCACCATCTCATTATTTCAAAACATGCGAGTTGAATCTTAACGAACTTGATTTGCCTGATAACTCCAATTATTCTGCTGACTACTATTATGAACCAGGGTATGACTATTATACGGACTATAACGACTGTTACTTGTTATGTGACTATGATTGTAATACTAATATGACTAACAGTACCTAATGCAACTTAGGACAATCAAATAATAAGTGGGACAGAGCCACAACCAGGTCCTAGCAACGCAAATCAGAATCAGGATTTTCGGTGGAACAAGACATCTAAAGGGCAAAAATAGACCTCAACTTACAGACCCAAAGACAGTTACCGAATATCAAACTATCAAACCTTCTTTAAATTTTTTAATCGATACTGGCGCTATTCAGTCTTTTATTAGCCCCGAGACTGTACAGAAGTTTTTTCCTGATTATCCCCTCAACTATGACCCATTCGAGGTTACAAACGTGCACGGTGTAAGCAGGAATGAGTATTCGATAATGCTACCATGTTTTAGTGAATTAAATGAGGTTGATAGTATTAAATTATTCATATATCGCTTTCACGATTATTTTGATGGCCTTATAGGATTGGATCTATTATCTAAATGGGAGGTTAAAATAGATTTAAAGGATTATAAGTTAGTAACGCGAACTGCTACGAATGACATTAAGGTTTATAATTCGCGAAACATCAATTTATATGAGGATATTGTCCCGGCTTAAAGCTCTAAATTAGTTAGAATTCCGATTAATGCACCGGATGGCGATGTCTTAATAAGCGAACAGGTTTTCTGTAATTGCATTATACATGAATGCTTTACTACTGTAGTTAATAGCCGTGGTTTTGTGGAGTTAGAAAACCTAACATCTAATGACGTCATATTTTCTTTAGACCAACCAGCTTGCGCAGAACTTTATAATGTTAAGTGCACACAAACTAAGCTCTCAAATCGTGCAGATGACGTAATATCGCGTTTACGCACGGACCATCTTAATGAGGAGGAAAAAGCTAATCTTCTAACTCTTTGCTCTCGCTATACGGTCGTATTTTATATTGATGGGGAACCGTTGACATTTACCAACAAAATTTAACATCGTATAAGAACAACAGACTAAGTTCCTGCATACACTAAAAGTTATCGTTATCCCTTTATTCATCGGGAAGAAGTTAGGGATCAAATTTCCAAAATGCTACAGCAGGGTAAAATTAGACCATCAGATTCTGCGTGGAGCTCACCCATATGTGTAGTGCCGAAAACATTAGATGCTTCTGGAAAGCAGAAATGGCGTCTAGTAGTTGATTTTCGTAAGTTGAACGAAAAAACGATTGACGACAAGTACCCTATACCTAACATCAGTGACGTCTTAGACAAATTAGGAAAATGCCAATACTTCACGACCTTAGATTTAGCCAGTGGATTTTTTACCAGGTCGAGATGGACCCCCAGGATATTTCTAAAACCGCATTTAATGTAGAACATGGCCATTTTGAGTTCCTTCGAATGCCTATGGGACTTAAGAATTCACCGTCTACCTTCCAGAGAGTTATGGACAATGTTCTAAGAGGTCTCCAAAATAACATTTGCCTGGTATATCTTGACGATATTATAGTGTATAGTACCTCTCTTCAAGAGCACATGGATAATTTAGAAAAAGTTTTCCTAAGACTTAAAGAATCTAACTTCAAAATTCAAATAGATAAGTCTGAACTTTTGAAGCTTGAAACTCCATATCTAGGTCATATCATTAGTAGGGATGGCATTAAGCCAAACCCCGATAAAATCTCTGCGATTAACAAATATCCTATTCCAAAGACCCCTAAGGAAATTAAACAATTTCTAGGTCTTCTCGGTTATTACCGAAAATTTATCCCCGATTTTGCTCGCATAACCAAACCCCTTACCCTATGTTTAAAGAAAGGTAATAAGATAACCCTTAGCCCAGACTACGTTAATGCTTTTGAAAATTGTAAGACCTTATTAACCTTCTTACAAAAGTGTCATAATGTTGGCGGTGCGGTTCCAGGCAAAGAATAGGCTTTACTTTATTTTCAGTAGTAATTAACTAACGACCCTATTCTACAATATCCAGACTTCAACAAAGAATGTAATCTCACAACAGACGCTTCGAATGTCGCTATTGGAGCAGTTTTATCTCAGGGACCGATAGGATCCGACAAACCCGTCTGTTACGCTTCTCGTACACTTAACGAAAGTGAGCTAAATTATAGTACTATATAAAAGGAGTTACTAGCCATAGTCTGGGCCACGAAGTATTTTAGACCTTATCTATTTGGTAGAAAATTTAAAGTACTGACAGACCACAAACCCTTACAATGGATGATGAACGTTAAGGAACCGAACTCACGACTGACTAGATGGCGACTAAAACTAAGCGAATATGACTTTACCGTAATATACAAGAAAGGAAAGTTCAATACTAACGCCGACCCACTATCCCGTGTAGAAATTCATAACGAGGAAGTCGATGAGATCAACTCATTGATCGACAGTATTAAAGACCTTAGCACAATTATTAACAACCCATCAGAGGCGCCACCTCAACAGACAAATTCTTCGACTGATACCATACATACTAGTAATGAACATCCTATATTAGAAATCCCCATTACAGATGAGCCGCTCAACAAATTTCATAGACAGATTTGCTTTACCATAGTTGGTGACATAAAACGCCGACCGACAGTGACCAAACCTTTTGAAAATCATACACGAATTTCAGTCTAGTTATCAGAATCAAATTTAGAAAGCGATGTTATTAGTTCTATTAAAGAATACGTAAATCCAAAAGTTAAAACAGCTCTACTAATAAATCCCATATTAGCCATGTATTCAATAATACCCATTACACAAGATAAATTCAAGAGCTTCTCCCTCAACCTAGTACTAGCCAAGACGGAACTCGAGAATGTTAAAGATTACCTCCGACAACAGGACATCATCCGACTTTATCACGATGGTAAGACAAGAAGGTAGAGGGATAAATGAATGTTACTTGGCCCTTTCACGTAAATATTTCTGGCCAAAGATGAAGGAACAAATAACCAAATTTATCAATGAGTGCACCATTTGCGATCAAGCTAAGTACGACAGAAATCTAACCTCAATTTAACATAGTTCCTCCAGCTACTAAACCACTTGAAATTATTCATATGGACCTCTTTACAGTTCAGAACGAAAAGTGACATTCATTGACGTTTTCACAAAATATGGACAAGCCTATAATTTACGAGACGGTACCGCTATTAGCATTCTACAGGCATTTAGGTTAGAAAATATAATGGCTTTTATACGCGCGTCTAGCACTCATCATTCCACGATTGATATAGAAGTACTTAAGTCTATAATAGATAAGATGAAATCTTTATATAACCATGATCAGATTTTAAATTTAGAATTAAGGGAATATTATAATCTAATTAAACCAGGTTCCTACTTTATTTATAAAAAAAATGTAATAGTTTACAGCTTTCCCATAGTTTCCAAAGACCTTTATGATTTATACAGACTATCTATTGTACCTAATAAGAATGAACTTGCCCTTATTCCTCCCCCTCCTTACATAGCAACAAACGAGAAATCATTCGTGTACATAGAGGCTGAATGCCCGAAGTACAGTAGCATTCATCTCTGTGAAAAGAAGTCAAGTCATCAAACCCGGACGAAGCCAGACTGTATCTAGGAGCTCATCATCAACCAGGATCTAGAAGATACCTGTCACTTCACAAAGATTTCCCTCTCCAGAGAAGCGGTAGAAAAATTGGATGATCAGCACTACGTAGTTTCTTTGCCCCAACCGACCAAAGTACAGGTAGCTTGCGGCAGAAAGGACTATAATACTCTACAAGGAAGCTACCTCGTCACTATTCCTATAGACTGCTATCTACAAACAACAGAATTCACCATAATTAATGACAGCAACGAGATAAAAGGTCAACCACTAAAGTTATCGAAGATCCCTTATAACGTGATGAATCAGACAGATATTTCTACTCATACCATTGGCTTCAATTCAATGAATTTAGAAGAACTTTACAGCATCGAGAAGAAAGTATTAATGCAAGGCCCTTTACAGATTGACAAAACACAGTCGGGTGCGCTATATCATACCACCATACCATTTTATATTTTTGCATTATACGCAGCCATATTCATCATCTTAGGAATAAGCCGTAAATACAAATGTTGGAATCTCAGAGCATATTGCACGGCGAATCAGCAAAATCTGATAACACATACCTATGAAGAAGTGAATAAAGACACTAAGAAACGAGATGAAACTCCAGCAACATTTTCTCTTAACATGATCAAATAGTTGCTGATCTTCGGGTGGAGGTGTTAAGTACAGATCCCTAATGAGTATCGCCGACCTTGCAATTCCATCAGTTTACTTCGGCTGCATAGAAACTGCATTGATGACGCACGGCCAGCCACGAGCCGCCGACGCAGCGAAATTCAACATTAGCAATTAGTTATTTTGATAAGCATTGTTTGTCATTCCATATTCTAGCATAGAATAGGTTTCACTACATATTTAATTGTAATTTCTTATAAAATAAATTAGTTATATAAAACTTTGGTTTTTTTTCGATCCTCCGTCTGCAGTTCACGTAATTCACTATTTTCTCTTCTTTGTGATATGTTGTCTTGTTTATGTCAGAACAAAATATTTTGTCTTTCCTCTCCCGAAACTTATCCTCATTCATTACTATATTTTAATTTAAACACGTCTGAATTAGTTATGTAATTGATCCTAGCTGAAACCTCACACACACTTCCACATCATTATCGCATCTTATTATACTTCAAATACACTTCAACACTTTTATAATGAGTCGGTAATATTGTAGATCTTTATAGTCCAATATTAAAAAGTTTATTCTTCCTGATTATAGTAGCATCTACTTATTGTTAGTGGCAGTTTGTTTGTTGGACACTAAAAGTTATGGTCTGTAAACAGTGCAGTCGTAAAACCACTCGAAGGACACGCTTCGATAGCATTATGGGCGTTATCTGATACTGAATACAAGCGATAATTACGCTTAGAGTGCTAGACTTTTTTTATTCAATGTACAATTGTTTGTTTTTCCAATAAAATAAAATTTCGTTAATTAGAAAAGATTCCTAGGATGTCCAAAGAACACTGATTTTCCCTCGAAATCTCAAGAAAGTACCTATTGTAATTTAGTACGATCGATTGGGAATATCAGAGAATTTACAAAACTTGAAAAGGGCTTTATTAACACAAAGGTTATTACAACATTTTTAAACAAAACTAATAAAAGGGTTTCTTAGAATTAATATGGATGCCTTCACAAAAAAATAAAAACACAAGAGTCGAGATAACCCTGGGCAATTTTCTTCAAGCCCATAAGTACAAAGGCACTAAGACTTGACACGCAATTTTCCCTATACATAACCCTAATAATTGTCAGTAAGAAACGTAAACAGGGTAACAAGTGGGTAGGTAGAGAGTAAACTGAATTACTCGCGGGCCGGACGCCTAGTCCAATTTATGAGGGGCAGCGTTACTAAAAACTAGAATACGTTTGTGTGGCGCTCATTCCTCGCTGCAAACGACCGTTTAATGCTAATAGGAATAGTGCTTACAATGGGCTTACGGACGTACTGATTGTAGATTTGCTTCTGCTCGATTTTAATTCGATTTCAGCAAACTGGTGTAGTAATTATCATTTGTTGTAGTACTTTATTGATAACGATAAAAATACTTTCCTTATCATTTATTCTTAGCAGGCTAATGACTGATAGATCGTATTAATTAAAAAAAAAAAATATTATTAAGGTACATAGACTGATAACATAAAATCCAGTTTAATATTTTATTCTTATTTTTACCGTGACGGAATTCTAGTAACTCTTCCAAATAGGCGGGATCCGAGGTATGATACGATGCAAGTCGCTGTGATGCAACTTGATGCAGTAATTTATCAATAATATCGCTCACAACTTCACCGTGTCTCATAACACATCGATTCTTAAATACATATGAATGATTGATTATCGCTTACTAATATAAAATTATCTCACAAAAGTAATTATCTCCATTATGCTTAAAGTTTATTTTGGAGTAGTGGAGTTAAGCTTCAGATGTTATATGTATATTTGACAGAAAAAACTACAATCTATGTACGAGTAAATGGTGTCAAAAAATACAGATAATTTAAAGCATTATTTATCAGTTTTTATTTTAGTAATATCTTAAGTTTGCGCGATCACTACACATTATAATAAAACAACTTTTAACCGGATTAATCGCGTGTATTATTGGTTTTTTGTTTTTCCTGACGTTTCGAACACTTTGCAGCATTCGTGGTCGCAGGAGGACTGAGTTTTTATTTTATTTTAATTATTATACATACGTACATAACTATGTACACCCACATTCCACCGATGCTATTATTAAGTCTCATGTAATAGGTGAGCCTATTGCCATCTATCGGGCACAATTCTAAACCCCGGGCTGCTACTGAGAATTTTCTAACAGGAAATCTCAATACCACTTGGTACAACTTGGGATTCGAACCTCATGCTCAGCAGTCGCGCTTGGAACCAATAGACCAAAGACGCAATTATCATGACAAGTTTCAAATTATTATGAAAAATATGTGCTTGAAACATCAGTAAGCAATTGTTTTGTATTACGTTGTTAGTGTGTCTGATATCCCTTTAATCAAGTCTACGAATCCAAAAGAAGTTTCTAAGCTAAATATGTCGCATGTCGTTGGTCGTAACATTTAGAATAATCGTAACAAAATACGTAATGTACCTAATTATTTTAGGATACAACACTGCTAATTAGTGTGGTGTTATTGTAGCTACCTACGCGCTATACAGGCAAATTTGCAATCGTAAATCGTATTTCTTTCATACCTTCCATCATGACACTCATTTATTTTTTATAGTTCAAAGGTAAAATAAGGTTCATTGCAAAACCTACAGACTAAAAGGAATGTTTTGAAACTTTTGTTGTCACATTAACACACAAACAGATTAGTCTCTAAATATCTTTTCATTACCATTGTGGCTGACAAGAGAAAACTCTGTTTCATTTCGTTTTATTGTTATGGCTAACATTGAACAAAATTGCTGGATTTTTAATAAACAAATGAATATCGGCCCGAGGCGGCCTGTTGGTCTTTTGATCACACAGACTTTCTATGTCGTTTAATTAAAAATAAAAATGTATGAATAAAACCGTTTTGATAGACGCCGGGCGGTGGTTTTTATTAGCAATAGGTACGAGGATAACAGCTAAATGAAACATGGTTCTGTTTTGCCTCACACTAGTGGAGGCAAATCGAGCACTAGTCGGTCAGCTCAGCCTAATTTATGTGGGCGACGCCGCTGAATAAAAATGTTACGAACCCGAATCGCTTGCGAAACGAAATGAGCGCAATGTAAGTAGGACTATAGCTTACACAAGTCGAATTGTATTTGACTTTGTCTCGATTACACTCCACTTGTCTTAAGACTACAGTGACTATGATTTTATTCTGGGTAGCGAAATTATACATTCAAATTTTTGTACGTCGTTATCTCGGAATATTTTAATAATGGGGTCTTTGCTAAAAGTAAGAGCTGTAACTAACTCGGTTTATATATGTTGTAACCTTTGTAAATGGAATTAATAAGAATAAAATATGGTTCCTTAGGCGCTTTACATTTGTGAAGTCGTTTTTAAAAGTAAAGATGTTAATTGTTTCATGTACCATTCTCAAGTAGTTAGCATACAGAAATAAAAGAATATCATTAACCAAGAACATAATAAGTCAAGATATGTCTTTGAAAAAGCATTAACGCATGCTTAGCGAACTCTAAAGTTACAATATTAAATGGAAAAAGAATACGAGTGGTCGAGATGGCTTAGTTGGTCAGAGCGCCTGGAGTATCTATCCGGGAGGCGCAGGTTCGAATCCTGTTCGCGACCGTATTCTTTTTCCATTTAATATTGTAACTTTAACATAATAAGTAATAATAATTCATGAGAAATTAGATTTTATGGTGACATCTCAACTCAAGTCAGGCCCAATTTCGTTTCAAATCCTAATAGTAGAGAGAGACATAAGGCGAATACTCGTCTTCCTTTATTGGCTGCGTGATACGTAAAGTACGGTAAGATTTATAGAATAAAATGGGACGTCTAAGGCGGTGTCCCACGAGACCGCTGCGAACATCTATTTCGTTAGTTTCCGCACAGTCACCGGGCCGGTCGTTTGTCATCCCGCCCTTATTGAGGAGCAAATTTCGGTGACCGCCTCGTGCCTTCTGTTATCCCCGTGATATTTTCATAATCCCGCTTGAAGGACACGTTCTGAGGCTTGTTGTTGGATGTCGTTTGTTGTCGTAAACTATCTCTGGGCCATCATCGTTTAGTTTAAGTGCCCACTTCGAGACCCGAATAATATTGAAATATCTATCGTGAATTTGTCAGTTGCTCATAAGTAAATGCGTTTTATATGTTTTTTGTTAATTTAACGCAACTCTGTATAAATAATAAAGATAGCAGAAACCCCCAAAAATTCAAAAATAGCAGTTACATTAAAAACGATCGAAAGGACGACGAAACGAAAGCAAAAATCGTTTGGAAAACAAGAAGAAATTTAATTATTATATTGCTTCTTCTTTTCCAAACGATTTGTCAAAGGCATGCAACGAATTTTTCGATAAAGGCGTTAACTGAAATAAATCGAGATTAAAACATACTCCGGGGCAATCGGTGGGCGCACGACAAGACCCCATTTTACGAAGAAGCAAAATCTCATCATATATTCACGGCACGCTTTCCCTACCAGTCTATGGAGACGGGACGATAAACAAACTACTCTATTGCACGCCCCTCCATCGATTTATCACACGTCTATGATTAAGATTTATGGCTATAATAATAACTTTTATAGATAAATTCTTGCTGCGGAGTTCGTGATGTCATCCCCATTGAAAGGTGAAGACTAACGTTACTTGAAAGTTCCGTTCTCTATTGTCATAACTTTGTTTTTGTGATGTGTATTTTAATATTGTAATTTCTACACAAGAAGATAATGACCAAGTCATTCTACGACAAAAATCAATAACACACGCGAATAATATAATTTATAATTTAAAGGGATTGCAAGGCGATTGGTCGACAGTTCATGTGACCTGGAGCCTGGTCTATTCTTCGCACAGAGAATCAGCATTGCCATTCAACGTGGCAATGCTACCAGCCTATTGGGCACATTACGTAATTTTTCGACACTCTATAGTATATATATAATTATATTTTTTTGTTCTAAGTATATTGTTTAGGTAGTATATTATAATTAATTGTGTTAAATTGAATCTACATGATTTAAATTTAATTGATTGGAAATATTTTAACCTCGTATTCTGATACTGTATCATTTAGTACTACTTAGGTACTAATACTAATTAGTAGTATGAGTATTTAGTACTAATACTTACTATATGTTTACAATATCTATAATTAGCGGCCGAATTTTGATTGATTATTATTTATTTTCATTTATTCGGACTTTAAGATAAATGTCACGTATTATAAGGTTTTCTTTTAAAATTTTGACATACAATATTTTGAGCCTAAATGATACATAAGTATCATGAGAGAATTTAATTTTATATGTGGAAGGGTTAAATCCATATTGGAATTCTGTTAAGTATGTTATAATCATAATGTTAATAATAACACCTTATTCAGTGAATGTGTGCTCATTTATAGACATTTCTGTATTTCCAAACAGCGCAGTCACTATTGACTCTCAGCTCTGGGACGTTAGTTTTCTACGTACGTATTCTGCTCACGATATTTTCGAACACTGAGCCGGTAATACGTGACACAGTCAACTATTATCCCCGTGACATATTTGTATCTCTAGAGAAAATTCTTCAGAATATTTTATTATTAAGTGTGTTGCCATACGGTGCGTTGCGCCTCGTTGCGTTGTCGCTTTGCTGTAGATTTGGCGTATGATGTTAAACCGCCTAGCCTATAGGAAAATGTCGACGGTACTTTTCACAATATATTGTGAGGCATCTTTTTCAGTTATCTCTGAGAATTTCTTCTCGAGAGCTCGCGTTTAAATAAAATATTTCAACAGTTAAAAGTAGTAATAAAATATTCTGTATCTATTTCTATGTGGTAAATAAAACTCTAGATTCTTGTCGCAATATATTTAGTTTATATAAAAAATGGTTTTGTGTTTTCTTAGAGATCTTATTGAAGAATAAAACTTGTAAAACATACTAGACACGTCCCTATTTAAGAATAATGTTCATAATTATAATATAACATACCAACACGCCTGTATTCCCCGAAGGGGTTGGCAGACGTGTACACAGTTGTATACCCACATTTCACCAATGCTGTCCCATGTTATAGGTGGTGAGCATATTGTCATCTACCGGCCACGATCCTAAACTCCAAACTGCTTTTGAGAATTTCCTAATAGAAAAACCAATACCACTTTGTCCGACCCGGGAATGGAATCCAGGATCTCATGTTTAGCAGTCGCGCTTGACCACTAGAACGATGCAGTTCATTTTAAATAAATCTATCACTATAGTTACCATCAGGACTTTACATAATTTACTATACGTTGTCATAAGGAGAATTCTAATTGCCTTGTCTATATTCATTAATAATTTTATACAAGTTTGATATTGACACAAACTTTGGCAAAACGTGTTCTTAACCGTTTCTCCGTCCCATAAGTCACATGTGACCCACAGCAATTGCTTAACTATTGTGTCTTCTTTGACTTTTAGTTGAAAAAAGTCTCAATGGTGTCAATTCTAATGTAGCAAAAATTTAGTTTAGAGCATAACTGTCTTTTACTAACTGTTACTATATAAGATGTCAAATTAGAATTTAGGCATGTCAAATTAATATCTTTGAACGTTTTTAGTAGGCACAGTTTTAGTTAGCCACTTCTTCTTATCGTGTGGTTGATGAACAACCTAGTGTCAGAGTTTAAACCACCCTTAGGTCTCTGACATGGTTTTACACAACATCTCTCAGGTGTGCTTGTTTCCTCACGATGTTTTCCTTCACCGTTTAAAGCAAGTGATAATTAATTTATAATACGCACATAACTTCGAAAAGACAGTGGTGCGTGCCTTGGGTTCGAGCTTGCGACCTTTGACTTGTCGGTCTAACGGTCATAACACTAGGCTATCAGTGCTACAGTTAGCCACTAAAATTAGAGATATCAAATTAAAATTTAATCTTAACCTCCATACAATTTTAATTCTAATTTGACATCTTTTGATTCGTCCCATCTTGCTCATATAGTAACTGTTTGTATAAGACAGGAATGTTTAAAATTTAGTTTAGTTTACTATATTAGAATTGACGCCATAGTTACTTTTCAAAGTTTTAAAGCCGTAACCCTGATGTGACTGCGAAGAAGAAGATCCGTTCGGCCACCACGACACTAAATATAAGTAGTTATGTAGATATATCGCAGATGGATTCAGCTACTTTACAAAACTGCTAGCTGATTTACAAAACACTTACGTTATGTAATACAGCTGATCGACGCTTAGCGGTTTTTTGTAATTACTTAACACGCAGAATTGCATAAACGTTTTGCGTTTATTAATGCAGATGGTCAACGATCAGAGGTTATGTAAAATAGCGTGAAATGAAACGTCAGACTGTAGATTTTAGTACTACATTTTCTCGGACAAGTCAACTTCAAACTCCTGTGGCTCTTTCTTCAAAAGGTTATTCCTAAATAACCTTATACACTGGTGTCTGGACTTTAAAAGAGACTGTGACCTCTGAGTTTGTTTCGATGTTTCTTCTCAGAGATAGTCAAATAAGCAATTCTGGCGCCTTCTAGATTCTCGACCAACGGTAAATGGTAGTTAAATGATGACCTATAGCAAAACCTTGAAAGATTTCTTCATCATTAAGTTATAGCAGTGATAGCCGAGTGGTATCATCGTCGGACTGACAAGTCAAAGGTCGCAAGATTATATCCAAGGCACGCACCACTGTCTTTTTGAAGTCACGTTCGTATTAAAATTAATTATCACTTGCTTAAAACGGTGAAGGAAAAACATCGTCATGAAACCAGTAAACCGAAGACATGTTTGCGATGGTGTATAAAGCTATGTCAGAGACCTACGGGTGGTTTAAACTCTGACACTAGGTTGTTCATGAACCACACTATAAGCAGAAGAATATCATTAAGTTGCAGCCATTAGTATAGCTACCGTAAAATATAACCTACTAAGCCTATATAAAGAAATTAGCAACTAAAAAATTCAGACAGTTTAAATAAATTTAATAAAACCATTTTCGTTATGTCGTCGGCATTATATAACCATTTTACAGCTTACGTTTTGCAAAATAAATAGTGAATAAGTAAAAAGGTTTCATTTATACGAGTACGGCGGGCGCGATATGCCGAAAGTGTTTACAGAAAACTTTTCTGTGAATACAAACCCAAAAGATTTTTCCAATTTAGCGAGAAAGGCTCGAATGCTGGAGAGGTCACAAAGCGAATAGTAAAAATACATTCCCTATACGTGACCGTAAGTTTTGCTACCCGCGGGACGACACGAGAGGACGCGAGAGGACGTCCAAACATGACATATAAACGAAAATGCCATTCGAAGCTAGAAAAATGTACAAGGCACGAATTTTACGCCGATAGCCACATAAATTTGACATCTTAGCCACTGAACGTGTACCAATTTCAACTTTTAGTTGTATTAGACTTATTTACAGCTTATGTGATTGTAGGTTCAGCTGAAGTTATTCACTGTGGAACATTGGTCTGTTATGAATATATTGTTAAAGTTTATAACTATGCTTTGTACATACAATTTGAAATAAGTTTTACGTTTATTACAACCTTTTTAACGGTTGGATGAAAATCAAATACACATACTAAGTTGGTGAGGTCCTAATTTATTAAGTAACTTCCTTTAAAAGCGTAAATCTATAAGACAAATACATGCACTTAAGTTATTAAATTAAATGGAAAAAGAATACGGTCGTGAGCAGGATTCGAACGACGAAAGATTTATCTTTAATTACATGCACTTAAGCTAATAAGTAAATGGAAATAACAAGTTATTATTATCATAGTACCAGTAAGACGAAAACTGTCGAGGTAATGTTAAAGAATTTAATTTGCGTTTTAGTAAATTCTTATTACTTACACATTGATCTATTAAAAATATACGTATCTTATGACTGACAGAGTAATGGTTTTACTATAATTTAATCTGTCTCATATGAAAACGAATAAAGTTCCTCATACTGGTATTTCTCTTTACTGGTATTCTGTGGAGACAAAGTTTATGTACCTATCTGATTATAAATGTTGTGTTTGTGACCCATGTATTTAATATAACTCTAAAATCGCTTTCTAGGAAAACCTGTGGAAGGAGATTACATACAACATGCTTCATCTTGCCTTCCAGTTACCCAATTTTAAAGAATATATACCTATAACTGCTTCGTATCAAAGTGTTCATAATAAGAAAGTGGATGTCCAACTAATTAGAGTGATGTGATTCATATCTGGCACACTTAGAGGAAGTCCGCTACACTGGCTTCCGGTCTTTACACAAATGGCTCCACCGAGGCCATCAACCTAAAAGAAAGAGAGCAGGCAGCAGTGAAGAATTGAAAAAACTTGCAATTTACTGCCGCACCCAATAACAACCAGGAAAACGCTGGATAACATCTCCTCCCAGCGTTTACCTTCCTGCAAGCCGACCTGGAGCGACACAAGATAAATAAAAATCTCAGCTTGACATCCGCACTGAGTGGCAGAAGATTCTCGGGAGGTCCGGGGAATCTAAGCCGAATAACACCGGATGCTAAAAACTGGCTGATAGAGATAGATCTGGAACTGTGAGGACAATCTCACTTTTACATCTTGCATTAGCACCATACGATAATAATAACGACTATATATTCGTATGCATGTGTAGCATAAAATGTATATTTTACGTTCAAACTTATTCTGTTAACCGGATTTACATGATTGATTCAGTGTTGCGCAGCCGAATATCTTATTATCCTCAAGGAAGTTTGCAAGTTGCCCGGGTAAAAAATTACCTGTACCCACCGGGCAAACGAAAATTATATGCGGGCAAGCTTATAAAATAAACATCATATGTATTATACAAATAAACCTTCCAACCTTTTATTCAGTTTTGTTTGGACAAGCTGATTTCGAATTGACTTGTTAAAGCGGTTCCAAATAGATGACTATTTATTATTCATTTAGATTTAATTCGAAAATGTCTATATAATTATATATTTTGACTATCTTAACGTTCCTGCAGATTGTGATTGGGGATCTTATTAGTTTTCTGGGAATGCGGCACAATTGCATTGAAGATTTTAGATGGATTATAATCTGCCGGGCTGGTGGATGCATTAATCCCTGGTCCAAAAATAGTCTAGGTACATTCGTATACATTTTAATTGTAATTTTTCTTAACCTGTTTCTTGTTTATGGTTTATACCATAAACGTAGGATACAGGAAAATATTCTTATTCTATGGTTGAGATATGCAACAGAATACCGGATTACACAGATTTACGCTAATACATATTTTGACACAAACTCCAAAAATATACGTTTAACGTACATTAAACTAAAGTACTATGATTTAGATAAACTAAAATAAATTATATTAGAAAACAAAAACCGGACAAGTGCGACTTGGACTGGCCCACCGAGGGTTCCGTTCAAATTTGTGGGTACATCATTAATATAAATTGTTCAGGAATCGAGTCGCTTTGAATTTTTTTCGTACGTAATCAATCATCGTTCATGCCGTTGCTTAACCTCGATGATTGATCACGAACTTTAAATAAAGACTATATTTTTTATGATTTAATTACAAATGTATAGTTTTTATATTTTTTCCTGTACTTGTAGTTTAACTTGTAGTACTTGCCAATATCATAGCTCTAGGTCAACGAAAAGTACCCTATAAATTTTGATTTCCTTGAGAGTGTCGAAATATACGTTTTTTGCGGCAATAACGGCTGTATCTTTTTTACGTTAACTTAGAAGTTTGATTTTTTTACAGCTTCAAGGGACTGTAGACCTAAGTATATGGTTTTAATTTCAACTCGATACCTTCACGAGTTCCCGAAACAAAAGGTCTTGACAGACAGACAGACAGCCAGACTGACAACAAAGCGATCCTATAAGGATTCCATTTTTTCCTTTTGAGGTACGGAACCTTAAAAACCCTGAAACTAACTGAACTGAAAAGATGGAAATAAGATGAAACGTATATTATTTTCACAATTAACAAAAACGTTTATTATTTTAAAATTATAACATGAATTTGGAGGCATATCCTAGGCCTCACTCAGGTTTTTTTATTGTGACTGGGTAGGTACTTAACAAAATAATTACAGACCCGCCTATAAACTTATAGTATAAGAAAGTACTTACTTAGGTGGTGTGGTGTTTAACCGTTGACCGTAGCTAGGAAGTCATCGGTCACGCAGCAGACCGGTCACGTCGCTCACTGTCTACCGCGGTGATGAAACACTCCACCCCCTATCTAAATCACTGCATTTAACCTAAATAACGGTCACACCGTATAAGGCTGTGGTTACATGATGAACAAGACTAGAAAGGTTTTTGTGCTATGTTTATTGTAGTTTGTGCTGTATTGTTATGTCATAATTGAATATTACAGTGATGAAAAATAATGAAGTGTACGGGCTGATAAAGGTCTTCATTAATACCTACTTATTACTTGTGTAAGTATGAAATGGACAGTGTTTTTTAATCCATTATAATACCTAACTATTGTATAAATTAATGGACCGTAGAATGATGATTATCCTAGGTTAGACTGGAAAACTTATTATATTCTTGACGTTTTGAATCAATCCGGGGTCAATAATTATAGGTAAGTATAGTCCTGTGAAATACACACATCAACACGGTCTAGGGATATTTCATACTCAATTAAATAACTCGAAAAGTACGGGCCGCATTGGAATCTTTTATACACCGACTTGTTTGTAATTTATCTCAGACTAATTCCAAATTCAAATTTTTGAAAATTCTTTTGTTTCGGTGGCATAAAAATGTCTTGATGTGTAGGAGAGGGAATTTTCATTTGTGCGAAATTTAGAAAACAATACGAATTACATTTAGTTACAGTTTTTTTTCATTTTTAAACGAAAGATAAAGTTAAAATTGAGGTATTGTAGCCATGCAACGCCAACATTTGACGAGGGCGGAGATGTTACGAGCTGTGGGGATGCTGGAAGCTGGGTCTGTTCAGCGTAATGTTGCTGAGGCCATAGGGACCCACCAAAATGTAATTTCAAGATTGTGGACACGCTATCGTGCCACAGGTGAAGTAGCGGAGAAGCACCGGGGGCCAAGTCGCATCATGTCATGCATCAATTCGTCTTGGAGGACGGACGGATCTCGTTTGGGTGCGGGGCAATATGACGGCAGAACGATACGTCCAACAAGTGCTAGGACCCGTAATCTTGCCCCACAGAACACAAATGGGGCAAGATTTCCTGCTCATGCACGACAATGCCCGGGCACACACGGCGAGAACGGTAGCAGCTAGGTTACATACACACAATGTTAGGGCCTTAGACTGGCCTGCTCAATCGCCAGATCTAAATCCCATTGAGCATGCGTGGGATATGCTGCAAAGAAGAGCTCTGAAGGAAGTTCCTGAAAATCTGGCTACAGAAGATCAACTTTTTGCGCACCTCAGAAGGACATGGGACAATATTCCGCAGCAAGACATTGACAACCTTGTTCTGAGCATGCCGAATCATTGCCGATGTGTTATGAACATCATGGGCGCTTTCTCAGACTACTAACTTCAAGTTTACAAACACAAACTAAATGATTTTTCTATTTTTTTCAGTTTTTACTCATAAATTAAAAGTTAATTCATATACGGTTTCCGTCTATGCTTCATTTTTTTTCCATAAAATCCTGAAATTTTAATCGAAGTACCTTAACCATTACTAGAAAATGGTAGAATATTAAATAACGTATCTTTTAAATATATACATGTCATATAAATAATTAACATATTGATAGTAATTCGCTTTTTTAAAAATATCCCTAGACCGTGTTGATGTGTTTATCATCCTTTGCTATCGGAATCTTAATGTCATAAATGACGGTATAATGACTGAGTGAAAGGATTAATACCAGATGACAAGGCCTCATCCCCTTATACGCATCTTAAGCTGTGCTGATACGCACAGTTTTCTACAACAAAGTCTAATCTCAATCGTGCATGATCTTATAAAACTACGAAACTATTCAAGTTCTCATTATGTTAAATAAAAACCGCAAGATACGGTAAAACGGAATGTTAAGGCAAAGTTTACACTATAGCCACATAGCGCTACGATCTCGAGACATTCCGGATTGCGCGAAATATGCATAGCTTTAAAAGCAAAAATAATAAGTTAATACCAAATATAGGAAGCATCGGAACCATTATAGTGTTTTTTATACATAGGTATTAAGAACTACATAATTTTTAATTATTTCGTAGAATCATCGTAACTTTACCAGATACTTTAATACAAGTATCTACTCTACATTTTCCAAACACGTACCGAGGTATGTATAAATGCAACAACAATACCATTTTTTTTTCAAGCTAATGTTCAGCTCTCGATCTTGGAAATTCCAGTACGTTAGACTTAACGTACTGTAGCGGAATTTTATCCTTACAGATACATTACAGCACGTACAGTATTTAAAATTATTGTGTTCAAACTAACTTTTTATATGTACCCATATATTAATTTTTGCAATAGACTTTGTATTTAAGGAACCTATTTTTCGAAGTAAATTCATTCCATACTCAACCTGCATTAGCGTCTCATTTCCACACCCTGCGTATCCTAACAGTACCAACACATTTAATGTACCTCTGCATTTATCATACATTACTTGAAGCATCATTTTCTTAAAAGCTTTTGTCTTCGAAACAAAAAATTGAACATAACCTCACCTTTATGATTAAACTTAATTTGTTCTAAGGACTTATCTTGAGGAGGGCTGAAGGTGAGAGGAGGGCTTACATGAAACAATATGAGACTTATCCGTTACTACTTAAATACGTAATGCTTACGCATACCATTAAATGACGTAGTGTGTTACTTGAATTAAGCTGGAAATAACATTATATAGAATAATGTGTTCAATAAACGTTTTACTTTTGAAGATAATAATTAATAAGGTCAGTTATAATAAACCGTTCCGTGAACTAAATTCTTGTGCCAAAAATAGAAAGAAATTAATAATCAGAATCAATTGTCACTCCATCTGCTTTGTGCCATTAATCCTTGTTTTTGGCACAAACTACCTAGCAATTCTTATTGGTTAGATTATGCTATATTTTATATTCACAATAAATTGACAGGCATATTCTAGTATTGTTGTGATAAGGGTGTTGCAGGAGTTTGTCACAATCTTGTGTGTATCTTGAATGTGTGGGAAACGACTTTTTGCAGCTGACACCGAGGGAGGGCTTGTTATCTATAAACAAATGCATAGTTGAGTTCATTTGTTTATAGATAATAAGGTACATACCGTCTCAAAACAATTGAATTAAACGGTTCGGGCTAATAATTCAATAGAACTACTAAGATAACAAGCATCAGAACTTGTGTTGTTGATTTTGCAAATTGTTACCGACATTGCAATTAAAATACTTTATGTCCTGAATTGTATCGTTACCCATGAGAATCCTGAAGTAATTAAATTGTTTAAAAGACGAATGTATGTTGATATTCAACTATAGTGTGGTTAAAATGATGCATGGAATTTGTTTTCATTATGTAGTCGCTATAAATTGTACGATAAAGCGGTGTTACATTAATGTAATCAGTTGGTTTGTTGTTCGTACTCGATCATTTTTGTTTATATCCACAATGACATCGGCCTGTTATTGTAATATATTTAAATATGGTTATATATTCGGATAGTTTGAGTAAAATTATCTGTGTGCTTACCGTTCTCGCATCTCACGAGATTATAGAAATCATCTACTTAGCACGGCGTCGTTACAGACCGATTCGAGCGATCATAGCGTCATAATTAGGACTAAGCTTGGCAACCGGATTAGTGAAAGCAACATCTTTAATAATCTTGCTGGAGGATGCTAATAGTCATCGTCTAGACAGAGTTTTGTTTGTGTAGCACCTATGTAAAAAAAATTGGTAAGCTGCGCATTCTTTATTTTTTTCCGTTATACAGATAAACAAACATTATAATTTTATTGTTCCAGTTTCATTGTTTGTCGCCATTTTGTAGTAAATGAACAATATATGGTCGGGAATTGTTTGTGAATTACGACCAAATTACGACGCATGTAAATCATTCTACGCGGAGTTAAAATGACAACTACAATTATTTAGTGCCGTCCCCTAAAATTTTGGGGACACAATTTGTTTACTTACCATTGCGCATACATTGACAGCCACAGAGTATTTACAAGTGTTTGTTTTTAATCGTAATTCGGTATTAGAAAGACCCGTCCTTGGAAAAACATGGCAAGTGTAAAAGGGGTCCAATTTTGAGTGTCCTTAAAGTTTTATACGGTTTATGTCGAAATGACGATGTCACTCACCATCTTTCGCTTATCTCCTAATAATAATAAAACTAAGACTACACCTGTGTTGTTTCCTTGGGTTGGTAGCTATTTAAAGTAATATATTGCTATTAATGTGCTCCCAAATCATTAATTTTAGGAAGAAAGAGCATTACATAGTATATCTCATATTTAAGTAAAGTAAGTTTTACACATAGACAGGTAAATTAAATTTTTGCCTACTGGAGGCAAAAATTTAATTTTTCTGTCTATGTGTAAAACACGTGATTACCGTCTTTTTCCTTTTATTTCAGTAATGTAATATCATCACAAAGTCTCAATTGGTACCTGTTATAATGAAATAGTACCGCTTGTCCAATATAATAATAACGTAATTTCAAAAACACCGAAATTGACATTAATTATGAATGTTCTATGATGAAAACTACAGAATTATACCCACTTTCAGTAGTTTACAATATAGAGAGTTAAGTTAGAGAATAAGTTTCTTTAAAATCTAATCTTTGAAACGCTTCGCCCGAAAAAATTACAGATCGATAATATGTACGTAATTGTTCTGTTGGATGTGACAATGTAGCATCCGTAAGTTCAATAATTTGTTCGATCATATAAATATAATCAACTAAAATAAAATATTATAATACAGTAATATAAATGATATAATTTTTTGTGGAAAATGAATACGGTCATGAGCAGGACTCGAACCTGCGCCTCTCGGATAAATATTCCAAGAGCATATACGGGAGGCGCAGGTTCGAATCCTGCTTATGACTGTATTCTTCTTCCACAAAAATGTATTACTTTAGAGTTCGCTATGCATGTGTTAAGTGCAGTAATACTACTTGATCTGCACTCCGACGCGATGTCTTGATCGAGGTTTGTTAACTTTTGATGCACTTTAAAAGTGCAATGATCATTGATATCATGTTGTCAACACTGCCGTGCAGGCCCAAAAACGCATAAGAGGAAAAACAGAGTTTCGAGAAAACCGCAAACCCATTTTGATACTGTTTTGTTACAGTAGCCTAGAAAAAAACAGTATGAAAAAGTTTTTCGGACGGCAGAACAGTAGGCATGAAGTATACTAAGGCTATGTGTCTAATGATGGACTAGTATACCATGTCAGTATATTCACCGATTGTGTTACGGAAGTTAGATGTTACTTGCTTCGTGGGAAATATGGTAGGTATAGATATTCAGCCACATCTAGAGGTAGGTATAGACTGGAAGCCGAGGACTTATAATAGGCATGGTGACAGTATTAAAGAACCAAAGAATAAATGGTTTTAGAAGTAAATAGACACAAAGGATCCTAAAAAATTACCTAGTTTTATTAAAAACATTAAGATTTATAAGATTTTCAATAAAATAAAAGTAAAAAATGCTGCAATCGGCCATGTTGACTGAAACGTCAATCACAGCGAATGATGTCATGCCTCAGGCAAATGTCAATAATCGCCGTACAATATGGCTTCAACTTATGGCAAATATGCTGAGACATGACGTCAAAACGGCGCCATGACACCCCGCAGCGTTTTCGCGGTTATATCAAATTAGATAGATTAAAATACAATAATTTGCGTTGAAACTTAGTTTATTGCTGAAATAATGTGTTTTTCGGATATAGTAGATATGGGCGCAAAATGATTATTTTATTGTTAATATAGTTATGTTTTTGATTCATATTTTGATATTTCCGTTCATTGTAGGAAGATACGAATTGTTTCAATACTTCCGTCTAATTTATATTAAATTACTATTTAGAACTTAGTTTGACTTCCGATCTTATTTATTAATATTAAGAATTAAGAGTATGTATTGATTTCCGTTTTATTTAAAATACGTAATTTCCGTTTGAGTGCTATTAATTTCAAAGTGTTTGTATTGACTTCCGCTTTTGTTAATTTAAATTAAATGTATGAACTTCCGTCTGATTTATATAAATTCAGTATTTTAAGTTAACTTCCGTTTTGTCGACTTCCGTTGAATTAATTTCTAACAGTTTCGCGCCTTTTCTGTGTATAAATACCGATGTAATTGCGACTGTAGATTCATTCTTTATTCACTGTTCGTGGAATAAACATCCTGAACTGGAGTAAGTTATTTCTTTACTTTAATATTACCCTCTTACTTTGTCTGTGTGTATACTGGTGCCAACAATGTCGAAATTTAACGTCAACGGCGATGATGCGCCGACAGCAGCGGTGGGATCCACCTCACCCCTCCTGAGGTCTTCTGGGTCCCGGATTCACAAACCCGTGTCAACCACGCAGCCAGATCCAAGTTTTTCGATGGAGCAAGTGATGAGTCTGGTGACATCTATCACAAAGCAAGCCACGTCAAGCGCAGTGACTGCAGCACTTTCTGCTACCCCAGCGCCATCACGGGATCGTGGAAATTTCTACCTACCGCCATTTGATCCCGATGTGCGGTCACACGACATTAGGGACTGGTGTGCTAATGTTGAAGAAACTATTGCGTCTACCGGCATATCTCCGCAAGAAGCCCGCATGAAGGCAATACTGCAACTGAAAGGCAGAGCAAAGACATGGGCCGATATGTGGTCTCTGCAATCCACCACATGGGAGCAAGTGAAGCAAGACCTCATCCAGACGTTTGGCGAAGAGTTCCGGTATGCTGACGATGTCCAGAGATGGCGCGACTACACTTCCGAGCAGGCAAGCAGCTACGCGGACTACGCAACCACGGGGTGGACGCTGTTCAAGAGAGTGCGGCCTGAAGCCACGGATACTGAGGTAATAGAAGCTCTTATTACTGGAATCTACCCTCATTTTATAAAATGTGAATTGTTACGTAATACGCCTGACTCTTTGCCTAAGCTAATCTCCATTCTGAAAACTTACCGTAAACGTGACCGACCAAAAACTGACAGTACAGACAAAAATTTCTTAACTAAAAAACCCCGTCATTCGGAAACACCTGATCCTGTAGGACAGTCACCAACTTGTTTCAAATGTAAAAAACCTGGTCATCGTGTCCGCGACTGTAAAGAAAATCCAATTGTAAATTCGGAGCCTAATACATCTGCAAAGTCTACCGCGCAGGTTACGCCAGATAAACCTAAGTTACTTGAATGTAAATATTGTCATAAAAAAGGGCATATAGAGAAAAATTGCTTTCGCAAGCAAAATTATGAAAATTCAAAATCAGCCAATCAAAGGTCCGTAAATTATTGTGGTCCTAGAAACCGTTGCATGACTACCGTCAAAATAGGAGCTAATACTTATCCTTGTCTATTTGATTCCGGCGCAGATTGCTCATTAGTACGGAAAAGCATTTCCGGATCGATTCCGGGCAAAAGAAAGACTGTGAATACGATTTTTACTGGAATAGGTGGTGTTGATATCACGTGCTCTCAAAGTATAACCACCATTGTTGAAATAGATCAAGTCAGTGTAGAATTAGAACTTTATATCGTAGAAAATCACCAAACCCAATTTGATATTTTAATTGGTTATGATTTAGTCCAAATTCCTGGTCTTGCTATCACGTTAATAGATAAAAAGATGACTGTTTCAAGAAATATGATTATTAATAAATGTTTTTTGGCTGAGTCGGACAGAAAACTGAATACCGACCTTGTTGATCCTGTCATGTTAGAAAAATTAAATATAATTTTAAATAATTTTAAAGATAGTTTTACCTCGGGCAATAAAGTTTCCGAGGTTAAAACAGGTCAATTAAGTATCAGATTAAAGAATGAAGATAAAATTGTCCAGCGTAGACCCTATCGGTTGTCACCAATAGAACGCGAAAAGGTCAAAGAAATTATCAATGATCTAAAGCAAAACTGTATAATTCGAGACAGTTCATCGCCATTTAGCAGCCCCATTCTATTGGTCAAAAAAAAAGATGGAACCGACCGATTATGCGTAGACTTTCGAGAATTAAACGCAAATACTGTTAGAGATAATTTTCCATTACCTTTAATTGCCGATCAGATAGATAGGTTAGGCAAAGCACGTTATTTCACTTGCTTAGATATGACAGCAGGGTTTTATCAAATACCCGTCTCTTTAGAATCGATAGAAAAAACTGCGTTCATTACACCTGATGGTCAATTTGAATTTTTACGTATGCCTTTTGGGCTTTGCAATGCGCCGTCTGTTTATCAGCGCGCCATTAATAAAGCTTTGGGTGACTATAAAGATAAAATTGCTCTAGTTTATATTGATGATGTGCTTGTTATGTCAGCAACTGTAGAAGAAGGGTTAACTAATTTAGAATATGTATTAGAAAGACTAACTAGTGCTGGTTTTTCACTGAACATTAAAAAATGCTCATTTCTTAAAAAATCTGTTGAATATTTAGGAAATATAATAGAAAATGGAACTGTTAGGCCTAGTCCCAGAAAATTAGATGCCCTCTCAAAATCAGCAGCACCTAGAAATATTAAAGAATTACGTCAATTTAATGGACTGGCTGGTTATTTTAGGAAATTTGTACCGAATTTCTCAAAAATTATGGCCCCTTTATATGAATTAACCAAGTCTGGCGTACCTTGGAGGTGGACTGAACGACACGAAAATATCCGCAAGGAAATAATTAATAGATTAACATCATCCCCACTATTGACAATTTTCGACCCTGATTTACCATGTGAACTCCATACAGACGCTAGTTCTCTAGGTTATGGTGCTGTTCTTATTCAGCGACATGACAAAAACCCTCACGTCGCTGGTTATTTTAGTATGCGAACGACCAATGCCGAGAGCAAATATCATTCATACGAGCTCGAAACATTGGCTGTGGTCAAAGCTATTAAACATTTCCGCCACTTTTTGTATGGTAGATGCTTTAAAGTAGTCACAGATTGTAATTCACTCAAAGCATCCCGAACCAAAAAAGAACTAACGCCTAGAGTACACCGCTGGTGGGCTTTTCTGCAAAATTTCCAATTTGATATAGAGTACAGGAAAGGTGACAGACTTTCTCATGCCGACTTTTTTAGTCGAAATCCCGTAGCAAGTCCCAGTAAAATTACTATTGAGAATATCTCGTTACAATTTTTAGTGAACTCTTCTACGCTTGACCATAATTGGCTTCTCATAGAGCAAAAACGCGACCCTTTTCTTAAAAATATTGTTAAACAACTTGATACTGATACAATCCCAAAAGACGTAGCTGATACTTATGTTGTTTCCAAAGATAAATTACTTAGACGTAAAGTTCAAATCGATAACAAAACTCGGAAACTGATTATAGTACCACGAAATTATAGATGGAATCTGATTTCCCATTATCACGATAATCTTCTACATTTTAGTTGGGAAAAAGTGCTAGCTAAATTAAGAGAACAATATTGGTTTCCTAACATGACAAAATTAGTTCGAAAGTTCACTGAAAATTGTGTTAGCTGTAGAATTCGCAAAGGAATGTCTGGTGCTAAACAAGTTACTCTTCATCCCATAGATAAAGTTGCAATCCCCTTTCACACCGTACATGCCGACATAACCGGACGCATGAACGGTAAACGTAATAACGCTGAATATGCATTCGTATTTATAGATGCCTTTACCAAGTATACACATTTAATTTATACCAATGATCGGACATCTGACACGGCAATATCTTGTTTAAAAGAAGTAATTTCTATTTTTGGTACCCCAAATAGACTCATAACAGATCAGGACAAAAGTATGACTTCGACTGATTTCAAAAACTTCTGCCAACGTTTCGGCATCGAGCATCACGTAGTAGCTAAAGGGGCTTGTACCGGACGGGCGGTCTATCGAATACTAGAAACGAGCCGCTGACGTCCTGTACCTATAGGTTCGGTTCGACGTATGCTGAAACCTTGTATTTCTTCAGGGACTATGAAGACTATAACACTATCGAGGTCACCGGGAGAATAATTCCATGAAATAAAACACCGACTTGCACTATCACTATAAAGCTTGAGGTTTCTGCTTACTCCATTGAAGATGGCGAGGCTTGAATATATGGTAGTTTTTGAGCTACGAAGAAAATACATGCGCGTTTGCTTAAGTACGACGAATCTTTACCGTAACGAGACCCGCAAAAACCTCGCACTATCTATTCTTTATTTACTTAATAAAAACTATATAAAGGCTATATACTTCTAAACTATGACTATATATATAGCTATCCATATACCAATAGATAGGTGCTGACAAGACCCATCTATTGACGTATGTGTCAACCATCTCGCCCTCATACTTGGGCACCCAGCACAGAATACATTTATCAACATACTCATTTTCAAAAATCGGGGCTGTTTTTCTACGTTAATGTGTCCAAACCATAAGGGTTGAAGCTATAAAACAATCAGCACCCCCTAGACGAGTATGCCGGCTACAAATGAAACAACATTCCGAATAGTTTTTATTGCATATAACCATAGTTATGTACATATTAAGATTACAAAATTATGTATGAATTCTCAATAAAATATTTCATCAACATCTTTGTTTACATTCACGCTATGGCTTATGGAACATGGCTGCTACATTTTAAAAACATTAAAAATACCTTAATTATTGGCATATGAACACGAATATAAGTGTCTTAATATAAATCTAGGCATCAGAATACAAATCTTAGTGTTTTAACACAAATCTAGACATTCCACAAGCACTAAATTACTATATAGTATGAACATCACTGTTATTGTCTCTAAATTGTTCTATAATAACGTAATAATTTCACACACGCGAATTTACTGTCTTTCTGGATAATAACGGCACTGATTCCATGCAAACACAGGGCCATCTAAAAACGGGAATAGCAGGGCTGTCGCGAACATCTCTCCCGCCGTGCAGCAGAGCGTTGACCCGGTGTGGAGCGATGCTGCAGATGAGCCGGTGAGCGCACTACTTCGGTAGCGGCACCAACTTCTTGGTCGGACGTCTCAGGATCCCTGCTGCTGTGCGCACGTCGACGGTTCGTATCTGACCGTCGGCGCCTGGATATACGGCGGTCACTCTACCTCGCGGCCATGTATTGCGAGGGAGTTGACCGTCGGCGATGAGGACTGGGTCGCCGACCTCGAAGCGGGGCCCTCTGCCGTGGGGCTCCCGCCGGTACTGCAGCTCGGGTAGGTACTCTCGCACCCACCGGCGCCAGAACATGTCGGCTAGGATTTGTGTTCGCCGCCAGTGTTTTCTGCTGTCTATGTCGGACTCGTCGAACTCGCCGAGCGATGGTAGTCGCGCTGAGCCCCCGAATAATATGTGATTCGGGGTGATGGCCTCGTCGTCCTCTGCGTTCACGGAGACATGTGTGAGCGGTCGACTGTTGACTGTGTATTCGACCTCACACATTAATGTTGTCAGGACTTCTTCCTGCGGGTGCTTATCGTGAAGAACCGTATAGAGGGCGGTTTTCACGCATCTCACGAGTCGCTCCCACGCGCCTCCCATGAAGGGCGCTGAAGGAGTGATGAAGCGCCACACGATGCCGCGGCGATTGGCCTCTTGTGACACGGCCTCTCGCATCTCTTTGTCGGCGCCGTGCATGTTGGTCCCGTTGTCGGAGTGTATTTCTGTAGGGCAGCCTCGGCGCGCCGCGAATCTGCGCAACGCTAGTATGGCAGAGTCGGCGCTGAGGTTGGCGGCGACTTCAAGGTGCACCGCTCTGGAACTGAGACATGTAAATAATGCAACATACCGCTTGTGATGCTGTCTTCCCACGGTGACTGAGAGCGGCCCGAAATAATCGAGGCCCGTGTAGGTGAAAGGCCTCTGGTGGTGAGCGAGGCGTGTCTTCGGGTGGTCCCCTGTTGCGGGCTCCGGCGGACGCGCTTTATTTATGCGACACTGTAGACATTCATAAATGACTTTCCTTACTGTGGGTCGCAAGCGCAATATGCAGTAGTGTTGACGCACTTCGTTGATCACTAACTCGGTACCGGCGTGATGTAGGCTTCTGTGAGTCCAATCTATGTATAATTGGGCGATGCGGTGATCGCCGTCTAATATCGGCGGCCTTTTCGTGGTCTCTGGCACCCCTTCTGTTGCTGCTATACGGCTGCGCAGAGTTATCACGCTGTTGTTCAACTCGACGGGTAGCATTCGCAGGCGGCTGTCTATGGCGACACCTTTCCCGCGCCGGAGCTCTTGGAGGCAATGCCTCTCTCTTGGTCGGCGCCTCTTTTCTAATGAGGTCATCAGGGAGCCGAGCGAGCTTTAAATTAAAACTCAACTCGTCTGTACTCGGCTTCCATATTAAACCGAGGATTTTTTCTTCAAATCCTTTACTCGCGAGACTGACTGTTTCTGTTTGACGCTGTCCCGGCTCTAAATTTTCTATAATTTCTGTAGAATTCGAGATCCATTTTCCTATGTTGAATCTCGCCTTTCTGTGTATTTCACGTACCGACTTAGCTATGCGTGTAGCCTCTTCTACTGTTGTGAAACTATCTAGATAGTCATCCATATAATGATTCTCTATGATAGCCGCTACCGCCTCCGGGTACTCTGTACTATACCGCTTCGCGTTCCAATTCTTAGCGAAGATGGCTGTGCAAGGTGAACTTGCGGCGCCGAATATTATCGACGTCATACGGTATTCTTCAGGGGCGCCCTCCCGCCGGTCTCCTCGCCACAGGTAGCGCAGGGCGTCTCTGTCCTCCTGTCTCACTTTCACCTGCATAAACATCTCCGCTATGTCACCGGATACTGCGATGCGGTGACGTCGGAAACGCATCATCACGCCCGGCAGCGACTGTAATAAATCCGGCCCTGTAAGGAGGTAATCATTTAATGACATACCTTTTGATTTCGCTGCTGCGTCGTGAACTATACGGAATTTTTCAGGCTTCATTGGATTGAAGACATCGAAGTGAGGCAGGTACCATGTCCTTCCCGAGTCGCCTATATTGAGAGCTTTTTCTGCATACCCTTTTTGAATAAGGGATTCTATCTGTTCTGTATATCTATCTCTCAAAGCGGGCTTGCGATCGAGTTTTTTCTCTATAGAGACGAGCCTTTTGAAAGCTGTCTCATAACTGTCCGGCATCTGTATATTTTCTGTTTTCCAGAGAAGTGCTGTCTCTATGTGTCCATTTTCTAATTGTCTAATATTTTTCTGTAGGTTGTCTTCAGCTTGCTTCTCCGGGTCTGTATTCGGACGCTGCGGGTTAATCACCAGCGACTCGAGTGCGAAATATTTCTTCAACTGCGCCTCTATATTTTCTGTTTCGGATGACAGCTGATTGACAGAGTGTACGCCGCGGCCTAGCGCTCTAGCGTGCGCGCCGTGCAGCACCCACCCCAGTGTGGTCAGTGATGCGACCGGTTGATGACGCGGGCCTCTTCTGATGACACTTGCGACAAGGAGATGCCAGTTATCCTGACCTATCAACACCCTAGGCGTAGCGGTGTTGTACGTGAGCTTCTCCTCGATTCCTCGCAAGTGTTTGCACTCTGCCAGGTCTCCTTCACTGACTCTCTGCGGCGATAGGTGCAGAGCAGGAACGGTGCGCGCGTATAAAGGCACTTGTTTACCTTCAGCGTTCTTGAGCGTTGCGTTCACTCGTCTCGAATTTGACATCTCTAGCGACGTGTTTCCTATAGCGCGTATCGTGAAAGGGTCCGGCTTACCTTCAGCGCCTATTTGCACAGCGATATCTTCATCTATGAGGGAGATCGTTGATCCGTCGTCGAGTAACGCGAAGGTTGACACCTCTCCCGCCGGTCCGACTATCTGCACAGGAACTATCTTGAGGTAGGCTTGCGACTTCGCACGCAGAGTTGAACTTGCGACTGTCTCTTGTTTCTCTGCGCTCGCTTCTTCAACCTTACCTTTTCTCACGTAGTGCAGTAGCCGGTTGTGAGTGGCGGTGCATCCCTCTACGTCGCACTTCCTCGGCTTGCACGCATGCCCTTGATAGCGTGCGCGCAAGCAGCGGAAGCACAGACCGTGCTTCTTTGCGAGCTCCCATCTTTTATCAGCATCGGCGGCCTGAAACTGTTTACATTCAGAGGCGTAGTGTCCCTCCTTCTCGCATATTCTGCATCGCGAAGCACGAGTGTCAGCAGTAGCACTCTTACCTGTAACGGTGTGCGTTCTCTGTACGATGCGTCGACTCGGCTGGGCCTCAGTGATATTCTCGGCCGGTGCGAACGCGCTGCAAAAGTGTGCGTACTCTGTGACAAAATCGCTAAAGTGACTGAGGTCCGGCATCGAATTATACTTCTCTGTGTATGTCCGGTACCACTGTGCACGCAGAGAGTTCGGCAGCTTCTCTGTCAGCAGACGCAGCAGCTCCGCGTTGATGAGGTAATGCTCCTTCTTTAACGCCTGAAGCGTCACTACGCCGCATCTTACCTTACTCGCAAACGTGCAGATGTCTTTGGGTGCTTCGGTGCACCGAGGCAGAGTCCGCAGCTTGTCCGTCTCCGCCTGAGCGATGGAGTCCGGCCTGCCGAATTGAAGTTCCAACTCCCTCATGATGTCATCAGGTCGCGCGTTACCTATAAATTCTGAACTTACGGTATCCAGTGCCCGTCCTTGAAGGCTCCTCCTGAGTCTCGCTGTATTTTCTATGTTGTTGAAGTATCTCTTCGTGGCGTCGTAGATGGCACGAAACGACAACCACTCTGTATGTGCGCCGTTGAAATTTGGTAAAGTCATGATGACTTTCGAAGCCGCCGGATGGTGCGACGCATACGATGTATCCAGTGGCTTCCTGTCCGCTAATGCGGCTATGGCGGATGTGAGTTCGCTGATGAACGGCTTCAACGAATCACTTCCCTGTTGATGGGCCCCCTTCTGTTGTGAAGGATCTGCATCTTCTTTACTATGTTTGACACGCTGTGTGTCACTATGTTCCCCGCGAACGCCCTCCACGGGGGAGGCGGGGGGTGCAGCCAAGTCGGTGTTTCTCCCGGTGACTGCTTCTATAACCTCGAGGTCTGGCTGTGGTTCCGGGGCCTCTTCCAACCACGAACGCACGTAGTCGGCCTTCGACTGTCCATCTTGATCGTAGTCGTCAGAGTCCGCTTCCTCTTCGGCCTTCTGTAATGCTATCTGTGCTAACTGTAACTGTATTTTCAATAATTCCTCGCGCGCCTTCAACACTTTTCTATTGGAGCGGGTCGTAGTCTCCGATCGGCCGCTGCGCCCCTTGCCTGTCCTCTCCTTCTGTCCCTCCTCTGTTGTACGAGGGGTTGCGCGTGCATATGTCCTATCGGAGGGGCGCAGTGTCCGATCCGAGTTACCTTCCGGTTGGTAAGTTCCTTTTCTATCACTCTGCGCGCCCTGTTTCGCTGAAGACGGCGACGTCCCCCTCGCGGTATGCGGGGGGGGCGGCGGCGGCGGCGGCGGATCGGTGCTGGTCGTTGATGGTGAACGCGGTGGCAGCTCATGTCGGACCGTGGATGTACTCGGGGGACCCGCGTCCACTATCCACGACTCCGGCGCCTTTCCTTTCGATCGCGTAATCGGCATCTTCAGTTTTCAGGAACTAATCTTCAGGTGTTGGTTTCAGTTGGTCGCTATATCCGGCTATCGAAAGACCAGCAAATGTACCGGACGGGCGGTCTATCGAATACTAGAAACGAGCCGCTGACGTCCTGTACCTATAGGTTCGGTTCGACGTATGCTGAAACCTTGTATTTCTTCAGGGACTATGAAGACTATAACACTATCGAGGTCACCGGGAGAATAATTCCATGAAATAAAACACCGACTTGCACTATCACTATAAAGCTTGAGGTTTCTGCTTACTCCATTGAAGATGGCGAGGCTTGAATATATGGTAGTTTTTGAGCTACGAAGAAAATACATGCGCGTTTGCTTAAGTACGACGAATCTTTACCGTAACGAGACCCGCAAAAACCTCGCACTATCTATTCTTTATTTACTTAATAAAAACTATATAAAGGCTATATACTTCTAAACTATGACTATATATATAGCTATCCATATACCAATAGATAGGTGCTGACAAGACCCATCTATTGACGTATGTGTCAACCATCTCGCCCTCATACTTGGGCACCCAGCACAGAATACATTTATCAACATACTCATTTTCAAAAATCGGGGCTGTTTTTCTACGTTAATGTGTCCAAACCATAAGGGTTGAAGCTATAAAACAATCAGCACCCCCTAGACGAGTATGCCGGCTACAAATGAAACAACATTCCGAATAGTTTTTATTGCATATAACCATAGTTATGTACATATTAAGATTACAAAATTATGTATGAATTCTCAATAAAATATTTCATCAACATCTTTGTTTACATTCACGCTATGGCTTATGGAACATGGCTGCTACATTTTAAAAACATTAAAAATACCTTAATTATTGGCATATGAACACGAATATAAGTGTCTTAATATAAATCTAGGCATCAGAATACAAATCTTAGTGTTTTAACACAAATCTAGACATTCCACAAGCACTAAATTACTATATAGTATGAACATCACTGTTATTGTCTCTAAATTGTTCTATAATAACGTAATAATTTCACACACGCGAATTTACTGTCTTTCTGGATAATAACGGCACTGATTCCATGCAAACACAGGGCCATCTAAAAACGGGAATAGCAGGGCTGTCGCGAACAGGGCTAGTAGAGCAAACGGTCAGGTGGAACGTATTATGAAAATAATCAAAGACAATATGTCAGTTGTAGAGCTTAATAAACAGTGGCACAGTGCTATTCAAGATTTACAGTTGGCTATTAATTCTACCGTTTCTAAAAGCACGGGAATATCTCCCATGGAGTTGTTATTTGGAAAAAAATGTTCACCACCGGGTATTAAGCTCTTACAAGTAGACGATGATGAACTAACTATAGATTTAAATACTATTAGATCACTATGTAAATTAAGAATGGACGAGCGATCATTTCAGGACAAGTTAAGATTTGACAAGGGCAAAGCTCAAATAAAACCATATAAAAAAGGGGATTTTGTCTTAATGCATAAACATGAAAGACATACGACCAAACTTGGTCCCAAATATGAAGGTCCCATGGAAGTTTTAGAGGTATTGCCTAATAATCGATATAAAGTAAAACATGTAAATTTAAAAGGATGTTCCGAAAAGATCGCTAGTCATGATTTTTTGAGACCAGCACCTTTGGCTCAAAATGATCCATTCATGGAAGACAATGAAAATTAATAGACCGTATGGGCGAATGTATAATGCTGTAGTTTAGGCTTTATCCACTTTCCCTCCCTAAAAACGCTGGCTGGCCACCATGCGTATCCTTAATCCCGGTCTTAGGGCTATATCCCAAGCGGGTGATGCCATAAAATATGGCTTAACCAAGGCGGGTGACGCCGAAAATATTTTTATAATTCTTTATATTATGCTTACGAAATGAATGTATTAAATAAACTGATTTTTGAAACCTTCCAAACATCCATCCTAAAACGCTGGCTGGCCACCATGCGTATCCTTAATCCCGGTCTTAGGGCTATATCCCACGCGGGTGATGTCATGAAATATGACTAGATCCAAGGCGGGTGATGCCATGAACTTGAGGCTATATCCCACGCGGGTGATGTCATGAAATATGACTAGATCCAAGGCGGGTGATGCCATGAACTTGAGGCTATATCCCAGGCGGGTGAAGTCATGAAATATGACTAGATCCAAGGCGGGTGATGCCATGTAATGTAATAAGACTAGATCCTAGATGGGTAATACCTTTTAAATGAAAAGAGGTACAGCGCAGAGAGCGCGCTTGATCAGAATGGCCGTATGGGCGCAAAATGATTATTTTATTGTTAATATAGTTATGTTTTTGATTCATATTTTGATATTTCCGTTCATTGTAGGAAGATACGAATTGTTTCAATACTTCCGTCTAATTTATATTTAATTACTATTTAGAACTTAGTTTGACTTCATTTGAATTAAGAGTATGTATTGATTTCCGTTTTATTTAAAATACGTAATTTCCGTTTGAGTGCTATTAATTTCAAAGTGTTTGTATTGACTTCCGCTTTTGTTAATTTAAATTAAATGTATGAACTTCCGTCTGATTTATATAAATTCAGTATTTTAAGTTAACTTCCGTTTTGTCGACTTCCGTTGAATTAATTTCTAACAGTTTCGCGCCTTTTCTGTGTATAAATACCGATGTAATTGCGACTGTAGATTCATTCTTTATTCACTGTTCGTGGAATAAACATCCTGAACTGGAGTAAGTTATTTCTTTACTTTAATATTACCCTCTTACTTTGTCTGTGTGTATACTGGTGCCAACAATGTCGAAATTTAACGTCAACGGCGATGATGCGCCGACATAGACGTGTACCTACATTATAAAAGGAGATTTCAAAATTTGTCATCATGCCTATTGGTAGCACAGGGAAGGGGAAGGTAATAATTTGTACAATTAGTGCCTACTACCGTAGCTATTAATTGATGCTTAAGTGTGTCTTCTTTTACTCTTGGTATCCGAAACGAAAATATTAATATAATATGAGTCAATGTATTTAGGGGTGATAAAATTTATAACATTGGCAATTCCATACTCGTTTTTTTACATGTGCCGAAGTTACGTTAATTATATAATTTATTTATATTCTTTATTGTACACCACTAGAAATATACAACAAGGTAACTACTATAATAATAATAGTACATTTTTTTAATAATAATTATGCAGTTTCAAGGAAATAAAACTTAAATCCACATTATAGCTTTAGTATATTATCACGTGGCGATATGGTTGCTAAGCGACAAACCTTCAAATAAATTAAACTATGGTATATTTTGCTTTTAAATTTCTGTAACTCATATACCTAACAAAACTTAATCAGTCAATGGACTTTCTTAGAAGCTTATTTACAAAACGTTTTCTTGGCAAAGAAGATTACGATTAAGTACGTACGTATACATCAATTAGAATGTTATTATCTCATCATCAATAATCCCTACAGCTTTTCCTTAATAATAAATAAAATTTCATCAACTTTTAATCCCTCCTTGATCATTGAATTAATATAAGCCAGGAGTACAATGTCGACGGGTATAATGTATTCCGGTTTAATACTTCAGTTCACGACAGTATATTACACGTTCATTCAATCATGCGTGTGAACCCGCTTTATTGAAAGGGTTGTTTTATTTTCTTTTCTAAAGAGAGTTCCGAATATATCTTTTAAAACCCTCTTTGCCTTTCAGGAATAATAAAAGGATGGAAGTGGATAAGAAGAAAAGGATATTATTATTGTATAACGAACTGACTACTAATAACTTTATGTTCAAATACTTAAATGTATCTGAAATAAGAATAGACTAATAATAGTTTTACGGATCTTCATGGTTCGTAAATCATTAATAAATTTTGATTATTGTTTGTTTATTTGTTGATTAAATTGTTATACATAAAAGTGTCTAAAATAATTGAAAATAGTAAACATTCCTGTGTAATAGCGATATTAAATTTTTTTGGTGGTACCACCTAAAAAATTAAACATAAAACCTTTTATTTTTGGGTTGCATAGCGATTTTAATTAATAAAAAAATGATATCCAGTACCTACAAATGAAAACATAATTCTATTTTCAAATGTAAATCGGTATTTGAACGAACATGAAACCTGAAATCTGATTCGCTAACCGGCGCATTTTATGGCGCCATCTACCAAAAAGTAAATGTGATTTGCCGTTCGACGCCCGCGCGCCGACTGAAACAATTTTGCGGTGATTTTTGGGTGCTGTGTAGTGTTTTAATCTAACCTACACTGTACTGCCTGTGTTGTGTGTGCCTGATATCGGTTTCACGTCAGAACCTGTGTCAGAATATTATGTTGATGGTTGAGTGATAACGGCTCGCATAAACAATATTTATACAACTAATACGCATGGATCTTAATAAAATACGGACGGAGCGTTGCCTACGACATGTGAGAAGCATGCCTAGACATCCAATTTCGCTTGTCATACACGAGCTAAACGCATACAAATACTTCAAAGTCATCCACTCGGCGTCAGTACGTTGCGTGTGTGTATGCGTAATCGATGCTTCGCTTATGACAAGGCAAGGTTACATCCGTATTTTTTTTTCAGATCCGTGCTAATACGTATAAAAAATAGGTACTCGTAGCTCATAAATTGTATTAAAATAATTTCTGCCTTTCTTTGATTCCTTTCTTTCTTTTATGCATTACAATATAGAATACAAAACCTGTTCGTTATATAAATTATATTACAGGACAGGAAATGCTTTAATAAAAACAAAATATTCGTTTTGTAAATGTAGATAAATTCAAAACAATACAAATTCAATCAAATTAAAAGTTGCACGATTGAAATAATGAAAACGACCTTTAAAATAAACGTAAAAATCGTTTTTGCCAATATTCTTTTTGTCTTTATTTAATATAGTGTTTCAAAGGTTTTAGGTAGTCACGGTAGGTTACGCTTGGCATGTGGACCCAACAGATTGTGTTAAAAATCATGAGTGTAAGCCAACTGGCAGATTTTGTGGATCAATAACCTAGTAGGGAATATTGTGACTTGTGTAGCATTTAAATGCATGTTATAAATTTTGAAAGATATTAAATTGTTAGAATTGATTGCCTTCAGCTTCACTACCACATTCACTGACAAGCGGCGACTGCGTACTTCAACCTATTTTGTTATTTACGCCTTTTATATCTTATCTGTGGCGGTATGTTTATATATTAATATCTATGGAAGCCCAACTTAATTAAAACAAAGTAATGGAAACTCTGCGTCCAAAGTCTGCACTTCGTCACAATATAAGTACTTATGTAAGAATTAATAAATCACACCCATAAGGACTTCAATTCCGAAGCGTAGTTATAGTTTATTATGTACTGTTCCATACTATTGCTAAGCTATCACAATTACCGATAAACGATACCGATCCAGGGGCATCCCCTGGATCGGTATCGGTTATCGTCATATTCGACTAGTCTCAAAAAAAAAAACTTTGGCATTCGCCTATAATATGTTAATGCGTTTAAATAGAAAATATGTATGTGTACATGTACATGTTAATATTTTCTATTTAAACGCATTACGGATTACCGTGCATTCATTTGCTGCAATTGCTTTATTTGCATTGCTGCCATATCACAGGATGATTCGGTCAAGGCCACTGCACAGGCGACGTTGCTCTGAATTATTTAACGTGCTGTGTAGCAAACACTCTATTACCGTCTGTCTGAAGGGCTTTAAAGGGAGCCAACAGAATTAATCAATAACTTCAAAGCCGTAATTAGTGTTTACTATTAAGTTCATACGTACCACTTAATAGTTACCAATGTCAAATAGATGATATTCAATATTGATAACAGTAGGGGATAGTATTTTTAGCTTTTCTATTGTAAATCTTACATGCCTTAGTGGGGGATACGTAATATAGTATTTTTTTTAATTCTTTCTCTATATACGTACTAATTATAATTTTAAATACGGATTAAATAAAAAAGGAAACAATGTCATTATTATTATAATCATTAATACTGAATATCAACCTGTTCTCGTTAGTCTAGTGGTCCAAGCGCGACTGCTGAGCACGAGGTCTTGGGTTCGATTCCCAAGTCGGGTAAAGTGTTATTGAGTTTTTCTATTAGTAAATTCTCAGTAGCAGCCCGGAGTTTAAATTTTGCCCGGTTGTTGGCAATAGGCTCACCACCTATCACATGGGACTAATATAATATAATAACAGCACTGGTGAAATGTGGGTGACAACTGTGTACACCTCTGCCTACCCCTTCGGGAAATTCAGGCGTGATGCTATGTTATGTTATGAATATCTATATAGTACCTGTAGTGGGTTTTTGTATTTTATTTTGTTTTCGTTGTTGAACCGCAATCTGTCGGAGTTCCCTTTCTAATGAAGCTTTTACTACGTTACGCTTTTGTTTTCTTTGTCGGAAAGTTAGTTAACAAATTCAGTGAATTCTGCTTCATTTAACGTTGTTTACTTATTTTAAATCCGCATAATGTATAATTATTTTCGCATTAATTATGTTTTCAGTACTACCTGTGCGTGTCTATATCGTATTTTAAAATTTGATTCCAAAATAAAGAGCCACAAACTTGTTAGATAAACAATTCATTACTCAACTTTATCTAGGCAAATATCAAATTAATTTAACTAAATGTATAACTATGATATAATATACATATATATATAACTATGCAAATAAACTGTACCTAGTACAAATTTACAAAATAATTTTTCGATCTCCTTCCCTTTCATTACCGTTAAATGAACTCCTAAGGAAAAGGTAAGAGATGAATGAATGCCATAAAACTGAAAAGAGCATTCATTCACATTCTTGTTCCACGAGGTTCTAAGTAAATATTTCTGTCGGTAAAAATCACAAAAAAATATTCCCTTCTCAGTTAAGGAATATTAAAGCGGAAATTTTCTCGATAGTATGTAATCGTGTATTAGCGACGGGAGAATGTTACTCTAAAATAAAGAATCGATATTTGATTTATTAGTTATAATGAAAACGCTAGGACACTACCACCGCGTGGTGCGCAATCGGTACATGTTCAATCAAATATCAATCGATCAAATGTCGAATAATAACGATATACGATTCCGGTCGAATATACAAAAGAATAAAATATATCGTTTGAGTTTGGTCTAGAATCGAAAACGGTTCTTATAGAACTGTTTTTATCAACAATTGGCCTATTAGGTATTACAACGTAGTGGAGTAACCCTGGCACATACATCAAGTTGACCAAGACGCCGACTCGAACATCCACTCGTATCTACGCGCGATAGGACCCAAATATACCGCTCTCACTGTTTCCTTTCATTTAGATACGCTCGGCTGAGGCCCTTTATCCCCTTTCCTCAATTTTGTCTTCATCTTTCTGCCCTACTTAGGCCACATTACTTAATACAATGAAATTTTTTGTCCGTAACTCGGCCGAATGAATAATTTTTAGAGTTTTTGTTTTGTGTTGGGTGTTCTAACTAAATCTGCTACTACTAGCTTTGATTTTAAACAGATTTTTATTTAATCAATAAACATAATCTTGATGAAACGATATGTTCGAATTGTTTTTTATCAATTTCACTGGCACTAACTTATACAGCCAATAAAATTAAAACAAGTCAAATGATACGCATAATATTCCTCATTGGTTTTATTACTATGCTCTGTATTCTTATAAATCGTTAGGTAACATATTTAAATACATCTACAATTTGATAGTTTATTACACAACCCTTTTGTTAACTACTTGTTAAAGGTGGCGACGTTTGCAACCGTTGCCAAAGTAATCTGAATACATAAAATGTATTTTTGGCTGTCAAGACATTACAAACATAACATTTAAATCCTTTTATTTACATCATCATTAAATATTTACAATTGATCAATCTATTATGTACAACATACAATCTAAATCTTATATTTAAACATGATTCAAGTAATTAAATCTTTAAATACAAACGTACAATAGCCAATGTCTATAAATCATCTAGAGAAAATCAACATTTTTTACAATTTAAACTTGCCTTTGACAAGCGTTTTATTAAATTTTAAACAGATGTTAATATCTAAAAAGTAACAGAGATTTAATATTGACATAGTAGCAAAACGACCTCGTGTTTACCCTTCTTTCTTACTTGGAAAGTCATAAAATTGTTTTTGTCCGCACCGGTAACATAAGAAAAAGAAGGACGAACACAGAATAAAAACAAAACTAACTGAGAGCAATGTTTAGTACCAATCTGCCAGATTCGCTACATGAAATGAACTCGAAAGGAATGATACCTAAGGTACGTAATTTGTTTCTTGCTGTCACTTGAGAGAACTTTTTGGGACGATGCCTTTTATTTTGGCCAGTAAAGCAACCCTAATTCTAAACTTTGATTGTGTAATTTTATTCCGGAGTAAGACTGTGAAATGCGAAAAAGTCAGATGAATTCACAAAAAGGTATGCACAGTTTGGTGTTGAAAACTCAAGGGAATTTCGGTCAAAATGTTTGCTAAGTGCCAGTGTCTCTATTCGAGGATTGAAGTATATTTTTTATGTACTAACTAGCTCTGGAAAGTAACCGACATTTGACCAGCACATGTCAAAGCTTCTTGATGCAGATATACATTCAAAAGCACATTGTAAAACCACAATAAGATTGACGATCTCTATAAATTCTTAGAACTTTCGTGGAAAACGAAGTAAGTAAAATGGTCGTTGTGGCAGAGGAATCAACTCGATTTAGTCTCATTTTATGTTTGAGCGCGCTAGAGATGAAATCGTTTAAGGATAAAGTCATTCTTCTACAAAACATCTAGTCTTTCAACAGCAGTAAGATTTCCTCAGTAAATTGCAACAAGAGAATTCTAAATTCTCATCAAATTGTTTCATAAGAAGATTGCGTTGTAATTTAATATATTAACGCAGAAACCGTTCGCGTGCTTGAAAATAAATTCAACTTAAAGAGGGATGTGCCAAAATAAAAGCAAAAAGAATACTTAACTAATTTGTTTCTAAAAGAAACTTTGTAAATGCTTAATAATTTTAACTTTGTCATTAAATTGTTAATTTCATATTTGAGTTTAGATTAAGACATTATTGTTCATTTTGCTTAAATTGTATTTAGTCAAACTTGAAAACAAGAAACTTGTCATCGCATCAATTAAGTTTTGGTGAGAGCTATATGTACATATGTATGAAGTAGTATGGATTCTATTTGTTCAACTTGATCGAACGCAAATAACGTGGCAAAGAGAGCAACTGGCGGCTTAGATACGTTACGCATAGATAAGCTTCTCGCTTCGATTGAATCTCGGTATATTCCTGTGTTGGACTAACGAAATCGATTTCCTTGTAATCTCGGTACCGGATTAAGACGACGAACGTAGTTAGCTGTGAGGACAAAGGATATACAGCTTTGGATAAATCATCAGAAGGATTATCTCATGCGTGTCACATTAATCTCTTCGGCCGTTATTTATTGAAATTACTAGAACCCTCTGGTCTGTTACAGATAAAATTGAAATGACGAGGTTTATTAACAAAAATATAAATTTTTCAAATTGACCATTATATGCTATTGAATTATCGCCTTACAATTACTTAAAAAAACCTCACAGGAAAGAGTACTCTATATATTATCGTTGTATTATAAATACCTTCAATTGAGATAACATAATCCGAAGTTCCGACACAAATTCCTTTTTCACTCAATCATATAAAATACTTCCTTAGTTCAAAACGTTTAGGAAGTACTGTTTGCACTAATAGGTCATCTTGAGGACGTCGGTTCAGTGTGTGTCGTCGTAAATTTTGATAGAAATTTGACGAGCACGTTGAGGAAAAACAGGGTAATTAGTAATGTTGGGATGGTGATGTAGTGCGCGGCGATTGGGAGAGCGATGAGGAGAGCAGGCTGTGGCTGACGGAGCGTGGTGAGTGTGACCAGCGTGGCTAGAATGGCGCGGTTGAGGCGCGGCGGCGTCGACCCGGAGCTCTGCATCGCCGCCGGCCGCTCACCACTCAGCACGTGCACTATTACTGATGCCGATTCTGTGTATTGACAAAATTGAGCATATCAAATGATAATATTTAGACAATAGCCAACTTTCTGCTCTTTCTGTTATCGATAAACGGCGTATACACGAAAGTATAAAGACTGAGATACAAGGTTGCTGTATCCATTTTCAAGTATTGCCTAGATTTATAGAAAAGGTTAACAATACATTCAGTTGAGTGTCTATAAGACGACATACAAAGGTAACAATTAAGTGGAAGTCGCATATAACTCTTAAGTAGAAAATGATTAAAATAAAAACAAAAAAAAACTTTGTTGGAAATAATAACATACGATTATCAAACATAGAAAATATGCATAGTGTCTAGATTTCTAGAAATTTAAGTCTAGATTAATGAAACATTCTAGCACATTAATCCTAGTCTAAATATATAGTGCACTCATATTGTATTAAGTAGACAACGCATGTTATGCATTAATCTAGAAACATGAACGATTTAACAAAATGTAAAGTGCTTATAATATTAATAGCTTGTAATCCTTTATTAAAAACTTCTCTTCATATAGAGAGAAACGAGCATTGAATACAATCCTTGCTTATACAAGTGTTGTTAATTTTCAACACCGTATAGTTTGCTTGCCATTAGGCAGTGGTGTCTACGATTAACGAGAAGGTAAATAGGAAAGTTACATTACTCTATTCAAGGTTCTCAATTTACAGACGCGGTCAGCAAGCTACCACAGACTGTATTATTGTTTCTTTATTGACATTATTACTGTTATTAATTATCTACTCCAATTTACAACACAAGGCCAATTACTTTTAAAGTTCAAAAAAATACATTTACACTTTAAAGACCACCAACAACAGTTTTCTTTCAGATACACCAAATGTCGTCAATTAAAAAGTTGGCAGTGTTTAAACAGTCGTATGGGTAATTGTGGAACATTGCAATAATGTTAATCTACTTTGTAAGAATCCAGACTGGAATAATTACACAGCAGTTTGCAGCAAATCCTTGTAATGAATAATTTTAATATGAAGGCACTGAATACGGCAATCTGTGAGTCGGTATTGTGCTCAGCTCTACGCCGAGAGGTTTCATTTGAGAGTAAATGAAGGATTTAAAAATACATTCAGTATGGCTCGTCTTCGTTTTCTTTGTGGAAAATAATGATTATGGCATAATAAGATAAAGATATGATGATTACACTCATTAACTGTAGCAATACATCGAATAAACACAAGGTTTTAAAATAAATCCCATTTTAATTCGTTGGTTGGACTATTTATATATTAATAAAAGACAGCTCCTTTTCAAAAACTAACTACTTAGATATTGTCTACGCGAGACACTGGAGCTTCACGCTCAATAAAATGAAGCAAGATGTTGCAGTACTTGATTTTAATGATAACTTGCCCTATATTACATTGATGTGGTTATTACGAATTATTACTAGCAAGTAAAGTGGAACACGTCTGTACGATAGATCAAAGTTACGAGTCATTATATAATAAAAAGGGAAGGTAGAATTTTTTCACTAAACGAATAATTTTAGGTGCAAGTACCAACATCAAAATATTAAATTAAATATAAAAATGAATAGCAGTTAGTCGCCGCGCGGTGGTCGTGTATGATGATTCCGTCAGGCGCCAACAGATATGATACGAAGATATCTATGCGATTAATATGACACTAAATAATATAGTTTTATTCATGAAGAATCGATACCAAACGTCTTTATAATAATTTACTTCTAGGGGAGAAAATTTATTGAACAAAAGTTATTGACTACTTGATACTAACTTTGTATATTCCAGTACCTATACGAACTATATATTCGACGTATTATACCAAATAGTTGATCGCGTCAATAATGAGGGTGAAATCGATAGTCATAACAATGAAATATTGTCCTGTTACCCAAGTTTAATCGGTTGTAAAATTTATGCGTCACCCCCTATTTCTCGGTTCAAACGCTATAATGTTTGTGCTCCATTCATTAAATTATAAAAACAACATGAAATTAATTAAATAATCACATCATTCACACCTTTTTGTGTACCATAACCACTAAATTTTTTTTTTTTTATCTAGCTACGGCTAGTTAACATGCCTCATGTTACCTGGGACAATGTAAAAAATTTAACAATACCCCATACATCCAAATTGGTTTAAACGTTTAGAAGATAAGGTGGAATAAAGAAACTAACAAACATACATACATAAATACATACAAACCTACTTAAATACATGAACCCTAAAAACATAACATTCCTTTTTTTGGGCAGTCGTGTAATAATCACATTCTCATGTAGTTAGGGCTATATCTATACTAATATTATAAAGCGGGAGACTTTTTTTTGTTTGTTTAAACGCACTAATTTAATTTAAGTCGGATTTGAACAATTATTTTTGTATCTGATAGCCAGATTTATGAGAAATAGGCTATCTTACACGTAGCTACACCTCTCAGATAGCCTTAAATATTGATTTTTGTTAAGTAAGTCAGAAGAATAAACGCTCCAGAACCTCTTTATCCGCGTGCGATGGAGTAATGGTTAGTGATATGTACATATAATGTTCTAAAATATATTGGTAATTTTGTACATCTAAAAAAACAGTCTATCTCTTATACGTAAGGTATTTTGTGGAAAAAACTATGAAAATTAAGAAATTATTTATGAGCATTATTATTAGGCATGAGACATTAATCCTAACGAACGAAAGTTACTTCATCATCAAGACAATTTTATGGAGATAAACTTTGCCACTTTTATAGTATATTAATCGGACGCATAGTTTAGGAGATAATGGAAAATGAAAATAATTCAACACTCGCGCGAACGAACCGTGTGACGTGACTATGAATTATTTTCAACATATGCGTTAGTACTAAGTAGGTAATTAAAATATAATTCCACGTGGGTGAAACCCTGGGACACAGCTAGTGTTGAATGTAAGTTGATATTTATGTGGATATGAGCTAAATAAAAATTATTTTAGGAGTAATAATAAAATTGACTGGTGGAATTCGAACGTTATGAATTTTATGTACAACTATTTAATTTGAATATGGCGGTTTTAAACAAACATTGTAAATTACATTATCAATTTATTTTGGAATGTAATAGTTATGTTTTTAGACGCACTTTCTGATGCGAATTAGAATTGTCGTAGCGCGTTACTACACTATTCGTAGTCTTTAGCTACGCCGTAGCTCGATATTACGAAGAACACTATCTTTGAATCTTTGATCCGTAGAAAGCCAAAGATAACAACTCAATAAGATATATATATTATTTAATTTAATTTTAATTTATATTTAATTCAGACCAAAGATCCATACTGTTTAGTATAACAGATTCTTAATCTATGTTAGTAAGAAGACCAGAGAAATACATTATTTAATTACATGAAGCCTATTCCAGTGCCTCCATATGGGGCTTTCTAATTTAATAGCAATTACCCTAAGGTATCTGTTGGAACTGTTCCGCACCCTTCGCATCATGGATGCTGTTCTTTTCCGCAATATAGTTGTAAAATTATAACATTTTCGTTAAGTCTTCTTACCAGAGCTGCTCGGTGCACAAGTATAGTTCCCCGAGTCGTGCGGCGCTGCGCGAGCGATGAGCAGTCGACTCGTACGCGTGCGCTGTTCGGTCTCCACGCTGATTCCACCACGTTGTGCGTAGTTAACTACTTGCTCGCCACGGTACCAGTAGATGAAACTGCCAATATAGAGTTAATATATTGTATGATGAGAGGGAACTGTTATCGAAATAAAAGATGATGGAGATGATGATTTAGAATGTTATTTCATTGTATTTAGAATAATCACCTCAATGGCAAAGAGTACATAGTTTTGATTATATGATTACTGAAAATTTCTTAAACATCTGTTACCAAAATTAATTTAAATATAATGTTTTCAGAAATAATATATAATGTTTTTTATATATATTTTAAGGCCATGTAATGCCTTGGATGCAAATAAATACAATATCTAGTTGCTTCCACAATATTGAGGTAGTCAAGCATTACCAGTGCACCGCCCGCCCGCCCGCATATATATGCACATATGCAAGCGGTGAAAATTGTAATGCAATAATACCTCAATAATGTGGAAGTAGCTAGATATTGTATTTATTTGCATCCATTGTAATGGACTTCCGCCAAGTAATGTCTGAATCTATTCAATACATGTAATGCCTGTATTAATTTTTATTAATATAAGGAAAACAATGTTAAATACACACAGACACAAACGGGATTAAAACCGGCGACCTTTGTCAGTCCATGGCAAAGGTTGCTAGCTATTAATTTAAAAGCTTTTAAAAGCACTATTAGTAAATATTTTAACATATAACCTACCCCGATAACAAAGCTATTATTAATAATTAATAAAACTCGTAGATCTTAAGATACGGAAACTTAGTTTTAAATTTTCATTTTGGTGTGTATATGAATCCAACACCATAGAGGGGTTTATTCGATACTAATTATATGTTATTAAACGTCTCAAACTATTCATTTTATTCCAAGCATGTATTTATGGTTTGTATATATGGTCATTAATTTGAATTTAATAAGCTCATTTATAAATTTTATATCATTGTACTTATTTGGGTCGTGTTTGAACACTACTAAGAAATGTATTTATCGCACATTGGAAATGTAAAACTTCTGTTCATGTAGGTATTGGAATATTTTATTCGTCCCAGACATATTTCGGGTCTGACCTTAGTCAAACGCCCTGTTTATTTTAAAGTGATTTAAAACAAAAATACGGTCGTATTTGGAGATGATGATTTATTTTTATTCATTGGGTGGCAACGGCAGTTATTTACTAAGTTTTGGACCACTTCTCATTCTATTAGTATTAAATACGAGTCACGTGATACGTACACTACAAACAAAAGACCACGTACTACATGAAGAGTTGAGAACATCAGACCGCCATCACTCCCTATAAAGCATACTACGTGTAATTAAAGGACAGTTTTCAATAATATTCATAACAGTTTTGTATATGACGTAAGGATAAATAACTCACAAAATGTTCTGAATAAATTACATATCTACAGGCGGAACATATCATCGTATCAATATTCAAATTGAAGGTCCCTCGATAGATCTCAGACATAGGGCACCATTAAACGTTGATAGGCAAAGAATGCCTCACTTAGGGACCTCAGTCGACACTTTTATCTGAAAATAAGCTTATCATGTTTATGGATGCGAACACTAAATGTATAGGCACGGTGCGGTGTGAAAAGGTGCCTACACGATAACACACTTCCATTATAAGATCGTAAGGTGGAAGGCGGGGTCGCCTATTCAACCCCACAACGATTTGTGTCGGGTATTTATTCGGAGTTATACAACCGCAAACACCAATAACGAAGATCGAATTTTTTGTCGCGTGTATTATTTTTCGAAGCGTATTTGTTTTTTTATCTTTTTTTTTTTTAATATGTAGCCTATATTGTGAGCTTATGTGGGACACATAGTATACAGGCTGTTCCTTTTAGATAATAATTAAAAATGCCACAAATTTTGTTCTACATTTATTGTATGTTCTCTCAATATAGAGAGCATATAACTTGATATATTGGTAAAATAGGTTGGATGTTCCAAAATATAAAAGATGACTTTGTACGTCGCAGAGTGCTGGCAAGTAGGATCTAACTGAACAAGATGGTCTCATTACACATTTGTCACGTACGCTGACATAAAAGTTCCGGTCGAGGGTTATTTCTTACTTCCTCGTTTTTTTTAATACCCGTAACCCACACTTTCATAGGTGTCGTACTGCCAGTGCCCAGTTAGGATAAATCATCCATATGAAAGCTTTACTTTTTTAATGTTATTTAATTTTAAGTATTATATTTTTTTCTTCACTGCCGCCTTTTGTTTCTTGGCTACGATTTTCCGAACTGAATATGGTTTATGAATTTTATATATAATAAAAATAGGAAACAAAATCAAATTTTTTATAAAATCATAGCCAATAAGTTTCTTAAATTAATATAAAATAAAATTATACATACAAGGCAAATTTTTGAGAAACGTTATCAAGGGTCTGCTGACCCCCAAACTAGGAAGTACCTGTATCTTGGAGTGTGTGTGTGTGTATGTGTGTGTGTGAGAGAGAGAGAGAGTTTGGGTGGGGGTGTATGTGTTTATTTTGTGTTATGCGAGTTTGTTTATTGTTAATATAGCATAAGATCAACCCAAAAGGGTTTCAGTATCTGCTTAATCTAATGTACAAACACTATTTATATTGAATAGATTTTGATTTAAATAAAACACAATACCTAACGCATCTTGTCTTCTAAGCGTAAATACGATAAAATAAAATAAATAAAACTACAATCTTCTGGCAATGCAATGAGTGTTTCTAAATATATATTTTCTATTCCAACATTTATTAACAGTTTACTAGCTAACGTAGTAATATTGCCTTCAAAATTTAAGAGCTACGCCAATGTAATAAGAAAGCTAGTACGAAGGAAATAAAGTAAGAATTTTGTAGTAATTTATCTACATTTTTCAATGTCTGGAGGTTGGTTAGGAGGTCTAGATTTTTCACATTACTTACCTCGGTGGGTCAGGGGCGTATTTCGCTACGCAAGTAAGATTAATGTCTGATCCTGCTCTGACGAACAGCTCCGGGCCCGACAGTATCTCCGCCTTTGACACTGTTGAAAACCAAAGATTATTAGTATGATCCAAATATTGATTTGATTAAAGGCAAAATGGTATTTGAAATATTTTTTCATACTTTTAACTGTTTTATTATTTCGTATACGTATGAATTGTCTCAATGCACCATATACCTAGAAGATATTAATAAGGTATTGGTGCGTTGAAAATATCATAAAAAACAAATCTCAGCGATTTTTCAATGATGCTGAAAATCTGTTTAAAAGGTTAGCTAATAAAATGATGCTGCTAAGTTACTAAATGCTGTCCACCATTAAACAACAATGAAATAACATATACAGAAACTCACCAACAACAGTAAGTCGAAACGACAAGCTGATCTTAGGTTCCGTAGATACTTGACACTCGTATGCGCCGGAGTCGCGCGGTTGCGCTGGAGCCACTCGGAGCGTCCATTCATCAGAACCATCGGCGTGCAGTGCGGCAAAACGCGCATCACTGCTGTACGTGTGCACACCTACTGTGAGAATGTGGAGATCACGCTTGCGGATCCAGGACACCTGGCGACAAGATTTAGTTGTTAAAGATTTTATTCCGTACCTACTATGTGGAAGTCAGGTGAAAAACACAATCATATTAAGAGATGTCAGTAGATTTTTTTATTTTAAAAAGACCATATTACAGGTACTTATGAAAAATCTAAACTAATTACAAAGTTAAAAAAAATTGTGTCATGGAGAACAGCGCGGATTTGTAGTACCTACTACTTCAAGTTATGGCGGCTTAATTGGTCTGGTAGTAGGGTACTGGGTCAGAGGGTCGTCTTAGGGGCGGTTCGATTCCCAGGTTGAACAAAGTCTTATTGTGTTTTCTGTTAGGAAATTCTCAGTAGCAGGCGGAGTCAGGAAGTTGATGGTGTGACACTCCCGTGCTTCGGAGAGCACGTAAAACTGTCGGTCCTGCGCCTGATCTCTCCGGTCGTGTCGGATTGCCGTCCCATCAGACTGTGAGCAGTGAAGGAAGAGGAAGTGCACCTGCGTTAGCGCATACAATTGTGCACTATAATATACCCATGAGACCCATGCTTCGGCACGAATGGGCCGGCTTGACCGGAGTGATACCACCGCCTCACAGAAAACCGACGTGAAACAATGCTTGCGTTGTGTTTCGCCGAGTGAGTGACCCTCCCACCGGAGGCCTAAACCCTTTAAAAGGCCGGCAACGCACTTGCGACTCCTCTGGGGTTGCGTGATAGTAAAGTTGAGACTATATGGTTAGTAAAAGTCAAGATGAATTAGCGTCACATGCAACTGGAGTAAACCTAATTAGAGATTTTCTATGTTAAATTCTAAAGATGACACCAATTTTTTTGAAAACGAACTGTTTTTATTTTCGCGCGATGTCGCCAGTGTTAATAACTTTTCAAGAATTTCTTAATCTAGATTACTGGAGAATACCTACATACTATGAAAATACTCGCCTGTAATTTAGTGCTCCTTATTGAAATGCCTGTAAGTGTCTCCAACTTAACCTACGTACCTATGTATAATGTCTACAAGTTATAGAGATGAATACTTAATTATGAGCTTCAGGTGCCTTTTCCCCAAGGTTTAATATTAATAGCTTTTTCTATGTAGGGTTCCTATAACTAATTTCAATCATTGTTTATGATGATCGCTGTTCATACGGAAAATTTGTTATAAGTTTAATTAAAGTTATAATTCGTGTATATATGTTAAGGAGCAGGACCTTCATTTCATATAAGGTCGCAGTAAGACTCTTGGCGCACGGAAAAGTAGAGCTGTAGTAGTTTTATGCGATGGATTTAGAATCGCGGCATTCCGCAGTTTTAAAGCCTCGATCGTCGCGTGCTCTGTACTATCTCAGCTATTGAAGGCACCTCCAGCTTATCAATCTTCGAAAGACTTGGTGCGTATAGGTCGCACCTGTGCTTCACATTACTCCTAACTGGAGACTACTTCACATAGTTATTGTGTGTTGTGATTTTCATGTTTATGTAGCTTTTGTTTGTTTTGCTATATGTAGTAGGTACTAGGTGGTATATTCATTGCGTCTAATCGGCAAGCCTTTAACCGCTGGGCGCCGCAGGTCGTAACTATAAGTTATATATATAGCCGGACGCGGCAAGGCAGTAAAAGCAGTTTTCGTCCTACCGACAATATACATCTATATGTTATAATCTGTATTATACTGGTCTTTTGTATCACTGTCGTGGTAGCTCGCCACCTGAACCACAGGTTAGGGGGTTTTCACTTTTTCTACGTCATAATATGTAACTTTTTCAGACCTACGGTGAAGGAAATCATCGCAAGGGACTCCATGGTCGCCAACCCGCAGTGAGCTAGCGTGGTGATTAATGCTGCTGCCTTCTCTGTATTTTATACTGGTTCAACGTGTGGTACACCGTTTTGAATTATTTAACGTATCATAAAAGCATCACTCACACTTATATTCCTCCAAGAATTAGGTAGAGGTAGACTGTTAAACACCCCGCGAATCAAATCGAAAATAATCATAGACCACTGAAGCAGTCGGCAGATAAATCAAATTTAAGATGGTTAAAAAGTACATAACCCAAATAATATGTAAATCTTATCCGATTTTATCCAAAGATAAAGTTCGTTATGAATGTGGAATTGCGGGAAGTAAACTTTTACAGCAATAATTTTGGTAAAACCACGTAGACTTAATTCTCAGTAAGCTCTTCCGAATTTAGGCTCAATAAAATTCGTATCCTTAGACCCGGATCATCATAAATTTTCGCAACGTAAGTGTAAATTTGAAAAATTCGTTAAGAACAATTAAGAAAGAAAATAAAAGCCGCAGTAATTTATGAGGCTCTCGTTCTACGAAGTAATTGTTTCGACTCGTTCCAATTTTTATGTGGCCACATCGAGAGAGTTTCATTCGAATTTGTATTCGAGACTATTCACTGTGAGGTTTTAAAACTTTCTTCGTGGCGCGGTTTAAAGCGTGGCGGAGACAGAACTAACTGGATATAACTGGATACCCCCTAACCATTCTTTCTCGCGCCGTTCAAGTTTTTATGGGTCAAGCCTAGATAAAGTAGGATTGAACTCGTTGTCGAATAAAATGGAATGTTATTGTCTCCTCTTTATTCTCTCATTGTGTAATACTATTTTTTATTAATTGAATAATGAGCTAGTTGTATTATAATAATAAACGCATGATAAGACTTTTCCAAGCATTGGGACATAGTAGTCTTGATAGCCATATATAATTTTAGCGAATTTAGGCCATTAATTAAGTATTCACTATGTAATGTGAACCTTAAATGTAATGTATATAAAAACAAACACACAAACAGTCTGAAGAAACTACGTCAAACAGTACAAATAGGTATCAACTGAAGTTTTAAACAGAAGAAAAATCATTAGAATTGTTCACTCTGTTAAAATGGTTCTTTACAACAAGAGAAGGATAGTTTTAAAAGAAGTTCTTCTCTATGCCATTGTTGTGCTTTTGATGTTTAGCGTTAGTGAGCTGTGTAATTACAAAATGGTGTTAACTGTGAAATACGTTGGGCTTAGTGAGCCTAGCATGCGAGGTTGAGACAAATTGATTGGTACACTATTTGTGTTGAACACATGCAATTTATCTATCACTATACATAATTTTAACGAGAGTTGAATGCCTCGTTGTAGTAACATGGTTAAGTTTAATGAAGTTGTTTAGGTTTTTATGTTCAAGTTAATTAGTATTGTATTTATTTGCTGTAGGTCATAAAACGTCGCCATAACCCTGTTTCAAACAAGCGATTTCAGATTTTAATCGGTGCACGCAATAAAATGAATAAAAGAGTCCCCTTTTCACATGTGAAATACTTTTTTCCTAAATAGGATCACCAGATAAAATGTTAGTGGAGTAAAGTGAAGTGAATCGGCGCAATCTATGGTTCGAATGAGTCAGCCCTTCACTAGCAATTTGGGCACCATTCACTCGCCGCTCACATCGGAAACCACATAGAAGATTGCCCACTCCTCTGAATAGTTCCCAACTGGAAAGCCAACCTTTAATGACTTTCACTAATCTTTTACCCGGACTCTGAAAAGAGGATTAAATATTGAATCTATTTGTGGTAAGTTTTGTACGTGAATTACGACAGCTGAAGCCGCGTTTGACCCATATGACGTTTTTGTTGATCAAAGGATTGTTTAATAATGGATTTGAATGGGTTCATGTTAATTTAAATGTTACAGAAGTAATCTCATTCATTACGTCAAAATGTCACTAATATCTTGAATGTATCATCAGTAAATACGTGTCTATAAATACTTATTTTATCGAATACTAGTTGATTACATTGGAATCAATAAATAGCAATTACTAGAGACGAAACTATAACTGATTAAGCAATTAGAGCTAGACGGCCATGTAACTAGCCTAATAATGGTTAGATGTTTAGGAGATTGCGCAGTGAAGCCGCACCAGATCCAACTTGTAACCACCTTGAAAACTTTAGCTCAAGTTGCACACAACTGAGAATGTTGAGAAGATATCAATCTGAATTTCGATCTGTTTTTCTGTCTATCAGTAGTTAGACACTATGAAGAAGAATTTTTTATAGCTTTAGATAGATAAAATAATCTTTATTGTAGACAATGGTGCAGAATAAAGAAAGAAAGTTACTAATGAGCAATGCTCATCAAAAAGTGGGACACTCTTCAGACTTTTTCACATTGTACACCAATACGAAAAAGTCTGAAGATCATCCCACTTACTTAAACTTTTCCAAAAACATTGAAATATTTAGTCACTTTAAATAGTGTGAGTTATATTTTCTTATATTTGTTAAAAATAAATTACTATGCCCCGTACTCGGAAATTCTCTTGTATCGTGGGTGCATTTACGGACACATATCACACATAGACCCGGAACAATTATCTGTAGATTACACAAATATTTGTTCCGTGCGGGAATTTAACCCGCGACACTCGACGCAGCAGCCGATATCTCGACCTAAAAATTTACTTAACATACTTAAGTAATACCTATGTCTTTGCTACAGGCACATCTAAGAATATTTTTAGCAGATGCCCTAGATCGTGCGATCGTAACAATAGCAAGGCCTTCACAATGTAGATCTATACGAGGGGATCTATTCATCGACTAAAAAAACTGCAGCTGCTAGCAGGAGTTTCATTTCCATTCAATATTATAATTATGCGAAGGAGTATGTCTGTCTATGTGATGCATGTCTTATGGATTAGTTTACGAAACGTATTTGATATGGTAGAGATGTAGTAGATACGTGACTTTATATCTAGGGTCGGTAGGTAATAAAATATGTCTTTTAGACTAATAAATATAGATACCAAATACTGAAATTAATAGCGTATAACATTAACAACATACTAAATATTTATAAAGTTACTAAATATTCCCATTGGTATAAGGCAAGTGATTTATCATTCACGCTGACATGTATTAGGATTTCCATAATATAATATGTGATGTGATGCCTTTATATTTATTGGACTAAAGATATAATATTTCAAAAGGTTGGCTGAGGACATATTATTTGTGCCCGAGATTGATTAATCCTCTGTTTGGTGTACATTTGTCAACGTAATTGGAAACATACAGTGGATGAAGCAACTACATTGTTCATTGTGTATTTCGTAGGTTGGTTTTTATGTCGTATAATTTCTATAATCGGTAGAATTGAGAGCTTGTAATGTTCTTACAATAATATGATTTGAATGAAATTATTTTTTGATCGTGATACTTATGTAAGTAACTATAGGACCAATGTTTTATACTCAAGATTTTATTATAACATAACAACATAGCATTGCGCCTGTATTCCCCGAAGGGGTAGGCAGATGTGTACATAATTGTATATCCACCCTATTGCCATCTATCGGGCACAATTCCAAACTCCAAGCTGCTATCAAGAATTTCCTTACAGAAAAACCCAATATCACTTTGTACGACCCGGGAACAGTATCCAGGACCTCATGCTCAGTAGTCGTGCTTGGGACCACTAGACCATTGAGGCAGTTGATATGCATTGTTTTATAACGTATCTTTTAATACGTTCACCAAAAAGCTGTATCGTAGATATACATCCATACCTACACATTGTGACAAAACGAAGTACTTAACTATAGAATATATGTATATCATAAACTAATGCATTTTACAGAAAATAATAGAGCCAGAACATTAGAGATAGAATTTTAGAGTATAACAGAAATGAGTGCACAACTATTACACACCAGTAACGTTACGTAAGTACAATGTTTTATTTTATATATTAATACAGGTAGGTACCTGTACTAATATAAAATAAAACATAACATTGTATCACCAGCACCTTGTAATAGAAATAGTAGTGCGCAGATAGTGTAGGTACATAAGTCCATTAGACACCAAAGAAGAAAACCGCTTTTTAATTTGGCTAAGTGTACACCTCTTTTGCACGTGCTTATACCAAACCAACCGCGGCACGAAGTTACTGGTCGTAAGATTGCTAATCAAAGCAGTACAAAAGGTCGGCGAGCGCTCGGATGAAGAGAAGCATTCAATTCAAACAAGTTTCTTCGATTTAATTTGCGGTTAATTTAACTTTTTTATATTCCGAAGTTTAAAGCAATTTGCAGCGCTCGCAATCACGGAGAGCACTGAGCAAAGCAACAAATACTTGGATTCTATAGAGATAATCAGTGCATAGGGATAATTAGTAGAACTGGCCTGAAAAATATAGGAGGGTTATCGCTGAGCCAGATTTGTAATGATTTTAAATATCTTTTCCCAGATGTGGCTACAAAGAAAATAATCACATACAAAGAGATGTGAGGAAATCTTGAAATTTTCATTTTCTTACGTTGTAAGACACACACAAAGAGTTGTGTATCAATCCAAATATTGCTTTATTATTCTCCGTCTTACATTTTATGGGGAAAATTTAATAATAAAACACTATCCCTTGTCCTAGTGGTCGTTAGCACGTTTGTTAAGCGTGATGTCTTGGTTAAGATTCCCGGGTTGGGCAGTTTTATTGCGTTTCTATTAAATTCTAAATAGCTGCTCAGAGATTGGAATCGTGTTCGGTAGATGGCAATACGCTCACCACATATTATTAAATTAGACTTGGTAACATCATCGGTGAAATGTGGGTGAAGAATAACATATGTCTGTCTTACCTCGTGATTACCCTTTGAGGAATCAGGCTAAATGTGATGCTATGCTACGTTGTATATAATAAAATATAGATGAAGAAGCAGTTGCAAATTAGTCTATGAAGCCAAGGATATTAGACGAGCATCTAATAAGTGCACGAACTTTCCTACAAATTGTTAGGGGCAAAGAAGTTAAGTGTAGCCAGATGTTTCCTCTTTGATTAACACTTCTTCGCGATTTCAGAACCAAATTTTTTTGCCACAGCGAATATCGCTATATTGAATCTAGTAATACTAGGTTATGACACGTTAGGGAGTTGGAGCTGTCGGGGTAGGATAAAATCTCGAAACGTTTCAAGATATATACGTTGAAATGGTTGGTCTAGGAATAGCTTCAGATAATTTCAACTTACAAGGACGTTCTATCAATTAACATTCATTATAATATTAAGGTTTATGGTTTTCTTTGGTGTTTTGACTTAAATAAAGAGCTTCGTGTAAATACAAACAACAGCATTCCCAATGATGAATGATGAATGACGTCAGGCAGGCGGCCGGTCATTAAATATTGCCAAAACTTTAGCAGCATGCAATTTTAAATGCAATTAGAAAGTGGAAGAAGAATACATGCTGCGCCGACCCCAAATAAATTGGGATAAGGGAAGGGGGATGATGAAAGAGCTTCGTGTAAATATTAGTATTTGGAAATTGGAAAGGTCTTTAGGTAAGAAGGTAATAATGTAGTAAGTAATGTGCGAATGTGTTCTTAATTATTTGTAATGAGATTCCAGCTGCAACTCAGCTCACTTAGTTCTTATCTTTCTAATTTAACCTGACCGCTAATATGCCTTAATGTATGCAATTAATACCAGCTTGATATAAACCTTTTTTTACTAGATTTAGCCCTCCCGGAAAAAAATAGCAATTTTCAGTTTTCTGCATAAGTTAAATCAAAATTTGTTCAATAGTGTTTGTAAAAACAAAAATTCATCTATACATATACCCATTCTGATACATTTTCGCAAGTGTAAAAAGTATAATATTGGTAAGATTTGGTTGTTGATTTCTATTCTGTGAAGCACGGAATAGAAAAAATTTACTCACGAATGTAAAATATAAAATGGTAAGTATTAGAAACGTGTGGCTTTAGTAGAAGATTTCAATCTTTTAATCATTCTATCATCCATCCCTGCAAGTAATAATATATTGGTATATATTATTAGCTTAGTACACACAGTAGATGCCGAGTCTAAATAATGGACACAAAGTATAAGCAGTGAACTTTCATCACGCTGATTGATAATGATTAAGTGTCTTTGTTCACGCAAGCTCAGTCATTATAATCAATAATTATAATGGACGCCTCTTATTATAATTAACGAAGTTATTAATGTCAAATTTCGTGTTAGCAGAATAAATTATATTCAGTTCGTTGTGTAAAAATATTTTTCTTGCCTCATAATACCTACTATCATTATATATATATATATTATATATATATATATATTATCATTATTCTGTGTGTAAAACGGCAAAATAAGATTTAATTTATCTAGAGAATAAATTTATTAATTCATTGGAAAGAATACATTATATTCTCTTACAAATATCTACACTTTCTCTGTTTATTTTAACGTATGTCACGTTAAGATAAACAAAGAAAGTGCATAAGTATGAATTTTAAGTTTTATCGACAAATGTTGCAATGTAACTCGATTCTGTAAATATATTTAAATAATTCGTCTAATTGTTGCAGTGCCATTCTCTTGCATATTTTGTACGGACATATGCTACAATAATGCCAGTTTGCATGTTATTCTACAATGCAAGAAATTATAAAGTATAATTTGTTGCAGCGCATATAACAAAGAGAATTTCAGTGTTTCTATTTTAAGAATAAATTAATTAAGACGTTTGAGAAAAATCTAGCTAATGGCCATTTAATATGCAGTGCTGTGGAAATATAAAAAAAAGAAAACGAAAGACTTCAAGTAAGTATTATCGACTTGCCTCGTGTTGAATGGCTTGAGTTCCGGAATTGAATGGAAGATGAGTACGTACATAACCATCAAGTTGGTACAACCGGTAAGGAAATGTGCCTTTTAAGCCATGGTAAGTATTCGTGTTTTTTGTCGTGTCGTTACTAAAACTTTACGTAAGGTGATGCGGGTATAACTTTACGAGGGACTCGTGGCTAAGTTAGCTAAGTAACAGTCGCACAGTTCGACTAATCGAAGTCAGGATGGGCTTGCCGCGGTTTGTCTGTGGATGGATTGCATTTTATATCGAAAGCCTCTGTGCCTCGTAGTGCACGGTAAACCGTAGGTACCACTTGGCAAATGAAGATCTATGATAGTTGATACGGGTTGGCAGATGCCTAGCTGGGTTTTAGGAATCAGGAAGTCGCTCCATGTAAAATACTGGTATTAAACTGCATCCAATTAGACTGGAAACCGATTCTAACGTAGTTGGGAAAAGGCTTGGCAGATATGTGTATTACTTTACACTGACTAAACTGAGCTAGGTACAAAAAAACAAAATATATATAATTATCTGTCGATAACGTGATAAACATATTGCGCCTACCTCAAATACCTAACTGGGAACCATGATAGGAAGACGAAGATGTATATCTAATTATGTACATATAAGTACATAGTTAAGCTTTTTCATTCGTCAAAAGGCACTCGAATTATTTATAAATGTATACACACTACATACCCTGCTTTATAAACCGATATAAGGTCACGCAAAATTTCCTGTACGATACTTTTGCGCCAATATTAATTACAGTTAAATTTTTTGGAGATTGAAGCATAAATATTTATATATTTACTTATATTTATTTATATATATCTCCAATTTTAGACACTTGATAATAAAGCATGAATTAGAAGCAGGATAACCCATATCATAAAACCCCACAATTTTAAAAGCGCACTTCAAAGTCAGTTTTGTACGTATATCATACTAAACTGTAAGCGGATACCAGCGCAGATGCCTCTGTATCGATAAAATGAATGCGAGTGAAAATCTAAATAAATGCATACTGGAATATGTGAACGTCTTGTGAAGTAGGTAAAGCAAGATGGATACTATCTATTTCATCTCCTGGGAGTACCGTTTGCGGTAACTACTTGGGGTAAAATCCTTCCCTCTTAGTTTTAATGTCTATCGAGCTGTTTATGCAGGCTTTTGGTTTGAATATACAATTTTATGCTAAAGTTAGCCGTTCTACGTTCTTTTGGGAGTAAAAGGAAACGATGGAAGTTTAGACTGCATATCATTGACAGAGCTCGTAGCCAAGTGGCTTGTGCAGATCGTAAATTCTTAACATTAAAAATTATATTATGCGTAGTTTAGGTGGAATAATTGATTTTACTGTAGCAACTTATTCGTTGTCACTGGATAATTTTGTGTTCGTTACTCTTGCTTAGACATTTTTAGAGTTCCAGTCAGAATCTGTAGGGTACAACTAGTCTTACTTCCCCCATATATTATTTATTTAAGTGTTATCTGAGGAAAGACTACAAGGTGTAGCATTAAAGTCTAATTTTATAAATACTTGTTGACTACCAACTTGTTACAGTAATATGAAATTTTATTTTAAACCACTCTCTTTACTAAATTGATATCAAATAGTGTTTTGACACCGTAACACTCAATAAAGAACCATAAAAGTGTCAGGTTTGCTTATCGTTAGTACGCATCACTTTTACGTCCATATAGATTTGTATTCCAAAAAGCACTTTGTTTAATGAAATCTAGTTGACAGAGTCACCAAAAGTTAATACTTTAGCTACAAAAAAGATTTTCTAATTCACTTTATATTATATAACGCGGGCGGATAACTTTTTCAATCCGAATATCTTGTATATTGTAGGGTTTTGTCCTTTAAGATAGGGAGGTTTCAACGACTTCTGAGCCGAACTTTAACACAGAGGTGATTTCGGGGATGTTTCGTTTTCAGTGTGGGACTAAGTGATTCTTTTGGTGTGTATGTAAGTTTTATACTTATCTATTGTATATGTTAGTATAGGTATAGTTCTGTGTTTTAACATAGAAATTTTGTTGATTAAGTAATTATAAAGTATATCTTTTAAAACAAAAACCAATAATACACGCGATTAATCTGGATAAAAGTTGTTTTATTATAATATTTCTTACCGCTCTATCAGCCAGGTTCCGTACTCTGCAGTGTAGGTAGGCGGGCTGGCCCACGGCGGCGGTGGCTTCGCGCTTCGTGCTGTTGTCGAAGTACGGGGTCCCCAGAGGCTCCCAGCCTCCGCCGCCGGCTGTTACACCTGAGATAAACGTATCATTTTTAAATTGCTTTTTCTACAGTAATGCAGTAAAACTTTAGCGTCTTCCAGTATACAAAAACTTTCTCTGTCTTGATTTTTAGAAATTTTATATCCAGCTTTTATACATTTATAAAGTTTCACAATGTTATAACTATGGAGTGACCTAACTTATCAATAAGTTAGTTTAAATCTTTGTTTTTAAAACTAAAATTTTAATGCCACATTTTAGGATTAATAATACCCGTTCCACGTATATGTCCCTTTATCTAAATTAAGAGGAAGTACAGATCATTAGCGTGGTTAGCTGAAATGCGGTCACTGCGGTACTCCCTGAGCGACTTGAACCGAACGAAAATGTCAACGCAAGGATCTTATTTTAGAAGCTGCAACGTGTTACCCAAGCTCTGCTGTTGCTTAATGATATAATTTATGATAGTACTTTGTATAACAGGTTTTGAATGTATGATGCATTAACTTCATATGTCATTAACCTCAGCAAACTGACGACGCAATGCAGTGCACTACGTCATGTGACATAGCCTTAAAATCATACAGCTTATATTTAGAATTTAATTTTATAATTATATTTCTGAAGTTTGTAAAATAGGAAACAATCACTAGAATATTTAAAGGCCTAAAATATAATAGGCAGGCGTCGCTGATGGCACACAAAGTTAGATGCTCCATTTCGTGTTAGACGCCCAAGAGAATTGATGAGGATGTCTATTCACCTAGTGTCGGTGGCAAACATGAGAAATAATAATACCTTGAAGCTGTTTACTGAAAACCTTTTCTAGTCTGCTGTACGGTTATAGGGAATTGTTCCTCTAGCGACTCTTTGTATGGATATTGCAAACATATATACTGACTTTCAAATGTACTGGGAATCTAGAGTAAATTATTTGCTTTTTTCCTGCACTTCCACTTCGGGTTGTGAGATTATAATTTCAAAACAAATCAATATTTATTTGTGTCTAAAGCTAAATTTACGCATAAACAGTTTATAATTCTTATATGCCCTAGAGTTAGCTCAGATTGGTGCACGTCACGAAAGAGACTTATAATTTGCACTGGCCCTTAAAAATCTCTCAAATATCTATAAATAGTTCAAGATAAATCTTTGAAAAGCATTAACGCATGCTTAGCGAACTGTAAAGTAACAATATTAAATGGAAAAAGAATACGGTCGCGAACAGGATTCGAACCTATATAATAAGAACCTAATCCGGGTGGCGCAGGTTCGAATCCTGTTTGCGACCGTATTCTTTTTCCATTTAATATCTATAAATAGCTCAAAGTGGTCCTCGGTTATAATACCCGTAGAAGGCAAACTTTAGTGGTTATATTTATTCCTTTAAAACATTATTGTAATTTAAAAAGTATTTCAGATATATTTTATCGTCTCAAGTTACTTTGTACGTAGTTGTATGAATTATTCTTCAGCTGAATTTTCATAAGCTAAACTGTATAATTTTGTAAATTCAAATAGCATTCAACATAAAATTATGAATCATTTTGTAAATTCGGGCTACTCGTAGAATCTAAATATGCAATTTCATTTCCAATGAGCGTAAAAATGAAAACACAAAAATAATAAATGGCAAGACTCAGTTTGGTTCCGTCAGCATTTTTAATTGGGTCTTTAATAAATAAAAGCCACTCGACTCGGTAAGCTTTTAATTAGGACAGAGGGTCTAAACATCTGATAAACTAACTGGAAGTTTGTCGCAGAGTTAGCCTACTTGGGTACATTCGACAGCAAAGTTCAATCCGTGTTCCACTTTTGGTCTTAGTACAGTTCAAGGAGTTTACAAGTTTAAAAAATTAATAGTTTATCTTTCGCAAGAGAGAGTTCGGAAATATGTAAAAATACTGAAGCTATTTTTAACCCTGGAAAATTATATTTACTTAAGGAATTGGTATTGAATTTATAAAGTGTTTACCAACGTAGGTAAAATCCTTCACCGTTTGTGAGTTGTTTGTATTGATCTAAGTAATTCGCATAATAATATGTTCATGACTTTTTCTGCAATAAACGGTGATATTATACAGGTAGTACGGATTACTGTGTGGGATAAATAAAAAGATTCATGGAAACTATTGTTTAATAATGACTGTCTGTAGATAGTTTCCACATCGACTTCAAAATATATTCAATATTAAAATATATTTTTAATTTACAGCAGTCACACTGCACACTTTGATAAAGAAAAAATCTTATGTGAATAAATGTTATTTTAGGGTACATGTTTTTGACATAAACACTCAAGTCAAATCTTTACATTTAAATCAAATATATTTGGGAGTGTTTGAGTAAAAGCTGTTTGCTTTGTGTGACTGCAAGGAGTAAAGAAAGCATTTTGACCGTTCAAAAATGATGTCTAGATTTTGTGAAATTGGAAACTAAGTTGGATGAAGAGAATTAAGCAATACACACACTCCTATCAACCGTATTTCGGTCACGGCGGCCTACCTCCGAGGAGATCGGCCAAGTACGCATGAGATATTATAGTGCACAAGTGTATGCGCAAACCCAAGTGCACTCCCTTTTCCTTCACTCTCATAGTCTGATGGGAAGGCAATCCGACACCACTGGAGAGAGATCAGGTGCAGGACCGATTGTTTTACGTGCTCTCCGAAGCACGGTGGTGTCACACTACCAACTTTCTATCTCCGGGCTGCTACCACACGGTCCAACTTTCACCTTTACTGAGGTCCCGGGTTCGTAGCAGTAATCACCAAGAGACACCTCTGGCTAAAATTTCGGGGATACAGGCGCAATGCTATGTATCTATAGCGTGTGCGCCAGATAAGTCAAAACTTTGTCACATATACTAACTGATTTTAGGAACGGGTAACGGGAAAAAATATATAATTAGATATGTGTGTATACTTAAATAAATAATGAATAAATACAAATAGGTACTCCAATTTCTCACGAATATATTACTTATTCCTACTATTTCATAAGCGACTGTCCTAAACGAGTACCTATGTATGTGTTTAGTTGGCATCGGATTGGGCATCGTAAGAACACTTAAATTTATTATTGTTTCTTCCCAGCCAATATAATCGGTATTAATACAAATCTGAACAGCGCCTGAAAACTGCTTGTCACTGCCTAATACAATAAAAACATTTCGAGTTAAGGTCCGGTAACATCGATATTTAACCACTCCGAAAGGAATTTGTGTATCCGATAAAATATACAGAGTACTTTTTTATATTACCTACTTAACAGCGTTTTAATGCGAAAACTGCTTTATAAGCAACGAAAGCACCAAAATTTTACGTGAGTAAGTAATATCTCACATTACCTCAGCCAAGGTTGTTGTAATGTACCTATATCAAACTTAATATTAATTTTATACGATACTTAGGCCAATAAATTATGCCACGTAGGTTTTTTATGCGTCAGGTAATGATTTTCATATTATATTTATGGAAGAATATTAATTCTGCCGGTTATTTGAATATCAATTTAGTTATTTAATTGGTTCATTTAAAGACCTCAATATCAGAAGGCCGAAGCGTTTTTTTTTTGTATGGATTCGGTTGATACAAAAGGAAATTTTATTAAGAGACCCATCGGGATATTCTTGGAAGATTTTTATCGTTGCGTCGTAGCAGTTGATTGAAATCTCATGTTTAGGTTCTAATAAAAAATAAGTCTAACTCGTTTAATAGAGCGAGAAGAAAAGATCTAATAAGCAATTAAAATGTTTTCTGTAGGAAATAAACAAAAGTGAGAGAAAGCGACTGCTGTAGTCATATAGTTGGCTTATTTTGAGAATTACTAAATTAGGGGGTACCAGGCGTATTGAAAACGAACAGTTGTTATTAATTACTAACCACTAGTTACAGTTATATGCTGGTTTTGTTTGAAGAATAGAACATTAATGATAGTTAGATATTTAACTACATAAATTATTGACTATATTATACTAAGGAACTTTTTGAGTTGGAAGGCTGCGGCTTTTTTGTTCGAAACTAGTTAGGCATACTGAAACTAAACACGTCAGAGAAACTTAATTAATGCATCCATATTTAAGGTAATTTGTATTTTATCCTATCAATACAATACCAGTTATTGTACATTGTTAAAAATATTGTAGACAAAGCTGGCTGATGAACATGATTCTTGACTGGTTGCTTTAGTAAAATTAGTCGAAGCTCAAAGAACTTGTGAAGTTTCATAACAATCTTTTAAATAATCTGCGATATTATTAGAATATAATTAAACCTTTTCTCATATTCAGGGTAATGTCTCATTCATTTCACGCCTCAACAATTCGAGTTTTTACCCTATCAAGAAACATATGTATGTTTGTACCAAATTTGCCAAAAACATAACGATTTGAGCCGATCTCGTTCGTCCAGCTTCCATTAGTGCGATCCCTTCCAGCGATAAAAACGTGCTTTGTTTCCCGTCACGTCTCGTTATTTTTTATTCCTCCACTTTTTGAGCATTAACCGGGAAATTCCGCAAATATTTCATTATGTAGTCAGCCTATTGAAAAAGAAAATTCTGTTGTAACTGAGATAAAAGGGTTTCGTTTGTTTGAATTTGAAACCAAATTGCGATTAGGTCATGACTGTTCCCTTTATTGTTCATCTGAAGGCAAACAATGTGTTTTTTTTTGTGGGGTTATACGCGCTCATTGCTGTATTAATTATATCACGTTACATTTGTAGCTTCGTAACATCTAAAAATAAACGGAAACAAATCCATTTTAAGAATTTTATAATTTTTATTTTTACTGTTGTCATTCTTAATTAAAAATAAACGGTTTGAATTAGTTTATTTTAGTGTCGTAGCAAGCAATGCGGCAATTATGACAACGTTGGCAGATAACGATTCATATATACTATATGAATCGTTATCACGTATACATTGATCCCTTAAAAAGAAGTTACTTAATAAATTAGGACCTTGTATATAGCAGATCATTTAAGTATTATTATTAATTTTTTGAAACTTTTCTCGAATATCTCTTGTTATGTAAATAAAGTGAATGGATTCATATTTTATGGGCAGTCGTGACAACCTTTTTTTTTATAATAATGTTAATATCTTTACACATAAGCATCTTACTAAAAGTGTACTTATACCTAGTCGTACTAGGTGCACACTTCACGTTGTTCTATTTTAATTCTTTGATATTGCAGTTCAGCTTACAACAATTACACATCTTATGTTCATGACGTGTAACCTGACATATATGCATCACACCATCACAACTGACTGAAAAAAGCATAACTAACTTGTAAATACTCACCGAACAATATGAAAATACAGCTGAGCTCGGCCGCCCACATTGTGTCAACTGTCTGTTCACATCATGTGTCCACCACTAATCACATCACTCACACTATCACTGTACGTGTACACGTTCCAACCTGACATCGTTCATATTCAGTTCAAATCATGTGCGATAATTTTCACGATACTCCTTACCTGTTGACAATATTGTTAAGATATTAGAAACTCAAAATGGCATCAAATGTAGAGAGAAAAGATTAAACAACTAGTTTCTGATTTATTATCGAAGTGCTCTGTGGCGTAACAAGCAAAAACATTTTGTTGAGTATAAAAAAACACTTGATAAGAAAATCATTGTATTTTTTATTCTGAAGGTTTTGCGATCCGAACAAGATTTATGCGACACACTTGTACGCATTCCAGCATCGTAAGTGTAAATAAATAAACACTTGCCCTGATTCTGTAAAACCAATGGGTGCCAATAAAAAGGCGAATCGCGCATAGGTACCAATAGACTCTGATTTAATTTTTGTAAGATGTTTACCTAATTATTTCAATGTACTATTTATATCTGCATAGTTTTATGAAAAATAAAGTAATCAAACTGTTGTTTTATTATAACTTTCTTACATGAACTAAAGCATTATATAAGGAGACCAGACGCATCAAACAAACAAAATATTCTTATTTGATAAATGTTTGATAACAGTATTCATACACAAAGTATTAACAAAATAATTTAGCAAACACAGCTTAAGAAACAACCATAAATTCAATATAAAGGCAGCTAGAACTGCATACGACAAAAGAAAATTGAATATCAAGGGGGCAGCAATTTAACGGACTAGTTAAAGAAATTAGAGAAGCTGAAACTCTTAACATTTAAAAAAAAAAAAAATATCTTTGATATCCTTTTAAATCAATCTTTTTATGCCCTACGTGCACGTTTGTATACCCGGTCTTTCTTTCGAGGAATCTTTATTGTAACCTTGATTTTAAATCTAAATATGGCTGGTCTTATATCTCTAACATTGTGGTCTAGTTTATATTATAAAAATATTGTTACTACATCACACACACACATTATCATACACCTTCTCCACACTTACTCTGCAATCACAACACTCAACAAGTATAAAATCTCTGATGCTACCATCACTACTCGATTGACAATCCTCATGATGACTGTACTTAGTGCTCGTTGTTTACATTTACGCTTTGGAATTCGATGACATTACCAGATCTATTGAAGTACTGGATAATTTAACAGTGTCTATGTCGCTGTCGGCAGCACCAGAATCCTGTAAAACTATAATTAAACATCCACAAAACCGGTTCAACATTCTCACCCAAAATATACGTAGCATCAATCGTAATATTGCAAATTTTTTGACTCTTACCTCCAGGTTTAATTTCGATTGTGATATCATGGTTCTTACTGAGTGTTGGTTACCTTTGTGCCCGTCAATTCCCTCTATCAATGGTTACAATTCCTATTCAACGAATAATAACCGCAGTCAAAATGAAGGTGTTGTAGCTTATATAAAGAATAACCTGGATATCTCTGTATATGAACCGGATTTCGTGGATGCGAACTGCCTGGTCCTGAGCTATAAAGGGGATTTAGCTGTTATTGCCCTGTATCGTTCACCCTCTCATTCAAATATAAATGCTTTTATGGAGTCCCTGGACAACATCCTTAGTTCATTGAAATCCTTCAAAAATATAATAGTCATAGGTGATATTAACATCAATATTACTAATTCAAACCCGGACACCCTTTTAAGTTCAAGATACTTGGATCTTACATCTTTTCATGGACTGTTGCCGGCTCACCGACTTCCTACGCGAGGAAACAGCTGTCTAGACCATGTTCTTCTGAAATCTAAAGCACACTGTCATACATTTGTAATGCCTACCACAGTGACAGATCATTACTCTGTCTTGCTGTCCATGGATAAGAAACCCGATAAACAACGCACGAAATCTCATTATTTTAAAATTGACCATCATGGTTTGAGAAATACACTGGAAACTGCTGACTTTTCATCGGTTCTCAATGCAGGTGATCCCAATATGGCCGCGGAAGCTTTTGTCTTGAACCTGAACCATGCAATCAAACTTAACACTATCAAAGTTGCGATCCCAAGACGGAAGCGTAATATTAAGCCCTGGATAACACCTGGATTGATTAAGTGTATGTCAAACAGGGATAAAATGCATGCCATGGTCAAAGCCTCACCTGATAATAATGTTCTTAAAACTACTTACCTTAGGTATCGCAACTTTTGTAACGACCTCCTTAAAAAACTAAAAATACAACATGACAAGGAAGAATTGGATAAGGCAAGTTCATCCAACAAGCGTACCTGGGCAGTTATCAGGGATATCGCTGGTCTTAATAAAAGCACAGACAGGTCGACCGAGATTCTTGGGTGCTCCAATAACCCTCTTGATTCTGTGAATGGTGTTAATGCTTTCTTTGCTAATATTGGTAAAAATTTGGCTTTCAAAATTGCCCCGTTGCCTCCCAATATTCTGAATGAAATATCACCTCCCACTAATACAATACACTCATTTGTAATGTTAGATCCGGATGAGAAAGAAATTGAAACATTATTAAGGTCGCTTCGTGAAAGCTCTGCCGTAGGTTGTGATAATATATCTGCTAAAATACTAAAAACCTACAGCAGTATTCTTGTCCACCCTTTAACACACATTTGTAAACTAAGCCTGTCAACTGGTATATTTCCCAAAGTGTTTAAACGTTCTCGTATCTGTCCTATCCTGAAAGGTGGTGACAGTCACTGTGTCGACAACTATAGGCCTATTTCTATTCTCCCCGCCATGTCCAAGATATTGGAGCGCATTATCAATACAAGGCTTATTAAATACCTGGAGAAACATAATCTTCTATCGGGAAGTCAATATGGCTTTCGCACCGGCAAATCTACTGCCGATGCCGTACACTGTTTGACTGATCACCTTATCACTAATATAAATCAGGGTAATAAATGTGTTGCTGTCTTCTTGGACCTAGCAAAGGCCTTCGACACGGTGTCTGTCCCATTGCTTATTTCGAGGCTGGAGCACATGGATTTGGACAAGCACAGAAAGGTCTTAACACAGTCACAACTTGGCTAAACAACAGTAGCCTCACGTTGAATGTAAAAAAAACCACATATGTAACATTCTCAATTCGTAACATAAATCATCAGCTTTCTAGTCACTCTCTATCAGCCCATACCTGCTCAAATCCTCTAAATCCAAATTGTACTTGTCCCAATTTAAAGAGAACCGATGTTGTCAAATACTTAGGCGTGTTAATAGACACTCACTTAAATTTTGATGCTCACTTAGAGAATCTGTCCAGTAGAATTCGTAAACTGATTTATGTTTTTAGAAATCTTCGTCACGTCGCTGATCTCACCATTCTTAAAAAAGTTTATTATTCCATTTGCCAAAGTCTTCTTACCTACTGCATTACTGTCTGGGGTGGTTCAACGAAAATGAGGATGTTGAATTTGGAAAGAGCGGCTCGATCAATTCTTAAAGTGGGATCTTTCCGTCCCTACAGATTTCCTACCAAAGATCTTTATTCGGCTTGGAAGGTACTTACTGTCCGTCAGCTGTTTATTTTGAACACGGTTCTGAGAAAACATTTATCATTATCATATAATTCCTCCCACAAACTTACGCGTAGAAAAAATGTTTCTTTGACATATCCTTGCATCTTTAAATCTTCATTTACTCAGCGGTTTTATCCTTTTATCGGTGTTTATCTTTACAATAAAATTGACAAGAAGTTGAATATATATCCTCTTAATTCTAAACGATGTAAAACAGAATTATCGAAATGGCTCCATTCGCTTAGCTACGATGAGACTGAAGCACTACTCAACATACCTACATAACTAAACTAAACACTATACAAAACACTCCACAACACAACCACTCACACCAAACAAAGACACTCATAATAATACATAAATTATATACCGAAAAAAAGAAAAAAAACCATAGTTATGATGAAAATGAAATTTGTTAATACATAAATTTACTGTTCTAAAGACCCGGTCGAATGTAATTTAACTAGTTTCTAATCTACTCTTTTGTACTGTCTATATCATGTGAGGTGGGGTTGGGGACACTGGCCCCTGAGATACAGGATATATCCTAGTTCGGAGGTCAGTTGCTAACTAATTCCGCTTACAAATTATACAAAAACTAAACCAACATAACTTTTGGTCTTGTTTTTGACGCGCTTTGCAGGAAATAATTAGGTTCCCTCTGTGCATAGATTGAGCACAAGTATATGGTCTCTTGGATTAAGTGAGTATTTTTTACTTTACAATGTGCAATTAATTAGACATAAACCTATGAAAATAAATATCTTTGGAAGTGGATGGCATATTTTGTAAATACAGTAGCAGTAGTATGCAGTTCATAGTAACGTATCTAGTACTGGAGTCTGTTATTCCATTACCTTTATCTGCTTTGCTATACTATTTCATATAGCTTGCTAGCCCTATACATGGATACTGCGAATGTCACCATAATGATCTCTTATGGTGTTTTTGCCGTTTTTGATTCTGGTCACAGTTTACTTAACCCTGTACAAATGGGACATTATTTATTTATAAGCAGTTTGCTGAGTATACCCACTAAGCCAATACTATTTATTATATACTTATGAAACCTGACTGAATAGTAAACGCTTATAAGCACTATTTAAATTTAAGTAGGGTGGTAATTGTAATCTTTTTACACATTAGTTTGTCTGTCTGGCTAGTGTGTCTTTGCTGAATGATGGATTTTGATTCCCTTTGTATCCACTTCATTCTTAAATGGCAAAAATATTTTAAAAATATTTTATAAGTTATGTCAGCCGTTTCTATCAATTGCACTTTTGGTGAATTCAACTCAACATGAAAGAGTTGGTTACAGACAGCACCAATAACGTTAAGGTTTGAGGTTTTTCATTGGTTTCAATATTTGTTAACAGTTATAATTTTCACTGATATAGTGGCCAACTATGGTATGAAATCACTTTGTGCTATGTTGGCTGTATGTATGAGGTAATAGTGACACTGAAGTGCCTTACTTGAGGGCTAGTTCCAAGCTCAAACCTATTGTGTTTTATGAACTTATATTTAACAGCATAAACAAAACATACTCCTGCTGAAAATGTTCCATGTGACTGTATCCGTTGCTTATTGAGGAATATCCCCCTTGAGGTTTGTAAGTTACTGTTTCAAATTTATATTATGCAGCACAACATTTATTATATTTTTCTAACCCAATTTCTGTAACACATAGTATAAACTGTCTTTAACTACATATCAGTTCCCAGAAATTACCTTGCATTGTATTCATTGTCTAACAGGGGTGCAAATACACTGATTTATTTGTTTATATTCTGAACTTATGTGATCATTGTGATTGTGATTTTTATGCATTCTATGGACTTGACATCAATCACATTTTGGTTAAGTCTCTGTATCAATGTTCTTATGTTTTTCTTATATTTTTTTTTTTTTTTTTTTCTTTTTGCAGTTGGGACCAATGATGTGCTCTTATTGCACGGTAACACCCTAACAGTAAAACTGTTGATGTTATGTCCAAAGTCAATGTAATATCCTTAGTCTTAGTTGTTCTGTAGTCTATAAATTTTAATAATCCTAGTTGGTTTTTTTGTATTACAATAATAATAATAATAAATAAATAAATAAATAAATAAATCTTGATGCATCTAATTATTAGACACATAACCCTACTTACACAATATGTATCACAAAAACGTATAGTAGATCAAATGTCACTCCCTAAAATTCGGGTGTAGGTACTTATGCATATTTAATTTTTAAGTAAACGCACGCTGCATCTTATTTAATTCATAAGCTTTTTAATCTCATATAATGAATCATGTTCTTTTGAGAATTATTTTGTTTAACCCTAAAAAGAAACGATTGGGTACAAAAAGAATAACTGTGGGTTCGATTCCTTCATAGAATAGATTTAATATGGCTATACGAGTAGATGTAGTATTCGTTACTATCCGAATCTGAGTGATTACGAATATGAGAGTTGTGTAAACGCATACGCGGTATTAGAGGAGACTTAGGACACGTATGCATAGCAAAAGTAATATGTATTTCCAATTGACTATTGTAAGAACAAATATATATTTGAAACGAGTATTATTTTATATTTACTCAATATGCGTGTGACTAACTGCAACAAAAAAATATATTATCGGAAATTTCAATTGAATTGCCCATAGTTCGGAATTATCAAATAATTAAAATTTTCAGTCTGCCTCTTTGGTCTAGTGGTCCCAAGAGCGAGTGCTGAGCATGATCTGAGCACGATGGTCTTGGGTACAATTCCCGTGTCGGCCAAGTGTTATTGAGTTTTTCTGTTACAAAATACTGAGTAGCAGCCCGGAGTTTGGAATTGTGCCCGGTAGATAGCAATAGGCTCACATGGGACTTAATAACAGCATTGGTGAAATGAAGGTGTACAACTGTGTACACCTCTGTCTTCCCCTTCGGGAAATAGAGGCGTGATGCTATGTTATGTAAAATTAATCGGATATGGAGTCAATTTTTATTTTATTCTCATTTAAAAAGAAGCAATGGGGATTTCACGGCTCGTTTAACAGTGGTTTAGAAACTCCCGGGGAATAGAAAAAGTCAATAAATTCTATAAGTTAAGACTTCGGTTCTAGAGTAGGCGTAAAAAATTTTACACGTACCAAAATTCCAATAGAAATAGTTCGGCTTCCATCCAAACCAAAACGGTGCAGGTCGAGTCGGTTCCCCACAGAATAGAGATACGACAAGGTTGAATCGTGGTTAGCAGTCGGCTGCAGGTGGCCCAAATGCATTCGTTACAGCGGTTATAGCAGTCTGCGGGAGAGACTTGCAACTAACTACTCTAACTTGCGGAATTAGTGGACTAACACAACTTTGTTACGTAATTATTATAAAGGTTAATAAGATTTTAGCTTCGGGTATTACTAACAAGTCCCTAGACGATACTATTATTTAGTATTTTTTATATAATGACCTCCAGCTGAATATTTTTGGTTCAATCCTCGTGTTCGAAAAAGTACAAATTCTTAGCAGCAGGCACAGTGTTCGAAATAGTGTCCGAAATGGTCATCTTTTTGCCTCTTATTAAATAAAACTTAATATAAAAACTAGCGCCATGTGTCTTGTAATAGTTCTATGATAAGTACCTCGGTCCAAACATTAAATAAAAAATATATTTACAGCTTTACATTTCATAGTATTTTTCTGTTGTACTTCTGGTGTTAGTTACTGATTCAATTATTCCACATATCATAGCAATTTTTTTAATAGCTGTCATTATTTTATATTAACTTTCGTGAGGCAAATTCTAATTCAAATTAATTATTGTACACCGGTGCATTCTTCGGGTTTGCCAGCTATCCTTATTATTATTACCCCTATTAAAGGTGAGATCTCTGATTATTATACACTCGCTAAACTATGTATAAAACATCACTATTAATGCGTCTATAAGTATCGTTTAAAGTGCAACCAAACGTACATTCATCAAGTTTATTTTATGTTTCTATATCTCCATAATTGTCAGAACTAACATCGAATACGTCGAGCAGAATGCAATAAAATGAAACTAACTTTGCGGGTTATTGTGCTTTGATCCTCGCCGGTGACCACGCGCACTAAACTTGAACATCGTAAAATAAAATTTAAACAATAAAAGTGGAATAATCCATAAAGTGGGCTTTGTGACTACGTTGAGAATTTTATTGAGAGACAACGTAGCCTTATGTTCTTATAATACTTAAAAGTGGTATCGTACAGTATCTGAAATGAAATATTTAAGAAGGTATATCACATCATGACCATAGTTGGAATTTTTCAACGAACAATCCAATCGTTTAAATTGTGGAAAGAAAAATATGGTCGTGAGAAGGATTCGAACTTGCGCCTCCCGGATAAATACTCCAGGCGCCCTGACCATCTAAGCCATCTCGACGATTAGTTGGTCAGAGCGCTTAGAATATTTATTCGGTAGGGGCAGGTTCGAATCCTGCTCACAACCATGTTGTTTCAAGAAAAATTTAGTTTTAGTGTTCGCTACGCATGCGTTCATGCGTTTAGTAAAGTTTACGTTTAGTAAACAATTCTTTATTATTATTATATATTAAACATATATATTAATATTGCATTGTTTATATGAAGTTGGCATTAGTGGTATTAAATTGATTGATTTGTAAATATTGATGTGCAGACACACGTTTAGTTTAGTTTTTTGCAAGTACCTATGAAAACCCGCAGACGTTTTTATTTAAACCAGTAGCAAGGGACGGACTGAAAATCAGCGTTGACAAGTGCTCGGCAACGCGGTTGTCAAAGTCAAAAGTCAAAAGATTTTTATTTCAAATAGGCCATATTACAAGCACTTATGAAAAGTCAAAGCTAGGTGCACGGTTCCAAGGCGTTGATCTTATGGAGAAGAGCCGGCAAGAAACTCCATAGACACTCTTTTAAAATAAATTGGTATAACAATAATTAAGGAATAATGCAGGTTAATGAGCAAAATAATAAAAGAAAGCGCTAGAAGAAATAACTTATATAGCCTTTTAAAATGATTGCCAAAGCAGTTAAGAGCTGACCAGTCCCGACAGACAGCACCCGTTCACGAGCATGACGCGCACATCAGCCTCGCTTAGCTCAACCATTTTGTAGGGAACTCGACGACCCGATGTACAACGCCACCATCAGCAGGACATTTTAGTGAGCATGACAAACTCATAATGCCTGACAATGGGCAATATGTACGTAACATGAGATTAAAAATAACATTAATGTCCACATAATGCTCACATTTTACAAAGAAATGTTAATATAAATTTAAAACTAGTAGGAATACTAGCGGTTAGATAATGGATATGTAAATTTACATAAACAAACAAGTGTCAAAAAAAAAATACAATTGGAATAATTGTACTACGTCAATAAAATTAATTGTATAAAAATAAAAACTAGTAATTACAAAAGTAATCTGTTGAGGTTACATTCATACATGAAATAAATTAGACAGTGCCAGTGGGTCGCTGTGTGCAGGAGGGGATCGTGCGCCAAACATCCTTATCCTCAATGTAATGTTTAATACTATAATATGCTTTAGATATTAAAATGCGTTTGATCACTACCTTAAACTTATCATCTGGAAGATCTGTAATATTAGATGGGATCTTATTGTAGAATCGAATACTGTTACCCATAAATGATTTGCTAGTCTTCCTAAGCCTAAAACCGGGGACTATAAGCTGGTGCTTATTACGAGTGTTTAAATTGTGGTTGTCACTCTTCTTATTAAAATGGGCAATATTTTTGCGAATGTACATGATATTACTGAATATGTACAATGATGGCAAGGTAAGTATATTTATTTCCTTAAACAATTCACGTAATGACTCACGACAGCCAAGATTATAAATAGCTCGGACTGCTCTTTTTTGTAATATAAAAATAGTCTCAACGTCAGCAGCCGAACCCCACAGTAAGATGCCATAGGACATAATACTGTGAAAATAAGCAAAATATACTAGTCTAGCCGTTGCTACATCTGTCATCTGTCTTATTTTTCTAACAGCGAAAGCAGCAGAGCTGAGTTTGCCTGCAAGTGACTCTATATGAGAACCCCATTGCAGTTTGGAGTCTACTGAAACGCCTAAGAAAACAGTTGACGGAACCAAATCTAACACCCTACCATCAAGTTTTATATTTGAATTTATATGGGGTACGTTTGGTACGGAGAACCTAATGCATTTGGTCTTATTCGGGTTAAGAAGAAGGTTATTAGCAGAAAACCAATTAGATACTTTATTAAGTGTATTATTGAGTTCAATCTGATCCCCATCCTTTCTATTTACTTTGAATATAAGGGATGTATCATCAGCAAAGAGGACCATATTTGTCTTGATATCCTTGATAAAGTAGGGAAGATCATTAATATAAACTAGGAACAGAAATGGGCCCAGAATTGATCCTTGAGGCACCCCTATTTTGACAATTGCACCTGTCGAAGTTACATTATCAATAGCCACCCTTTGATTTCGATTCAACAAATATGAACTTAAAAAATCAATTGATCTACCTCGAATTCCATAGTAATTTAATTTCATAATGAGCGTTCGGTGATCCACGCAGTCAAAAGCTTTCGAAAGGTCACAAAACACTCCTATAGCATCTTGAGCCTCCTCCCAAGCCCCCAACACTGCTTTGATCACAGTGGATCCGGCATCAACTGTCGAACGTCCCCTAGTAAACCCAAACTGTTTGGCATGCAATATTTTATTTTTATTAAAGTAAACTAACATTTGGTTTAGCATTATTTTTTCAAAAATTTTACCCAACGCTGGTAGCACAGATATTGGCCTATAATTAGATGGGTTATTATGGCAGCCTGATTTGAAAATGGGTACGATTTTACTTAGTTTCATAAGATCGGGAAAAACACCCTCTGTGATGCAACGATTAAATATTGACGCCAGAATTGGCGCTATCTTAGCAATTATTGATTCAACCGCCTTTATTGACAATCCCCATAAGTCCTCAGTTTTCTTAATGACAATTGTTTTAAATGTTTTTATTATATCAATGTGGGTTATGAGATTAAATTCAAAGTTTGTGGAGTGTAACTCAACGCTTTCCTTTAAGAGACTCGGCCGCTATAACAGACGACGAAAGAGACTTTGTAGTCTTTATTGGTATATTAGTGAAGAACTTTTCCAAGAATTTGGCGACTACACCTTTATCTGAAACAAGTTCACCATCAACTTTTAGTTCTATGTTACTATCCATGGACCTACTATTTCCAGTTTCAGTATTAATTATTTTCCAAGTAGCCTTTATTTTATTACTTGCATGTTTGATTTGGTTACTAATAAAAGCGGCCTTAGCTTGTATACAAACTTTTTTAAAGATCTTTGAGTATTTTCTTACGTAATTATGAAAATTAACATTAGATGTGTAAGACTTTTTGTCATATAGTTCATAAATCACATCTCTACTGCGTCTTATACCCGCAGTTGCCCAGTTACTGAAAATTAAATTATGTTTTAAAGTTATTGATTTTACTTTGCAAGCATTTTGGAACTCAGTAGATATAACATTAAAAAGTGAATAATACGTGAGGAATCTTGGGATAATTGTTGACCGGAACTTGTCATGGACTGCTCACGTTCAAGAAATTTGTCGCAAGATGTTTGCTTCAGCAGGATCTCTAAGGAGATTACGAAATTTCCTTCCGATTTCCACCAAGATTTCGCTTGCACAATCCCTTCTTCTTCCTATCCTTGATTATGCTGATGCCAGCTATCTTGATCTTACAGAGGAACAATTAGAAAAGCTTGAGCGACTTCATTGGGGTCGCTATATTGTGGATTTAATGTAAGTAACTGAGATTCTACATTAGAGCTGAACTTTTCTAAATTCTTTTTAGTAAAAGGCCTACACTGTATAGTCTTGGAAAGTTCCTTTTTTTTACATTAAATTTGATGATCTGACACTTATGGTCCGAACGAATGCCACTAATAAGATTTTTATCTAATATTTTAAAGTTGGTTGCTATATTATCTATGCAAGTGGCAGAGGTAGACGTTACTCTGGTTGGCTCAGAAAAAATATGTTTTAAGTTAAATGATCTAAATAGAGATAAAAGGTTTTGTTTATCTACCGTGTTTATCAAAATGTCTATGTTAAAATCTCCACAAACTAGTATTTTTTTATTTATTTTTATTCTCCTAAGGGCATCTTCCAATATTGAAAAGAAAAGATTAGTACTAGAAGATAATAGACCCCCCGGTCTATAAGCACACAAAATCACGAATTCCTCTAATTCTGCACACGCGAGCTCACATACTCGTTCTACAGAGAGATCGCGAATATCAAGTCGCTCCTTACATTTATGGAGGCATTGTACCATAATTAAGGTACCTCCACCATCCGCTGAAACTCTCTGGAACGAACTGGCTACTTTAAAATTATTAATATTAAATGACATTTTATCTGGCTTTAGCCACGTCTCTGTAAAGCATATAACATCTACTTTATATTTGTCAACAAATAGGTCAACATCATGGATTTTGCCAGAGAAGCGATTGATATTTTGGTGTGACAGCATTAAGTATTTATGCTTCTCTGTTGTCGGGCTGGGTAGTTTAAATTAGACTGGCTAACTATCATAATGTTATTAGTACTATTATTAAACAATGGTGTACTGGGAAATGACTTTGTCATATTTCTTATGACTGACATAATATTATATGCTAACAGGCTAGCTAACTGTCGTTTAAATTTAATGGGCAGATACACAGTATCTCTAGTCAGATTTAATTTTCCAATAAAATTATTGGTGTCAAAAAACATAAATTTTTCACTGTAGTGACCTACTAAAAAATTAATATGCTTATTCAGCATATGAATGTAATTATTTTGCTTATCCGATAAATGTTCAAGATATGGAAAAGCACACAGTATTATATGATGACAATTCAGCTTTAACATCTGAGCGACACTGTCAGTAATATCCTTCTTACTCACATTTTGACTATTACCTATAAACACAGTTAAATCAGTATTTGAGTTAAATTTGGATTTCATTAATGATGCCATTATCTGTTTAAATGAAGATCCAGGCATACAGTTATTAAGAAAGACATGGCCCAGGTTGTTACCTAATATTTCTCCAAAACACTTGCTTAAGTTATCAGTATACATTATTGAGTGATAACTAACATTGTAATTTTTTTCAGTCAACTCCTTTTTCATTGTTGACTCTTGACCGAGTGAATCAAGTATCACTGGTGCACCTATGCTAGATTGTGTGTTGTCCGTGCACTGCCAACATCTGCTGATTCCATTCCTATTGCCAAGCCGTATTTTAGTTTTTTATGTAATTGTGAATATCTGTTTGTGTTGTTTAGTTTTATAAGTTTTAACAAAATTCAATATATGGTACCTACTTATAATATGGTTTGGTAGTAAATGTGTTCTTTTTTATTTGTTTCAAAAATTTATATAATATATTTTAATTGAGGTTGACAATCCCTTGATACATGATTCACGTGGTAGAAGTTAATACTAACTTGAAAAATATTATAGGTAAGATTGGTAATCATAATAAGTTAGCATTAGCATAGAGAACGTTCTTACTTATCTCTTTACAGAAGTAGAAACCCGTATGCGAGGAGCCCCATTGTTTTTACCAGCAATTCCATTGCCTAGGGTCTAGTGTATAATGTCAAAATGTAAAATATGTCTGCAACAAAAAAAGAACAACATACAAAAATTAAAAAAAAAGTTCTTTTATGATTAACCGTCTGTAAAATTGTAGTTTTCAATTACATTTTGACAAGTATTTGTCTGAACTTTTGTGTCGAAAACTTAGCCTCTGAAATGGCTCAACGGATTTGAATGAAAATTTTGGGAATTAAACAAGAATTTTAACTTAAATTGCCGTGCATTTTCATTTGGATAATTTTAGGCTTCAGAATAGATGAATATAAATATAAAATGTTATGTTTCCACAGAACGGCTAGGTATTAATAATATGTTTGATCAAGTAAAGCTCTTAACCCACGAGTTAAAATCAGTTTCCAATTTATTTGTACTGTTTATTTTTTATCCATGCTTCACACAAACCACTCTTTGTTCGAGTGTATCTCAACAGTGACTGTCATTGTATATTTTTCCACGCGACCCTTTGTTGTAGGATTTGTAAAATAAATGGATTATACTGGGCGTTAGGTAGATAACACAATAGGCAGTTCGACTGCAGAATCAAAATCGTACCACGATCTATGGTCTTAGTTGGAAGTGAAATGGAGTTTAATTCTTTCAAAGTTATTTAGGCCACCTCGTCGTTTATAATGAATACGGACAACATATTCATCATAATAATATCTTAGGTTTTATCAAAACTATTGATTTTTGTTTTATTTCGAACACTGTAGCGTTCATGGCCGAAGGATGATTAATTCATCATGCTAGCATGTTATGCATGCAATTAATTTTATAAAATTGTTAAATATAAAGTTAACGAAGGATTATCTGATGTTAATATTATTTGGAACCGTGTAAAAAATCAGAAATAATTGAAATGGCGGCTCCATTTATTATAAATGTTATAAAACAACTTAAAAATGCACCTCAAGCTTTAAACAAAATAATCGGTTATCTCGTTAACGTGGTCGTTTGTTAAGACAAAACAATTAGTTCTCTTAGTTAGTGGTGTAGTTAAGTGCCGAGTAAGACCTGCACGCGACATGGGTCAGCGCTGAGATGCGGTAGCTTTTCCAACTACTATTGTTACTTAGGAAGGTTTACGACTAGTTGGAAATCCACTTTAAAGCCTAAACTTCTTACAAAATAATTGTGTACGATGGCTGCTTGTGTGGAAGATACGAAGTTTATACGAGTATGTTTGGTAGTTTAGCCTACTTGGGCACTTCTGTTTTAAACATATAAAATTACATATAACGGGTGTCTCATTACATTGACACATGGCGGGAAAGTATGCAAAGTTTGCTTTAGGCTTCATTTTATTAGCTAAGTAAGAATTTGGTCAATAACAACCTCACTTTACATTTTTGAGTATATATTATACGTTCGGAAAAATTTGCATAATATAAGTATAATGTATAATATAAGAAGCGATTTCCACGATAGAGTCACTCGTTTCAAACATAAAACTGTGGTACCTAAATTTAGATTAGCAAAAACAAATAATTCATTTATGGGAAATGGTGTACGTTTTTATAAGAAACTGCCAAAGTCAATAACTGATCTAACCGAGACAAAGTTTAAAACCCATATTAAACGCGTACTTATTCAAAAAGCCTATTATAAGACCAAAGACTACGTTGCTGATAGGTATGTTTGGCTATAACACCTTCTGCACATGTGGCTTCCTTGGCTACTCACTGACAATGTATTTGTAATTAATATCACAGTTCTAATGATATTTTTACATTGTTTTTTGCATAATATACGTCTTTCAATGTTTGCTTTTTTTGTTTTCAACTTTTGTTAAACTTATTAATAATATTTGACGGATATTATGGATTGTTCTATATAGCTTCTTTAGCTTTAACATTTTGTAAATGTGAGAACGCCGTAAACTTGTCAAATGCGCTATTCATTTAATAAGGCTTAACTAATTATCTTTTATATTAGTGACTGCATCCAAGATTACGTTGTTTTTACATCCCGCCCAATATTTTATTTACAGAAATTGTAAAAGATATACAGTTTAAAAAAGTAACCAAGGAGTTTCTTGCCGGTCCTTCTCCAAAGGAAGCGACTTTTTGGAACCGTGCACGTAAATTCTGACTTTTCATAAGTGCCTTTGTATGGTTTATATGAAATAAAAACCTTTGACTTTCATTTCAAAAGTCTTTTACCTGCACCGGGTATCCATACCGACTTACAAAAAGAAATATCCCATACCACATTTTCATTAACTCTTAAAAAAAATACTCTGTATTTCTTACGAAAGTCAATTATAGTTTTATTATGTTATAGTTTTAAGTGGGATTGCTTCCGAACAAAATGAATAAATTGTTCCAGTCAATCTAACTGTAGTTTTATTCTGCCTAGCTTTGTCCAACAAAGTTGGGGTTGGTTGCCGGTTTAAACAGAGACAGCTTAATAAAATGAAAAATTATGGGTTCTGGAGGTTCAGGGGATCCGGACCGCCCTTCACGTAGCGATGGTGACCCACGGGATGGTTTTAGTAGCTTAAATACTACACTACCTGATTTTTATTCCTAAAAGACGGTTGCTCTATTATATTTTCCGATGAAAAAAAAAATTACCTATATGTAATGATACCTACACCTGCAGTAAATATAATGATATGATTCTCGCATACTGTTTTAACAATATAATGTGTTACGCCCGGAATATTGATGCTGAGGAACACTAGAAAGAAAAAAAGCTTACCTATTTTTGTAACAGAACAGACACGCAAAACAAATAAAATAGAAAATTTGTTAGGTTAAAATGCAAATGTAAAAATAGAAACTACCTGAAAAATATAAATGGAGGATACAAAAAAATATTAAAGCTACGCAAACTTGCTACAAAGTAATTCATTGCACGCCCGTAGCAGCGGTCACGGAATAGAAAAAAAACATTGTGACAATGAGGCTAGCACTCAGCATGATGCTGTGTTGTGATGTGGGACTCAACACTAACCACTAACATTAAAGTTATTATTCTAAGCATATAAAGCTAAACTCTGCATGCACTAGAATATATCTATACCTATTCATGTAACACTGACCACTTATATGTATCTAGGTTTCAAATTTATGATATAATGTTGCAAGTTCACCTTTAAATATAGCACAATTGCCACAAACTAAACTCATTATTGATGTTTCCTATATCAAATGTCGCGGTAATTTAAATTTATTAGTTGACCGTGCACCAAAGACCACAATTTGCGCATCTGTGGACTGTTAATAATGAATTGAACGTTTAACGAGTGTAGAGCCCAATTACGCGGTCCTTTTTAGCCTTAAAGTAGGCAGCATGCTGCAGGCAACGCTATAAGAAACGTTTTCACAAACAGTATGTGAGTAGCTATAAATATTTTAAGCTTGCATAACTTTCGATTTTTAAAAATGCTTAATCGGTCCCTAATGTAGGTAGCTACAATAAAAATGCCGCATAATAGGTTTGTTCCCATACAACAAATTGGTCTTTACCAATGTTATGTTTGCCAAGTTTGTTCCATAAATAACGTACATACAGTAAAAGTTAGATACCTGATATTTAGTCTGACTCAATACTGGTATGAACACGCGACATCAATTGGATATATTTTAGCAATAAATCAATAATATATACAAGACTACACAGACTGTGAATTATCGTAAAGCGAAGATACTCCCTATACTTTGATATTGAGTATATATATTTGCCGATTGACAAGTGTTTAACAAGCACTTGTCGAGGTTTCTACCTGAGAACCGATTTGTATCTGCTCGGTTCAAGCGTGCGCTTCAATAATTCCCTTGCCACGCAGATGTCCGGACCGTTCGATTTATCAAGTCAAAGCGGCTACAGAACAAGCGGACGTTCGCAAGGAAGAGGTAATCGTATTCCTTTTGTTCCTCTGGCGCTGGCACACAATAGACTAAACACTGCGATGTCAATCACTGCATTAGAAGGGTTTTTTTCAAATAATTTAGTGACAATTATTATGCTGAATGGTATAAACGGTATGAGAATTTTTCTTTCTTTAGAGAAAAATGGTTATTAATTGAACCATTCGCAAATCATAGCAAATTTTTTTTATACATATTTACTATATAATGATTAGATGATGTTTTCGGTGTTTTGTACGTAGCAGCAACGGATTTGAAAAAAAAATACGGGTCCTCCTTGCCTTGTCATAAGCGAAGTATAGATTATGCACACACATAGATTACATGCAGCGTATTGGCGCCGAGTGGAAGAGTTTTAAGTATTTGTATGCGTTTAGCTCGTGTATGAGAAGCTAAATTGGATGACTAGGCATGCTTCTCACATGTCGTACGCAACACTCCGTCCGTATTTTTTTAAGGTCCGTGATAGCAGCTAGCTTGTTCGCATTTTTCCTTTGAACTGACAAATAATATTATTATCGAAAAATATTATACGACCTACTGGAAAACATCCAATAAAACGCTGATCGAAACGCCGGCCGTTATCATTAAACTTCGTGTAATCCTAACACTTCAATATTAATTTCACATATTCCTGTAACCACCATAAGAGTATAATCTGGTCTATCGGAAATTCCATATACTTTTTATCCCGAAGATTGAATACTTTAATAGGATTTCATGAAACTCTGCAAAGAACCGGCTAGCGAGGCAAGGCAAACTTTATTGCTATAATTTAATTTCCGTTAATAATTTTACATTGAAATATAGCATCAAGGAAATTCTTCGCATTTGTTACGAGTCTGAATTAATTACAAACAAATTAAAGGCCTTTTCGAAAAAAGGTTTGATCAGAAGTTTGAGTTATGCTCTCCCGTGGGAAAAATCGCCTGTATTTTCGACATATTTGGCTTTGTAAAAGCAGACAAGAGATAGTGGCTTAGCCAAATACGAATACTTTGCTAGAGCATATGCATTACAGGTAAGAGAGTAGACTCTCTTACCATTTATTCAACGAATCTCGGTTGGTTACTGAAAATTATTTTTAAACGGGAAGGTTGTTTGTAATATATATTTTTTATTGTGTAAACTATAACGAAACACAAAATTGTTTAAACTCTTCAGTTTTGCGTTTAAAAATAGATTGTAGTATCCCTGGGACGACGGCATTTAGAAACTACTTACGTTATAGGCTTATACCATTTGCATGTTACTTTTGGACGCAAAAGAGTAAAGGGATCTGTTTTAATCTAGAAATAAGTAGAACAGGGGCTGGACATCACAAATTAAGCCAAGCATTATGAATCATTTTAAGTCACGCGTTGTGAACGAAGATAGCCAGATAAACTTCTATAACAAACTTATAATGAAAATATTGAGATTATTACATTAATAATATTGCAGTAATAATGTAATAACAATATTTATTACATACTAACTTTTAAACTATCGCGTTGCATGATATTACTATATACTATCAGGAATTAACAGTCTGCTTGTGACCACGATCAGGACAACCTGATCGAAACGTCAAGCGATTCAAAGGTATTTTTTGCGCGTTATATCCTGTTAGGATATAGTAAAATAATTATTACATTATTACTATTTTTACTGCAGAACGGTTATTTTATTTTTTATTTATTTTACGGCAGCAAATGTGTACTCTCAAAAATGAATTATAAAGACAATTCGTCGAACAAAAGTAATAGAAAGATGTCCTGAAATCAATTTTTGTAAATATTATCTCAATCGCGAATTATAATATGCCCCTTCTGTATCATCTATATCTGAGGTGTGTCATACTATCGCACCTATAGTTACGATGTCTTATAATCGGTTATTTTGTAGCCCCACCTAAATACACCTACATAGTTAAAATTCTGTGTAACATACGTTTCGCTCGCCGCACATGTATATGTAATTTAATTAATATAACTGAATTTGTATGTATGGAGAATATCAACTTCCTTTCATGATGGTAAATTAATGAGAGTGATCGAATATCGGCGAGGATGGAGAGATAGAAATATGTATTTACCTATATAGGTAGAAACGAAATTCCTTACTGTTAGAGTAAGATCAATACATTGCATCCAACCTGTTATTTCTTTAGATGTTAGGCAGACAGATACTGCGGTACACCCAAATTTAACCGATGGTATTAAGTCCTATGTTACAATGGGTGGCGAGCCTATTGTCATCAGCTGGGTAGATTTTCAAGCTCCGAGAATGTTCTAGCCGAATATAACAACATGTATATAAAATTTTCGAAATACCACCGTACATCGTACAACTGTACTGTACCAACAATAATCTTAATTCGTGGACTGGGTGTAAGTCCAAAATAACCATTGGACTGGCAAGTTGACGGTCACCGTTTCGAAGCTAAGGAACACGGCAGTGATTCACCGTAATCATGTACGTATTATGAGTCATCAAACAATGGAGAAAAATATCCCGAGGAACTAGCACAGCTCAAACTAGCACCCAGATGTTCTCGGTGGTGTATAAACTCATATCGGATTCCTAAGGGTGGTCTAAGCTCTGAGATTAACAAAGCCTCTTAGGTATACATCTAAAACTTCTATATTACCGTCCTAATACTGTATAGACAGGGTGTACATTATTTGCTCTTCCTTGGACTGTCCACTACTGTATTTGGCTAACTTTAATATAATTTTGATTATTTTTGTTAGTCCGTATTCGTAACAATTTAGATACTTTAACAAACTAATATTTAAGTGAGGGGCTCGGGACTTAATGGCGACCGTTTTAATCGATAAATATACATTTAAGTAACATACAATCCAAGTAGTATATTATGAAAGCCATCAAGAAAAGTTTACTTAAGTAAAGAATCCGACAGGTACGTAAAAATACTTTAATCTTTGCGTAGTATAAATACAAAAATATAAAAATTATATAGGTGATATAGAATTACTTTGAGCTCTCAAGTAGAACGGACGTACCTTTGAGCAATATTAATATAATACATGACATTAAAATATTTCAAGTGATCTGTGACCTAGAAAACAATCGGTGTAATTTTTGCAAAGTTTGTGATTCTACATTAGTGAATAATAAAATATGAGAAACGTATATTAAGAACTATGTCTAATATTGAAAATAGCCCTCGGAGTGCCCTAAATCCTAACAGCTCTACCAGCAAGCCACAAACACTATATCATGTGGTTCAGAGAAAAATCGAGTCACTGGACAGCAGCGAAATTAGCAACTGGTTGACCTCAATCGAAAAATGCCTGAATGAAGTGTGCACTATTGCTCAAGAAGGAAAACTGAACTCCGAACAAAAGCTAAGGTTCAGTGCCTTAACGCGCAAGGTAGGACATGGCGTTTCACAAATGGCAGTATTCTACCAGGACTTAAAGCAAAAGGCCAGAGACGTCCAAAGCTCTCTTCAAGGTATGAGAGAAAACCGAGATCTCGCGGATTGCCTCGTCAATTTCCGAAAATCGATCCAAGAGACCGGTCAAGAAAACTGCATCAAACCTACGGCGGCGACGGTAAAACAAGATTCCTTTGCTGATATGGTGAAAACTAATAACAATGACTACTTGCGCCCCGATAACTTCAGCTCTATCGCAATCTATCCTAATGATCATTTGAAGTCTAGTGAAGACACTAAATCGCTTGTCTAAAAAATTATACGTCCTGACCAAATGAAATTGCGTGTTCGAGGAGTGCGTAAAACAAAGAACGGTGGCGTAATTATCAGTACTGAGACAAAGGATGACATAGAAGAACTTCGGAAATCATCACAGCTGAGTATTTCTGGCCTGAAATTTGAAGAGCCTCATAAGAGAAGACCCAGAATTATTGTTATCGGAGTGCCCTCTGCTTTAAGTGACCAAGAAGTTTATGATTGCATAATATGATTAAAACTTAACTGTCAAGTTGCCTAATTTGCCTCGTGACTCTTTTTGTCATTATTAAAATTAAGTCACAATTCGTCGTAAAAAAGAGGGACCTACATGTAATTTTATCTAAGAAGTGCCAGCGAGCATAAGAAAGGTGCTTATTAACCAAGACCGAGTGTTTATCAATTGGACATCCTGCCCAGTCGAGGACTTTACACTTGTGACCAGGTGCTTCAAATGCCAACAGTACGGGCATGCTGCAATGTCCTGCCGGGAAGCCACCTATACGTGTGGACACTATGGTGAACAAGGTCATCAGTCAAATGATTGTACTAAGAATACCGAACCAAATCAGTGTGCAACATGCTTGCGATTTAAAAAACCAAGCAATCACAAAACAGGTGGTCTTGAATGCCCCGCTAAGAGAATTGCAGAAGCAAGACATATTAATTCCATACATTATAATGAGGGCGCATAATCATCGTCAATGGAAATTTTTATTTTGTTATGGAATTTTTATTATTGTGTATGTTTAAACACATTCAGTACATAAAATAAAAATCTAAAATCTTGTACACGCGTCACATCATATCGAATATGGCCCAGTTTACAAAAGTGATGATACGAACATTTATTTGTTCTACATTAGATATAAACTTTTGGAATGATATTGTAAATAATACTTCACGTATAAAAATAATTGTAATGTAAAGAAATTTACTACCTATGCAAAATTATGGTTAAGGTATTATGTTAGTTATTAAATAACTAAATATATTTCATTTAATTAAAGTTAACCATGTATTAGTCTGTTATGTTATTCACTAGATATACTTATACCTTGGAAATATTTTGTAATATTAAAGAGCACTTCAGATACCTGAGATACAGGTTTATCCTAGTTCAGGTATAATCCTATTATTATATACCTCTTTATATTAAGAAAATCTGTAAACATGCATGCACACCAATTATTTCAATAAAGAATTTATAATTTGTAGTAGCTAAGCGAAAAAACCTATCAAATAAATAAATAAATGCCATACTAGTGCTGCGAAGATAAATATTAGATTGAAATCGCAGCATGATTTAATCTGGAGAGGCACCATCGAAAACTCATTACGGATTCCTTTTTGTTTTAGTTACGTAATAATGCGACACTGATTTAATTAATGTAAGAATGATTGGGCCAGCTCAATTATTAAAGTTTTAATGATTTAACATGCTCAGGTAATTGTGAAATTAAATGTATGTGAACGAAGTGAACACTATTACAATTATTATTATTTCCATTCAGTAGTGTTATACTTAAATATATATATGTACCAATGAGATTAGCACACCATGGTCTATTGCCACTTCATGGAAGTAATTTCAATGTCGCATCTGGCAATTGTAGGTAATAGGGTAAGTAAATTGACTTGAACAATTTAAAAGTGGGTACCTATTATAGGAACCTATAAAACAACATCCACCAAACGGGTTTACGAGCAAACGTTGATCGTATCAAGTCGTATTTCTTCTTTGTTTTATTTCGATAATAGTTTATTCATTTTATCTTTAATGCTTTACTTTACAAATCATTGTGGATAACACAAGTAAAATTAATCAGGTTTTTTTCTTTGTCTGTTAGTATAAAATAATAATATGTTTCTATAATATATTTATTATAAAATTTGTATAAATGTTTGATATGTTAAGAAATGAAATGAATTTGCCAAGAGTACAAAAAGCTAAATAAATATAATCAACTAGAGTATATTTGTTCAAATGCATATTTGCAGAAGCAATTCATTTTGAAACTTTTAATTAATAATGCATTGCATACGAAAGTAATGTTTCTATGCAGCGAAATTAAATTGTCCTTTTTATTCTGGAAAACATGTATTTTGCATCCAACTAATATATGTGAAGAAGGCGAGATATTGAACCTAGTACGTCCAAATTAGCGACGGGCAAACGGTGTACTATAAGTCGGAATTAATCCCACTAATCTATACTAATATTATAAAGCTGATGAAGAGTTTGTTTGTTTGTTTGGTTGAACGCACTAATCTCAGGAACTACAGATTCGAATTGAATTTTTTTTTTTGTTTTGTATAGTCAAGGGGACTATACAACACATTCAGGAAGGCTATAGGCTATATAACATCACGCTAAAACCAATAGGAGCAGATCATCAATGAAAAAAGTTGCAGTAACGGAAAAAAAATCCTTTTAAGAGCTTCCGTTGGGTGCGCTCCGTAAACGGTTAAAGTTACGCAAAAATCATGTATGACAGAATAGTTATTCTTTAAAAGTAAAAAAAAAGTACGCGACAGCATATGTCTATCTTTTAAGGTTGACTCAATATAACCTTTTTATGGGTATCAAATTGGTTCTAAAATAATGTATTATTTGTGAAGGTATTTTTATAAACATGATGTTAATCTTTATCCAAGTAAATATGTTATTCTTATTAACTATTTAATTTTGAATAAAATTGCCCTTGACATCATTAGATTTCAATGAAATATCTTAGGAGATATCATAGTTTAAAATAACTCCACGACAAAATAATGATCAAGTACAACGCGCGTATTTATAACATAACACAATATCACGCCTGTATTCCCCGAAGGGGTAGGCAGAGGTGTACACCCACATTTCACCAATGCTGTTATTATGTCAATAACAACACCTAGAACATAGAACAATAAATCCAAATTAAACGAATTGTCATGAATGAAAAACTTGGAAATAAGCTGAATAAACTATTCAACACTGAGTACGCTTTCAAAACTGTTTTTCGTTAATGAAGTTCCAAATATGTCTCGGAACTACTGGAAATGGACCACAAATTGAATAATCTATCTTAATTAACCTCTCTCTCTCCTTTCTCTTTTTACCATAAGAATAGTTTACTATGTACTTGTGGCACAATGAATAATTAATTTAGTTAGCCTTTAATTTAGGTAAGCAGTGTAAATTTTCTCTAGACTAGTTTCGAATTGATTTGAATAAGGTTTGCTATCTAGAATAACTTCACTGTATTTATATAATTATATCAAATTATTCAAGAAGTGTGTCGGCGCATTAAACCCTCCAAGGTTAAAATGACAAATTTTATGTTTATGTCTGTGACACTATGATATATGTTATTTTGTTTGTGTAATTTCTAATTTGATTTCTGAGACTGACTCGTGTTCTAGTAATCATAAGCGCGGCTGCGAAACGTGAGGTCTTGGGTTTGAATCCCGTGTCGAACAAACAATTATTGCAATTAAAAAAATATTTGTCGGAAGATGTTATTAATCTCACCACCTTTTACATCGAGCATAATACAGCCATTGGTGAAATGTGGACATCAACTATGCATATCCACCAAAATATAAAAACTGTGTAGGTCCACGTTTGCCTACTCCTTCGGAAAATACAAGTTTGATGCTATGTTATTTAATTTAAAGCTAACTCAAAGAGTCTAGAATTAGCAGTGTATGACTAGGTAATATTATGTTCATGGTCGGTATGCGCTATGCGGCTAGCCACATTAAGTCTTGCCGGACACTGAGTTCTGCGTAACTCGGTATAGGGGTAAACAAAGGAGTATTAACATACAGCCTATTGTATGCTGTTATATAGACCGTTGCAATCTGTGTACAACGTTTAAACGATTTAGATGCATGTTAATCGAATTATTATCATACATAAGATAAACACATGACCTTTAGTTACGCACAAGGTACGTTGTATTAACAACTTTACAAAAGTCCTTTGTTGTTCTTTCAAAACCATGTGTGAAGTTAGTCGATACCTAACGTTTTGGGTGACTCATTACTAATTCAGGGATATAACCGTGTATTTTGAAGAGAAAACTAGATTTTATTTTTGCATGACGACAAATTCGCATGGAATACAAATGTTTGTGTTTTACTATGCGTTAGCTCTGGTTAGACAAAAAATGCGAACAAGTTTACCCTAATGTAAAGTATTGACATAAAACGGTTTCTCAAATCGAAAAGAGACATTTCATGAAGCTTCCAATTTTAAATGATTTATAGCATATAAATGAAGAGTATATAAGTAGTTTTAGCTCGTTACTGTAACTGTGTTGGCAAACTATAGTCGAGGTTAAGCAACGCTTGTTGGAGTCAGTTTAAGATTGGTGGATGCTAGGGGGATATCCTCTCATCACAGCGTCTCCGTGTTTCCGGGGCTACGTTAAAACATTGTGTTCGTCTCGCTGTTGTTAATTAATAGCAGCTGCTAAACCAAATCAGAGACCTACGGGCGGCTTCAATACTTGGTTGGCTTAGAGCTGCACAAAAAAAAAGGAGCTGAGAACAACGCTCAAAGCTGAGAAAGTTTCATACACTGTTCTATTTATCGTTGGCGTATCTCCTAAATTCGTAACTTCAAAAAAAGTCCATGTTCTAGTAGAAATTGTTCCTTTTTTATTTGAATAACGACAATGGCTTAACCATAAATTATATGAATTTTACCATGAATATATTCATTATTATAAAATAGAATAGTTTTCTTACAGTTAGTTTTAGTTTTTTCCCTTCTGTACAATTTGCCCATACGGAGTTACGAATACAAAAAATTAGGCCAACGATTTGTATTCGCCATACCACGAATATTGGAAAGTGTGGCAATTTTTATGCAATAACCGTTCGTAACCACATTAAATGGACCCTTAAAATCGCCGCGGTACTTAGTAGTGACAGGTAGTTAACCCATCACGAGCATAATAGCCTTCTTTAGTCGTGACATTATTTTAAAAGCTTATTTGTTCAAACGCAGGACCGTATACGTAGCTTTTCCGTTCCAAGTCCCGTGAAATTCGGTCGAGAAGACAACTTATACAATCATTGTTTGAGACTGTTTTCAAGAGTAAAATGTTCCACGTATTCCTTGAAAACTGTTCGGGGAAATGGTCGTTTTATAGAAAAACAGTGTAGCTATCTAAAGTAATGAAATTTTATGAATGCATTAGTGAAAAGATATGTGAGTTCGTGAAAACTGAACGGTTAGGGACATATCAAGAGTGAAGATTGTTTCCCGGTAGGAGAAATCTGATTTTATTTGACGTAATCTTCTGCAAAAGTCAAATCCTCTATTTTTATATCTTAATTAGATATCTTAATCGTTGGAAAACTTGTCAACCAAATCGGTTAGAGATAAACGGATTGAGATCTCCAGTCTATCCTATGTAGACAAGAGTTATTTATATCTTCTTCTTTCTTATTCCGCCTTGTTGGCCTAGAGGTCTTATGCTCTGCGTATGGTTCGATTCCCAGGTCGAGCAAAGTGTTATTGAGTTTTTTGTACGGATATTCTCAGTAGCAGCACTGAGTAAGGAATTATGCTCGGCAGATGGCAGTAGGCTATTAATGGGATTTAATTGCATTGGTGAAATGTGTGTGTACATTTGTGTATATCTCTGCCTACCTCTTTGAGGAATACAGGCATGATGTTTATGTTTTCTTCTTCTTATTGCTTAGCTGATGGGATACTCACTGTAGGCCTCTGGCATGATTATACAACATTTCTCGGGTGTACTGGTTTCCTGATAACGTTTTACTTCGCCGTTTTAAACAAATGATAATTAATTTATATATATATATATTATATATATATATGTTTGCGAAAAGTTACTTGTGCGTGCTTTTGATTAGAATCTGCGTCGTTAGACTTGCCAGCCCAACAGTCATATCAGCCACAACTACATATTTCAATTACAGGCTAGATACTTGCATGTACGTCCTACTATAGTAAATGAAAATGTTATTTTACTATTAAATCTGCACATTTTACAAAACACATGATCATCTCACTCCCTAAAAAATTGAAATACAAAGCATTACCCTAACTCTTCGTGCTTATAATATTTCACTTTATATTAAAAAGCCGCAAAATCTAAAGCGCTGACTCCGACATATGAAGGAGATATGCAGCCTCCACGTCCAAATTCGGATGCCCCCAAATTGTTTTGTGTGACGTTGAAGGGTCACGTATTTAGTTGCCAGTCTTGCCAAACATGTAGCGGGAATTGGAACAAAGATTTTTATATTCACTTTGTGCCCAATTACCTTTTAATGTCAGAGGATTTGAGGCTTGAGGCAATGGAGACTTCACCATGATAGTCTAGCTTGAATAAAGGGATTCTTGTTGATTTAATTAATCCGCTTCAGATGAATCACGAAATGAGAAATAAATTGTACTATACAACTAGGTACCAAGAATACAAGTGTTCAGCAGTGAGTGTTTTAACGAACAATCTCGTAGGCACAATGCCATAATCACCACGCTTGGCAAGAGGTTCCGTGCCTGTCTATATCTTTGTCCTGATTATATCTTCTTACGACACTCAAGAAAGGGAGTAATCCCACTGTAAGCCGATTACCATTGGACCAACATAAGTACTTATTTAAATTTGTATTCCAATCAAGCCCATCAGTCATTTGATTAAATGTACTGATCCGAATAATCAAGTATTGAAACAATTTTTTTTTAAATAAATCTCTATTCAGTATCTAAAAATATAAGTATCTTTAAGCATGGATAAATGCAGATGCGATGCATTCAGGTAAATGATATCTCAATTTTTTTCTAACGCTAGAAAACTAAAACGCTAAAATACTAACGCCTTTAGAGATAGGTAGAAAAAATTATATACATGAGATTATTCTATTGTTGCTACCGGATCGTTATGATATTTCCGTTACAAGCGACCGACGGCAACTTAACAAGATTTGATGGTCGGAAAAAAATCTGAAAAAAGGAACAAGAATAAGATGAAAATTAAGATAATGAGAAGAAATAAGGAAACGCTTTCCCATGGAACAATTTAGTTTAGTGTACTTTATGTATTGTGATTTTTCCATGCATAATATTTATTATTCTGATTAGGTTTTACATAATTGGTTTGTTCCGTTATTTATGCAAGTCTTGCTGCCTCTGTGCGAAACTAGCAGCTCATAATAATAGTTGGCATGTTAGTTAGTTTGCTAGTTATAATTTATTATATTTTCCTCGCTATACCTACAGCACTTATAGCTGAAGAATTTTACACGAATCACATGTTTTACGGCCATAATTGAGAGTTATTATTATAATATAGGACATTTATGTTTAAATTATACGATTCCTGTAACATACTTTTCTTGATTAAAGTATATATATTGTGTTTGGTAATAAGTAGATTCTTTCATAAAAATAAATTTATATATATTTTGTACTCGTATACCTTCTTCTTATAAAGTTATCTTTACTGATAAGTGATTTTGTAACGTAGCATCAGTCATTAGTTTCCTATTAGCATTATGACAAGTTACATTTTTAATGAAAGTTATATCCCGCAAAGTAAAAAGGGTAAAAAATAAATCAAATGCTATGAAAGCGACGTTGCGTGATAAGAGTTGCGGTTAATGGTCTCAATACGCATTAAAACTAATTCTTATGTTCATTTTGTGAGACTATGTAAAGTATTGTAGCAAACTCATGACGCAAACTTAATACATATCAAAAATAATTTAAATTATTTTAGAATAAATAGTTAATCTATATTAAATACAGATTTTGATAATATAATAGGTATCTATTAAATAATTACCCAAATTCGAACACGAAAACCTTTAATTGTTACGTAAACTTCTAAAACTTTTCACACAATAGTCACAAGTACGTTGCACCAATTAAAAAAACAACTAGTTTGTAGTGTTTACATTGCGGGCGAGAGCGTGTGGCCGCGGGGTTCAACGCGGCGTCCCCGGGTACCGTCAGCGGACTGGAGTGGCTCTCCGGCCGGCTTGCGATGTACCGCGGCGAACATGCGCAGTTACCACGTCTCTTTCAAACCATTGTGGAAGACCCCTGCAAACGCTCCTCTCCGCATTACTTGAAAGTAAACCTTTTTGGGATAGTGTGCAGATGGTTTTATTGTTTCTCACTGTATCGCGAGATCTTCTTTAGTGTTGTGTTCGCGCGACGGCTCCCTCTTTAGTTAGTCAAGTTGGAAAATCGATTACATTTATAAATATTTTTGCTAAAACTATGTTGCATAGTTTAAAATATCTTTTAGTGTCAAAATATTTTAATTTACCGAACTTTTACTATATTTTACAATTCTTATTTTTAACAAGGTTCATAAACTTATTGGACAATCACGTACATTATATTGAACAGATTTATATAAAGTACCTAAGTTGTACATACGAGTATGTGTAACGTGCACTGAAATGACATGTCACTTGAATTGTTTCAACTTCGTTGGCACGAAAGCGTTTGCAGCATTTTGAGGTTTTTCATTACTGCGTCTGACGTTAAACTTGATGCAGAATATTACGAGATTTCAAGCAAAGAGATATGGATTATAATAGGTTTTCATTGTTATTAGCCCGAGTGTAGTAAATGCAGTTTAACTAAAAAGGCTGTAGCCTGCACTATAAATACCACCGAATTATGTAGATACTTTTCACGACTGATGTTAGATCGCATTGACCGCATGTAGTACCATTTCATAATCTTTTAAACATTCAAAGTATAAAGTAATAGAATTATGTCTATTATGGTGGTTTCCATTGGAAGGTCACCAACGGTATTTCTTTTTGCGTACTGTATAACCGTGTAGTACGCTGTTACTCGATTGTCATATTTGATACGTCGAATACGCAAAAAAAATCATATCCGTAATCTAACATAAACATAACATAACATAGCATCACGCCTGTATTCCCCGAAGGGGTAGGCAGAGGTGTACATAGTTGTACACCCACATTTCACCAATGCTGTTATTAAGTCCCATGTAATAGGTGGTGAGCCTATTGCCATCTACCGGGCACAATTCCAAACTCCGAGCTGCTACTGAGAAATTTCTAACGGAAAAACTCAATAACACTTTGCCCGACCCGGGAATCGAACCCGAGACCTCATGCTCAGCAGTCGCGCTTGGGACCACTAGACCAACGAGGCAGTTTCTCCGTTTTTATCCGTAATCTAGCCCAGCCCTTATCAGTAAAATAGAATAGTAAAAATGACACCATTAATCAGAATATTTTAAAGTTTTTACAACTTTTGGCATTAATGTTTAATAATAAAAATTTACCTACTTTTTCATAATTATACGTTAATGAAAGAAAGAAGAAAGAATAAATATATATTTATGTCTCGTAACCAGGTAATATTAGACAAAGAAATAAATTATAAAAAACTAAACATTAAAAATGTAAAGAACCTGTACGAGACCGAAAAGGGCTCTTAAGGTATATCAGCATAAGCTGCTCGATCGAGATGTAGCAGCGCTTGTTTTCGGATAAGACCGCATAATTTAGGTGAAATCACGAGCGAACCACGGCGTGCGCAAACATGCAACACATAAATCAAAATAGTGGTAAATACACATAATTAAAAAGATTCATGAAATTTGCTTGACACTAAGTAAATTCTAAATATTTTTTTTATATACCCACAGTTAAAACGGTAGTAAGTCTTACTACTGTCTACATCATTCGAGTATACCCATGGCGCTCGCTTATGTATCTCTGCCTTAGTCTTGCTACGTGTGCTTAATGCTAAAGTGTGTATTTAACACCTACTTACAAAAAAGTCAAGAAACTAAGTAATGTACCTACAAGTACTTATTTAAAGTTTATACTTAATAAAAAGTATGCATCCTCGCAATCTGTAAAGATATCTAAATCAAGGATGGTCGCATTCATGAAAGCATGTGTTTTGTTTTGCAAATTTTTATGTCAACAACGGAAGCAATGTGTGTGGCATTTAATATATTTAAGTGTTTTTTTTTTTTATGTAGGTAGTAAGTACCTATCTACATAATATTTGTAAAATTAAACATTTTAAAACCTATATCATTCCTTGATTTTCCTCTACTCCTAAACCTACCTATCAATATTAACCCATTTCACTATCCTGTGAGTCACATACGATACACGGTAATTATATAAATATTCTATCTAGTTCGCAGACTGGGAAATTATAATAATCAAAATATTTTTTCAAGACTATGGTTCTTACTTTGCAACTAATGCTCAGTAATTTAACTTACCATTCGACTGAATTTCACCAAATATACCAACGTCATCTTCACACTGACAAATTTTTTGACTAGGTTTAACAATTAAACAAGAGCAATTTAATTAAAATGCAACCCTGATATCGTTAAAATTTATTTATAGACGCCGCCAATTTTTTTGGCGTATTACTCTTGTTTTTTTTTGTCAATAAGGTATTATTACCTGCCAGTGCTTCAACAATAAAAACTTTTTACCGTTACCTTTTCAATTTAACTCGATAACTTTTTTGCATTAGTAATGCGATTTATAATAACACAACATTTAACCGGATTAATCGCGTGTATTATTGTTTTTTGTTTTTCCTGACGTTTCGAACACTTTGCAGCGTTCGTGGTCGCAAGAGGAATAAGGTGTCAGGTGTCTCAAAAATTTGTTTAAAATTATTTCAGTTTACCGTACATATAATTGATAAAATTCATAAATTATTTTTGCTCTGATACATATTTAAAACTAAATCGCGACGGTAAATCCTAAGACTTCGAATTTTTACAAAGTCCGAATATAATAAATAAAAATATGTATGGGTGGATTGTGTGAAGGATTAGATGCTATATTGTAAAAAGATAAAATAAATATTTGTTCGTAAGTCTATGACAATCAATAATTTTAATTTATTGGGTCAATGAAAATGAAACCCCAGTGAAAACCAAGAAGTCTTTATTTTATTCCACAGACACATAGACAATAATTAATTATCTCGAAAGGTATTACGTAATAATCTAGTTGGATGGTCTATCGAGAACTAATTAAGGTAACTAATGATGTCGTAACGGTATAAGTAATACCTATATATGACATCAGCAATTTTTGTTCACAGATTATTATAGAAATAGAGACTACATTGTATATTAAAATTCACATTACTATCACATATTATTGGCTTCAATTCTAATCTAGTAAACTGAACTAAATTTAGTGCATTGCTGTCTTTTACTAACCGTTAATATAAGAGCGGGACGGAATGACGTCAAATTCAAATTTAATTATGTCGAACTAAAATTTCCATATAATGTTTGTTTGAAGTCTCTAATTTTAGTGGCTACCTAAAACTGTGCCTACAAAAAACGTTCGGAGATGTTGAACGTTCTTGATTTGTCCCATCATATAGTAAATGTTGATAAAAGAATGTTCTAAAAGTTTACATTATTATTAGAATTGACGCCATTGTCTACCTTTTTTATTTCATGAAAAGTACAGATTTTATAACATTAATGATATGGCACCAATACTTGATTTGTCAAGGCGTATTCGAAGACTTAACAACTCCAACATAGCAACTTTAGGCAAGATTACATAACTCGATATCGCGTAAACAGATTAATGCCTCCACCCCCAGTTGACTTAATGCTCTAATGAAAATAGAAACCCACCGCCTCCTAAACGCGTTTACTGCTATCACAGTTTCATTGCTCTACCTTACCCGATAATATTATACCTACTATCGTCTATATTTTGTGTCAATAATCATGAATAGCAGACGAGTTCATCGGTATAAAAGTATAATTGAAATTATATGTTTTAGAGCCCTGTAGCATTAGTAATAACCGAGTGAAATGCGAATAAAGGAAAGCAACACACCTGAGAGATGTTATTGATGATGTGTAAAGCCGTGTCAAACGCCTACGGGTGGTTTAAACTCTGACACTAGGTTGGTTGTTCTTCAACCTAACGATAAGAAAAAGAAGAAGAGTATTGCTATGGATTACAAAACAATAATGTAATTGTAAAGATAAACGATCGAACGAACGAGTTATTATGACTACATGAATATATAAAACTTAATTTATTTCTTTTGGTCCGAACGTTTTCTGCGGAAACTAAATGGGAAGCATTTTCTTCTTTTTTCAAGTATAAAATCTATCATTAACAGCTTACCGCATTTCACTGCTGAATATAATATCTGAGCGGATGTGGATCAGTGACCGCAAACCCAGCCGCCGACAGGCACACAATGATAAATATGACAGGATCAGACAAATTCCGCTTTAATTATCCACTTACAGTAGAATCACAGATTTGCACTTTTTTTTTCGTTTATTTATTAAAACAGACAATTATGCATGGTGGACTTAAAAAAAAACCGACAAAAACCATCGTGGGTTTAACAGCGGCATGCCAGACACGGTCACTCGGTGCCGTAACTTGTTTACATCAATCATTAGGTATAAGTAGGTTATTTTTATGAACAGTCTAAGAAGTATTTTTTTAGTACAGTTACACAATTCTTTTAATTTATAGCATTACATATTTCGGTAGGCAACTCATTCATAACAAGTTGAAGCATGCATTCCCACGTCTTATATCTTTCGTCACTTATATCTTTTAATGCCGAAAATAGTTAATAGACGCGCTCATTGCGACCCCTGGTTGCTAAACGCTATTATTAAGGTTAAGCAACGCTTGGCACAGTCAGTCTGTAGATAGATGAAAGCTAGGAGCATTTACATGTGAAATCTCCTCGTTTCTTTCTTCTTTAATTAAAAGCAGTAGTTAAGCCATGTCAGAGGCCTACTTGTGGGTTGAACATTTCTAACGTCACGAAAGAAGAGAGAAGAAGAAGACTCTAACATTATTATTATTTATCGCATTCTGAGAGGGTTATTTATAAATGTCCGAACGTTACATAGGTTTATGTCAGTAAAGTGTAAGACCTAGCTCACTTCGAAGTGACACGTGCAGTAGCTCAGTGTCACGAAAATTAAGACGGTGGGTAGGATTTGCGGCGTCACTCGACTGGACTAGATGTGAGCGTGTTTGAGCCTCTAGTCCAAATATGTGACATTATATTTACCTATTGTAAGTATTTTTACGTGGTTGTTAACCTTTTAAGTTTGTTTGTCAAGTGTCTTTGAAGCGTGTATTACAAGAATATAAAATAATTTAATTAATTAATTAAATTATTTTATATTCTGCCTCATTGGTGTATTGGTCGCAATGGCGACTGCCGAGCATGAGGTTTTGGTTCGATTTCTGTTAGAAAATTCTTAGGAGCAACCGGCAGCAGCAGGAGTTTAAAATTGTGCCCGATTAATTTCAATAGGCTCACCATCCATTACGTGGGTCTTAATAACAGCATTGGTGAAATGTGTGTGTCCAACTACTGGTGTGTAAACTTCTGCCTCCCTCTCGGGGAATACAGTTGTGATCTATGCCATATTATTTATTTTCATAAAACTTAATTTATAATACAACTTAATCGCTCCTTATTAAAAGAATTCTTTTTTAATAAATAATTGTGAAAATTCTAAATGTCATATCATGTATATGACATTTAGAATTTACACAGATTATAAGATAATGTAGTTTTATGACGATCAATTCAGACAGTAAACCAAATCGAGATGAATAAAATAATAAAAATAAAAGTTAATCCAAAAGCATCCTGATAATGTACATAAGAAAACCACTTATAAAATCAAAATGAGCTGACAATTTGACAAAATTGGACAATAGGAAAACTATTCGGTTTATGTTGCATTACAATTTAAATTAACAAACCGTTATCACGATTTCGCATCATAATTTAAACATTTGCTAATGAAACAACGTACATTATTAGTTGTTAGGTACTGATTTCCGGATTAACATTTATCTACATTATGTCTGACTAGCATGATTTGCATTAGGTTGAAATATACTATGTTAAAATGTTATCGAAAGCGTACTGCGATCCGAGCACTTACCTAATAGAAATGAATATTTACTCACTCCGAATATTAAAATGAAATCAAGCGATAGAAATCATAATAATCAATTAATGCAATTAAATATGACGTAAAACCTTTTAATGAAAACAAAGCCTTCAATTATTATTATTATTTTTTTGATAAATTATGGCCGTCTGTATCTATTATAAATTATTATTCTATTTTGGTAACGTTAATCTGATTATTGTTTTGCAAAACATCATTTATTAGGTTAATGGCAAAGATATGACTGAATATTAAATTGAGAGATATGGTTGTATTGAAATTATTGATTGAGATGTGATTTGATGCTCAACAAACATTTATGATCAGATTGCCTAGTCTTTTCGCAATTACATTGGGGTCGGCTTTCAGTCAATCCGGATGCAGCTTAATAGCAGTATTTTAAATGGAGCGACTGCTTATCTGACCTCCACAACCCAATTACTGGCTGTCAGACTTTTAGGCCTCTGACTACCCGCAACGGCTGTCATAGATCTTACAACAGGTACCTACGGTTTAACGTGGTCTTCGAGGCACGGAGGGCTCTCGGTATGAAATTATGGTCACCCACAGACCGACCGCAGCAAGCGCAGCTTAAACTCGATCGATCGATTTATGCGGCTGTTAATTAGCCACGAGCCCCTCTGAACTTAAATTAAAAATGTAAATAACCCCAATACAAAGAAAAAAAACATTAAATAGTAAAAAAAGTAGTATGGAAATATTTCGATCCAAACGAAATTGAATAGGGGAGCTAGCTTCTTTTTGAACTTCATATCTTTAACCTATGATACCTCTGCTGTGAGTTGGTGAGGAGTTGGGTATAGTGCAGCATCAGGTCGAGGTTACAATGGTCTTGCAATATTACTGACGTAATATAATACAAAAAATTGAATCGGTCAGACCTATGGAAGTTGCTCACGTCCTTCACCAACTGTAAAAGAGCTGATGATCTTCAAACGGCTGAACAGATTTTATTGAATCATAGCTAAGAATACTAACGACATTAAAAAAATAATCAAAATCGGTCGACCCGTTTGAGAGGTACGATGTCACAGACGGGTACACAGATACACACGTTAAACTTCTAAAACCCCTCTGCTTTCGTCTGGGGTAAAAAATATTTTACTAAGAAAGAGTTATGGCTCGCATTTTAGACGATGCCGCAATCGCCGTTTGCTCTAAAGAACTAAATTAAACAATATAGTTTGATGACAAGCAATAGCGAAACCAATGCTTATATAAAGTTACAATATTAAATGGAAAAAGAATACGGTCGCGAACATCATAAGCCATCTCGACCTCTAGAGGTCGAGATGGCTTAGTTGGTCTTAGCGCCTGGAGTATCTATCCGGGAGGCGCAGGTTCGAATCCTGTTCGCGACCGTATTCTTTTTCCATTTAATATTGTAACTTTAGAGTTCGCTAAGCATGCGTTAATGCTTTTTCAAAGACATATCTTGAACAATGCTTATATGTTACGCGTTTCTAGATGAGGACCACAACTAATGTTTGGTAGTATTAAATATCTATCAGCTAGATTATTCAACGTTCGAAACACAATGTAATGGTCGAATACTGAAAACGAGAACTATAAAAAGACTATAGATAGCAGGTTATTAAAACAACATTTAATATGCATATTAATGTAAACCTACAACATGTTATTGAATTAACTCAAAACCTAAAAAAAGTTGGTTGAATATATATATGAATCGACTGCACCACTCATGCACACACCTTGTATACCTACTATAACAACTATAGTGAGTAGAGCTATGAAATCTTAAATATCTAAAGTATTTTTTTTTTGGAAAATGTGTACTTTCGTGAGCAGGATTCGAACCTGCGCTTCCCGGATAATACTCCAGGCGCTCTGACCGCTAAGCCATTTCGACCTCATATCTACCTAAAGTTATAAAAAAAAAGATTACTTTAGTGTTTGATAACCTTTAGTCTGTGGAGCAACTTAACCAATAATTTTCTATATACACTTTATTACAATAAAAACTATTTGGTGTGTCTGAAGTTATTTAAATTACAGTGTTATATAAGCTCAATAACGTCCCACACATTCAGACATATATTTTTGGATATTATTTTAGTTGAATTGGCTTATGATATTTATAGGTCTCAAAAGTGCTCTAAACCGGTATTTTACAAATAACACTTTAAAATATCATCTTACTTTATATTGCACTAGGGACATGGTACTTCAGATTCCTAAGCGCTTGTCGACGAACTGTAGAAATTCTGTGCGTTCTCGTCTCTAACAACAGTTGTTGTACAACTTTACCCTTGTTAGGTGTAATAAGACAAAAATGTTACTAGTTTTATAGTCGCTATGAGCGTGTGATTATAGTATATATGAGCGTGTGATATGAAGAAATTAAAAATTGGTATAATTTTTTCGATTATACACACTATAGTTTATAACAGTCATTTGTTAATAAACTATTGTCGCTTTCCTTGCAATTAATCAAGAAAATGTACATATCTGTTTAAAGATTTTATTTCTCATACAGACAGGATAGTCACTTATATGAGAAACAATGTTTTGTAGTAATAATTATCAATAAAATCGTTCGATACAATACACTTTTAGTACAATAGATTACACAATTTCAGTTTTTCAAGCATTTTCTAATAACTTCACATAAAATTGATACCTAATTGCAATTGCAGCCTGTTATAAGAACACTTTGACACTCACAATTTGACTCAAGGGTTTCATTACGATATTTGTTCTGTCTTGTACGTTACTACTTAAATCTGTCTGGTTCTTTGCGGTTCAAATAAAATGAGCAATTGGCAGTGAGAGTACTGTCAACTTAAGTAGCTCCTTTGTGTGAAGTGCCAAAGTGCATTAAAGTTTAACAATGCCACAACTTGTCGTTGTAAAGACTGTAGGTACCGCACCGACTATAGAATACGACAATATATATTATTCTAATTACTGATACTGAAAGGGCGAAGGGAGTTTTTGGGACCTAAAGGAAGATGGAGGGATTTTTTTAGTTAGATGCATTGGTCAGTTGATTGGTGTTGATAATTATAAAAATTGTGTACGCGTGCGTAGCAAACTCACAATGAATATTTTTTTGTGGAAATCATATTTATCCGGGAGGCACAGGTTCAAATCCTGCTCACGATCATATTTTTCTTTTCGCAATAATTCATACTTGACTCTATAAAAAAATAACTTTCATAAAAATAGTTATTATTTTAAAAGTTATGGGTTATGTTTTATTAAAAACAACACGCTGGCCGTGTTAATAAAATCATATTTATTTCAGTTATCAAAACTGGTTTTGGCCTTTGTTATTTCTTGAATTGCTGAAAACTTCCAAAAACACCAAACCAAACTGTTGAGTTCCTGAATTATATTAGTAATATCAGCTGAACCCAGCGCAATCAACAAACCCAACAATACAAACTTACAACACCAGATGAGCCACTATGTTTACGACTTTAAACTCAACTAACAAACGGCTACAGTTGATAAGTCACACAAAAACAAAACTGAACACTTAAAAACGTGTAAACATCAACGTACGTGAAAATTACAACGTATACACACGGCAGGTTGAAATTTATAGCGTGATCGTGTGGTTTAATATTGGGGTCCCGTGTATCACATCCTGTGGGGTGCCTAACTCCGCCTCGCATATATGGAGCCTGTAATTTGCATTTTGAGTAAACGCCGTGCAGTTAAAACTTTCCCTGCTAAAAGCCCCAACGTCTGCCTTGTGCTATATAAACTTCGTCCCAACGATCATTTTGGACTGCGTCTGCTTCAAGACGTAATTTAATAACTCAGTACAGTCAATGTTTTAAATGTTGGGTTACATTGTATGCAACATTTAGTTAAACGACATGCTTTTGTTTTTATGGTGTCTCCATTAATGTCAAGCTTTTGAGTTGAAGACAAGTCTGTCGGTTATATAAGTGTGTCATGTTTAGTCTAAATAAGGGAATCGTAATTAAATGTATATGTAATGTAACGTATCTGTATATATAATACAGATACGTTACATTACATATACATTTAATTATAAATAATGAATAAATTTTATACAAAGCCGACTATGATATTATTTCAGAATTAAACTAATGAGAAAAAATAAGATAATGAAGCTATGCGCACACCTCTAATACGAATGAAAGGACGGTTTTGAACCATGTAGAAGTACTTCGTGCCACTTACCCACTACCTGATCTGCAATTAGTAAAATACATACAGTTAACCACTATTAATTCCAAAAAGTAATAATCTCGCATGCGTGCCTGTTATTTAGCGTACTACGCCCACACAAACTGTATATGTTACAGTATCTCCCAACACAAGAGCTGTTGTTAAGTGGAGGTGTTTCGGCAGACATACTTGTAGCTACCCATATTGTAGGGCGCCCCTGACTTCACAGCGCAATGACCTGCGTGGGGGTAATTAGTGGTGTAAATTTACGCTTTAAGAACTAGGAGCTACCTACATGTTAATTATAATGATACCCTAAATAACGTTTTTTTTTGACATTTGTTTGACATGTTTGTGTATGTTACTTTCATGCGCCGTTGAGGTCTGCCTACGACAAATTCTCTCAATAACATATCTGAGGCGTTGTGTAAGGATTAATTTCAAGAGTTTAGGGTAAGTTTCAATACACAATCTGTTTGACAAGTATGCTGTCCTTATCACCCGTACGTGATAGATTACTTTTGTTTGGAAGGAGGCATAGTACCTATATCTGTAATTGTGATTAATAATTAGAAGAAAACTTTGTGAAACGTCGAATCAAACCATATAACATAAAAATTATATTGTAAAACTGATATCTAGTTATCGCGCTCAAAAGATATATCTCTAAATCTTTTATAACTCGAAACTCTAGAGCTCTATAAAAGTTTTGTAATGTGACCGTGAAATATGTGGAGCTAGAGTCTAACTCTGTCCGGGAAAGTTCCGACCGCGTCTGTCCCGGATGCCGCTGTCACGAGTCACAAGACGCAATCATTATTGCTTCAATAAGTTCAATTCTGTTTGGAATACATACACACTCTACTTCCGGACTTCTGTAACGTGTACGGAGAGCTGGCCTGTTTATTATTATTGGATTTTCTTTACTTTATTGGTGCTGTAGTTTTTACGATGTCACCAGTCGTTAGCACTATAAAATGTTTGTTCCTCGTTCAGTGGACCGTTACCTGTCGCTTTGTCTTAACAACCTAAGTTACAAGACTTTGATGTGGGTATGACAGTTTTATATAGATACGCGCTTAACTTGCCTACTACTCGTGTCAACTGGAGCTTAGATCCATCGGAACTTGTTAAAGCATTACGAGAATAGATTCCAGTCTTGTATTTTATTTGATTAAAACCCACATTAAACGCGTACTTATTCAAAAAGCCTATTATAAGACCAAAGACTACGTTGCTGATAGGGATGTTTGGCTATAACACCTTCTGCACATGTGGCTTCCTTGGCTACTCACTGTCAATGTACGTTTCTATCACAATTTTAATGAAATTTTTGCTTTGTTTTTTGCATAATATACCTCTTTCAATCTTTGTTTTCTTTTTTGTTTTTACCTTTTGTTAAACTTACTTTGACGGATATTATGCATTGTTTTATATAACTTCTTTAGCTTCAACATTTTGTAAATGTGAGAACGCCGTAAACTTGTCAAATGCGCTATTCATTTAATAAGGCTTATGTAATTATCTTTTATATTAGTGACTGCATCCAAGATTACGTTGTTCTTATATCCAGCCCAAAATTGTATCTACAGAAATTGTAAAAGATATACAGTTTAAAAGAGTAACCATGGAGTTTCTTGCCGGTTCTTCTCCATAGGAAGCGACTTTTTGGAACCGTGCACGTAAATTCTGACTTTTCATAAGTGCCTTTGTATGGTTTATATGAAATAAAAACCTTTGACTTTGACTTTGATTATTTCTATGGTATATTATGTAGGTATAAGTACCTATTTGTTACAGAAATACAATTTCAAATAAATTTACTGACGACAATATAAATCTTTTAAATTCGACAGTTACCCACATTGAATAACCTAATATTTTGCATTTCCCTTGTACGTCAGCATATCCCAGTGACCGGAATAAAAGTCATTTTTCCTCATCCCAAATGTCACACGAGTGGAAACATGGGTCAACACTAGTACCCACATGACGCAGCATCCGAACTTTTTACCCTTAACTGAAACATAACCCACAATTGTTCAACTGAAGTTTTAGAAAACTGAGGAATCAATCTGCTTTATTTCTAATTATGTAATTTTATTAAACAGTACTATTTCGGAAAATTATTTAAGCTTTTATCCCAGAAATTGGGAGTCGATGTAACTATTGAACATGTATTTAGACTTCTAACATAAGACATCTCAATATAAACAAACACTGTCAGTAACGGTAATTTTAGAAACCACGTACAACCATAACGCCAAACGATTAAGAGATAACAATAGTAAGTAGGCGGTGACAGCTTGCAATCCTCTCGCATACCTACTAACATTATACTGACCCTTTTCCCTTAATTGACTCCTATACCGGGCAAGGGAAGTTAACAGTTCATACCCTCTATATTTTTCTTTAATTTGTTCAACAGAACTTTAATTAAAATCATTCTTATTATATTTTTTCACTATCAAAATCAAAAATATCTTTATTCAAATTAGATCATTAGAAATGGTACTTTTTGAACGTCATACATAACAATAAGACAGTCCCCCAAAACGCCCACCCTTCACCGCTTCCTAGTGCTTCACTGGAGAGAAGAAGCGGCGCAACAAACTCCCCAGCTACACGTCTCTGTCTGTCAAGTTACAAATTAAACAACAAATATATATATATATACGAGTATATACATTTTTAGATCCTAACCCAAAATATTTTATAACTCGAAACTCGTAGAATGTTCCTTACACGTAATTCATAATTATTCCATGATTATTAATCTAATAACCAAACTGATGGTGATCAATATCCGTAGCTTTATATACCTCTGGTTCTAATTTATATTAATAGGAAACCAAAACCAATCAAGTGGGCTCAACGTCCTATATGAAGGACGTAAATGCGTTATAATGTCCAATCTGTCCTTAGGATTGAGAGTAAATTTTACGTCAAGTCCATTCCAAGTGTCCCCGACGATTTTTTATTATTGGCTGAACGAATTTAGTATCTGGGGAGATATAAAAGGAAATGAAGCTAAGCCCTTCGGAAATCTCAGAAATTGGTCTTTTTCTCAGAGTGCGTATGAGGACAATGGTACGACTCGGATCCAATGAAACAGAGTTACTTTCTTTACTCTAGGGAACAGTTTTTACGATCGACTGCGAGATTTACGCTTCAATAGCATTTCGAATACTTGAATATTTTAATAAGTTAATAATACCTTTTTCTGGGCGAAGAATAATGGTTTCCTTTTCATTAATAAGGAAACGATTGGCATTTTTCACAACCGTTTTTTTAACGGCCCTACTTATCACGATGCCTTTGAAGATGAAAGGTTATTCATATTGTTTAAATAAAAATATGCTAACAGGCAGTTCGATTCCGCTGAGAATTAGTAACGAGTGTTAGAAAGCTCTTCAGCCAGTAAATTTTAGTGAAATTCGTCTCCAACGAAGCTTGACACAGGACTGCGCGCAGGTATTAACACAAGTATAAGTATAGTTGATCGCACCCGCGGGTCCCATTGCAAGTTTACTGGTCGTAGTGGGGCTTCTAATGAAGCGACAGCCGAGATGGAACTCAAACAACAACCACCGTCAGAATGAAGCCTTTAAAAGGGAAACACGTAATTGCGTACTTTAAAAAATAAATTACAGCACATTTCTCTCTTGGCAAAACAACGAAATAAAATTGAGTCTATATTTAGCTCAGAACAACAAATTAACTCATACGTGATAGTATCGTACTGCTGACCCATTTAACCCTTTCATTGTTCGAATTAAACGCTGTTAATAAACTGACAATACGGGTAAACACAATCTGCTACATCAAGCCCAACTTCGCCGACTTCGGAGCCACCGCCCAAAGTCTCTGTTGGAAACAGTGGCTCTATATATTTTGCGGCATATTAGAAACTGGCGCTCACCTATGCTAAAATATGGAAGTTTACGCCGCGAACACGCTCGGTTAATTGTAAAATTTGGAGTTTGATAACTTCACCCCAAACTTTTACATTGCCGGGTTGAATATAGTGCGGCAGGCAAAGTTTTGACAATAACTGGTCACTTCTGTGTATGCAGCGAAATCTGCGACTTTTCTCCTCGTTAAATATAAACTTATAATTTATTTAAGAGAAATGTAGCGGGAACTCGGACACGGTTTCTGACGCATGAATCTTAATTTACAAAAACTAAGCTCGTATTTTAGAACTGATGTTAGGTAAACAGCTTTATTACATTTAATATCAAAATATACGCAATATACATATTTTTACTCAAAATGTTAGAAGATTTTCGAGGGCTTCAATTTATCTTCAGTAGCAGAGAAAACTCTCTAAGAATCTTAAATAATGAAACCTGATAGCTGAAATTCCACTAAAGCCGCGATTTTGAGTCTGAAGAACCTTTCCAATTAGTTATTAATATAACCTTTACAAATTATAACATAATTACTTTCATGAAATTATTATTTACTTTGATATTTGTATTGTTAAAATTCCTTTTAATTTATTAAAAAACATCTCAATGCTACGGTAATTAAATTCTAAAAGGTCTTTCAGTGGTCAGCCATTGACATAGACTTACAGTAACAGGATTTGGGATTCCGTACATACACATAAGTATTACAAGATGGGACCATCTATTTCACCGTTTAAGTGTGAAATATAGGTACCTGAGTATATGGGTGGGCTAAAACCGAAAGGTAGCTCCAATCGAACAGTTCATACCCTCATTTGCGCAATCTATATAGGTCGTATCATACATCAGCGTGGCAGATTGTGGCGACATCGATCAGCATAGTTTGCTTGCAAATTTGGCAGCTGCTAACCAAACGGGATTATGTGATATCAGTGTGCGCGAGGATTCGGCTGTAATCTGATTTATGTACCATATGTTATGCAGTACATATAGCAATAGGTACGTACCCATTATAAACATGCGAGGATCACCACAAATCAATTCAGAAGACAAGTCCAAATGATCGTTCAATACGATAAATCCATAAAATATATCATTTAAGATCATATAATTTCAAATGTCCTCATAAAGCTATTGCCGCCGGCAATTATGGACCGTACGGCTTTTTTTGTCCGATTTTTACATACATACATACATACAATCACGCCTGTTTCCCATAGGGGTAGGCAGAGACTATCGATTTCCATTTGCTACGATTCTGACACACCTCTTTCGCTTCATCTATGCTCATTAATCTCTTCATACATGCTCGCCGATTTAGGTGGCTCCTGACCCGTCCTTTTTTGAGAACGTCCGCAATTTTTATATTTATTATTCTTTGAAACGTATTTCGGTTCTAATACCTACCTACGTAGGTATTTTATATAATTATGAAAGAAAACTTTTTGCTTGTTTTACTATTTAAATTAAAATATATTAGCCAACATAAATGTCGTATTTCCGGGTCAAATGGGCCTCCTAGGACGTAACCTTTCCATATAGAGTGTACACAGAGATGACTAATAGGTGGTAGGGGATGGACAGCGTTCACCGGCAATAACGTCAGAGAATCACAAAACCAACATAATAATAAAGGCATAGTGTTTCAAACAATAAGTGGTTATTATTATAACGTAGGATAGTAGTTACATGTTGTATTCCTGCTAAAAATATACGTTCGTCACAAATAATCGTGCGCCATATAGGAGTATCCTCCAATAATGGACAATTCCGAAATTATCAGATATATCGGATATCGTAAATTTTATTTATGTAATTTGAACAGTTCGACTATTTCATGCAAATAATTACAATCGATATACTCGTAGATCCTTTTAAGTAACGATTTCTTCAATCACATAATTTTGCTGTTTTTATCGGATTATACCTAGATATGTACCACAATCACAATGTTTAAGGGCAAGGTGTTTTACACACTACAGTGCCTACATAATAAGAATGGTACCTAATGAAGACAAGTTTAGGGATACGACTTAAATTCCATCCTTACTTAGTATATTCATGATGTAACTATAATGCCCGCATTGTATCGCGAACTTTCTGTGAAAAGTTTGACAGATTTAATATCAAGAAATATAACCGTATTTTATGTATTCCCTTTATATATGGTGTCTTTAGCCTAAACCTCACTACAATCAATACGAAGCACAAACGAAACTATAAAACACATTAAAACCAGAAATTATATCTTAACAAATAAAATATGACGTCTCTCCAAATAGCAAAGTTTGCAGTGGCGAAACATTTCTGCACTTAGTAAGCAGCTCTTCTCAACGTCGGCAACAAAGCAAGATTAATTACTTACTTCATCACAAATTCTTGTGAAGTGTTGGTTTTCACACTCGCGAGAACCAACAGTTTTCAAGAGTTTTCTGCGGTTTGATCTATGTACGGACTGTGTTATGTGGCGGTTGCTTTGTATTGAACACGGTATTGATAAAGCGGAGCTTGCTTTGTAATTAAAGTTGTTTTACTGCTAAGAAAATAACGTTTTAAATTCTTTCGTTTGCAATTTGATAACTGTAATTTTGTAGACTGTGTATTTTTATGCTTTTAAAATAACCTCGTTGGTCTAGTGGTCCCAAGCGCGACAGCTGAGCATGAGGTCTCGGGTTCAATTCCCGGGTCGGGCAAAGTGTTATTGAGTTTTTCTATAAAATTCTCAGTAGCAGCTTGAGATTGGAGTTGTGCCCGGTCACCACCTATTACATGGGACTTAATAACAGCATTGGTGAAATGTGGGTGTACAACTGTGTACACCTCTGCCTACCCCTTAAATAATACAGGAACTACAGGCGTGATGCTATGCTACGTAGGTATATATTTAAAATAGCGGCGGGAAATTATTGAATAAGATAATGATATCTAGAATAATAACTGTAGACTTATTAATAGTTCAGATTTACACATTCATATTGTATAGTCACTTAACGGAGTTCCTAAGTAATTGACATTATTAAAAATATTATTGTGTCTTACCGTCTACTTTTTTCTAAGATGATATGAGTAACTTTCTATCTAAAGTTTTTTGTTTTTGTACTTTGTTTATATCTTTCACTAGCTGTGCCCCCGGCTTCGCCCGCGTATTGAAATACTGAAAAATTAAGTTACTGAAATAAAATATAGTCTATGTTTCTTCTGGATACAGAAGCTTTCTAATTATGAAAGAATCACTAAAATAGGTACAATAGTTTGAGAGTTTATCTATTATAAACACTCGATTATATACCTGCTAGTATCAAACCTATTAGTTTTAATTTACATTATTATTTCTTTATGAAATTTTCCATAATATACCTATACCTTTGTAAAATGTGAGCATCATGTGGATATTAATGTTAGTTTTAATCCCATAATACATACATACTGCCTATTGTCAGGCATTACGAGTTTGTCATGCTCGCTAAAATGTCCTGCTGATGGTGGCGTCGTACATCGGGTCGTCGACTTCCCTACAAAATGGTTGAGCTAAGCGAGGCTGATGTGCGCGTCATGCTCGTGAACGGGTGCTGTCTGTCGGCACTGGTCGGCTCCTAACTGCCTTAGCAATCATTTTAAAAGGCTATATATGTTTACTTTCCTTTCTTATTTTGCTCATTAACCTGCATTATTCTCACATTACCTTATTTATTGTTAAACCAATTTATTTTAATAAGAGTGTCTATGGAGTTTCTTGCCGGCTCTTCTCCATAAGATCAACGCCTTGGAACCGTGCCCCTAGTTTTGACTTTTCATAAGTGCCTGTAATATGTCAACTATGCAGCGATGCTCAACATAACTGCAAATCTTAATATGTATTTTATTGTGTACTTCATTATTGGCGTAATGTTAAGATATTTATAAATGTAAATCTCCATGTAAGCTGTGAAGTTACCCTAAATAAATAAATAAATAAATATGTTTTATTTGAAATAAAAATATTTGAATTGAATTGAATTGAATCAAACAAATCTTTCATCTTTATAATATTAGTATTGATAAAAAAAAAAAGTTTACGTTAGATCATTAGCTATTAATTTTTCTTTCAGTGTCATACTGATCAAAGACTTATATATGTAAGGAATTAAACGGAGATATTTTATGTAACTAATATTTAAGCATGACTTTAAACTAAGCAAATTATAAATTGACTCTTAGCGGTTCCGTTTATATCTGAGCGTACCTGGCGTAGCGGTGTCATCAGCTACGTCGTAGCAACCGCGTAGACCTTTGTTCATACGAGAAGTGGGTTACTTAAGAGGCGATTAAGGGATTATTTCACCTGAATAAGCAGTACTTACCTTTACATTAGAAGGTAGTGTATATTTATATTCTAATTTAGTTCCTGTACATAATTTAATTTATTTCTGAAACCATTTTGTTGTACGTGCATAATATTTGTACTATATTCTTATCATAATTATATGTATAGATAAATCTCTGAGGCTCGTGGATAAGTAACAGCCGCATAGTTTGAACGATAGTTACCAAGGTGGATGGGTGACCATCACTTCCACACACATTCCATTCACATCCCGGCTGTCAAATTAAGATCTATGACAGCCGTTACGGGTAGTTAGAGGCCTGAAAGTCTGACAACCAGTCATACCACGAGATATCGTGTTACCCAGTTACTGGGTTGTGTAGGTCAGATAGAGAGCCGCTCCATGTAAAATATTGGTATTAAGCTGCATCCGGTTTGACTGGAAGCTGACCCCAATGTAATTGGGAAAAAGCTAGGCAGATTGCAGATTGATTGTGTAGATAAATCTTTAAAACGCATTAACGCACGCGCAGCGAAATCTAAAGTTATAAATTTATATAAATACAAAAATACAGTGAGCAGGATTCGAACCTGCGCTTCTCGGATAAATACTCCATGCTCATTCTTATATTTCTAAAAATAACACTCTCCTAAACATAAATCATTCAAAATTTAGCAATTTCTATGTTCATATAACTTTTGTGTCATCGGTAAATTCCACGTAAGTAGGTATAGTTGTACTCACGTGCTGTTACGCTCAATAAATGTATGTATGCTCTTTAAAAAGCAATTTCTAGACCTTACAATATTAGCAATATTTATTGACAAAACATTTCAATATTTCCACTGTCTTCACTAAACCGTTGTTTGTGAATTATTAAAAGTATTACTTCGCACGTGTAAACTGTTTTAAATATACATAAGACATGCGTTGATAAATTATGTAAGTCAAATCGCCGATCGTTTCCCTGCAGCCCGTGAACATTATTTATGGTGGGCACTCCGTACTGCCTACAGATTTACATGTTTGATCGTAATAAATATATGTATAAAAATACACTCGAAAACATAACCCTCCTTCTGAAGCTGTTGATAAAAAAGTTATGAATATATATTTATTTAATATACACAATTGGAACGGCTTTCGCCAATTACACCAATTGGATTAAAAAAACTTACAGGCTTTGTTCGAAAATGTATAGCGCACAGTTGGTATCTTCTTGTCACTCTTGTTGTAGCTGCGTCAGTAAATGATGGTCCCATTTTGCATTCGATATAGTTTCCTTAAGTTCACTATAATATGGATTATGATTTAATAAATTAAATTGAAAAATACACAGATAATTTTAAGTATGTCATGTCATATATAACTAACTATATACGTATATGTAGTTATTTAAGTAGTATATGATTTAAATTATATAAGTAGGTATATATTACAAAAAAAAATGCGTATTTATGTATGGTATATAATTTCTGCACTCTTCCTATTTTTTATGGGATAGGGGGCAACCGAGCAGACAGCTCGCCTGATGGTAAGCGATTACCGCCGCCCATGGACACCCGCAATCCCAGAGGAGTCGCATGTGCGTTGCCGGCCTTTTAAAGGGTTTGGGCCTCCGTTACCCTCACTCACTCGGCGAAACACAACGCAAGCGTTGTTTCACGCCGGTTTTCTCTGAGGCCGTGGTATCACTCCGGTCGAGCTGACCCATTCGTGCCGAAGCATGGCTCTCCCACGGTATTTCTTCTATTCGTGTTTTACACTTGACTCGATCCTCATATTTGCTTCTCTTCTCTCTATCATTCGAGGGTTTACTGTTAAAAAACTCATAAATGGATTAAGCTCGCCTTTGTCCATCCCTTTTCACTACAATAATTTGTAAAATATATCGTGTGTGTACAATAAATAATATAATAAACTTTTTCCATATATAAGATAACACAGCATAACGCGGATACTGACGAAAGGATTTGGCAGATGCGTGCTACTTACTTAGTAGTTGCTGATGATGAAGTGATGATGAAGCACATATTGGTGGTGATAAGGCAAGAGGCAGAATTCCAATCTTATATTGTTCCAATCTATAGTTGGGTGATATGGTCCCTAAGCGACAAAACCCATCAAATAAAAAATAAAAATAAACTATTGTTATAAATATAACCAAAATTTCGTGTCGTAACTAACCTATTTGAGAATACCTTATTATGTTTAGTTATCGACATTATGTTAATTACAATAATCACATAATTGCAACAGGTATAAAAATAAAAATCTTTTTTATCCTTTTTCCGGCCTTAGCTGTCCAGCAACATAATGATAAATTAGTCCGTATAGCACCATACACATATGGTGACGTCACAAACCCTGTTCAGGTCAAGTGGCGCTCATTAAGAACCGGAGCCTAATGATGCACTGGCTTGTTAGCCGTCTTGTCGCGGCGCCTTCGTGCACAAAAAACCGGTCAAGTACGAACCGGTCATCGTGTAATTAGTGACGTGTATCCCCCCTTTATAACTGATTGGAGCTGAGAAAGATGAAGGGAAACTGCAGCAGCAGATACTAAAAATGTTTTTGCTTTGTAGGTGCCTTTTGTATTTGAACTGAAATGAAACTTGAACATGATGTTGGAGATTTTGTCTTCAATTAGTTTGAGTTTTCGTTTTCTTTATATACCAAAATATTTTTTATTAAAGTAAAACTTACATCACTTAAACATTTTGAGTGTCTACAAGACGAGAAAAAGTTTTGAATAGATTTTGAATGCACAAAAATGTAAACCTAGATATAATATGTATTGATAAAATAATGATTTGCTTTACTTTGTATGAAAATTTAGTTATCATATGAATAAAAAAGATCAAACGCAACTGATTACACAATTTTCTTATTTGTTATAATGTAGTTGTAAATCATCCGAGGATTTCTCAATAGAAAAATGCAAGGAACACTTTGCCCCACCCACATTAGTTATTATTCTGAGGGCAAAACTAACTTTCAATTGCAATAGCTATAATTCTGACAATCTGACAGTATACGTCATTGCGTCGATCATAATAATCAGAGAGGTGGTGTAGGATTTTTTACTTCTTAGAGCAATGGCATAATGTATGCCAAATTCAAATGTATTGTCGTTGTATGTCTGTTCCACAATTACCCCACAGGATCTCACGGTAGGTGCTACACTAATGATACATTCTGTTCTTTACCATAATGGACGTATTAAAATATATAAACACGTATTCAATCGTGGCGTCATTACGATACATCATTATCCTTCACACCCTTTTCGTGACTCTTTGGATCGTTAGCTTACAAAATATATTTAAACGCGCCGCCTGTAGAAGCTTTATTGTGTTGAACAAAATGACAACAATTCTCAAGGAAGACACACTTTACGTGAGAGCATACAATGTTTACTCCGGTAACGGCACCACCGTTTGGCGGCTTCTACAATTGAATTCTGTATACAATGTTTATTTGCATTGGCTTCATATGAGTATCTACTACTTGTTATGAAGGCGGAATATTAGCTCAATTTTGGTAAACATAATTATCGTTTAGTGTTGTATTAGGTGGTTCTGTAGGCGCATTCGATAAAGTTAAGGCCATTGACATTTTAGCTAAAGACACATTTTAACTAATATGGACTATCACTCTAAAATTTGAAGCACAAAGGTTCCATTATACGCTATTATATTTAGATGCGAATCTTAGTTTAATTACGCAAACTTAAGATATTTTCGAGACCCCAGACAGAACAAGGTTTCTTTAACGTCCCCGTTATTTTGATATAAGCTGACAACGTAATGAAAACCCAATTAATTGCTAAGAACCGGCAATAAATGAGGATTGAAGAAGTAGAATGCTATTAGGCTAATACAGCAGAAATCCGCATTCGGGCCGCAATGGGCCATTTAGCCAACGCTGGCTTTACAAAACATTGCCCCGTAAGCCGCAGCCAAAATAACGTTTATTAGGAAAAATGTGTTTACCCAGAGCGCGTAACGCATGCTTATTTAAATACACGTCATGACGATTACAGCGTAAGTCGTTACTTAGATTTGCTTTTTGTTCGCTTGATGATAAGGTGGGCTCTGACGACGGATTTACTTGTGTTTACTCATTTGAGTTGGCGACATTTTAAATAATAGGTATGGTTTTAATATTATTTGTATATAACGATTATGTGCCGTTTTTTATGTACAAAATATACGTCTTAATGTGGTAATTTTGGGATTTGCAAACTAAATTTTTCTGGTGCTTACGTAATTCATTCCATGTTCTGAAAGCAACTTCACACTACCCCGGAAACATTTACTTTAGCAGTATATATTTCCGGATATCTTGATGCTTGGTAGAAAAGAAAGAAAGAAAAAATAACACTCTTTTTGGTTTATTATTATAAGCATACAGCAGGGCACAACTGTCATCCCTAAAATATCTATCTGAAACAAAAATGTATTTTCATTATATAATATATATTTCTGTTGAGTAAACTAAGACACACTTTCTAAATTTAGTATATTTTTATTACGCATTAATGCATGCAAAGCGAATACTGAAGTTATATTTTTTTTGTGGTACCTAAAGTCATAGTTTCAAATCCTATTCGCGGTCCATATTATTCTTACCACAAAATATTATAACTGAAATTTCTTAGATTTAATTAACATAAAGGTAGGTATTATATTCTAATTGAGTATTCATTTTGTTACTATTTAAATATAATTAGACGTCTCGTTTCGCTCATGTTATGTTAGTCCGTAATTAGCAATTTTCGAGGACTATATTGTGTGCTGTATATTAAATACTGTTTATATTATGCTTTGGGTAAACCTGTGGGTGAATAAATCATCATCACCCCCTTATCACCATCATACCCTAATCCCAATCTAATTAGGGTCGGCGCAGCATATCTTTTTCTTCCATACATCTTCAGCCGTCATCTCGCTAGTCACTGCTTTCCTAGCCATATCGTCTTTCACACAATCCATCCATCATTTCCTCTACTCGTGTAGCCATCTAAATTCATACTTCACTCGTCAGATGATTCTTATTACGTGTCCATACCATGACAAACGATTGCTATACACAACTTTGCGGTCACCGGCGTAACTCTCAGACTTCCTCTTACATACTCATTTCTAATTCTATCCATCTGCGTCACACCACATTTCACTCTTAACATTCTCATCTCAGATGTATGCAGTAGCTTTTCATTCTTCCCTTTTATGGGCCAACATTCCGACGGCAGGATTGATAACTGTCTTATAGATCTTCCCTTTATGTTTAAGGGGAATTCGGGGGTCACCAGTAGTTCTCGTGACCTGCCGCTATTTCATCCACCCTGTGTTAATTCTATGCTTACCGATTCGGTCTATTTCGTCATCGGTTTGTACTAGTGAACCTTGATGTGCGGCCGGATCGTGTTACGTAACTCGACCGTTCGCCTTCACGACTCATTGTTGCTTCCGTATTAGGCAAGAATGCAGATTTCAATCGATATATGCTGATGTTTACTTAACGATCCTTGACTTTCAATGTGTATACCTTGTCTTGTCTCTTCAAGACACGATACGGGCCTTCTTAGGTCGGCGTCAGCGATCGGCGGTAAGCATCGATGCGAATGAATACGTGCGAACATACATGTAGCTCGTCGTGTATAAACATGGCACGGCGATCGGTGTTTCGGCACACGGATTGCATTTTCTTTATTGCGTTGATAATGTTGTCATTAAAGTGTGACTTTATGATGTATGATGATGTTTCACCACACATTTCACCGGGTAGGCGTAGTGGTCTTCCATATAATGCCTCTGCTGATGACACATCGGTGTTTTCTTTTATCGTGGCACGCAGTCCCAATAATACGGTGGGCAATTCATAAGTCCAGCTTGAGCTTGAGTTGAGCAGTCGAGCCGTTAATGCCGTTTTGAATGACCGATGCCATCTCTCAACCATTCCGTTTGCTTGTTGGTGGAAGCAGTAGTGCGAGTCTTTTCAATGCCCATTCGACTCATCAAAGTTTTGAATAAATGGGACTCGAACTGTCTTCCTTGATCGCTTGTTATTCTTTCTGGGCATCCAAATCGCACTATCCACCCTTCATAAATGACCGTTGCGATAGTATTGGCTTCAATGTTGCTGACATGAAAGGCCTCGGGCCATTTCGTAGCGTTCTGTCAATAATGGTCACACAATACCGATTCCCTTCCGCTATTGGTAGTGGTCCGACGATGTCTATATGTATATGTGACAGTCGATCAGCCGTTTGGAACTCTTCTATAGGCGATACTGTACCTTGGTCCGTTGGCAGATGAGGCAGCATTTGATCCAGATACTGATGTCCTTGTTCAGACTCGGCCAGAAAAAACGTTGCGTTATCATTTTTCTGGTCGCTCGCGTGCCAGGATGACTCAGGTCGTGCATTGCATCGAAAGCTTTTCTTCGCAGCTCAGGTGGCAAGTATGGTCGTACGTTACCGGTTGATGTTTCGCACAGTATTGAGCTGTTTGCATTCAGTGGAAGTAGACGCTCAAATCGCAACGTTTCGTTTCTTATAACGTCACTCAGTTGTTTTTCACTATGTTGTAAGCTTGCTAGCTCGTTGTAGTCTATAGGTGAAGGACTGGAAATCGCTTCTATTCTTGAAAGTGCATCCGCCACAACATTGTTTTTCCCGTCAATATGGCATATCTTCATAGTGAACTGGCTTATGTAGTGCAAGTATCTTGTGCGAAGCGGTGTTTCTGTCTTACTATTTTGTCGCAGTAGGTGTTAATTTTAGTTATTTCTCTGCCTTCGAACATGCGACGGAAGTGTCGAATTTCCAAGTAGATTGCCAGTAGTTCTCGCTCAAATGTGCTATATTTCTGCTGTGCTTCTGTTAACTTCTTCGAAAAGAAATCGAGTGGTCTCCAGCTATCAAAACACGTTGCTGTAGTGCTGCTCCGACACAGGTGTTTGAAGCGTCACACATTAGTGACAATGGAGCATGAACTGAAGGGTGTGTTAGGGTTACGGCATCCTTGATGCTTTTTTTACAAGCTTCAAAGGCTTTTATATCTTCGTCAGTTAACGCCACTTTTGTTTTGTCGTTCTTTTTGCATGTTAAAGATATTTGTACAACTTTTCTTGAGCGTGTGCAGCGCGTGGAATGTTTTCTTTATAAAAGTTTATTATGCCGAGAAATCTTCGTAGTTCTTGAATTGTAGTAGGTTCGGGATAATTGGATATCGTCTTCACGCGATCTTCTGTAGGTTGGATACCGTCTTCAGTTAACGCGTAGCCCAGAAATTCTAGTTGTTTTTTCCCAAAAACGCATTTCGATACATTTATTCTTAAACCATGATCTTGGAGTCTCTTGAAAAGGTCTTCTAGGTGTCTTCTGTGGGTTTCTTTGTCTGGTGACGCTACGAGCAAATCGTCAACGAATGGAAAAACGTGTTCCATATAACCGAGAACGTTATTGATGTGCCGTTGAAAAGTTTGACCGGCGTTGCATAGTCCAAAGCACATTCGAGGGAACTCAAAAATCGGCGTGATGACTGCTGTCTTCTCAATGTCTTCTTCTCTTATATTTAATTGGTTGTAGGCTTTCCTCAAGTCGATCTTTGTGAAGATTTTTATCCCCTCTAGACGGTACGTGAAATCTCGGAGTCGTGGGATTGGATATCGATCCGGTTTAGTTACGGCGTTCAATCGTCGGTAATCGCCGCATGGCCTGTATTCACCGCTCTTCTTCTGTACGAGGTGTAGTGGGCTCGCCCATGGTGATTTTGATGGCCGACATATTCCTTGCTCAAGCATGACTTGAAACTCCTTCTTCGCTGCTTGGTATTTATGTGGTGGCAACGGTCGTGCTTTACTGTACACCGGTAGTCCGTGCGTTACGATATGATGTTCAACTTCGTTGTTCTTCACATTGTTAAAATTGGAGGAAGTTATTTCTGCGTACTGCTGAAGAAGATTGTGGTACGGGTCGGTGAGGTTGATCGTAAGCACAGTGGGGGTAGTTACGCAACTTGAAACACAACCATCAATAGTAAGTCCCGTCTTCTTATCGACCAGTTTTCTGGCACGTAGATCGATAAGGAGGTTGTGATAACGCAAGAAATCTGCGCCCAGGATTGGTCGTTTCACAGCAGCGACAATGAACTGCCATGACAAGGGGCGGCGCAGGCCGAGGTTCAGTTCTAGCTTCTTCTCGCCGTATGTGTGTATCGGGGTGCCGTTAGCTGCATACAACACCTCTTCGGCTCGTTTCATTCCTTTCTTGTAGGGGATCACCGATGCATTCGCTCCGGTGTCCACTAGAAATCGCAGGTGATGTTGGTAGTCGCAAACATGTAGACGGTATAGTGATATGTCGTTAACCTCGGACCCCGTCGCAGCCAAGGTAGCGATTAGTTTTCCTGACGCCTGAACTTGCACAGAGATCTGCAGTTGCGTGCTTCTTTACCGAATCGAGCGTGGTAAAAACAAACATCGTCTGACGACTGTTGGTATGTGCTCGACGGTCGTCCTCGGGATCGTGAACGTGAAAGTGAGCGAGGTCTGTATGTAAAACGCCGTCCTCTGGATCTATCTGTCTTGATTCCTGCAATCTCTCGTATAAGTTGCATGATAGCTTCTTTTAGGTCTGGCTCGTGGTGATCAGCGGACTGACGTGAAGTTGACGGCTGTTGATGTTGTTGGCATGCACATATCGAGTTTATTTCTATAGTTTGCTCGTGCATCTTATCGGCCATAGTGAAGCCTCTCCGTTTATAGACAAAACAGCTCGCGTAGAGGTGGGCAGGTGTCTCATCCACAATAATTTCAGGGTGGAGTCTGGCATCTTGTCACGAGCTGGCTCTCTCATGCTTCGTAAAAGCTGGGACGGCTTCTGATCGCCTAACTCCATCTTATCAAGCAGTTTTTGAAGTTGCTTGGTCTCCGACTCTTCATACACGGACAATAATATCTTCTTAGCCTCGTCGTATCGCCCAGAGCGTGACTTCGACATGATGATGTCACTGATCTGCTCGACGTCCGTCTTTTCTAGGTGAGCTACCAGAAGGCTAAACTTGGCTTCATCACTGGGCTTCTGCGGGTTGACAACAGTCTCAAATTGAGCAAACCAGAGGAGTGGTTTGTCGCACCAAAACGTTGGTATGCGGCACTTGAGTGAGATGGTCGCTACTTCTTCGTTGGCAGTCATTGCGATGAGTAAATAATCACGTCGGGGTCACCAATTTACCAAGTGAGTCTTGGTAGATAAATAAGACACTGTATTAGGATTGGATATTTTAATATTTATTTACACTAACTATATCTAAAAAATCAGTACTGGACTAAGTGGTAGCTGAACCCGTACATAAATTCAATCCACCAATCGTAGACAAGCTCGCCGAATACTCACGAGTACTCACAACACAGCAAATAATCCTAAGAGCTTTACGTCATTTAAATACAGCGCGCGGCGGCATGGAGTCAGTCGTATGATGCAACTGCTACAGTATCATATTAAATAAAAAATATAACCTTTTTGTTTTTGTAATCATGAATACGTCGTTATTGCTTTATAATATTTTTTTATCAAAATTCCATGTTTTTATTGTTATTTATAAAATGTAAGCAATTAGTATACAAAATTGTTATGAATGGCTAATTAGAACGCGAAGTCGTGTCGAAGAGATTAGTAACTCCTACGTTTAGCAAAACGAATTAATAAAGGTTTGTTTTTCAATGTCCCTTCCTAAGCATTGCTAGCAAACGTGCCTTAATCAGATTTCAAGATTTAATAATTAATTCGAACACTGACAACTTCAAGAGGTTTCGGAAATTCCTTAATTGGTTTAATTTATACTTAAGTCATTCATCACATCTCGAATCCAAAACAACGTTTATTAGTTAAAGGTGGGCGAAGGGAAAGTAATTAATTAACAAACTTTTAGTGAGACTTTATATCGAGAGGTTTCCTATCAATTTGTCTTGCTGGTGGTGTGCTAAAGCAGATTTCCACCGGATCACTCAATTGTGCCAACTTTAAATAACTTTTATCAACAGGTAACAATTACGTTGTTAAGCCCTTAGAGAGTTTAAAATGAATTGATCCCTTGCTTCCCACTTTTGTTTGGAATTGATTCGAAATTTGATACTACCTACAAAGAAGGCTAAAATCTTAGCTGAAGAATTTATTGGAGTAGAGAGTTGTCCACTCCAACTCTAACTCTTCAACTGCATAGCCATATGTTTGTAAGTGGCAAATCTAGTTTATTTACATAGCACTATTTTTTTTTTTGGTGGCGAATTAGAGTTCATTAGCTTCTCACATGAATTTTAACATGGCATTTTGTTTTACTAAAATCATATAATCAAACAAAGTCTGATCTATATTTGACTTTAGCTTCGGTCACATAGAGTGATTGTTAAATCAGAATATCTTGCTGTCTCCCCTGCCTGGCAAATACAGAGCTAGTTTTGCAAGAGGGTCAAAGAAATGGAGTAGTACCAGAAATATAAGAAGAGGAAGCAAACAGGAAACGATTATTTACGTAGATAACAATTTAATGTGTCATCAATCAATTACATTTAGTATCTAAATACCATTCACTAATCTATATCTAATGTTATAGACAGATATGTGGTAGGTAAATTTTGATTGATGCCAGACAGGTGTGAAATTATAATATTATTCTCGACAGGATTTGCTTACGAATTCCGGGAACATTAACTAATGAGATTCGTGTATAATTAAAGAAGAGTATTAATATGCAGGTGTATATTTCCTATGGAGTGTTTGGTAACGGTAGATGCCAATTAATATACTCAAAGGTGATTTGTGGTGGCTTAATGTTACAGTTTGAATATGTATATAGTACAGAGTTGTATTGTTTGTCAATATTGCCTATTTATCAATATAGATTAACAAAAATATTAATGAATAGGCATCTGCTTTTGATGAATTTCTTTTAGAAATCAGAGAAGACTGACTGAATACTTTAGTTTTAGACAGGAAAATGAGGGGGTAAAATTATCACCCATCCACAGACCTACCGTGGCAAGCACAGCTAACTCGAGCAATTGATCAGTCCGGCTGTTACTTAGCCAAAAACCGCTAGTAAATTTTTAAGTAATGTATATAAGAATATATTTTAAGTGGACACCAAACTTAACTTCCACTATGCAGTGCCTCACATATGGCGCATGGTAATTGTTCAACTATTGTGTTTGGTTCGAGCACAGTGAACACTTTACTCTTTTCTTGTGTGTCATGCTCACTAAAATGTCTTGCTGATGGTGGCGTTGTGTATTGGGTCGTTGAGTTCCCTTCAAAATGGTTGAGTTTAGCGATGCTGATGCGCACGTCATACTCGTGAACGGGTGCTGTCTGTTGGGACTGGTCAGCTCGTAATAGCTATGGTTATAATTTTGGCTTTTTATATAATTAAATTTCTACAACATTGACCTGCATTATTAATGAATTTTAATTGTAAGCAACACATAATTTTAAAAGAGTGTCTATTTATTCTTACCGGTTCTTCTCCATAAGACCAACTTCTTGGAACCGTGCACCTAGCTTTGACTTTTCATAAGTGCCTGTAATATGGTCAATTTGATATAAAAAAAAATTGTTTGAGTTTGATCTGTCCTGTAAATCACATGTGATTGTTCAACTCTCGTTTAATTGTTGTCTACTTCCCGGATAAACAAATTTTGATGATTTCGTGAATTCCATGTTAATCAACCTCTGGATTGGCCTGGAGTAAAGATTTCGAAGAACATAATTATATCATACAGCAAATTAAAATGTTGTGTTGAAATATAAAAGGTCGTATCATACGTCGATTTAATCAGGCTTATTTCCACAACTTATTCGGGTTGTTGAACCATTGTCACGCTACTAAAATGTGACTACTTTCCGGGACTTACCAACCGTATCACGCGTCGGTCCGTGATAAGAGTAGGAGGGCTGTATTCCAGATATTGATATTTATGTAAAGGGGAGAGTATGTCTGTGTTGTAAATATTTTGAGTATAAAAAATATATAGTGTAGTATTTAAATAATTTTATTTAATAAGCTAGTTATATATTTAGTTTTTAATGTCAATCATTATTAATTAAATAAATATATTTCTAAAAAGTATAGTATGTATTCGCGTGTGTTATATTAAACAGAATTAGCATTTTCGCAAATCGGAATAGTGAGCATTGGCATGGCTTATTAGACAGAGCACCTGTATTTATTATTAGTAGTATTTATCCGGGAGGCGCAAGTTCAAATCCTGTTCATGACTGTGCTTATATTATAATTTTGCTTTGATCTTATTGCGTTGAATTTAATTGTTTAGATTAAAATTTTTTTTGCGTTTTATTATGATAAACTCAAACAAAACTATTCAAATTTTTTATATAATATGCAGCATAGATGTAACTAGCATAACATTATCATCGTAAAAGACTCGACAGTAGAATTAAGCGTACTTTCACCACGATTTGGGAATGTCTTCTTGACAAACGGTTTAAAGTTTTCACCTTATCGGTAAGACTTTATCCGCCGACGAGTCTGGCTTTTCAGGAGTATTTTTATAATTACCTTTCACCCTTTGTGAACGCCGAACTTTCTATCCTTCCAAGAATTTGAGGTACGTAGACTGAGATTTAAAATATTTTCTGTAAAATACATATTTTCAACGGTAACTAACCGAGTTAATTTCCAAATTAGATTAAATTATTTTTGGGTTCAATGTCTTAAGTGTCAAATTCAAACTCAAACATTATCATAGCACATAAAATAAAAAGTTAAAACATTTTTGGTTTCTACTTTATTTTAAAAACTGTAATCCGCACTACTCTTGATTATAGTCAATAATCTGCGGTCAAAACATATATAATAAACTTCTTCTGAGGCAGTCGGGCAAAAATAAAACAAATTTTAAAAGTTTTGGTATCACCGAACTCTATGGCCACGAGTACAACTTGCACATGGCAGACATCATTAAAAAAAAAGTTTTTTATTGAATTCTCAGTAATCGAAAAACATAAATTTTGGTATTATTTACCCTTTGGCAAAAAAAAACGATTCTGTTAAAAACTTTAAACTCAATGTCTGGTAAAACGTTTTCTGTCTTTTTGTATTTACTTCATCTGAATTTTAACCTAGATACCTACCTATTGGAGAGATGGATATTAAGAAATTATGTTCTATTAAAATATTGGACCCGAGTCTGTAGTAATACTATGCAGCTTCACTATATTTACATAGTGAAAATATTGTAGAAACAATCATTTTATGAAAGCATTTATCCCATCAAATATTTCGGCTTTAAAGTTATAGGAATGTAATTAATAATAATACTCCTCCCGACCGTATTTCGATCACGGCGGCCTATGTCCATGGAGATTAGCAAAGTACGCAGGGGATATTATGTATGCGCAAACATAGGTGCACTCCCTCTTCCTTCACTCTCATATTCCGATGTGACGGCAATCCGACACGGCCGGAGAGAGATCAGGCTTTACGTGCTCCCCGAAACACGGGGGTGTCACACCACCAACTTCCTGACTCCGGGCTGTTACAGAGTATTTCCTAATAGAAAAACCAAAAACACTTCGCCGATCTGGGAATCGAAACCGGGACCTCACGCTCATCAGCCGCGCTTGCGACCACTAGACCAACGAGGCCGTCCATGTAATTATTGCATAAATTAAGCCTTATGTATACACAATTCATTATATGGTTACCTATTCGTTTACTATATAAAGGTGAAGTCTCCCGTTTAGAGGAACACGTGCGACGGCTCAGTATTACGGAAATTAAGTTGGAATGAGTGTGGCACATTCAACGAAATCGAATTTAAAACGAGAACATGCGCGAAAATCATATTTAACATTGCACACTCAGACCAAGAAACACTTAGGTGACCTGCATTGTGAACGCCGTAGACCAAAATTAACTCTAATTGCTAAAGTTTAAGTTGATGAACTGAATAAATTCCACTAAGCAGAAAATTGTAGCCAAATAAACACTGCTTGGCCTTTTGTAGTGTTGAGTTGGTACTAAAGGGGTCGTTTTTTATCGCGCAGCGATTTCTCTTACCTACCAGGTCGGTGATGCACAACCGTCATGCTGCAATCGTCCAAAGTTATGGTAATTTTGTGGATGATTGTAATCTTGTCAGTAGCTATGTCAGAAGCAATATGAGAGAGATGTCAAAGTTATGTAGTTAAGTATCTTAGTTAAAAATGTATGTCTTTAATTATTGTAATTGGACGAAAACCGATATATTAAAGAAAAAACTATTTCGTGGTATTACAAAAAAAATACTATATTGAAAATTAAACTAACTTGATTTCCAGACAGATTCGTTTGTGCACGCAGACATGACAGAGCAACTTAGAAGCACCGCAAACAAACAACAGGAGCATGTATGGAAATTCATAATTTTACCAGACTGTTGTTATTTCTGTTTTACTCCCCGCTATATTTTATTTATACTATATTTATATGCAACCAACAATATGAATTGTTGTTATAAAAAACAACAGAATATTATTTCAAGCTTAGTTTGGATTTCGTCTGAGATAACAAATCCACAGTCAGAACTTTCGACGAATAACTTTTTTGTATTAACACGTCGACTGTCCAGTGACATATGTGTGATGCACGAAGATTGTTTAACTATTGCGTCTGCTTCACGGACAGCTAAACTGTTAATATTTATTTAATGTTTTGCTTTTCTATTCTTGATTAAAAATGCCGAATAGTATTCGTTTAATTGTAATCACTGTTAATTGAACGCTACTTCGATTGGGTGTCGAACCGATAATTGAATAAAGGGAACAAACACACAAAAGTCATTGTCGTCTCCGTGTCCCACGTAACGCTCAATTAAGTTCGCCCAATTGTGTTTTCGCAAGAGTTTTCTTATCGCGACTCTAATTAGAGAACACAAATAATCGCAAAATCTCTTCCCACTTCCCGTCGTTGAAACAAGAGAAACAATATATGCAATTATATATTCCGGGAGCGCGGGGCAATTAACATGGAAATTCTCGTTAGCGTTTCGCAAAGGGGAACTTTTGATGTTAAGGAAGTGGGAAAAAAATAATTCAAGAGCCGCTCACAGCCTCATTAACAGGCCTTTAATAGTGAGATGCTTCCGGGCAATGGCTCCGGAAGAATTTTCTGTCGGTTGCATTTTTTAATACGCCATGGGACCTTGTATGACGGTCACTTCATATGAAAAATGGTTCGGCGGATTTGGTCCAAAGTGCTTGTTTATATCACTGAGAAATATTCGTATTTCACCCCAACGTTTTTATATGGCGTCTCTGTTTTTATACTACAACTGCTTACACTAAACAAGACGAAATATTTGCAAAACAGGCAAAATGAACATTACTACGTCCTGGAATTTAAGGTCCGTTAGCCTCAAGGAATAAAATGCGCATTTGATGTGTCTACACTAGGTGGACTGACCGAATTCTAACAAGCCTAGCCCTAGTCCCTAGATCTAAGATAAAAATATCTCGGCCTTCTATTCACGTCTTTATAATACAGAGGGAAAGGGATCTTAGGCACGTGCTGACATTGAACCGTAAACAGTCTTTCAGTCGAGCCTTCGTACGTGGCTCACCCAAGAATGTTATTAAGTTACATTCTTTTATAACCTTCGCCAAGTTTTGGAATTTTTGCGGCAGTGCTGAATACACTTTTACAATATTGTGGCGGAGAAAGGAATAAGGACGAGATAAAGATGAAAATATTTTCAGTCAGTAAAATCGGCTTGTCATTGAACTTTGAACTTTATAAACAGTAATTGATGGTTTAATATTAAATCTTAGCCTAGTGCAAGGAAATGTCCTAAATAGTCAGTCAACTCGACTATTAATTCAAAGTATTCAGTCAGCCAAATAACAGACTTGTCTGTTCGCTACCTGTTAAACTTGAAATCGAGGATAATCCTTTTGTATATTAAATATGTTACACTGGCAATAGTGGTATATTAAAAAAGAACTTGTCAGTAATCTCTTACGTCATTTCAATAACCTTTTTGTTGGAATGATATTAAATAGATTCAATATCTAGTTTGGCCATTCGGTAATTCACAATATTAGTCAAGATATTCAAAAAGAAAAGCGATTGAAGATTATTATTTTATACCTATTAAATGATTAACATTCTGATTTCACAAGAGCACTCCAAAAAAAAAAATTTAAAAAACTTTCTCATTCACGCAAGTCTTTAGAAAAAAAGTAAGTAACTCTGAATGCGCTCGTTTACATTCAACTCGTTCAAAAAAACGATTCCCCTTTAGAGAAAGGGGCGTCTGGAGTAAAAATAGAATAAAGCGCGGTGCACATCACAAGTAAGGCTTTTAACAACGTCTGTGTAGTTCAGAAGTGTCCTCGTTGTTTGAGGGCGACGAAACTTAAGTTTGCAGAACAATAGAGTGATGGTCACTGGCGGGGCAGCGGCGGCCCAAACTGGCGACGCGACGAGGGAACTGTGCCCCTACACTGTCGACTAGGCTTTCATTCTTCCTATTTTCTTTCCTCTCGAATATCCGTGTTAACCCAAAAGCTTTTATACCTGCTACTATTCTACGCTAAACAATGCGAATTGCGATAGCTATTGAACTTAATCAGTTTTATTTCCAGCTTGTATAGATTTGTTGTCCCTGGGTAATTGTAGGTACTGATATAAAACGAAGGTTCAAACCTCTTTGATGATATTATAAAACAATTTATAGAAAACCTTGTATGTTCTAAAAATACTTTTGAAACAACTCACCAAAACAGAATGCTTCATAACTGAGGTTTCTAAGCATTTTTATTTTCATAAAATATTTTAAGAATTGGACTCTAAAGTACGGACTCGACGACAAAGCCACGGGTGCCAGCTTGCTTAAAATAATACCTCTAATCTCTCCTACTCAGAGCGAACAGCTGGTTTGGTAGCTAGGTTGAACTAAAAATGAGGCTAGAACTTGAGAAATTCAAAATGACACACTTTTTTATAGTTTATGAGTTTGCATTATTTGACGGAGCTCCAACTATTATACTGCAGTTCGTGCAACGACTTATCTCATAATAAATTATTCCAAAATGGCCTTTGAATTTTATTAGTTACATAGAGCTGAAACTTTGCAGAAGTCTTTTCTAAGTTTTTTTCTGTCGACTCAACTTTCCACATCATATTTTTAGCAGTCGACTGGATACTGATAAAATGAGTTAATTAGCTAATATAAGGCGACGCAATATCAAACAAATTATAAATAATTACGATTTCGTATAGAAAAATTACTAAACTAAAAATTACTTTCAAAATAAGGTTAAAACTAAATGACATTATATACTAACTTGTTACTCCATATATGAAGGGTTTTACGATTGTTGAAAGTAAAAATAAACAACTTACTCCTAACATTAATAATTTTGTTTATATACGTTATATAATTACGTCAATGCCCTCGACCTTACGAAAAAATCGATATTGTTTCGTTTTCTATAGATTTAATACCCATAGTCTGTAATATTACGTGGTCTATCTTCTATGTACCTATATAATTTTAATGTCAGGATTGCAAGTGCTAGACCGTAAAATATCGGATAAGAGTTCAAAAACCACCAAAGATAAAATAATGGCCATCAAAATGTCATGGCTTTCTTTGAATGCAAGAATAATATTCGGAGCTGCGAATCGATAAAGGTGAGGTTTGAAAGGGCCCCGCCCGTAGCGAAATACCTCCGTAGATTCATTGAATGCAATAAAATTTTCTGCACAATTGAAACCATTAAAGAGCGTCGCCACTGCGCCGAGCTGAATGTTAATCACGGGCTTGTGTGAATGGAACAATCACATTGTGGGGAAAGACCTCATTTTTATCCAATTTTCATTTAAATCAAAGAAGTTATGGTAAGAATGGAATTGAATTAAAATTATTCAAAATATTTCAATTAGAGTTGTAAGTTACAACGAGTTGAGCTTGTAAAAAAAGGCGAACGGAGCATTTTTCAGGCAGAATACATTAAACATTACACTAAATATTTTTTTACTGTTGAAAATATTGAATAAGGGACATACTTAGAGATTCTTAGTTATTATATAATAAGTAACATCCTTCAGGGAAATCGTTTCTTCAAGTAACGGGAAGTGCCGACGAAGTCGGTAGAAAAGCCTTCGGTCACAAGTAAAACCTTATTTTCTTGAGTTCCTTTGTCATTAACTGGGTAAATTGTTTTTCCTGTGCGAGAGTGTCTTGGTTAGATCTAGATTAAGTGGCAAGCTGGACAAATTTTCTGTACTCTTACACTCCTATAGCCTATAATTAGCTTACGTAGCGACATATTATTCGGCAAAATAAATATTTAAAAACATAACATTTATATACTTGTATTCCTATAAGAACCTGTGTTGTATTATTTTTATTGTATTCACTGTACCTAATTGTACATATTTAGTCCTCTAGTGCAGTATGCAGCAAATATATATTAAAATTTAACGTCTAATCTAATCCAATATATAAAAATCTCGTGTCACAGTGTTTGTTATCGAACTCCTTCAAAAGGCTTCACCGATTTTTATGAAATTTTGTGTATTTGGTAGGTGAGAATAGGTCGTAGGCTATTTTTGTACCCCTAGGTGATAAGGGTGGCCCTATCCAGAAAACATTTATGGCAGAACAACATTTGCGGGGCACAGCTAGTATATAGTTATTTAAACACATAATTTTATTGGAAAATTAAATCTGACTAGAGATACTGTGTATCTGCCCATTAAATTTAAACGACAGTTAGCTAGCTTGTTAGCATATAATATTATGTCAGTCATAAGAAATATGACAAAGTCATTTCCCAGTACACCATTGTTTAATAATAGTACTAATAACATTATGATAGTTAGCCAGTCTAATTTAAACTACCCAGCCCGACAACAGAGAAGCATAAATACTTAATGCTGTCACACCAAAATATCAATCGCTTCTCTGGCAAAATCCATGATGTTGACCTATTTGTTGACAAATATAAAGTAGATTTTATATGCTTTACAGAGACGTGGCTAAAGCCAGATAAAATGTCATTTAATATTAATAATTTTAAAGTAGCCAGTTCGTTCCAGAGAGTTTCAGCGGATGGTGGAGGAACCTTAATTATGGTACAATGCCTCCATAAATGTAAGGAGCGACTTGATATTCGCGATCTCTCTGTAGAACGAGTATGTGAGCTCGCGTGTGCAGAATTAGAGGAATTCGTGATTTTGTGTGCTTATAGACCCCCCTCTTCTAGTACTAATCTTTTCTTTTCAATATTGGAAGATGCCCTTAGGAGAATAAAAAAAAATAAAAAAATACTAGTTTGTGGAGATTTTAACATAGACATTTTGATAAACACGGTAGATAAACAAAACCTTTTATCTCTATTTAGATCATTTAACTTAAAACATATTTTTTCTGAGCCAACCAGAGTAACGTCTACCTCTGCCACTTGCATAGATAATATAGCAACCAACTTTAAAATATTAGATAAAAATCTTATTAGTGGCATTCGTTCGGACCATAAGTGTCAGATCATCAAATTTAATGTAAAAAAAAGGAACTTTCCAAGACTATACAGTGTAGGCCTCTTACTAAAAAGAATTTAGAAAAGTTCAGCTCTAATATAGAATCTCAGTTACTTACATTAAATCCACAATATAGCGACCCCAATGAAATGTATTATTCACTTTTTAATGCTATATCTACTGAGTTCCAAAATGCTTGCAAAGTAAAATCAATAACTTTAAAACATAATTTAATTTTCAGTAACTGGCCAACTGCGGGTATAAGACGCAGTAGAGATGTGATGTATGAACTATATGACAAAAAGTCTTACACATCTAATGTTAATTTTCATAATTACGTAAGAAAATAATCAAAGATCTTTAAAAAAGTTTGTATACAAGCTAAGGCCGCTTTTATTAGTAACCAAATCAAACATGCAAGTAATAAAATAAAGGCTACTTGGAAAATAATTAATACTGAAACTGGAAATAGTAGGTCCATGGATAGTAACATAGAACTAAAAGTTGATGGTGAACTTGTTTCAGATAAAGGTGTAGTCGCCAAATTCTTGGAAAAGTTCTTCACTAATATACCAATAAAGACTACAAAGTCTCTTTCGTCGTCTGATATAGCGGCCGAGTCTCTTTTAAAGGAAAGCGTTGAGTTACACTCCACAAACTTTGAATTTAATCTCATAACCCACATTGATATAATAAAAACATTTAAAACAATTGTCATTAAGAAAACTGAGGACTTATGGGGATTGTCAATAAAGGCGGTTGAATCAATAATTGCTAAGATAGCGCCAATTCTGGCGTCAATATTTAATCGTTGCATCACAGAGGGTGTTTTTCCCGATCTTATGAAACTAAGTAAAATCGTACCCATTTTCAAATCAGGCTGCCATAATAACCCATTTAATTATAGGCCAATATCTGTGCTACCAGCGTTGAGTAAAATTTTTGAAAAAATAATGCTAAACCAAATGTTACTTTACTTTAATAAAAATAAAATATTGCATGCCAAACAGTTTGGGTTTACTAGGGGACGTTCGACAGTTGATGCCGGATCCACTGTGATCAAAGCAGTGTTGGGGGCTTGGGAGGAGGCTCAAGATGCTATAGGAGTGTTTTGTGACCTTTCGAAAGCTTTTGACTGCGTGGATCACCGAACGCTCATTATGAAATTAAATTACTATGGAATTCGAGGTAGATCAATTGATTTTTTAAGTTCATATTTGTTGAATCGAAATCAAAGGGTGGCTATTGATAATGTAACTTCGACAGGTGCAATTGTCAAAATGGGGGTGCCTCAAGGATCAATTCTGGGCCCATTTCTGTTCCTAGTTTATATTAATGATCTTCCCTACTTTATCAAGGATATCAAGACAAATATGGTCCTCTTTGCTGATGATACATCCCTTATATTCAAAGTAAATAGAAAGGATGGGGATCAGATTGAACTCAATAATACACTTATTAAAGTATCTAATTGGTTTTCTGCTAATAACCTTCTTCTTAACCCGAATAAGACCAAATGCATTAGGTTCTCCGTACCAAACGTACCCCATATAAATTCAAATATAAAACTTGATGGTAGGGTGTTAGATTTGGTTCCGTCAACTGTTTTCTTAGGCGTTTCAGTAGACTCCAAACTGCAATGGGGTTCTCATATAGAGTCACTTGCAGGCAAACTCAGCTCTGCTGCTTTCGCTGTTAGAAAAATAAGACAGATGACAGATGTAGCAACGGCTAGACTAGTATATTTTGCTTATTTTCACAGTATTATGTCCTATGGCATCTTACTGTGGGGTTCGGCTGCTGACGTTGAGACTATTTTTATATTACAAAAAAGAGCAGTCCGAGCTATTTATAATCTTGGCTGTCGTGAGTCATTACGTGAATTGTTTAAGGAAATAAATATACTTACCTTGCCATCATTGTACATATTCAGTAATATCATGTACATTCGCAAAAATATTGCCCATTTTAATAAGAAGAGTGACAACCACAATTTAAACACTCGTAATAAGCACCAGCTTATAGTCCCCGGTTTTAGGCTTAGGAAGACTAGCAAATCATTTATAGGTAACAGTATTCGATTCTACAATAAGATCCCATCTAATATTACAGATCTTCCAGATGATAAGTTTAAGGTAGTGATCAAACGCATTTTAATATCTAAAGCATATTATAGTATTAAACATTACATTGAGGATAAGGATGTTTGGCGCACGATCCCCTCCTGCACACAGCGACCCACTGGCACTGTCTAATTTATTTCATGTATGAATGTAACCTCAACAGATTACTTTTGTAATTACTAGTTTTTATTTTTATACAATTAATTTTATTGACGTAGTACAATTATTCCAATTGTATTTTTTTTTTGACACTTGTTTGTTTATGTAAATTTACATATCCATTATCTAACCGCTAGTATTCCTACTAGTTTTAAATTTATATTAACATTTCTTTGTAAAATGTGAGCATTATGTGGACATTAATGTTATTTTTAATCTCATGTTACGTACATATTGCCCATTGTCAGGCATTATGAGTTTGTCATGCTCACTAAAATGTCCTGCTGATGGTGGCGTTGTACATCGGGTCGTCGAGTTCCCTACAAAATGGTTGAGCTAAGCGAGGCTGATGTGCGCGTCATGCTCGTGAACGGGTGCTGTCTGTCGGGACTGGTCAGCTCTTAATTGCTTTGGCAATCATTTTAAAAGGCTATATAAGTTATTGCTTCTAGCGCTTTCCTTTATTATTTTGCTCATTAACCTGCATTATTCTCACATTACCTTATTTATTGTTATACTAATTTATTTTAAAAGAGTGTCTATGGAGTTTCTTGCCGGATCTTCTCCATAAGATCAACGCCTTGGAACCGTGCACCTAGCTTTGACTTTTCATAAGTGCTTGTAATATGGCCTATTTGAAATAAAAATCTTTTGACTTTGACTTTGACTTTGACTTTAAAATCTATGGATAAAATATGCGGTCTACGATTGTGTTCAAGGCAAATTTAATAGAAAATACCAAGATGGTAAAATTAATGTTATAAATTGACCTATTTAACACACCTAACGCTGAAGAGGAGGTAGGATTTTTCTTTGCCAAACAATTTCGCTATAATTACTAAAAGAGTTCAAAGGGCTTCCGTCAAGTCATTTATGTATTTCTGCCTAAGGTCCTTAAATACAAAATCTGACAACTTAGTTACTCAACACGTAACCTCAAAGGAAGAACCGTGAGCTAAAGAACGTCCTCGAGCATTATAGGAGGGAAAGAAATAAAGAACGAAGGCCTGTAAACTTTTTATTTTTCTGAAATACTTCTCTTAAGACGTCTTGTAAACATTTAATCGAGAGATACTCTTTACATTTCCTGATATGATCAAGTCTCAGGAAGTCACGAATACGTTAAATGTTCCATGATCCTTTCCTTAAAGTAAAGTAAAAGAATAAAATGAGTTTCGTTCATTTGTCGGTGGTCGCACGTCTTCGCAAAGGCTATCGGGTGTAACGTTTTTCGTAGGGCCAGGCCGACGACTTTCCTCTCATAAATCACAGAGGCACGTGACGTCACGATCCTCTCGATGTGTCGGTCAGGGACGTGACAAAACACTTTGCGTATTCCTGTTAGCTCCCGTCAGTGCATACACTTTGGAAACAGAGGGTTTTCCCCAGTGGATACAAGATACGTGTGTTATTTTTTTTAATTGGTTAAAACCGAAACTTTGAGCTATTGACACTTGAGCAGTGCACGAGGGTTTATAGCATATTTTTCGTTTACTACTCTCAGTTCTTTCTAAACAAAATGTATATTAAATACCAACATCACATAACATACGCCTGCATTCTCTGAAGGGGTAAGAAAGAAAGAAAAATATTTTATTTTATCATCATTCAATACCACAAGACACACAACAGACAAACTACTATAGTTTTAACACAAAAATAAAACGAAGAGAGTTATTAAGTTATTATTCTAAGTACAATAACGTAAGGAACGTTAATATTATAATTAGAAAGACATATCATTAACGAGTCAGATTCCATTGCCATTCATGAAGTATGTGTCCCATGGCTGAACCAAATGGGTCACCAGATTAGCTTCATGTCAAGCACAAGTGCCTGACGCTGGTTTTCATCTGGTGCCCTTGTGCTCCACGGATGTCAGTCAGACTACTAGTCAGTGTTGTTCTGTGTATAAGTATATTCTGGGTAGGCAGAGGTGTACATACTTGTACACCCACATTTCACCGATGCTGTTATTAAGTCTCATGTAATATGGTGGTGAGCTTTTTGCCATTCATCGGGCATAATTCGAAGCTCTGGGCTGATACTGACAATTTTCTCACAGAAAATCTAATAACACTTTGCCCGACCTGGGAATCTGCCAGTACCTCATGCTCAGCAGTCACGCTCGGGGCTACTAAACCCACGAGCCGATTCAATACCAATCTAGTAAAAACCAATAATATAAATTATTTCCACCATAATCTAGGCTAACTTAGGCTAGATGAGAGAGAGATCCTAATCTCTCTCTCTCCCTCATCTAGCCTAAATTAGCGGTACATTATCTCTGATAGTATAGACTATAGTAGTACATAAAGTTACCACTACTCTTGATTGCGTCATATTTTCTTAATAATTTATTAATGTATCATTTACGTCATTAAAATAAACATAAAAATATTCTTGTATATACATTGGACGAGCTTATTATGATACACCAATGCCAAAACTAGGGCCCCCGGACGTGTACGACGTGTTTTGTCGTGGCATTGAGCTGGCGCGACAATTCACCACGCCGACGTCATTTTTTGCGTAATGACACTATCTACGTCACTCGGCTTCCGCCAGCCTTATTCACGGCTTTCCGACGGCGGGTAATTTTGGTGTAGACTGGTGTAAGTTAGTACAAATGGCTGGATTTACTAGTACGGTTTTGGGGTTGTGTATAGATAAAAGGTGGGCTATATTGTGACTTGATGAATATAGGTACGGCATATAATTTTAAAAAGAAAGAAAATCATATCGTTATATCTACACATGCTAAACCTTTTGTTGGTTACTTTTCTTTTTAAATGTATGAATAGGTAACTTCCAACCATCTTATTCCAGACTCTTACCAACTAAAATAATATTGTGTTCCTTCTTTTCCGGGGACCAATTACGAAACTTGCAGGAAAAAAGTTACATAGTAGCCTATTCTACGCCTGACGGTACTTTCGCATTCCAACGTTTAATTAAAATAAAGTCAGACGTTTGAAAAAAATAATTACTAAAAAGGTGACGTAAGACTTGCTCAAACAGTATAATATCATTAAGTACAAGTGAAATGACTTCAGTTAAAAACAAAGTGGGTTATTAGAGCGTCCTTTACCTCCCACGGTTGAAGTTTAGACATTGACTTAAGTTACTTTGGACAGCTTTTGTGGCAGTAAATTTTTAAAGGGTTAAAACATTCGCAGAGATTTTGTTGTTTGCGCCCAACCTAAATTGTCTATCTTTTGAAGAAGCAGGATGGTGAATATTACCCAAATTAATTGTTATGGAAGAAATTAAAAATAACGACTGAGCTTCACTTAATTGTTTATTTATTTATTCATGTATTATTATATTAATTTTTTCATCTATTTCACTAGTATTCATTGTGTGTTGCTGGAACATAGTAGATACTATATTATTTAGAGGTTGTCTAGTAGATGTTTAGGTAGGTCGCGATAAAGCCTCCCCTATGTTTTAATTAAAACACAAACACAGCAACCTACACATATTTCGTAATTAATTAATGTCTAGTTTATGAATCGTATTTTATATGCATTACATTTATCTGAATGGCGCTTTTTGTATTCCTCGTTTGTATCAGGTAAGAAGCCAAAAGAGCTTACTTTGGGTATTTGTTCTAAGCGGCCACATATAGCGAACGGCCAATATAATCTCCGGGGAACTAATGCAAGGCACGTACTGTATTTCTACAGTTTCTCTTTGAAACGGTATCCTATTTTTATTACTCATCTAGTTTATCGTTATAAGTAATTTTGTATTCTTTATATAAAGAACTTTGTGTCCCAGCATTCGGCGCAAATTGCCGTATCGACCTCGAGAATTTCGCAGTCAAAAGCGCCGCCTGAATTATGTAGAGTACGACGAGGGAAAATTGATATAAAAATTGCTCGTAAAGCATAAAATTAAAACGTGAATCGCGGCGGACGGTGTTGCAACACGCTAAATACCTGTCGTATTTCAAGCGCCATCTGTCGGCGACGGCGCTGAGACTGCCGCTTTTAATTTATTAACCAATTTGCTGAACGCCCTGAACCGCGCTCCACTCCCGGTATTTTGTTTCTTGACTTAATAAATTTGAAGCCATAATCCGTGAAGAGTATTTTCGTGACGGTGATAGCTAATTAAGTATTAATCTAATAATTCACTGTTAAATTCGGTAGAATTAAAATTATGGCCCATGGAACACGAAAAGACCCTATTCTCAGAATATAAGAACGCAAAGTTCCTTTGAATCTCTTAAAGGAATGAGCGTGAAGTGAGTTACTCTGAATTCTTTTTATATTTAGGAATCCTTCGAGATTGTACACGAAGGACTATTAAAGTTCGCCACTTATTCGCGCCTCAGTTCACGGCTTTTAGAGTTCGGAACGGAAACTAGCCTCTCGTAGCGATATAAAATCGTTATGGCTTGTTTACTGCGAGAATGTATATTTTCTGTAAAAATCCATACTAAGCTTCGTCTACTTTCTTTCTTATATTCTCTCCAAACAGAAACTTAGAGGCTGGGTAATTATTATCGATAACGAGGTATAATGTAACGCTTGTGCGTCATAAAGATAAAGATAAAGATAATTTATTTGTAAAAACATGGGTATACAGTACAAAAACCATGGTTTGCAAAGTATGGTGTTAAAGAACATAGTATGAACCTTACATGTTTTGCCTAGAATCAGCGTACAAAATTATTGCTATTCTGGCGAAATGTATTATAATTTTAGGTATTTTTTAAAAAATCATTAATATTGTAAAAACATTTGCTTATAAGAATTTTTTTTAAGTGTATTTTAAATTTTATTAAAGGTTGTTGTTTTATAGATTTAGGTATTTTATTGTACATAACAGGCGCCAAACAGAATACACTTTTGTGCATTAATGTAGTATTGCATGGCACAATGCACAGTTTATCATTGTCCCTACGACTACGACTACTTACCTCCGCAAGACGACTAAATCATTTTTGGTTGGTTTTTACAAAAGTAGCTACCTCATAGATAAATAAAGAAGGTAAAGTTAGTATTTTGTATTTAATAAAATATTGTTTACAGCTGTCAGTACTTTGAAGTCCAAACATTGCCCTGATGCATCTCTTTTGGGACTTATATACAATTTCTTTATTTGTTGAATTCCCCCAAAAAATTACACCGAATCTTAGGATGGAATGAACTATGCCATGGTAAGCTGTGATGCGGGCATCGATGTTTATGATATCTGATATCAGGTCATAACATTTACTTTTCTACCTACGTAGTAATGCGGACTTTAATTAGCGCAACATGCTATGATCTATGCACGGATCTATGTAAATGTGAAAAATCAAGAGTGTTATTTTAAATATAACAACCTTTTAAAATTTTGGTCAAATGACAAAACTTCAAAAATAAAACAATTTAATTTTATGTCAACATACAAGATAATCAAAAACGAAATTTTCGTGAGAAGGTTAAATTGATATGACTTCACATTTCGTTTTTTTTTTTAGATATAAATGGTAGTAAAATTAACATTGTAGTCATTAATATTTCTAACAATCTAAACAGTAAACTCCTAATCCGTAGTAATTCAATAAAAAGGAATAGTTATGATAAAATCAAGACGTGACTGTTTAAGAAGGGCTGGACGAGCGGATTATCAAAAAAAAATAGAGATGAAAATATTTTTAAATATACTTGAAAACCTTTTGTTTTTACTTATTCTTATTTTTACGACATTTTATAAGCACAAATAATCTCAAATTTATTCATATAATAAAAATACCTACTACAAGTGTCGCGTGTCTGCACAGCGTACAAACATCATTTATAGAAAAAACAAAACAATTTGACCCATAAGAATAAGCGATAGATTTTCCATTTTTAGTACTGGATTAAAATAATACCTAAACTCATTCTTATAACCGGATAAATATCTAATAGACATAGGCAGGTACTTTCAGATACTTTTAGTTCGTGCGAAAATAAATGAGCATTACGACGTCGAACCTCAATGAGAGCAAACTGTAACATAGAGAATGACGCAACTCGTGTTACATACCCAAATACTATCCCGCTTGTATTCTCGAAGGGGTAAGCAAAGATGTCGACAGTTGGTTGTACACCTACATTTTACGTGTTGCTGTATGAAGTCCCACATGGCGGTGGTGAGCTTATTTCCATCTATTTACTGTCTCGTTGGTCTTGTGATCTCAAGCGCAACTGCTAAGAATGAGGTCTCGGGTTCGATTCCCGGGTCAGGCAAATTGTTATTGAGTTTTTCTGTTAGGAATTTCTCAGTAACAGCCCAGAGATTGGAGTGCCCGGTGGATGGCAATAGGCTCACCATGGGACTTAATAACAGCATTAGCGAAATGTGGGTGTACAACTGTGTACACCTCTGCTTACCCGTTCCGGGAATACAGGCGTGATGCTATGTTATGTTATGTTTTTTTGTACCACTCAAACTTATTAATTTGATATATGTAGCGATTTGACCTACACAATTTTTGATATTTATTGATTTTTCTATCTATATACAATTCTATGTAAATAGAAATCATGTTGTAAACGTCTTGTGTTTCCTGACCTGAATCTGAAACCCACAAATATATTGCGCATGATAGGTGCCTTTAGCTAAATGTGTTTTCGGAACATTGATATAATCATTATTGATGCTGTGTTTACGATTCCCAGAAGTCACGCTAATATAACTCAACAATAACCGTGGCTTTATCTGTTGTGGGTTTTGTTCATCAGCGAATTCAATACACAAGTTTCTAGGTCTCGGTCTACTTTTCATCCGTTGGTCTAACTTCCCAAATGGGTGAAATGACTAATTGAAGAATAATGATAGGTACACATTATGTGTTTTGTAGTCCGTAATTTTTTTTATGCAATTCTGACATGGTTCTGTACAATTAAATAAAAAACGTATAACTAAAAAAAAACATACCATTACGCTCTAAAGCACACCCACATATCACCAATTAAGCAGTTATTAAGTCCAATGTAATGGTGGTTCTCAGCAACCAGGCACAATTCCAAACTTGGTACGACTGAGAGTTTCCAAACAAAAAAATTCAATAACACTTTGCCCGAACTGGGAATCAAGCCCAGCTCCTCAAAAATTCTCAATAATAAAAGACCACAGTCTATATGAGGTCATACACCAGTAGCTAATTCCTTTAAAGTGCTCAATGTGTAGCTGGTAAGGATTCATTTCAATATTAATCTAAATACAGATAGGTATATGTATGTTTCAAATGTATTAAAGCGTGCGTTGTGAACTTGTACATCTTTCGTGGAACGCCTAATACGGCCGTGAGCAAGATTTAAATCTCTATCCCGTCCCCTGTATAATATTCAGAGTGTCAGGAATATTCACCCGAGAGCCCGTTAGAGAAACAATTTTGCTGATACTATCATATTAGCAAACTTTTCTTTTTGGTTTTGCAGTGTGGCCGTTATTTAGCCACTAACCTGTCCCATAGATATAAAATATAAAAATTTGGATAAGTGCGAGTCGGTCTCGCCCACCGAGGGTTCCGTACAAATTTGTAGGTACATATTATAAATAGTTCAGTAATCGAGACTCGCAGTTTTTTCCGAACTTTTCCCAAAATTCATGTTCCAAAACCTATAAATTAAATCATAAAAACATATAGTCTGTTGTTAACTAAAGTTTTTTTTATTATTGTACTACTACTAAAGTTAAACAATGTATTAATTTGCTAACAATGTATTAATTTGAAAGGCCCTTAATCCATATTCGCTACTATAAAATATGTGTAGGTGAAAATCTTCTTCCTACTCACTTCTACACTTCTACTCCTGGTTGCTGGGGGCAACAACCTTTTTCTATGGGTGTGTATGGGCATTTGTAAGCTGTTAACGATATAGCGAGGAAATATTCCATGAAATCTATGAAATCGAAGACCCACACACTGAGAGACTCAGTCGTATTAACCCTTTTCTATTATTTGCAACGGTACAGTCACTCATAAGACTCGACACAAGAGTGTCGGTTTAATATAGGAACTAGAAATATTAAATAGATTTTAAAATCAAGCATTCTGACTTTCCTGTCTTGTCGGTTTTCCATAGTTACTCAATATTTTTCATTATTATTTCCTACCTGCGGAAGATACGGAATTAGTACATTACTCTTTATAAAAAAAAGTTAAGTTAATAAGTATGTTTATATGTACAATCTCACATGCCTGTATCATGAGTGCGTTTATAGATACAGTCTGCGTTTATAGACACACATCCAGACCCGGAACAATTATCTGTAGATCATTCGAATATTTACTATGTGCATGAATCGTACCTGTGACACACGACGCAGAAGCCAGTCTCTCGACCACTGCGCCAACTCTGTATGTCTATTGATAATTGTCCAGGGGCCTAATTCTGCTAATTTACCAATGCTTCAATTGAGTGTCGATAGTGTGTCGATGGAATGATTTTAGTTAGACCGGTGGTCTTATTAAGCTAGCAGACTACCAATTAACTAAAATCATTCCATCGACACACTATCGACACTCAACTGAAGCATTGGTAAATTAGCAGAATTAGGCCCCAGGTCTGGGTGTGTGTGCATGTGAAGGAAACGCTTGGGTTGTGAAACGCTTATTTTTAAAATAAAAATAAAGCAAAAAATCCAACCTTTTTTAATTAAAGTACGGCTTATTGCCGTCAAGTGGAGAAAACTGACTGATAATCTAAATAATTATGTTGATAATTCTTTATAGCCTCCATGCAGCGTTTTACTGAGCTGTGAAATGTTTGTGTGTTATCCTGTCGACACCCTAGGTATCTACTGATTTTTTTAAACATGGGAAAATACAGTAAAGCTCTAAATCCAATATACAATATTTTAAGTTCACGTTTAGTATAATTTAAAATTAAACGAACATACAGAATGTTCGTTTTTAAAGAACTCAATAACCAGAAGTGAACAAACGAATATAGCACGACAGCTTTTTTTTTTTTTAAAACATTGCCCCACACTTGGAATTTCTTCCTGTGTCGTGGTTGCGTTTACAGACATATAATCTCACAAGCACACAAACACCCAGACCCGGAGCAATTATTCGTAGATCGTACAAATATTTGCTCCGTGCAGGAATCGAACCTGCGACAGGCAGCGCAGCAGTCGGTCTCTCGACCAGTGCACCAACCGCGCTGTCATATTTGCTTAGTCACGAAAAACTTTAATTTTTAATGTATGTCACGCACACTGTAACTTTAAAATTTATTGAGCGCTAATATTACGTGTAATATTACATCGTAAAACAGCCAAACGTGTGTTCACTCCCAAGTTTTAGACGTACTCCCTCACATATTGTGAATATTGCAACAAGGAGCTCGTAAGCAACTGTCAAACTTTCAGTTTGAACTAGTACAATTTAATTATATTTCGAAACGGAACGATTTGTTTACTCGTTTGTTGAGTAATAAATTGTAAAGGATTTGTAATGCCTGTTTCATGACAATGCCAAAACATAAGCAAGGAGCTCATACAGGCCATTCAACAGCAGGGCAATAGTTTGTCAATTTAATTTTGTATTTAATGCAAGTTCAGGCAGTGTGCTCACTTTTCTTACATCACCATATACTGTAGGAATGGAAATGAAAGCTATAATATTTATAATACTATTCGTGAGTACAAATATTTAATCCAATTGTTTATCAGGAGTATGAAATATGTATTTTATGGCTACGCTCATCTACCAAAAGCAAGCATCAACATATTATTAATAATAAGAATATGTAAGGCAAATATCGTTTCCCATACAGAGATGATTGAACCTCCTTAAAGGTAGCGACAGATTCCCATGCGCGCTCGCTCCCGTCCGTATCTTACTGCAGCCGGAAGCGAAAGATCGTACGCGCCTAGGTACTACCCCGATTTCACGGGCGGCGCGGCTTTACCTACTCGAACCAAGCTAGGACCATGTTTGAAACTGCGTGGATCATCAAACATACCCACTTCCAGACTATATTTATCGCAATATTTAATATCCTTAATTTACTGGTATTAGATATATTACTAAATAAATTTCAGTACTTTGAATCACAGGTACCGGTTCGTAGAAATGTACCATAAAATGTATCTATTATAATAATTAAGATGACAAGCTTTGTATATAAACATCTTCCAAATAATCATCTCTAATAAAATATAATAATTAATAACATAACATCACATCGCTTCGTAATTCTGGGAACACCACAATTTGGTACGAGACAACGCGCGCGTCCATAATAATTGTCTTGTTAGTCTTTAATTAAATATTATATTAGACGATATCTATTACAAGTTGATGGCAGGAATATTGTGGGAACGTACTGCTAACGTCCTCTGTAATCCAATATCGGTCTAAGCGATTAATTTACAACTTATTGCATATTCATTACATTGAAATCAAGCTTTATTTTATTGGACCTCAGATGGTACGCTTGGAGCCTCTAACTCTATGTTTACTTTATTGCATTCTACAAAATGAATGAATCATGGGTATATTTTTTATCTCGCACTGTACGTGTCTATTGGTAAACAAGATCCTGTTTTTTTGTTTTCCTTTTGTTTTGAACAAAAACGCATCAAAAGCTATTTCTGAAGCCGAATATGTTCTAAATCCAGAAAGGCTTAACATCGACAGAGGTGCTCTCGGTAGTGAGTGTCACGCCCGAAGCGGATTGGGGGGATTTTCCGATTTTCCGACACAACGCCACGGCTGCTGTTGCTCCAGCCTCGATTTTCCGCCTCCCCAATAGGGACCAAGGTTACCAAATGCCTTGCTTTTAACCTCAAAAATACACTTTCAAATTCGTTGTCAGTAAAATCATTTAGGCAATTCAGCTAACACCGATTTAGAACGAGGAAAATCGGTTAAGAAATTGCTGACAATAGAATTTTGTACAAAAAGCTACATATTTTTAAACGATATCATACACTTTTCCTTCTTTTTTGTATTCTCGAAGGTGAAACTACTTAATATCTTCCACGCTTAATATTTTGCGAGTTAAAAGGTAGAGCAGACTACTCCAATAAACGTTAGCAACGCCTCCGACAAGCAACAATAAAAGCTCAGAAACCTCTTATTAAATACGCGGCACCCTTACAAAGCAACTATCGAACAATGAAAATGGAAATATAGCGCAAACGAAACAATGCTTATACAGAGTAAGGGTAATATTTTCCTTGGAGAGGAATTTTCTTTAACGAAATGTAGGAAATTAACAGTTAGTGGGCCCATAAAGCGGCCGACGCGACTTTGTAAGCATTGAGTGCTTTTGGCTATTAGGTTAACTCGTCCATTAACTACGCTCAGATTCGGCGTCTCGTGTTGACTTTCTTGAATTGCTTATGTTCTGCCATTATATTGGTCACGCCCACTACTTACTATCACGCGACTCCATGACAAGCGTTTTAGTATGTTTACATTAGCTGAGGGTTAATCGATACAACAAATAAAGTATCGGCTAACATAGGCATCGAATGACCACTGTCGGACATAAGTTTTCAAGACTGTAAGGGAATCAATGGCGGGTACTCTAGGATATGATCAGTTACTGCTCTTTTGGAATGTGGTAATCCACCATGGACATCCTACCGGACTGGTACCGACTGAAATTACACAGTCCTCTATTAACTTTTAATGGTTTTCCAAGATCGCTAATGCATTCAACACTCGTTCTGCTTGTTACTCTGGATTCTAGCTAAACAGATTGGTCGTAGTAAGATGCTGCCAATACTAAGATTAATATTAATGTTGATATAACAAATATAGGTAAGCAATAAGATGAAACAGATTGGAGGAAATTGAAAGGGTTATTATAACATGAAACACGAGACAGTTTGCACACCACATGATCCTTAGTCAATATTTGTTGTCATATTGTATTATGGCTATGAGTATATATAGATGTTATAGTACACTAAGATATTGATGTTCCAATCAAATAGAAAGCCAAACAGCCCAATTATTTTAATTAATGTCATTCGTTAAGTTTTATTTTTGTAACAGGGTATTAACTTTTAGTTTTCGAGACGGTCAGCTTTAGACAATGAATTACAAAATTTTGAGTTAGACTTAGCGATTCAAGCAGCTTTAAATTATTTTATTGCCGATTTTCAAATAACAATAACTTAACGCAATTATGACTAATGGGCACATAAAAACACTTAACAAAAATCCTATCGCAATTCAGAAAAAGTTGAACGATTTTATTACTACAAGATATTCAAATATCAAAAATAAATCTTTCGGCGAAGTATCAAAAAGTTTTATTGTTACTTTGAAAACATGTCGTGCAGCAAATGTTTCAAAGAGAAAACTAACAGAGGAATGTTCACGGTGTTCACACTCTTTACCGAAACATTCATGTCAAGAGCTCAAGTTAGCAGAAACGTCGGCTGAGGATTAATAAAAGCGGAATGCAGAGATCAGTACAGACAACATTTCACAACCACTAGTGATGTCCCAAAGGATTAATTCCGAACTGAAACCGTCTATTCGATTAGTTTTAAGTATGACTGTATCATACTTAAAACTAATCGAATAGACGGTTTCCCTATCCCAAACAAGGAGTTCCGGAGTAGTAAAATTTAATAAATACATAATATTCATATTGTACGTAATCACATTATGATGTAAGAAGTCATCCCTAGGGACTAAGTTTGTAAATGTTTCTGTGTAATAATAACAGATCATAGAAAACAATTAACAGGTATAATCAAGACTTAGTTGAAACAAACAAATATTTTCCAAATCGGTTCATAAATGACGGAGTTCTGGGGTAACAAACATAAAAAATACAACCGAATTGATAACCTCCTCCTTTTTGGAAGTCGGTTAAAAACATGTTTAATTCAATTAGAAATACCATAAAAATGTATCTTCACTCAGCTAAAATTAAATTTCATTAGAACAAGTTGTTATTATTTGCACCGAGGCGGTTGATTTTATCAAAAGTCGTGACTTGTCATATCGATTAAGAAAGTAATTTAAATTTTGAACTTTTCAGTAATATCTTGGCATCCTTCATTGATAAACCATTGTAGCATCCCATCACTTTAGACGCAGTTGATGACGTCGAATGCCACATTGTTGCTTCCTTGTCGGACTCTTGGCAATCTATAGAACGTGTAACAGAACAACTTTTAGTATCGAACTAATATTGAAAGGTGCGAATAACATCAGAATTCCATAGTAATCTTCATACCTACTCGACCAAAATTATGGAGCAGCTGATTGTTTTTTAAATTTCTTCCATAGTAAAAGTTGTTTCTTATACACGAGTACATTGCCCCCTTACAGTATGACTACCGACTTTTGTTACACGTTGTACATTCTGTAGTTAGAAGTTGCCGCACTCGGTTCGTGTTTTTTAATTTTAACCCGACTGCAAATAAAAGCCATAACGTAGAACCCGGGAAAATTACGCTATTTTTCAGCAGAATATGTGTTGCTGTCCTGGTTTATAAGCTATATCACTGCACACCAGTGCGAGCACGGTTCTTTATATCGAGTCATTTGTCGATTTTAAATGTCAAATTTGACATAACGTGTTGGTAAAACGATAACGGTAGCACGGTTCGTGATATATCGACCCCTCGATAAATTCGACAAATCTTATCGATTATGTCGACATAGCTAGCATGGTTCTTAAGTTTGACAGTTCTTATTGGTGAATTTGCCGAATTTTGTCGAAATTTTATCGTCATTTGGAAGTTGGTAGATAAAGATTCTCTAAAGCTTTTTTGTAAAACTAAAATGGTTTTAGTAGAAATAATCACATTAGAATCCATATGGAAGAATGTTGAAAGGATCCACAGGCCAATCTGATTAATTTGGAGGAAGAATTTTAGGATATATTGTAGAATGAGTTCAGCAAGAAAATAACCCATACCCTTAGTTATATTGTGAGGAGTGTAAGGGTGATATTATCTGTTGGCTCATTAATTACCAGACACAATAGATTTTTATTGTTATGATTGAAGTACAATTTTGTACTTCTCAATATAAGAGAGTAATGATTTCCCAGTATTTTGTGTCATAAAATAAATTGATCTCCCTTGTGTTATGCTCATAGCCTATACATGATAATCATAGTCTCCTTTGACTGCACTAAAGTTTTATATCTTTAGTACCGACTAATAACACACCGAAGGACCCGAAGGTGTGTGGTCTAAACTACAATATTTCACTGGGATAGTAGGCCTTATGTATGGTGAAGGAGGTGTCCTAAGCCAGGGAATCATGGACTCAAGGCATGCATGTACTGTAAACACTTACACATTTCTTTATTCATTCATTTATTTCAGATAACAAAAACTCACATAATTAGCTTATAGATTATCATACATATAATAATACTTAAACTAAATTCGGACACTGGAACTTGGATGTTTCGGTGGTGCTTCCATGTCCTATCTGTACACCAACACTTGCTGATCGATAGTCAGCACTGAGAAAAACAGACTTGGGCATCACATAGACATAACTTCTCGATTCCATCCGTCCTTTTACATCGACTTGACGTTCACTATTAATAATTAATAAATTAAGTCGGTAGGTATTCAGGGAGCCTGTCTCCCAATGTGATGGCGCATAAGGGGCGCTGTAGCTTTAATATTTTTGCTGGCATATTAGCGGTGTGGCGTTAGTTGCAGTTACGTCGAAATCGGCTTCTCTTCTCTTCCAATAAGTCTACTTTACAGGCTCTAGGGGTAGACGTCTTCTTCCGCTCCGTTTATAAACCCCCAACAGCAGGTATAATCAATTGAATAATCATATCCCTGCCGTCGACATCATTATGATTGTATTAAAGTTTTTTATGCACTTTACAAGATGACAGTGACACAGAGGAATACTTTGACGACTAAATCACGTTTATTTTAAGTTATATTCCTTTTTTATTGTTTCTATTGCTTTATTTAATAAAATAACCAAAATTAAATTTCTTCTACTCGACAACGATTAACAGTGACAGTTAAGTCAGATCGAGAGAAAGTCGGCAAACATCCTCCTTGATATCCTAAAATTATTTTATTTTATGTATTTTACTAGAAACCAATTAAATATTATGATTTTTAAACTATATTTAAAAAAAGAATAAAACGAAATAATTTTTCTTAAACGCGAAATAAATATTTTGTGATTATAATAAAACGCAGATGAGTAAATGATGAACGATTGATTTTTTTAAATCATGTGTTGCCATTTATAAAGTCGATAAGCTGTCGACAAGACATAGCCCTCGACAAGGCTCGATAAAGCTATCTAGGCAAGTTCCGTGCTACCGAACCTCGATAAAATTCGATATGTTTAAACTTATATCGTCTCGACAAATTTATCGATCAAAGAACCGTGCTTGCACCGCAGCTTCGTCAAAACCCGTTCCCACCGTACAGATTTTGATGATTCAATTTTGCATGAGGAATTATTAAACATTCATTTATCCAAATAAATAATTCAAATGAATGCGTAGTTTATTCTTTCCAGAAATATATATTACTTTATTCATTCATCCATACATAGATTAATTCACTCTCATGTATCCACTAGGTATGGTAGCATAAAAAATGGTCGTGGTAGTCCGGAGGGTACAGTCGCACCTACTGAGCAACAACAGGTTGTGGGTTCAAACCTGATATGGATCAACGTTCTTAGTTAATTTAAACCACCATTGGTGAAGTCAAACATCGTGAGGGAACTTGGACTTAGTGGTCTGAAATAGACCGCATTAGGCTAGCATGGTGAGAAGTGCCCTCCTCCCTGTGAGATAATTCTGCCCTGCTATTATTCAAAAACGTATTTATCGGATTTTATTGAAAGAATCTTATTGAAAAACAAATAATCAATCTTTTATACCATATTCACCCCAAATTAATTATTCTACTTACCGAAAACAGGCTACAAAACACAGACGTCTAGTGTGAAAGGTGCTATGTTTGCACTGCACTTTATCCACATGCAAATTGTGCATCGTGATCGATATACCCCAATACGAATATAATCGATTCTCGTAACGAGCTCGCGATGTCTCGCTTCAGATTGTTTGCTCGGGCGCCAGCTGTTTGCAGACTGGTGGTACCCTCTGCTGAAGATTGAATTCCGAATTAGGCCGGGTCATGCGTGTCACCGAAAGTGGGGTCCTGATTGTAATTCAATCATTAATCATTACTGTTGAAGCGTTCGTGAAACGTTACATCTGTACTAAATGCGCCGAGAATACGGAGTTAATTTTTTGTTCCGATTGCATGAACCGAAATACGGGCCAATCACTGTGAACGTTTTATGAAGACGGCAACATTTCGGAACTCACTCAATCTTTATAAGCTCTTACTAGACGATAGATTAAACCAAATTTACTTTTAATTTATGTGAATGCATCATTCTGTTGTGATCTTTAAACACGTGTATAATTTTTAACCGAATAAGTCAATTAATTAGGAATACAAATACACGGATATAGTTATCGGAGCCTTTGCACTTAAACACACCCACAGGACGATTAAGGTAGTATGGTAGCTGCCTCATGACCAACTTACAGCTAGTATCATTACTTAGAAATAAGCTAAGGCTAGTTTTGAGAGGCCTTTTACAATATTATATATGTTAATTTAGAAAATTACTAATTATTAAGTTTCTTGCTATTCTACGTTTATACACGATTTATTGATAAAACTAAAATATTTATTGCACCAATATTCAAACTTTACAAAAAAATCAAATAATACTATATTAATAAAACCCTATAATTTTATACGTGCAATGTAAAACATACAAGCATTTTACTGCATTATAACGCATACACATCCGTAGTAATCTCTTTATTGCACTAGCTAAGAAGCAAACAAGATAAAAATAGAGCAAGTGCCCTAAGGCCCGTCACAGAGCAACAAGCACGTTTGGTAGCATCGCCTTAGCCGTTTTAAAGGAGCTTAGCTTACCGAGTAGTCATCGTCGAACGCTTTGCACCGACGTGCTTTTTGTATGCAACAAATTTTTAGCTGTTTTTATTAGTTAGGTTTTATTTTATCGGTTTTTTATTCGCAACGCTATGCGTAAAAGGGGGATTTTTAAGACTATTTTTGTTAGGTAATTTTTAGCCAGCTTTGAATACTATATTCCTGTGGAAGAGAGCTTTTCCATTTATAATACTTTTATTTTTATGATTTTACAATGGTGAGCCTGTTGTACCAACCCTTATATAGGCGATGGCTTTAAATATAGTTTATTTTAAGACCTTCTTCCTACAACATTCTAGTCTAGTATCAGTTTTATAATTGTAATGATTCGGCACCATAGCCGATTGAAATATTTTACGTACCATTTCTGTATCCTGTGAATATAAGTAAAGTAATAACACTTTCTGAATAGTAAATAATTTAGAGTGATGGCAAACAATGCGGCGCGCACTCCGTCGTTGTTTTGATTGCAGTGTTATAAATTTTATTTAATAGGCACTTACCAAATTTGAAATTTGCCTTTGTACATCAATTTTAAGTACTATTCTTGTATTAACTATGTTTTGTGTGTACAATAAAGAATAATTTAATTTAATTTAAAAAACCAGCCCATAACTGTCCCACTGCAGGGCAAGGGCCTCTTCTCATACAGAGAAGGCATTTTTATATAATCAACGGAAATAAAAACCATAATAAAAATTTGAAGGTTTTTTAATAGCCCTTCATTAGCTAATTAAGTATTTGATTACTTTTTAACCGACTTCAAAATAGAAGTTCTGTATTCGACCCGTATGTATGTCCGCGATTTTCTCAAAAACTACCTACCCGATTTGAATGAGGTTTTTGTTATTGTTCCCAAGAACTTATCTACTGACAATTTCATTATCCCTAGTTTTTGGTACATGGCACCGATGTAACTATTTAATTGCAATCTCTTGCGTAATTCTTGCTTATGTAGTTTGATAAAAATACATACCTAATATAAAAATAATGATTCTGCGTCTACGTTTTAAAATAACAATACACATCTACAGCATTCAGAAACATATTTAAATGACTTACCTGTGAACTTCCTTTATTTAGTACTTATGAAAATATGTCCCCCACCGTTGCTTTTCTATAATTTTTCTCACAACTTTTCTCGTGTTTCTGTTTTTATTTCGTCCTTCGTACGCTGCAACAAATCCATACATGTTCCCACTGCTATGTCCCTGTCGGTGACATTTTTTCATTAAGTATGAATAATGTTGGAGCGCCGGAGCGCGGTGTCTGTGAGCCTTTATTTGAATGAAATATGCAAGCTTGTTGCGTTAGTCCTCGTGAAGTGAGGTTGTGTAGCTGAAACTAAAGTTGCTGTATGTAACGCCAATTAAAATTGTTAGAAGTTTGTAACTTCAGTATATTGATATTGAAATTTCTCGGCAATTCTTCAATGACAAAGGAGAGAGTAGCTATCATTTCTTCTTAGTTGTGATTCTCCGTCTCCGATAAATAAGTCGTTCAGCCTGTTTCTTCGACTGGGTATAATGAAAAGCTAAAAAACTTTTTTTATAGATATCACAAAACGCAAATAACCCGGTAATTTTCCTTCAAAGCATAATAAGGCTATGTTGGGCAGGGCACTGGCCGTTCACAGGTAGATGATACAATCTAGCTAGCAAGTTATCGAGCCTCTATATGACTACAATATAAACCTTGTTAACCTCAATTGACGCTATTAATGACACGGAAAATCGTTTACGCCGTTTCTCTGTTTTATTTTTAAACTGTAATATCGTTGTAGTTATTTTCCGTAGAAAGAAAATCGAGTCGATCGGAATGTAAGTACTATAAATAGCTGCTTCTCTGGTTACAAAGAAATATAAGGTTATAAGACCGAATAGATAGCAATGACGTCATCAAAAGACGTGTTAAAATGTAGAAGAAGAATTCGGCGCAGGTTCTAATCCTGCTCACGACCGTATTTTTATTTCCACAAAAATTATAGCTTTAGAGTTCGCTACGTGTGCTTTAATGCGTTTGAAAGATTTATCTCTATCTGCTGTAATGTTTTACTTCTTTTTATTGAGATTTGAGTCTAATTGAGATAATATGCAAAAGATTATGAGCAATATAACATCACGCAAATATAAATGATATCTTTATTATTTGAATCACAGTTTTGTCGTCTTTCTGTTTGGGGTTCCGTTCTTCAAAAGGAAAGAAAATAAACCTTCTGTCTGTCTGTCTGCCAAAGCCCCTTTTCTCAGGTACGTGTGCAGGTATTAAGTTGAAATTAATATCAAATACTTAGGTCTGCGGTCGCTTGGAATTATAAAATATCAAGCTTTTAAATCAACGCAATAAAAAGTAAAGGTTTAAAAGCCGCATATTTGGCACTCGGCAGTAAGTGGTACCGATTGGTTAGTTCCCGTTAACAGGAAATTTGACAAGAAGCCAGCACAGGCAGCATTATAAAAAGTAAAATAGTTATACACACATATTATTATTACAAACTTACGTTTGCAGTAGAAGTATTTACAGTGGCGATATATCGAAATATGTGTTTAAAAAATTTTTTGAACTGCAAAGTTTGTCCTTGAACCCGACTTTTCTTTTCGTTAGAGTAATGTTCGGTGCTTTAAGTTTAGTTTACGGAACCCTCGATGCGTATCGAGGGTTCCGTAACGCAAGTCAAACTAGCACTTGTCTAGCTGATGATATAAAAGTATGAATAACACTTCTTCGCTGTCGCGCAGTCTAGTAAAAATGGCGAAAATAGTATAATAGTAAAAAAGCTCCATTAGTATGTTTAATAATAACTATCCTATACCTCAAATTACCTATTAATATAAATTAATACTGATTTACAATTTCATTTCCTGTATTATTAATACAGGGTTTTAATGAATCACCCCGATTCAACTGTTGAATGTAATGGCAACATGAATACTTCACACGCATATGCGAAGGTCTATAAAACTAATTACACGTAGCCAGGACACAATGAAATGTTGATATCACTGATAACTTATGGGTTGTTATCACAGACTGCACAAATACTTTTACTGCTTTAAACTAGCCAGTTATAATTTGATTGAGAGTTCTCATTTCACTGAGAGATATCTAAGTAGATCGCGTTACTGTTTGGCTTTATAGATTGCTGAAGAGTAAGCAAGGGTTTAGTCAAAGTGAGACAGTCTGAGTCACAATGTGGCTTGTGACACTATGTGTAGGCAAATATCACCTATTTATATTATGGCTAAAGAAACATTGAAAAATTCACCATTTCTGTCGAACACTGCCTGCCTCGATAGTGGTCGGAAGCGCCCCCGGATTGGGCAAAGTGCTAGGTTTTTCTAATACGAAATTCTTAGTAGCAGCCTGGAGTTTGGGATCATGCACAATAGATGGTAATAGACGTGGTGGGATTTAATAACGGCATCGAAGGAATGTGAGTGTTTAGACTTGGAATACCTACAAATCAAATAAATTGGACATAAAACCTAAATTAAAATAAACTTTGGTTTAGATTTTTTTCTAATGTTTTAAACATCTTGCAGCGGCCGCGCGTTGGCCATGCTATTTCAAACATATGATTACAATTACAGTCACAACCCAGTGACGAAAATATGTATTTAATTGTATGTACTATCTTGTGAATCGCACCACAGTGGATGTTATTGAACACAGGAAATGACATGCCATGTTAGCGAATGTATCGATGACACATCTTACATGCATCAATTGTACGCAGAATAATATGCATAGGTATAACCACTCCGTTTCTAGCTCGTGTCTGATTGTAAAGGATAGTTTGAATCACGGAAATTAGAATGCCGCACATAATGGCATGTAATATTGACCCCCATTCTGGCACTGAGACATTAATCTAGCGAAAGTTTAAATTGTAAAAGTAAGGAGTGTTATGTTTTTAGGGTTCATGTCATGTATGTATGTGTTTGTGAGTTTCTTTATTACACCATAACTTCTAGCCGCATGAACCGATTTAGATGTATTGGTATTGTTATAATCCTTACATTGACCCGGGTAACATAGGAGAATAACATTAAAAAAATAGTAATGTGGTATGTGGTATGTGGCTATGATACACAAAAAAGAGAGAAAAAAAAAACACATTACATACTTTTTTTTTTACTGATTTCCTCTTTTAATAATATAATATACAAGCTGTTAATCTGTACCAGTAAGATATTTATAGAGCAAATGATAAAAATTATGCATTATAATGTAAAATGATTAAGAATTCTAAGAATAGCCAAAATATAACTCTGCAAAAGTGCAGTAAGTCTACATAAAATTGTAATAACGACGACCGACGTGCATATATTTCTTATTTATTTTTATTTTATTCCTATGGTGGCAAACGTAGTAAGCGGGTATCGTAGTCCATGTATGCACCGACAGTGATACTCTTGGTGTTGCAAGTATACATACTTGCGCGTTGCCGATACTGTAAGTGGAATGTCGGTGTGCCAGCAATATAGGGAACAAACGATCACTCCAACTGGTAACACAACGCTTCCTTAAAGAGTACTGACACCCATACTCACCTTTACCGAACTTTATGCAAATAGTAGCATATCGGCTGCGGCGCGAGTACAACGGACAGTGGAGGTACTTACATACCTACTTCATCAATACTCAATACTCAATATTTATTGCTTTTCCATAATGTACATTCCATCTCTTCTTCTTCCACTTTTGGATTATGCTGATGTTTGTTTTCTTGACGCAACAGAAGAGCTCGTCAATAAACTCGAACGTCTGCAGAATTTAAGCATCCGCTTCATATTTGGCCTTCGGAAGTTCGACCATGTGTCAGATTTCCGGACGCGACTGAAGTGGCTACCTATTCGGCAGCGTCGAGATGCTCACGTTCTTTCTTTCCTCTTTTCTATTCTTCACAACCCTAATGCCCCAAAATATCTTAAGGAACGCTTTGAGTATCTTATCCCCAGGGGGAAACCATGTCGCTTAGTGTCATCTCTTCTTCTCCGGACTACTCGTCACACCTCAAGTCGTTATGATGGATCATTTACTATACGTGCAGTGCGCCTTTGGAATTCTCTTCCACATACACTTCGTGATAGTCCTTCGTTAGATGTGTTCAAGAGAAGAGTCAGGGAGCATTTCCTTTCGATATAGATATTAGGTATGCGATATATATTTAATATATATATATAGGTAGGTTTAAGTAGTCATTTATGTAGTATATGATACAACATTATATAAGTAGGTATATATTATAATATATATTTGGTAGCTTAGTATGTATGGCACTGGATTTCTGCACTCTTCCTATTTCTTCTGTTCATGTTGTACACTTGACTCTGTCCTCATATTTGTTTCTCTTCTCTCTATCACTCAAAGGTTTGCTGTAAGAAAACTCATAAATGGGTTAAGCTCGCCTTTGTACATCCTTTTTCACTATTATAATTTGTATTATGTATCGTGTGTACAATAAAGAATATAATACATTTGTAACAGTTGGTATGTTAAAATAAATATAGAAACAATTATGGACCCAGTCAGGCAGCTCCAGATTTTCCAAACCCTACCTTTCTTATATTGTCATCATCATCCCACTGCACTTATCTCAATTTATTTGGATAAGGGCAGGGGATGATGATTTATTTATTATTTAAACTCTCTTAAATAGCAGTAAGTAAAAAAAAACACCCTAATAGAGCTAAAAATATATGACATAACATAACAACATAACATAGCATCACGCCTGTATTCCCCGAAGGGGTAGGCAGAGGTTTACACAATTGTACACCCACATTTCACCAATGCTGTTATTAAGTCCCATGTAATAGGTGGTGAGCCTATTGCCATCTACCGGGCACAATTCCAAACTCCGGGCTGCTACTGAGAATTTTCTATCAGAAAAACTCAATAACACTTTGCCCGACCCGGGAATCGAACCCGAGACCTCATACTCAGCAGTCGCGCTTGGGACCACTAGACCAACGAGTTAGGTAAAAATATATGTGAAGTCGAAAATACAAATACATTCGCGGAACCATAATTAATCATCTTTGATAATTACATCAAAGGTCTTGTGACTGAACACGACTTCGGAACCAACATTCGCGTTGATTGGATTGCTCATTACTCTAATGATAAACAGACCCAAACGTTGAGGTATAGGACATAATGTATGTTCAGCCAGTCTGAGTTTTCAGTCAAGATGAATATTTGATCATTAATGCATCTCTTGCGACGTTTCATACGAGTAGGATGGTTGGTACTCTATTTGATAGATGCCTTACTTGTTACGTATATCAAGACAAGACTCATTACTTATTCAGTTTCTTGTTAATTGATTGGTAACTGATTATTATTAATCAGCACTATTAATACGTGGTGTGGCTGTAATTTAGTTTACATTGATATTAATAATACTATGTCATTATGTCCAGAATTAAACAAGTTGTCCTGCAAGAGCTTAGTCTTAATTGGCTGATATTTAAGCAATTAACAGACTAAGAACAAATGAATCAACGTATAATAACTTTCGTGGGACACGGTCATATAAATGATTGATCAATGATTATTACTCACGTGCATTTGACCCTTTCCAACTCGAACGGATGCCTTAGTTATGAGCGAAGCCCGCGGCGATGTCGCGAGTCAAACAGTCAGTTTGTCTCGCAGAAGAAACTTAGAATGCACTACAGTAATAACTATTGAATAATAATTAATATGAATGAATAAACGTTTTTGGGCTTAGTGCTCAATGCTTAGTGAGGTTGCTCATGACTAAATAAGGATTCACAGATCGATGGATCGGAGGTAAACTGCGCTTGCTACAGTTAGTCCGTGTATGATGACTAGCCTTCTTAAACACTGTCTGTGTCTCAGAAAGCACGAGACAAGCAACCGTCACTGCAGGACAAGACCTCTTCTCATACAGAGAAAACACAAGCATTGATCATCAAACTATTTCACTGCGGTGTGACGAGTTCAGACTATTATGTCCCAGTTGTATCAGAATGTTTTGCCATTTAAAACCACCATTGATATGTAATTACAAGTAGAACAGCTTTTCTGGATCTACGGCTCCATCCTCGGCCACGCCGTCGTTTGGCATATGGCGAGTTGGTAGTTATACTTAAATCCATATTAGATGAAAAAAAGAACAGCAAAATACAGGAGTACATTCTAGAATCTTTGAATTTCTATACTTTCACACAGAACACCATCAAATAAGTAAAAAAGCAAATAGTTACATTAGCTTATATTTGAATAAAATAGATCCGATTTATTGAGAAAAAAGTTCCAGTAACAAGGAAAATTCGACAAGGTTGACATACTCAATGCAAACGTAAGAAGGAACACCCCTAAATCCCTTGGATTCGCGAATAAACTTGACATTCACTACAATTTACGCGAAAAATCGAACACCTTTTAGTTTTATTACTTTCTGTTTTTTTTTTTATGTGAAGCTTTCTTCTACACTTTGTAATACTCCCGGAATTTGATTTCGAAGTCTTCGCACAAAAACTATTCACAGAACTGCACCCGATAGTTTTCTTTTTCTACCTACTTTTATGGCGAATGCTGATTGCTAATTAATTAGAAAAGTCTGGCGATGAAACGCTAACAATCCCTTAATGGACCTTTACTTCAAACTTTGTTAATGAATATAAATAGATAGACTTCAATTTCCAAGAAGAAGGTGAAGTTTAGACAATTGGGGAATACGATATAAATAATGAAAGCAAAGTTTATAATCAAATTTTAACTTACTTTTTCTCAATTTTGCTCACTTACTGGGATTTTGAATCCAAATATTTTACGACCATGTCATACATTCACATTTTTAAGGACAAAATTTATAATATTTTGTGGTAAGAAAATTTCAACAACCTGAATCCACGACCTGCTAGATAAATACATCAATCATAAAAAATGAGCTGTGGTCGCAATAGCCTGATTGGCGAGAGCAACTGGTATACTAACCATACCAGAAGTAGGTACCTAACTTTTCTTACCAGTCATATTATATTTCTACTTTGGTATTTGCTCCGCATGCATTGTACAACAGTATAATAGGATATATAAATACCAACGTGAAATATAAACTTGTATACCTAATACCAACAGCTATAACAAAACCACACGTAGATATTCAAAACCTAAGTCAGTCGGCATATAAATCGTAATCAATGTGAGGAGCCGTCGAAAACTATCTAACTAAAAATATCCCATACTTCAAACCGAATGACGGGTACAGCCAATTTTTTCCACTGCCTAAATAAACACGTAACAGCCAACTAGCGTCTATTTTGTCAACAGAACAATAGCAAACAGAGCTGGGCATTTAGCTAGCCTTCCGTGGGACATGTCGTGACAGCGACAGGCGGGTAACAAGATAAGCAGGAGTGTCCTGCACGCGACCCGTCCACCCTAATCCTGCGACGCAGCCATGATACTGTTTAGATCGGCTTCACATTGCTCCCAGTTGTCACAATAGTCATCTTATAGATATCATTTAATATTTTGGTGGCAATTTGTATTTATTTGTGTGATAATTGTAATTTAGGCTTTTCTTTTATACAAACAGTACAGATGGCATAACACCATTTTTTTACACTTTCTTACTCCGCAAAGCCAACGCTATTTTATAAGTTTGATTCTCAGAGGCTTACCTATCGTGGTAATAACGGACTTAAACTCTTGCAAGACATCTATCCAAAAACAAAAACGAAATAATACGATGAACGACAACACAGCTACTGCTTCAACTACATATAGTTGCCGCTTTCAAAAACGAAACTTTAAAAGAGCTAATGAATAAAAAGTACAACAGCAACAATAAGTGCAGCTATAATAAATAACAAATTTCTGCAACACATTAATATGAACAATTCTGTATATAATTGATGTAGGAATTATTCCTATATTTTTTTTTTTTTTTTATATAAATAAACCCGGCGTCATCAAAAAGCCCAGGCAAGTGAAGCCACAATACATAATTGATTCCAACTTTATTCAGTAAAATTGACATGAAATCAGAACTTCTCGAACTTCAGTCTATGTCGTAACCATAACGTCTTGTGGATTAATTAATCTGTCCCGTCTAAATGAGAAATTATTAATTTCTCTGTTACTTAATTATATTTGTCGCGAGTTCACCTAAAAGCTTTGCTTTGGTTAAACTCGTTTATACTTAGATGTCTCAAACTTTGTTTTCCTGTTTCTACAAGGTTTGTAATTATTGTAAACAGAAAATACTCAAAGGATAAATTATATATTCGGTATTTCGTTAAGGTAAAGATTTAATTTGAGAATCTTAATGTGATTTTTAACATGTTTCGTGACCTTTTGTTTAGATATTAGAACATCCTCAAAAAATATGTTCCAGCGACCTCAAAGACCAAATACTGTTTTATTCTAAGGATATAATATAATGTATACAATATAATGTAAAATAAATTTAAGGAATTGTCTATTTTTAAAATCCCGCTTACCCAGCGTTTTATATTAAAGCCCGGTATGTTCTTATGGAAATTAATAGTAAAAATATTTGCACAATCCCGTGGATTATACGGGTAGCCTCGAGTTTACCTAGATTAATAAAAGTTAATATCAATCCTAAAGTCAACTTCTACCTTTCTTGTGTAATAACACTGACTTGATACGACGGTAGGAATGAAATGCTCTTCCTATGAGGACTCTCGAAAGTAATTGTTAGTTCACAACAATCAACTATCTTTGGAACAAAGAGCAATCGAAAGCAATTTAAATTCAAGACCCCACTCGACCGCAATTATTTACACAACGGCACTACACTATCCTTAAATCTGTATAAATATTCATGAAACTGTTTTATAAGGAGACCCTTGCTCTCTTTAGCAACGTAAACGAAAGTTGAGTGACTTTCCAGTTTCCCTCCTGTACGTACGTCGAACGCCCGCTTACCGTCGTATCACGCGCAACTTATGAACTGTTTTAGCATAATATTATATTATTAAGATTTCCCACAAGTGTTTCCACTTTTTGGTTACGAAATTCACTTGAAAAGGCGTGACTTAAGTGCTGTTTCGAGCGGCTCCTCCACTAATTGAAATGTAAATCCCTGTGAATTTGTATAAATCGCTTTTTATTCATTTAAGACGCTTACTATTGTTATACTTACTACGCTCTGTCTAGTCCAGCCTTCTAATCTGGCAAATAAATTCGTTTTCTAAATTGAATGTGACTTCTCAACTATCAGTATGAGGTGTTGGAATTTGGAATAGTAGTATGCTCAAAGTATTAGGTTTGTTGCTAGCGATATTAGTAAGAGAATAACATTAAAGTTAGAGCTATATTTAACGGGGTGTCGGAGTGTGCACATGAGACCGCAGATGACGAGGGTACCGTGTCAGATTGTTTGCGTGCGAAAACAAAATTTTAATATCTCCGCTGTCTATATAGGCTTACCTATTTAAAATTTGCTTTACAAGTTATTGAATAACGTTACAAATTTTGGACGTAAAGTGAAATATATCCTTATAAAATTACGGAGAGCTTTTTATTCAATTTATCATAAACATATTGCTGCTTATAGATTATGGGATATATCATATTATTACTTAATTACAGGCTGTTAATACAGAAGAGTGCTTATATATTTGTTGAGATGAGAGTAGAAGTGATTTTTGGAAGACTACACTTACGGACAATTATTAATTAATGTTAATGAAGATTAAGTACCTAATATTAATTAAAATACAACATAACTCTGTGTGACAGTAACAGTGTTAGCAATGATCGTAAGTCGAAAACCAAACAGCTTGTAAGGGCAACCGGGGGTGATGATTAGCGCACCCTACAACACTTGGTTATCCTGTCACGTAACCCCCAATCTGCTTAGCGGGACACCTTTGTGTCGACCCTTTTATTTGGGTCGCAAAGTCCTTAGATACACAGAAACTGATTCACAGATAAACACTCCGAGTCGTTAGCAAGATATACAGACTCCTTTAAAAGTTTATTTATATTGAATAGTTCGATTCAATTAAGGTCGACTACCCTCCTTATATGGTCTGTACTTCAATGACAGTTTATCAAAAAGTGATATTGTTCCAGTAAGTGATCTATAAAGTATCAACTGACAATGACAAACACTACTCATAACTCGTAACAAAATTACGAGGACGATTCATCCCCAAACTTGGCAAAGTACTTCGCAGCTTATCATCGAGGGACAGAATCGCTTCAGTTGAACAAAGTAATCGTCGAGGTATCTGAATGAGTAATGAGAATGGTTAGTTTAAACGAGTTATTCGTATAGTTGGAATCACACCTCGCTAATCCCTAGCATCAATTATGAACTGAATACGAATGTAACAACCGATGAAAACCGTTCGAGTGCGACAAACGGTCATTAAAATTCGGGATCAGGCGGGATTTGGGTGAGATCCATCAGAAATTAATATTTGAGACGTCAGCTGCTCCACACCTGGAAATTGTCTAATAAAGCCGCCTTATGAACTCGGCTTTTATAAACTTTGTGCGTCTACAGCGTTTTAAGTGCCTTATCTCAACGAAGAGGAAAAAGTTGCCTCGGTTTATATGCTTTGTTACTCGTCCACATCATTCTAAGCAGTTTGATGAGCTTGTGAAGTATTTTTTATGGGTCCCACAGTCAGCAAAATAAGCGTCCGTAATTTTCAAAATAACTTATATATACTTAAGGCTTTTTCGTTAATTATCATATTTCATTACTTAAAACATATTTTATTAAAGTTACAATATTAAATGGAAAAAGAATACGGTCGCAAACAGGATTCGAACCTGCGCCTCTCGGGTAAATAGTCCAGGCGCTCTGACCACTAAGCCATCTCGACCTCGAGACGACCACGAGGTCGTCGTGCGACCGTATTCTTTTTCCATTTAATATTGTAACTTTAGAGTTCGCTAAGCATGCGTTAATGCTTTTCAAAGATTTATCTTGAATATTTTATTAAGTTAGAATAAATCGTAATAAATAATTAACCTATTTATGTTGCTAACTGTACAATATTTCAAACAAACATATTTAAATATCTTTGTTCCTCGTGTAAAGCCATGATATCTATTTAAACAAGTTAAAAACAACATGAAACAATATTCAGCCTTCCCGAAATCTTTTCACGGCGAACAGTGACTACTTCTAAGGAATGAAGTGTCGGGAAACGTGTTCCGAAATTGCTTAAAGGGTTCCGTCAGCGTTGCAGTTTCACTGTACAAATTTCTTGGAGAATATTATAAGACGCCCGAGGGTGGAGATCTACCGGGCTGCTCTGAGGACCATTGAACTTTGCAGCTCTTTGTAAAATTGCACACTCTACTTTCCTTTTTTTTAACGTACATTTTAAATATTATTTTATATCGTCTTGTGGTAACGTAATTTAGTTTATTTTCTTTTTATTAAAACAATGTGAAAACAACGTTATTTTTCAATGGAAATCATCTTGACTATAGCAAATATAACCTTCCCTTCAAATTGTCATGGATATATAAAGAAATAGTTATTCATGATTTTACAAAGGGCTTCACTGTCTTAATTCGCTCATTGATTTTGTTTTATTTATAGCGGATTTGATTTGAGAATGAAATCGGAAACTCGCTGTTAGTTCAGTAGAGCTCGAGGTATTAACTAAGCGGACGATAACAAAGGCGTTAGCTACTAACAAAATCGTACTGAATATATGAGCAGCTTTTATGTGTGAAATCCGTCATGTGCCTATTTTTCGCAGAGCTTCTATGGACTATAACCACACGGTCCGCCACTAACCTTTACCAGTGTTTCGAGATTGAGATATTATTCGTCGCAGGTAACAACGGCAGGTTGTGCAGAATAGCCTTCACTCCAGAAAGGACCGCTAAACTTCCTGGGCTCCCACAGATAACATACCTTTTTATGTCATCTGTGGAAACCGATCATCTGTGTCGGTATAGTTATATTGGTTACCTACGAATTTATGGTCACTTTGTAGTACATTGCACCGTATGTTTTAATATTTTTGCTCATAATAGACAAACGATACAACGAACAAACGACAAATGTAGCCGACGACACAATCCATTACAGAGTGATATAGAATAGATTTATTTAACAGTAAGGAATATTCATTTTATGGATTCAGTCAGCTGAAGGTTCTTTTTTAAATTATGTTTTTATAACACATTTATCCGAAAAAATTGCTCTATTTTTTTTTATTTTATATACATACATGATTTGCTTCTGTTCTCAAATTCAGTACACCACACAAAAAGTGTAATCGTAATCAATATAAGTAAAATTCAGTCTCATTCAGCGTATATATACCGTAAACGTCCTTGAGTTTGTCCGGAGATCTACTACAACAGAATTTCTGTATTCCGGTTTGAAGGGTAAAAGGGTTCCTGGGAAAGGACAATGGGAAAACACGTCCCCATCCTCAAACAGATTTGAAACTATTTTATTCGATGCGTCTTAGTAGATACGTTGTTTTTAACTATGGTGACATATATCCAGTGAGTTCAAATTCAACGCTAGATAGAATCATCAATTATATTATAATCATTCAAATGTCTTTTAATTCGCATGCTGAAAATTTTTCCTTTCGAAGTACTACTATCTTTCTTAATCTATACTTTTAATAAAATCGTAACCCCAAAGCCCAAAATTTTCAAATTTGCTTTTTCTTTTTTTTTTTTTTCGTAATGTGTTCTATATTCGATACTAATGTCAAAGCCTTGAGTATTTTTGTCTGTTTGTATGTCCGAGCTCGGCGCCAAAACTAACAGAATACGAGACTTTTCTACTCTGTCTCTAGGTGCTGGGTGTATTGCCGCGTTACGTCAAATATGTTCTAGGTATTTTAAATAATAACTTTCGTGAGGCATATTCATATTAATTATTGTTCACCGGTTACGTAGTTCCGGGGTGTACATGATACTGTGCGACTGTGGCCTCAGTTATGTAACTGAGGCCACAGTCGCACAGTCATCATGTACACGCGGCGACGAGTTTCACCAATGTTGGTGAAACTCGTCGCAACATCACAACCAGACTTACTGAACACATACTTAGTATGTAGAGCATGGATACCAACAGGTCGGCAGTTGCAGAACACGCATGCAGCACGGGCGCGGCTCACTTCATACAGTTTGATAAAACATCCGTACTTCGTGCCGCGAAAAGTATGTAAAGTGATCGAAATAAACCGTCGCCCGAATTCCAACAGAGACGGTGGTTGGACACCGCCTCCTGCCTGGAAACCAGCTCTGAAGTCTACATCACGCATAAGTGAGTCAAGTCTGGAGTGCGACACTATCAGCGCTGTATGCACTATATTATATCAGTTCCGTAATTTACTTTTCAACACTCTTGCTCGTAAAGTGTCTCTTATTGCACCGCTTTTAGGTTTATAATGAGGCTTATTAATCACGCGTGCTCTTTCTTCATTTTTCGCTTTAGTGCCGTAATATCAAAAAAGAGTGCGTGACAGCTTTAAATTTGCTTTTAAACCTCAGTAAAGAGTTTTGATGTTTAAAGACTTCTTGATGAGATTCAACATTTTTGTGACCGCGCTAATTTAAATATGACTAAAAAACATTTTGAGTTTTCAAATTATTATTTTTTATCAACAAATTAGCATTATTTTGCGTTATAAATGGAAGAATATTCACTTTAGTTAAAAAAATTATAAAATATATTCAGCCATCAAACCATAGATTGTCAATCTAAAGATCAAACAACTTCGTCAAAGTTAAGTCAAGCCTCTGCTTCCACTTCAATGACAAAAAAATAAGTTCTACTTGCGCGTGCATAGACCATAGACCCGGCGCACAAAAAACAATCCGCGCGTCGTTTTAACAAAATAAGTTTAATCGATTTTATTATCATATTTTCTCGTATCATAATGTAAACTAGTAAGTAATCAAATAATCATATATGTTAAACAACAAACATACAATGACATACCAACATCAAATGACACTGCCACATTAATCTAAGATTATTAATTAACATAATATGTGTAATTATTAATTTACACCTTTACTAAATATATATCTTAAATTGCTATTAAATATTTAAGTCAATATTACTTTTGATTAATTCCAGGTTAAATATGTTCGATCGATTTCACTAGAAGGTAAGGGACCTTATAGTGAAATCGATCAGCAATAGACCATGGCGTAGCCACTATTATATATCTACATACGTGCGTATATACATAAATTATCGTGAATAACAGATCGTAAAGCCTCTTAAACTCGCAGGGGTACGATTAATGAGCCAATAATTATTCGCTAAGGGCTTTCCCCTGTACGCACTTCGTCTGTCTCTATGTATAAGTACGTATATATATATATATATATGTATACGGTCTTAGTCGTTCACATTATTAACTAAAAGCATTTTAATTTCATTTATATTCTTTATTTGCATACTACGAGTATAAAGGTATGCAATTTGGATTCTACTCGACTGAAATAAATGCTGAATAGTAATGTTCTTAGGTGAATAAGTTTACATGATCAGTGATAGCTGGACTGGCAAGTCAAAGGTCGCAAGTTCGAATCTTAGGTGCTCACCACACTGGATTTTCAAGTCGTGTGTGTATTAGAAAATAATTATTTCTTGTTTAAAACGGTGAAGGAAAACATCATGAGTATCAGCACACCTGAGAGATGTTGATGATGGTGTGTAAGGCCATGTCGAGGCCTACGGGCGGTTTTTAACTCTGACATTAGTTTGTTCATCAACCGTACAATAAGAAGTTTCCCTGATAAATTATTGCAATTTGTATTATTTTATTAGACGTACACCGACTGTTTTTTGTTGTATTAAAATGTTTTGATTATTTAATGATATGATTATTTCTGCTGAAAACGCCAACAATAACGCAGATTTATTTCATAAACATGGCACAATTCCAGAAGACAATGATGTACTGTTATAGAAAATGTTAGCAGTCTACCCCACTCTGCCTAAAATCGCTTGCATAAAACATTTAGATGCAGTGCCACGTAGCCACGTGTTAAATAGAGCCAACCGTTCAAGGGACTTTGGCAAGAGGTAGGTACTATCACCAACATTCATATATCTATCTTTTTTTTTCTGGCGCTTATTTCATAAATATAGGTATGACCTACATTCTTCTTACCTACTAATGAACTCAAATGACTTTGAAGCAGTGTATAAGTTAAATCTAATAGCCATAAACATCAAGAAAGGTAATTTCCAAATAAAGTTAAATTCTCAAATAAATGTTATGGGTAGTAAAACTGTGTGCGTGACAAATTAATTTAATAACTCTTGTCGCCTAGGGAAAACTACAGTAAAGGGAATTTCGATAAACATCTATTTATATGGATAGAAGTATTAATTTTTATTTTCGATAAAGTTTTCGTGTGCTGTTCGTTACGAATATTCCAGATTTGTGAAATAATTAATAAAGTTTAAGTCGAGCATGCATCAAAACTTTATAACTTTTCAATAGCCACGAACTAATACGTCTACTTACTTGTATAATTACTGAGAATGTAATATAACAAGAATCCTCAAGAATCCCCATCTAATTTCAAAACCAAGTTTTATCAAATAAACAACAGCTCGAATTCCTACTTCATACGTTATGTGGTGTGGGACCCCAAAACAAACCGTGATATTTCCAAAAGTCAACATTTAGCGGAGTGTAAACTCGAGAGCTGCGACATGCAAGCACCCGCGTGCATCCACTGCTATCATGTAAATGAACACAATACATGTAAGCGAATATTCATGAGCTTGTAAAGCCAAGGCTAGGTTATGCTCTGCGGTACAAACAGCTTCTCAATAATACGGACCGGTTAAGTTTACTTGAATGCTGGTTGCGAAATTTAAGTACCTATTTGGTATTTGAGTTTCGAACTAGTTTTCTTTTATGGAGCGTGTTTGAATAGATCGAAAGACAAAGTGACTGAGTAACATTTTTCGGTTTAATCAAGGCACGCATTTATTTTCTGTGGCTTCAATAAATAGAGTTCTTCGTTAAGCACGTTTATAAATCTCAAATTAGATTAGATACTCGAAAACTAATATAATTATACTTAGTTTCACTAATTAAGGTATTAGTAATCGAATCGTGTTATCATTCCACGCATGGGAACAAATGAACTTGTCACAAAACTGTGGATGAACAAGACAAATCGATGTTGGATACTTGTATAACATTGTGACTTTCAAAGCTATGTACAGTCTGCAGTTTAGTTAGTCTATATAAAAGTGGGCTGTTAATATTTTAGTACAAAACCTTTTTTAGTATTACGTACTAATAAATATACAAATAAATAAAATTTAAGTGTCTGTCTATGGTTTTAAAATAAATATTATAACATAGCATCACGCCAGCATTCCCCGCAAGGGAAGGCACTTGGCATCGATGTACACCCACATTTCACCAATGCTGTTATTAAGTCCCATGTAATAGGTAGTGAGCCTACTGCCATCAACCGGGCACAATTCCAAACTAGCAATTGCTACTGAGAATTTCCTAACAGAATATCCCCATAACGCTTAGCTCAACCTTTTTTTTGTTGAGAAACTCATCGAGGTCGTTGTGCCGGACTCCTACCGACTAAAAACCTCACGGGCCCACTCTAACCCTTACCGAGGTCCCAGGTTCGTTACAGCAATCGCCACGACCGCGTAAGACTTTGCCCGACCTAGGAATCGAACCCAAGACCTCATGCTCAGCAGTCGCACTTGAGACCGCTAGACCAACGAGGCAGATTTAAAATAACTGTCAGAATTTCAATTAAGATAAAAAAAAAAAAGCTATTTCTAACATCCCTAATCATTATTGGCCGTGATTTAGAATTTTATTCGGTCTGTCTGAAATTTTGTGTTGAATAGGCTACGCAACGGCTAAACGGATTTCAATACAAACTTTATGAATTAATACAGGAATTTTAATTTTAATTTTTCTGTTCATCATTTCGATGTAGTATCATTCAGAAGATATGAATATAAATTATTTGTTAAGCTATCACTGCTTCTGCTATAACCAACACACTATTTGTCAAATTCCCGCGCGAACGAAGACTAGAAGAGATTAACCAGTATAAAAAAAAAACGCGTCGTCTTGAAAAGCCGCCTTTTCTCATCGGTTGATAAACTGGAACGCTGGTTGTAATATATTATGTAAACACAATACAAATTGAGCTTTCTTTGACTCTTGTATACCACATACAGAATAACCTAGAAGAGCGCGTTTACTAAACAAATTGGTAGGGTACCTATTTGTAAAGTAGGTACCTACGCATATATTAAGCAGAAGTAAGTCTCAAAGGTTATTTCTAAAGGATCAAAGGTTTTATCGATAAGATTCAGCTAGGAATGTTTTCGATAATTTTCTGATTGACATCAGTGTACATCAGTGTGTAGCGACATATATCTCGATACATGAATACTACGCGCATAACAGATGACGTCAAGAATCCTTCATGGCGCAAGCAGAGTTTTGCGACAAACTTCCATATATATGAACGCCCGACTCTAACAGTTGGGCCTATGCTCGTTTACGCAGATCAAACCTCTATGAGTTATTTGCAAGAGGCAATGTAATTTTTTTTTTAAAAAAGCCGATGGGCCGTGGCCTACCAGGCAATAACACCCGCCTGGTTGGAGGACTAAGGGATAAAGGGAGGATCCCTTTCAATGGAGGAACAACACCGAACATCGGTTCCCCATAAGTGTATAAATATAGCAGTACATAACACAAAAAGCATCATACCTGTTAGGCAGAAAGGTACTTACTGTTGTACACCCACAATTCACCAATACAGTTATTAAATCCTATGTAATAGGTGGTAAGCCTATTGCCATCAACCGCACATAAATCCAAACTCTAGTCTACTACTGAGAATTCTCCTAATAGAAAAACTCTTTGCCTGACCCGAGTATAGCCAGGACTAATTTACATTCAGCAACCGCGCTAACAAACGCTAGATCAACGGGGTTGTTTGGCCTCAACTGCAATATATTAATTATTGTTCAACGGTTATTACTCACATACATTCTTCGGGGTTGCCCGACTAGTTTCGAACTCGAACCGAGCCCTTAGTCGAGCCCGCGGCGATGGAGCGAGTCAAACACACAGCTATAACTGTTGAAGAATAATTAATATGAACGTGTCTCACGAATGTTATTATACAAAAAAGTCAAATTAATTAAACATTAATAATAAAAAGCACACCTGCGATGTGCGAATTATATATTTTTACTAGCTGTGCCCCGCAAACGTTGTTCTGCCATATTAATTTTCTGGATAGGGCCACCCATAACAGTTAGGGGTATAAAAAATAGCTTACGACCTATTCTCAGACCTACCAAATATACACAAAAAATATTTATGAAATCGGTCAAGCCGTTTCGGAGGCCGGAGCCGTATCGAACTGATAACAAACACTGTGGTACGAGATTTTTATATAATAAAACAACTTTTACCCTGAATTATCGCGTGTATTATTGGTTATTTGTTTTTCCTGACGTTTCGAACACTTTGCAGCGTTCGTGGTCGCAGGAGGACTGGTGGTGAGGAGTTCGTGTTGGAGGAGGAGAAGTGTTTTGTTATAATGTGTAGTGATCGCGCAAACCTAAGATATTACTAGATAAAACAACTTTTAACCGCATTAATCGCGTGTATTACACAGCGTTCAATCGTTCGTGGTCGCAGGAGGACCTCCTGCGACCACGAACGATTGAACGCTGCAAAGTGTTCGAAACGTCAGGAAAAACAAAACACCAATAATACACGCGATTAATCCGGTTAAAAGTTGTTTTATTATAATGTGTAGTGATCGCGCAAACCTAAGATATTACTATATTACTAGATTTTTATATGTTAGATTTCACACCTTTTTGTGTACCATAGTCACTACATTACTATTTATTTAAATCCTTCTGATCTATGTTACCCGGGAACAGGGTAATGTAAGGATCGATACCCCATACATCTAAATCGGTTTAGGCGTTTAGAAATTATGGTGGAATAAAGAAACCCGCAAACATACACACGTGAACCCTAAAAATGTAATACTCCTTTTTGGGCAATTGTGTAATATGGAACGTGTAATATGTGCAATATATGACCACTAATTTACTAATACCGTTTACTAAACTGTCTCAAGTGTGTACTCAAGTCCCTCTAGTTCTTAAAAAAAACTGAACTGTAGCGTATCTAGACAAAATTTATTCACTGGGACTAAATAATCACCATAATTGATATCTCATCTAAAGTACCACGTTGTTAATGTATGTAAATCGTCTTCCCACTCTTACTTTTATAAAACAAAGAAATATTATGAATCAGAAACAAAAATATACTAGCGTTAGATATAACGTTCCATAGACAGCTTTCGTGACATTAATGTGTTAAAAATATTACATTGGAACATACCTACTGTTTTTTCGCACAGAATTAGGTGATACAATCGGCGAAATATAGACGCTTATAGTCATCTCTTGGCTTAGGTACAAAATAAACGTATAGATTTATTTATGCATCTTAAGCATAATATTGTCGTCGTAAACCCAAATCCACCCACCATGGAGTAAATAAGCCTCTTTTTTCTTTTTGTTCTTTTTGTCTCCTCCCAGCTCCGCATTTGTAAGCATCCTTACTGTTTAAAAAAATAAAAGGAAACCGCAATTGCTGATTCAAATTGCTTCATAAGCCTTTATTTTTGTTGGTGAAGGTTAAAAGACATCTATTCGACTTTGCCATTCCGTATTTCACGATGACGCACAAATTCCCTTTATAAAGATAAAAAAATGGGTAAGAGACGTTAGGTATGTGGAGCTAATGAATATTGTACCCGAGTCAGTCTGTGTGTTTGTTTGTTCCGGCTAATCTTCGAAACGACTGAACCTGCTAGTAAAATCTTATCAGAATCATAAGATTTTACTAGCAGGTATATAAGAAGTAACTTAATAGTTATTTATTATAAACGGTTGAAACCGCGAGGCCCAGCTATTAGGTAATAAAATTCTTTTCACCAAAGTGATGGATTGAAACTTTATTTTTCGCTTTAAAGATTAGGCTATATTATGATACGCCTGGTAAACTATTAAATGTGAAAATATCTTAATTCGAAATAGTATATAAATTATGGCATTTATGAATCCTCTAGGAATCCGAAACATTGAATAGTGGGTAGGTACTTACTAGGATTAATTAAGTTAGTGAAACTTGGTTGAACAAATTGTAATTAATGAAGAGTTCGTTCTGAATTAGTGTTATTAAATTTTAAATAAGAAATATACCCACTATAAAAAATATAATTCGCTCATGGCTTTGGCAAATTTACGTTTCATTAATCCAGTATGACAAATATAATGTTGACTGCAGCGGACCAACTAAAGCCCACCGCACAGATGTGCTGTTTAGGATCAACATGGCGGCCGAAGCAATAAATAAAATATAATCTCCATTATCTACTACTGTGTTTCGGCTATTAGCCTTATCTTACAGAGTACTTACAAAAGAACAGCAATATTTTGAAATTACGATATATTTTTCCCGTAAAGCTCACATAATGCTCCTACGGGCAATTATAGGCCGTTAGAGTACTATAATGGATCTATAGGGGAGCCAGTATCGAGGGTTGTATCTTAATTACTAACGTACTTAAATAAAACCACAAGGTCTTATCTTTCCCCTCACACCTTGCTAATTTCTTCTGCCAATTAATAAAGCTAAAGCTTAACCAATCTTATTATGGGTCATATTTTTTTGGGCTTAATTCTGAGCGGATTTATTTCCTCTCGAACGGATCTAAGGGCTTATGAACGGGAAGGTATATTGATAATTTATAGATAGGTACGTAATTTACGGACTTCAATCTATAATCACGTAGTCTAAATGTTTACATGAACGACTCTAATTTAGAACATAATGCTGTAAATTTGCGTCGTAGCTCTAGTTACACACAAAAAATAATTAACAGCTAGTTACATACAAGATAATTTCACAAATATATATATATATATAGCAGAAAAAACTTTAAAAAAATAACAATCCATAGATTTCATTATAATAAAACAACTTTTAACCGGATTAATCGCGTGTATTATTGGTTTTTTGTTTTTCCTGACATTTCGAACACTTTGCAGCGTTCGTGGTCGCAGGAGGACAGTCCTCCAATTGAAATCTATGGTAGTAATATCTTAGGTTTGCGCGATCACTACACATTATAATAAAACAACTTTTAACCGGATTAATCGCGTGTATTATTGTTTTTTTGTTTTTGAACACTTTGCAGCGTTCGAAACGTCAGGAAAAACAAAAAACCAATAATACACGCGATTAATCCGGTTAAAAGTTGTTTTATTATAATGTGTAGTGATCGCGCAAACCTAAGATATTACTACCATAGATTTCAATTATATAGGTTTTTTTATTGTTTAACATAAATTTAAAAGCCAGTTTTTTTTAATTTTAAATGGATCCGTTTTTGGCCACCAGCTCGCCTGATGGTAAGCGACGGTACGAGCGACGATGGAGCACATAGATCCAGAAGAAATCTATTCACTCTAAGTAGAGTGGATAGAATTGGGCGGAACGATCGTCGGGAAGTTGATGCAACTGCCCAGACCCGTCTCCCACAATGGTTGCACCGGACTACATCCCGAACACGACTAGGTCACTTCACGGCATGGCTTGGTCCGGTGGATGGTAACTAGCCGCAGCCGAAGCGTCCTACCGGAGTTGTTTGTTGAATTTTATAATATTCAAGATCAAGTAGGTATTAAAATGTTCATTCATAATATTGGCTGCCTCGTTGGTCTAGTTACAGATCATACACGATGGTAACAAGCACGACTGCTGAGGTGTACTTAAGGTCTTGGGCCGACCAAGGTGTCATGGGGTTTTTCTGTTAGGAAATTGTATCCGGTGGATGGTAATAAGCTCACCGCCTTCTACATGCGAATTAATAACGGCATTAGTGAAATGAGGTAAACCACAGTTACACCTCTGCCTACCCTTCGGAGAGAAGGTATATCTCATACCTAATACATATATGTATGTCTTTTTTCTGGATTCAATTAATAATAACCACAGTCGAGGAGATACTCATTCGCGTTATGTTTGAAACTTATTTAGAATAAGTTTAGTAGGTTTAGTAAGTAAGGTACAAGACCCAAACCTTTAGACCCAGTTTACAAGAATTCAACCCTGAAACGCCGTCCTAAGTCCTTATAAGGAAAGTACATACTTTACTTATTTATTTTACCTTTAAACCTTTTGAATCCCTGTCTGTCTTTAAATAAGACCCTTCTTGTAATGAAACCTTCATTGAGGGTACGACACGATACCTCTTTATGATTTGACGATGTTTATAATTAATTCATAAAACACTTTTAGCAAAATATAACCAATTGACACTTTTACTTTTTTTACCTTAGACCTATTCCTACAAGGAGTGAAAAAAAAATAGTTCAAAAAGTAATGAAATTCCTTTGATATTCTGATTAATTTTGTTGAACTTGACGTCTACCTGATCACAAACTTAATAACCCCTTGTTGTAGAATCCCAACATCCCGGGATTTATTTAAATAATAACTAAGTCCACGATAGTCTCAATAATATTCAAAAGAACATATTTTGTTTTAGTATTTTTTCCATCGTTATTATGTATGTTTTCTGTTGATATGTTTATGAATTGTATGATTTAATAACGTCATAAAACACATTCATCTATATGATATTTATAACATAACTTGTTATAAATCTCAACTGGTTATCACGAAATTTTCATCAACAATTTGGGAACCTTGGTATCATGAAGGTCCGAAATTCGGCATGAAACCTCTAGCCAAAAATCTGGAATTTTTCTCAGTCTTTACACTGTAATATTAAGAAAAAAATTATGTAGATGCTTACGTAATATCTTCTCAAATAAATCTAAATAAAAATCTGTTCTCTCCCGATTAGAATTTGTAAACATTTACTCAGCGTGCCAACAAAATTACGTAAGACAGATTAAAGAAAAAACATAATCCCCGTTGATAGAATAATAAAAATCTTTACGAAAAATAAATTGTGATGTACAAATTATTCACACTCGGTTGCTAATCCAGTCATTGAGATAAACAACAAGTAGGTAGGTACACAAAAGAAGTGCCAAACACAATAGAGCTTTTCTCCGTCGGCTTAGCTGACAGGCGTAGGTAATTGCCTTTGTAGGCAGTAACGTGCTTTGCAGTACTCGCAAGAGTATATTGGTTTATAGCTCGCTATAATCCGGGGCAAGGGATCGTCTGCAGCCCGCTGAACTAGCGATGTTCAATGATATCCAAGTACACTTGAAAATTTTCAAAACAACTTTTGTTTGCTGAGGTTTTTTGTGGAACGAAGTTTGCTATGTATAGGGATGTAGTCTTCGCTGTCTTTGCAAAGTTTGACTTTAAAATATGAAAGTTCACAAACTTTTTAGCTTACAACGGAACTTTTTTTTTTCTTTTTTTACTTTGTTCTAAGAATGCTGAGTTTTTGTTCCTATAAATTATATACTCAAAAACTTGAAAGGATCAGCCACACGAAATATTGTTTCTTACACAGGTCATATTTTTTTATAAATAAACATGGAAGCAATCACAAGACAAAAAAAAATTGTTATCAATAATAGTAGTTCGGCAAAAAGACACATTTTATATCCTCTTAGAAACCAGATTTGTGCAGTTATGAGCGATCCTGGCGAAGTAGAAATTGAGTGCCTGCAGTTAAATAACAAAACATAATCTTTTGGACTATTCTTCGGTACATATATGTTATTCGAAATAACTACAAACCAATGTTATGATATATCTCATCAAAAATTAGACCCGAGTAAAATCTGCAGATATAATATAATGACAATTCACAATGGTATGGCTTTTATAAAAAAATACGCTATTTTCTTGAAACAAAGGTACTGCATTTCTTCGACCCATTTCATAATACATATATATCTAAGTTTTAATAAACTTATATATATTCGGAAAATAAGAAATTTAGTAATTGTATAACGAAGAATAGAATCAAAATCAGCAGAAAATATAACTTAATTTCTGCTCCATGCTAGGTTCCTTTTTTTTTCTTGTGGTGAAAAGTCAACTCGTTGTTCCATTTGTTCGAGCCGTCTACAGGCCCTCAGACTTGACTTAACGAGCTAGATTACTAACTTTATGCAATACCTATAAAGTTAGTACCTATCTTAAAGTTACGAGTCGTACTTTTGTTTGTATGGAAGGCGGTACTTACGTAACTGTATTCTCTATTCATCCTCGCCACTCGTGCAACAATGTCAACAATACACATGTCGCTATAATCGTAAAATTTCGCAGACAAACTCAGACGTGCGGCAGGAAACTTAATAATAACAAGACAATTGAAAGTACAATCGGCTTAGCATTCAAACTGAAAAGTGAATCATTACTATGTACAATTTGAGAATACTGAAGCGTGTCTTTGATTGAACAGGCAAGCAGGATTTGAAAGGTTTGAGTTTGGAGTTCAAACGGGAAATTTCACAGAGGCCAACCTCTTGTACAGTAACGCCTTTGAGGAACACCACAACGGCGAGTGATCTGCTATCGCGCCCTCTCCTTGAGCACTCACTTAAATACTCAACGGCCTAGTATCAAAGGGCCCCAAGTTGCCGACTCAACTCGAAATACATGGCCCTTCTTTTTAATAACTCTGACCAAAAATTCTTGGTGAATTAGTCCCGAAGATGCCGCCGTGACGATATTTCTGGTTGTGTACTTTCCATTTTATTTTTTCAAATGGCCTTTTTTACTTAACCTAGCAACATGCACACGTATTCTCAGAGGGCATAGGCAGAGGTGCACACAGTCGTACACCTCCATTTTACCAATGCTATTATTTAGTCTCATGTAATAGGTTGTGAGCCTATTGCCATCAACCGCACACAATTACAAACACCGTGCTGCTAAAAATTTCTGAATTTCTTGACATAAAAATCCAATAATACTTTGCCCGACCCGGGAATCGAACCCAGGACCTCACGCTCGGCAGTCACCCTCACGACTACAAGACCGATGACGCAATTCAAATTATTTTTATTAGGCTTAGAATTCCTTCTATTCAAACTGCATACATGCATATTTTGAGGTCAATCATAAGCAAGACCGCTGGTTAATAAATAGCATTTATTTGTTCTAAATACTACTTGAAATAAAACCAAAAAACCACCAACAATTTATTCATAACAACTACGAAACGACAAAAAGCGTTCTCAACTGTCGTTTTCCCGCCGTAACGTTACAAAAACCACCGTCGTCGCATCATCATTTGCGATGCACAGATCGATCGCTATTAATAACGGTTTTAGCCGAACGCTTACCGCGTATTAGGCAGTTCGCATCTCTAAAGTCGATTAACTATCGCTAATTCGATTTTAGCTCGCTGACACATTAGCTTGGATGAAGAGTTGGAGCCATCTGCGAGCCAGGATTATCAAACGTGATTCTATGTAAATACGGGTAATGAAATTTACCTTTTGCAGTGAAATATAGACTTTACACCTAGTTACGTGTGCACGTGCTTTATCAGCTTTTTATGTGACTTTCAGTATTATATGATAAATGTAATGTACGCTATTTTCATATAAGAACACTAGATTTTTTCAAATAAGTGATGCGTCGGTTCGTATCTAACAAGTGTCTCTAATAAACTGTGTCAGGTTTTTCTCCGCGCTGAAGCCTGAAATCTTTCAACGTGACCTCGTCGTCAAGGTTAACAAGGTATTACAGTTGTAGTAGTGAGGGTGCCTGTTAGGGTTATTACAAGTAGGTTCACCGTCCATACTTATTATATCCTATTCTAAATGAAATAAAGTGTTTTATAAAATACCTACTTAATATTTGGATAGTTACAATTGTGTAACTATCCAAATATTAAGTAGGTATTTTTTATAGGTGATATTGATCACCAATAATTATTTATGGAATTTCTTACTCATTCACGACACAAAGGGGAAATAGATTTGTATGTACCTAATTTAATACGTGAAGAGGTACGATGACTGTCGTATCCCAGAAAAACTCATCGAGTTCTCTTTTGTTCGAAAGATACGTAATTTTTTACACTATTTTCTATACGCTATTGACATATCAATGACGCAGTAAATTATATGTCTTGAATTAAGTAGAGGCATATTAACTATGAGCCATATATTGCTGTTCTTCTTCTGAGACATATGACTCAAAGTTAATGTGCCTTCAATAATAGTGAAGTAGGTATACGTAATAAATAAAATGACTAACCTTCGTAAATGAAATATCTATGACTGAATAACTTTCGTTTGAGCTCTATTACATCAAATATATGAAATATCATACGACACAATTCGAGTTTAAGTCACGGTAAAACCAAACGCTTTATTGCCAAAAAGAAAAGAAAATTGCAAACTAGTTCTGTAATAAGTACCTAAAGCATAATATACAATATTAATTTAATGAGCATTTAATGGTGCTTAAAATATTAGGTTTTAAGATGATTTAAGATTTTTGAGAGACGTGTGAAATACGCACCGACGTTAACTGAACGAAATTTTCAAAACAAGCTTAGGAAATGTGCTATAATTTATCAAGTTATAAGATTTCGTAAGTAAAGCCAAAGAATGGCTTAAAGTTAATAATTAAATTATAGGAAACCAGGCACTGTTTGGCCTTGAATACAATATTTTTTAGAGTGAAAAGTTCGTTCGATTTTTCTATAACAACGTTACGAGACTTGTCTGAAGGAATGTGGCATAATATATAGTGCTAAAATTTGAAACCCCTTTTTTATTGAACTATAAATATTTATGCATATATTCAAATATTATACATGCTGTTACATTTAGTAATATATATTTATGAAATCTAAAGATATTAAAGTGGTTATAATATTAAATGGTAAAAGAAGCTAGAAGAATTCGCATGCGTTAATGCTTTTCAAAAGATTTATCTGTATATATGAAAGTGGGTTTCAATACAGAATGAAACATTGCCTGGATGGAGTGAAATCTGAAATAATAATACCGAATGTTAAGCGAAACCGTCGAGTCCGATTTCACTGGAAAACTTTAAGCCTCTAGGTACATCCTAGTAATAAATAAGCCAACACATAACTGGCTCAATTGAGCGTCCATGTACAGCATAGTGCCGTTGGCGGTCAATAGAATTCCACTGTAATTCCGTAATGAACACGTTCATTGCGCGGTTGCTGTCACACGACTAATGACGATAATTATGCTCAAGGATGGTTCATAAACCAGATGACTGAACCCAATAATCAGGACTACGTTAATTACATGTTATTAACCTATATAAATATTTGTGTTCAATGTTAAAAAAATTAAACACCTGGCACGCGCCATTAGCGACCCCAGTATAAAGGCGAGACCTCCGCTTTGCAATCCGCTTATGAGAACAAATCCGTGGTTTTCACATTACAACCGTTTGTTATGCCACTAACGATATTATAAACGAACAGCTTTTGCTAATTCAGCGTTAACTGTTCCTTTTCCCAAATATGAAAAGTATTTTCTCATGTTTTCATTGCCCAACATTATTATACCTACGTATGATTTTTTGGGACGGGAAGTCTGCACGTTAATGTATGAACATTTCAAAGGATTCTCTTAACAATAACGAGATATAATATTACTGATTGCGAAGATATATTACATTAAAGAAGCCCTCTCATTGTTTTTGCTTTTTTATAATAAATATTTCGAGAATCACGTCGTCTCGCTAACGTAATGGAAACAAACATTTTGCTTCGTCCAAAATAACATTTATTTATGCAAATGAGGGGGGTAATGTTGGGTGTTACAGCTTCATTCTAAGTATAATCAGTTTACAGTCCTATTCGAGAGTGCCCTTTTCTTAATTGCAGACATAGGATTTAATGAAGGCGCAAGAACGCGATTATTTTACAAATTTCTTATTTTTGCTACTAACATAGACAATTAATTCATAAAAAATTACGCTTAGAATTCGTAACAAATAATTTTCAATTTAATTCCTTTTTTGTGTATTCCTTTCAATTACTTAATTCTTGCCCAGAGACGAGGAATTTGGGATAAGTCTATTTATATACTTGTAATCTCATTATATTAGGATGCTCTGGGGTGTAAACAGTTGGTATGATTTTTATAAAAGGAATACGGCCTCGTTTATATGATTTATTTCGAGAAATTTGTCAAAGTTTTTAAACGATTTCCTCGAAAAGTAAATTATCCAGAATAAAAAGTCTATTAAAAATATCAAAATAATTTTAAAGGAACGCTGATATTTCAGCATTCTGATAACGTCTGAGTATAAAACCACAAAATGTTAGCTTCCTGCTTTCTTAGGGTTTAGGTAAAGCACTTTATTCTCGATGGAGGGCAATTAAGGATAACGAATTCCTAAAGAGACTAAAGTGGTTTTGAAAGCTCAAAAATAATACAGATAACGAAGCCTCACTGAATATTTATGATACACTACAAATCTAAATCTGCCGTAGAAAGTTCAAAGGAAGTTTATCCCTTAAGACTCACCGAATACAACTACACCATTGTGTAGATGTATAAAACATTTTGTTCTAAGGTCACGGACTTTAAACCACAGATTGCAGGGGTAAGCAACTCAAAATTGCTTGAATGGGTAATCCCTCACAGCAAACCTTTGCTGCATATTAACTGGAGGTTGGCATTGACGGTTGCGCTCCGAGGATTAAATAAACCTATTATTTATTTAACAAAGTAATTTTGCGGCTTGAATTATTAAAACCCAGGTACCATGGTATATTAAAGTCTCAAGTTTGACAAAGAAGGAGCCATATTTCATTCTGTGGCGTTTGAGTAAATTGTAATTTAATCCGTTAAATAACCGAAATTGCTTTCTTAATATCGTATTATTAGATAGGAATTTTAAAAATGTTATATCAGATCTGCCAACATTCTTAATGAAGATGGATTCTTTCGGTTTCGAACCCAGGTGCTCAAAACATTAACGATAAAAGCTTAAATACTAGGCGCTTGAGACGAAATTTACAGGCTTTGATGACACCCACAAAAGATACACACACCCTGAATAAGTTTCGACAATTTTATGAAACGCTATAAGGTGTAAAGAGGGCTTTTAATAAAGGCGTGTTCCGCCAACGACAAAGGCTCCGGCGCTTTGTTCCTTTGCCGGCAGCGCGGTCGCATCTATACCTTATAAAGAGTATTTTATTAATGCCACAACATTTTCGTTTAAAAGAAATATTGAACCTATTACTTGGCAGTTTTATTGGGTGGCTGTTGACAAATAATTTGGTATAAGATTGATATATTTTTTATTAAATCACACGATGTGTACGTGCAATAATTAATATTTGTATATTCATAATATATAAAACCGCACAAATTAAAACGACAATTTTGGTATTTGTGTGTGGTATAAAATTTTGTTTTTATAAAATTTTTGGTATATAATTAAAAAGGTTTAGATAAAATTAATATCTAACACTAAAAATTTGGTAATGTGAAAGAACTCATTCATTGTATTTATTTAAGCTACACTCATAGCATAAATAAATATAATGAATGCGGTATTTACCCCTTTATGTACGTTAACTGACTTAGGTTAGCCAAAGAGGTAAATATATCGTAAACTTTATATACCACAATACATCAGAGATCGGATTTGAACTCGCTCTCTATCCTAATAACTATCGCCAAAAGGTGCCTTTGACTATATACGTATGTTTTAGTGAATCGATGTACATACGATGATTAAATAATAACTTACGCAAATAAATACAATATCTAGCTGCACCGTGCAGTGTCCGCCACCGAGACTCGGTGACGGACACTGCACGGTCTAACAGCTCCTGATGATGCCCCGTGGAGGGGCGAAACACGTGTAGAGTAGTTGGTGGTAGTCGGAATTTTCACCGCTTGCGTATGTGCATATATTTGCGGGCGGGCGGGCGGTGCACAGGTAATGCATGACTACCCTCAATTTTGTGGAAGTAGCTAGATATTGTATTTATTTGCATCCATTGTAATGGACTTCCGCAAAGTAACGCCTGAATCTATTCAATAATTACTTACGCATCAGAACCCAATACATCCTTAATCCGCTTTAAAAATAAAAGAAAAAATCCACCTCACGTCCTAAGACAACTAAACAAAAAAAAAGAATCAAGATTACGAAGGAAAAACATTTGATCGGGGATTGCAAACAAGCAAAATTAATTAACGGAATTGAAAAATTCCATTTCATTCTTTAGGTTGCGACCATTCACTGAGGGCGAGGGGTGAGGAACCTTTTCTTGGTAGATCCATTTTCTGTCGGGCCTTTACGCTTTCTTTTCCTGGTTTCAGCAATATTGCTAATTTCACTAAAATAACGGCAATGTGTCGTAGGGCTCAACGTTCTTACTTCGGTAATTATTAAGGAAAAGGAGATGAATGTAAAAAATTGCTAAAATTGTACTCTCATTCTACTTCAGAAATCAAATACCAACTTTGATGTTTCTATCTTTAAAAACGATAGAATTTAACGTTTGGAAATTAAATTTCCAGAAGTCCTTTTGTATTAAATAAGGTTGATCTTTAAAACGCATTCATGCACCTCTAAAGTTATAATTATTTGTGGAAATTATAAATACGGTCGTGAGAAGCATTTGAACCGGCACCTCCCAGATTATTACTTCAGGTGCTCTGCCAACTAAACTATCCTGACCACTGCTTGTCTAGAATATAAAAGGTTATCACTGACTAAATTTCGTGTTTCTAACTTCAGCGGTTTCGGCTCTCCGTTGATGAGTCAGGAATTATATCTTTATAATATTAGTACTTATAGACTAACTAAACCCGGCCACGCTTCAATGTGGCTCAGTCTGAGCCTCGCAAAACGCTTGGATTTTCCCGTTTCCGTGGGAATTTTGGAACACAAAGAAATATGAAAACACTTTTCATTTGAAATGTAACTTTTTGTAAAAATTTCTAGTTAATCCATCGACTACTTTTCGAGTTTTGCGGACACAAACATATGAAAGATTATTTTTTACTTTTATCAACTTCTGCAATAAATTAATTTAGAAGTCTTGGCACTACTACCAAACCTAATTGAATTCTTCCTGCCTCGCCTGTTTAGCTGAAGTTATGATTTAAATCGCTATTAAAGTTAATTTATAGTGGTTGAAATCGTAGCTCTAGCTAATTGCATGATCCTGAAATTGATACCGCGCGTGCATTTACAAATGCAGACAAGCTTTTAGATTTTGATATCCCCGATTTTGAACGTTTGGTAGCTATAGTTTTTAATTAGATTCTCGCACAAACGCGTGAACAGAGTTATAATAGCCTTTCAATCAAGCTGATATTCTGGTATCTTATTACCATTATCACAAGTAGTCGTATGATACAATATATTACAGATGCCCTGGACACATTAACAAAAAAATACATTACATCCATTAATATCGGCGTCAAGGCAAAAATGGATAAAAAATAGTACTAGGATAAATTATACTCGACGTGGTTGTGATTGTAATTCTGTTGAGCGATTAGGGTTCAGGTCAGACAAAAAGGAAAACTGGAAAGGTTTTTGTTAGGAAAATTTTCATTACAGCGTGGGGTTCGCAATTGTACCCAAAACGATAATAGGTTCTCGCCCTTCCATATGAGACCGTCTTGGGTAACCGGTTGAGTTTATATTCCCTTTGGAAAGACGGGTTTGACGAAACTGCCCTTGCTAGAAATGTACTATTGTGTTACTTTAAAAAATTAAAACGATAAGTAACACGAAAATGTTTTAATCTCGTGCTTGCTTAAGTACTTATTACAAGTGCAAAAGTATTCGAAACAAGTGTAGCTAAGTGAGCAGTTAATAAAATTCCAAGGGGTAAAGGTCTTCAGCGGCCTTCAGTTAAGTGGCCATTTTACGTGCTTCCCGAGCCTTATCTGAAAACGCTTTTCAGCGTAACACACAACAATGTTATTGCGAAGGTTTTGTGTGTTTCGCCGTAGTAATTAGGGGAATACTTATAGAATGGGGGCAACGGCTGTTCGAATTACATCATCTCATGTTTACCACATTACGATACTGGTGTCTAACTCTAGTGATTTCATTGTACCTACTTATTTGTTTTCTTTTATTTTTCAATGATATGGAAATCTTTACTTTTCCTTTTTTGGACAATAAAAATCCTCGCTCTACCAACTTGAAGGACACTCAAATAAAGGTTGTTAAATAACATTAAAATTCAAGGACTAGTCTGTCTAGAAACTTTCGTGAATTGGACTAAAAATGGCTTTCAGCTCTGAAACACAAATAATTGAGTAACTTATTAAATTAGTTCATCATATTTAACGAGAAAAACAAACATTTAACGTAAGAAAGGCCTCTATTTTTGTATTAATTAGAAATTATGAACAACTAAAATATCTAGACCATTCCATATTCTTACCTAACTAAAGAAAAACAGTATGATATTTACGTCTCGTGACATTTTTAATTTAACAGAAGGGTGCAGCCAGGCCGGAACCATTTACGGGCGACGTCAGCTCCCGGCGCCCGCGGGGACAATACTGGTGCCCTCTATTGTCCCACATAAACAACATTTTATTAGAGACCTCTAAACTTCGTAAATCACGTTTTCATTTTGCTGGCGATCACGATTCGTATGGACAGTCGGTTGAATGTAGCGTAGTATTGGAACTGTAAGATTAGTGGCACAATTGCGAACTCTTGCTTGATATACCTGACACAATCGATTTGTCTAGGTTGGTTTCTCATTGATTACCTGAAAACCTACCGCTTATTCAAAAAAATGTTGTAAATGAAGATGTTTTTTGATTAAGAGGACTTTCTAAGGATTTTGGAACTCATAACTTAGAAAGGTTGAAACTTAAGGTAATCAATGGTTAAGGAACTATACCTTAGAAACTAGGACTTACCTTTATGCATAGAAACGACCGCGAGTATGGTTCCAACCTGCATCTCTTGGTCCGGTACACCAAGTGCTTTGCCAACTGAGCTACCTCTTGCCGAAGTTTTCGTGCACTTTTAATATGACATATTATGGTGATGTCACCATACATATATATCATGACATATTATATTTCCTGTCCATAAAAATTATACGGCACCCTTCGCATAATTTGATGCATTTAAAAAATATATAAGATGCATGGGTAATTATTATGAATTCGTCCGTAGCCCTAACTTCCCATCGAGCCATCTCATAATATTTAATAAATTAATCTGTTATTGAAGAACTATTTATAAATCGATCGAAAGACCTCTGCTCAAGCCTTTGCCGGGAAAAAGTATTGGTCCCAGTTATAAACGCGTCTTTTAATCCCCACTACCCCTTTCTATTACAGAGCTAGAACAAATTGCGTCAACATTACCAGCACATTTTAGCTCATTTCTGACGTAAGAGACTCCATTGTTTTATTTAGCGTCATTGCCCAGTAATAACGTGGAATTGTAGGCGCTTAATTATTGCAATAAGTCCCGAACCTTAATTATATTATTAATTGAAATTCGTGTTATTATAGTGGTAGTAATAAGCTACTCATTTGTTGATATTTGGTTTCAGGAATACCGATTTTAATCATTATTATATTGTGTGTTCTCTCTAAGTAGGTAATATTCCCGCAACATGCGAATCCTGCTCACGACCGTATTTTTTTTCCATTTAATATAATAACTTTAGAGTTCATTAAGCATGCTTTAATGCTTTTCAAAGATTTATCTTTAACATGTGAATATTTGAAAAGTATGGAAATTGTATGAGACTCGCCGTTGTTAATTTGCTTTATTAAAAGTCTCTAGTTGACGAGAAAAAAAGTATCTATCTACTGAGCTTTGGTATAGTGAAGCAATGGTAAAAATTATGTTTCACCCAATCTACGCCGTTTCACCCGGTTTTGTAATGCCAATATTAGTGTTCTAATATGCGAGAATTTACATAGCACAATAAAATTCGTTTCCACAAAATTTTTGTGGTCTGAAACCATTCACCTTCAAAATATTAAAAAGGCTGTGAAAAAGACAGCGTGATCACAAGAAATGGTTGGCTTACACATTTTACTTTTAAACAGCTCAAACTGACATACTGCATATGTTATTATTCTCAAAAAACAAAGTAAATAACACTAACCCACATTTACCATTGTTTTAATAGGATTTATTAGTTGTTAAAATTAACCGTAATCCCCATTTTCATCTCAAATATAATTATCATTTATAATAATTAATTACAAATACGGAATACCAGTAGCAATCGTCAGATTTGCAATATTAGAATGATAAATGATATAGATAAATTGATTGTGGTTAATTAATGTTACCGGATACAGATTTTTCAAATTGCTGTCCAACATTACGCTAAAAGTCACAAGTAAACTGATAACCAAGATCAAGTTTAATGCTCCCAGCACGCTAAAAAACATCGTCAATATTACCTCTTTGTGTAATTTAATTTTTAGAGTGGCAGTTACTTGCCGTTTTTAGGTACTGGTGCTTACAAGCATGGAGTGCTGAGTGATGGATGCATGCATGCATTTGATTCTTAGGTCAAGTAAAACTTAGACTAGGACTTAGACCGTCATCGGCAAACTGTGCATGTATCATTGAATTATAACTCTGATTACCCTTCGGGGATTAAGGCATGTCTGTTATGTTATACTAGATAAGAATGTACATGATTATCTTTTCGCGTCGACGCCCTTTTCCCGTTTTTCTTCGCTTACTTCCTTTCTCGTAACATATGGCTGATCAAAATCTTTACTTCAGACAAGCACAAAGAATATACGGCAATATATTACTCGTTATAGCAACTTCGTAAATTTTGTTTGGGATTTCTTTACAAAGGGCACATATATTTTTTATTTATGTCCTTAATATGTTAATGACCTTGTTGATGTGGTGGGGTTTAGTCACGTGTAAAAATATACACTTGGAGAAAACCAAAGCATTTTTCTTATAAAATTATTTGCTTAATACATAATAAAATAAATCGATATAATAAGGGAGATTTGGAGGGTCGGTATAGGATAAACATTATTAACAGTCCCAACAAATAATTCTCGAAACTTGTGTTAGCTTCCGTTTGTTTGAAGGTCCGACCGCTCGTGCTTTTAGGATATCAAACAAGTGAATTTAAACACGATACTTTCACCAATCACATACTTTTACAATCTACCATACTTTCACGCTCAATCACACCGATGCAAAGCTCAAGTGTTCATGCTCAGTAGGTAAGAGCTGAATGAAGTTAGTCAAGTAAGTCAGCGGAGTTTTAATTATATGTGTGCCAAAGTCAGAGAGAATTGCCCAAAATAAGAATTTTAGAAAACCCACTCTGTCAGACTAGTGTGATGGAACAGCTAAACAAACAAATACGACTTCTTCTCCACAAAAAGAACGCATAGGCTCTAAAACAAATATTTCACTGTTAAACTTTCGTCTTAAAAGCAATGTCTGCGTTAATACTCAGTAATTTGAGCGTTACGAGTTTACGGCTTAATTTGAAGTCGTAATCAGTTTAGCGCGACGCCTCGCCCGGTCGGAGATTACCCGGCGAAAACAAATGACTGACACATAAATCTTCCTATCCTGAATTACATTGGTACTAACATAACGTTTTTATCTTTACTGTCTCCTTTTATTGTCATAGTTCGGAGCTGCTGCTTCACACCTTCCTTGGGTTCCAGTGTAAGAACCTTTTTAGTGACGTTGTAAACTTGCGTTAAGATGGGCCTTGCCATTGTCATTATTTGGACAGCAATGTTGATGACTCTCTTGGCATCCATAGCATTCAATTTTCTACAATTTTTATTTTATGATAACTTCTTTTTACCGTTCTCATAGATCATTGGATGGCACACGTTCAACATTACTGAAATTATATTATACAATATATTTTGACAATTTAATGTGTAAAATTTATTAGATATCCTATTAAATCTACATTGTGGAAAGCAAATAAATAATGATAATAATATATAAATTCAACCAACAGTCCTGTCCCGAGCTGCAGTACTAAAATTATGAACAAAGTACTCGAAACCGCTATAAGATAGCGCTCGTCTTATCCGTATAATGTGACATGACAGGAAAAAACGAAGTTATATCGGTGATACGGTGACCAAAAATTATAGCTCTTACAAGTTCCTTCTGATGCTCATATTTTATTTATTTATAATACACTAACTTGAAAGATGGAATGTTTGTATCGATTTCGATATATTATGAACTTTAAAACACATCGGTCGAAATATAACTGTACGTGTAAATATAAAAAGTTTCATTTTCATCTCTAACGCTTTAAATACCTGACCTGCCACAGCGGAACTGAATATTATTTTATTTTATTTCGTTACACCATTCGACGTTTCCAGTTTGTTCGCTGCAATGAAAAATGAAGAAAAACATAAAAAAATGGTTACTTTGTTAGCTGTGTCAATCCCTTCTGTTGAAAACTATTGCTGAGTTCGCCAAACTTTTATTTGCGCTAATAATAATACTATTTGAGGCTCTCATTGCGCGTTGCAATTCCTGGTGAATAAATGTTAGTCGAGGTTAGTCGACGCTTAAGGGGTCATTCTGTAGATGTGGATTGCCAGCATCATTGTCATTCGAGCGTCTCTAGGAGGACACGTTAACACCATACCGTATTGTTAATTGATCTCAGCCGTTTTATCAAATCCAAAGCCTACGGCAACGACTCTATCACCAGCTTGGCCCTTAACTACACGAAATATAAGAAGAATATTAAAACACCTTGTTGGTCTAGTGGTCCCATACGCGACTGCTGTGCATGAGGTCTTGGGTTCGATTCCCAGGTCGGGCAAAGTGTATTGGGTTCTTCTGTTAGGAAATTCACAGTAACGTCCCGGAATTTGGAATTGTGCCCAGATGGCAATAGGGTCACCACCTATTAGACTTAGCATTGATGAAATTTGGGTATACAATTGTGTACACCTCTACCTACCCCTTTGGGAAATACAGACGCGATGGTATGGAATGTTTATTAAAACACTACATTACCGATGTGTTTGCAGAAGAGTATACCTATAACTAGATTGCAGGGAACACGTGCTTCACCCCATCACTTATATTTGAAGACCAGACTGGAAACACACCCTCAGTCATATACTTTTATATCTAGTTCTAAAGCATTTAACACCTTTGTCTACATTGTGTACAGATAACTGCAACAATAACTTTTATAAGAACAGATGAGATGAGAGGAGATTTCTTATCCCCACTCGGAAAAGGAAAGAGCAGTTTCCATTGTTTTACCAGAATACTATATTTTAAACAAAATAATAATACAAGATATGTCTTTGAAAAAGCATTAACGCATGCTTAGCGAAAGGTCAGAGCGCCTGGAGTATCTATCCGGGAGGCGCAGGTTCGAATCCTGTTCGCGACCGTATTCTTTTTCCATTTAATATTGTAACTTTAGAGTTCGCTAAGCATGCGTTAATGCTTTTTCAAAGACATATCTTGAATTATTAAGGTAATTGCATTCTTTACGACATTGTATTAACTGCAAAGTTAATCGTGTCGGTTCGGTCACTTGTAAGTACTGAATTGATTGCAATGACGTCGCCATAAGACGTGTTAAAATATGGAAGAAGAATTCGCGGTGGTGAGCAGAGGTCGAGATGGCTTAGTTGGTCAGAGCGCCTGGAGTATCTATCCGGGAGGCGCAGGTTCGAATCCTGTTCGCGACCGTATTCTTTTTCCATTTAATATTGTAACTTTAGAGTTCGCTAAGCATGCGTTAATGCTTTTTCAAAGACATATCTTGAATTATTAAGGTAATTGCATTCTTTACGACATTGTATTAACTGCAAAGTTAATCGTGTCGGTTCGGTCACTTGTAAGTACTGAATTGATTGCAATGACGTCGCCATAAGACGTGTTAAAATATGGAAGAAGAATTCGCGGTGGTGAGCAGAGGTCGAGATGGCTTAGTTGGTCAGAGCGCCTGGAGTATCTATCCGGGAGGCGCAGGTTAGAATCCTGTTCGCGACCGTATTCTTTTTCCATTTAATATTGTAACTTTAAAATAATAATAGATTGCACAAAATTAATTGTATCCTGACATTTTCCTGTTAATGATTCTGCAGAGGATTGATTAACTCGACGCAACATCAAAGTGATACATTTAAAATAAAGTTTAAATATTTATAATAAAAACACACTTTTCGTTTCTTCATTATCAAACCGAACTTGATTTGCATGAGCATGTACATATTTTTTTTTAATAATTACTTTCCCGTTGTTATTGGTTTAAATTTTTAATATAATCCTGAAATTCGTATTTCCATTTTTACAAAATCATTGTGTTATCTTAAATACATTCTTCTTCTTCTTCATCTTAGCGTGTCGATGACAATTTAAATTGAATCAGCCCAAAATTTGCCGACGAGTTTGGCACTTTCAGTAGCGTCTATCAGCTCCTCTGATGTGCAAGCAACAGGATAGGCAGGACATGATATCAAGTGTCCCATCGTTTCTGGGGCAACACCACATTTACACCCCTAGGGCAGAGTCATCTATAAATTTCCACCTGAATAGGTTTTCCTTGCTTCGGCCAACCTGTGTCCGGAGTCTATTCAAAGACTTCCAGGTCAGCCATGGCAACTGGTGTCCAGGTGGGAGATTTTCAAAAGGTGGTACAAATGGGTTGGGTAGGGATACACTTTGTCGCCACAGCTTGAGTCTTACTCTAGAGTTTCGCCAGAGAGCGGAGACACACGCTTTAAAAAACTGTTGCGGCTTTTCAGCCTTTGCGGCACAAAGCGTCGGAAACCATTTTGGTTCTTTCACTAGAGCTTGCCACCACTCTGCGAACTTCTGGTGGAGCTATGCCTGCCAGTGGATACAGCATCTGTACCGGGGTCGGTTTGAGGCAACCAGTGATGATCGCACGTTTCATTCGGAGCTGTATCCACAAACTACACAAAAAGATTATGTATTCTCGCAAAAACTTGCTTGGTTTCTTCCAAATTATGACAATCGTTTTCAGTTTTTGAAATCGTGTTTATTTCAAAGTTATAACTTCGGTAATGTAACTAGTACCATGTAACTATGTATTCTAATGTGTTGGTTTCGGAAGAATGTTTAATTGGGTATTACACACACACAACATATTTTCAGTTAACTCCTAAGTACGCGACTATCAGTAATATGTGATGCAATTATTGGTGGTTATTGAATAGTTGGTTTATATTTAGCTAAATGATGAAGGCTGGAATATGGCTATCTTTTAATTAATTAATATATATGTCTTACAAGAGAGCTAGTCGGTATGACTACAGATTTGTTCTAAAAGGTCTGACCGACAACTGACTAACTATATGGCCTTGGGAAGATGACATACTACTGACAACTGGCTAAAACTACAAAGTTGAACAAAATAAAGGGAAACATTGGACAAAACAAGCGGTGGTCGGGTTAACTTAGTTGGCAGAGAACTTGGAGTACCGATCGGAGGGGTTTGCGGACATATTATACTATCCACAAAATAATTAGTATCTAATTCAACTAAAAATATACATAGTTACATACTACATAGTGGCGTCAGACTTCACTGAGGCGGACGTTGCCGATCGCGTCGAAAAGCTTCATGCACGTGATTGGGGTTTCGATATCTCTTGAAACTTATTTTGGGTCAAATGGATATTGAACCTTCAGGTCCGATACTAGTAAGGTACCAATACATTCGGCGAGTCGTCGCAATCATAGTAGTGAGTGTGAGAGATAACACTAGTTACTCGGTGAGTAGTGATTGCGACATCTCACCGATTAACTAGTAATATAAATATTGTATCTAATGGTTGACTGCCTCGTTGGTCTAGTGGTCCCAAGCGCGACTGCTGAGCATGGGGTCTCGGGTTCGACTCCCGGGTCGGGCAAAGTGTTATTGAGTTTTTCTATTAAGAATTTCTCAGTAGCAGCCCGGAGTTTGGAATTGTGCCCGGCAGATGGCAATAGGCTCGCCACCTATTACATGGGACTTAATAACAGCATTGGTCAAATGTGGGTGTACAGTTGTGTACACCTCTGCCTACCCCTTCGGGGAATACAGGCGTGATGCTATGATGCTATGTATCTAATGGTAACAATTACTATCAACTTTGTATCTAGTAGTAACTAGTATTATCAAAATTTTATTTTGTAGTAACTAGTAATAACAATATTGTATCTTGTAGTAAATAGTATTATAAATATTGTATCTTGTAGTAACTAGTATTATAAATATTGTATCTAGTAGTAACTAGTATTATTAGGATTGTATCTTGTAGTAACTAATATTATCAATATTGTTTCTTGTAGTAATTAGTATTCTGAATATTGTATCTTGTAGGAACTAGTACTATCAATATTGTATCTAGTAGTAACTAGTATTATCAATATAGAAGCGCTCAAAGGTAGTCACAAGCTGGTCGGTAAGCGATCGTTGAGGTTAAGCAATTCCTAGCTCGGTTAGACTGTAGATGGGTGACCGCTAGCAGCATTATCATCTGAGCTTATCCGTACTTTGGAGGGCATATTCAACTGTCGGTCCCGTCTGTTGGTAATTAATAACATTCGCTCAGCCAAGTCAGAGGCCTCTCTGCGCCTTGCTTCAAATCTTGACACTTGGTTGGGTCCTTACCAAGGAAGAAGTAGAAGATTAATATTGACCGGCACGACAGACGCAGTGGTTAAGGAGACCGGATTATAAGTGATTATCGCATGTTCGATTCCCGCTCAAAACAAGATTTGAACGTAATATGTATATACGTAACTAGTAATGTCGATAACAAAATGATTATGTACTCAACTCTCCACATAATCAGTCATTATAGGCTTTGATGTAAATACTTTTAAATTACGTAACTAAATTATACTGCATTATTCCAATTGGGTCGAAAAAACGTACAAAGCTAGGAAAAAATAAATGTCACAGTTACGTCGCTGAGTGTTTTTTCTTGTAATGATCTTTGACCTTATTCCAACGGCGACGATTTGTCGGAATTATGCTTAAATGTCAATTATCACGTCTCTTCCTTTGTATGAGATTCTTTGATGTCCGAAGTATTACCCAATTATTATAATAAGAATTGTTTTCATTGTTTGTCCAGGAAATCGACAATTATTCGCGACATTATAATTGAATAAATTAATATCAATCGTATTGAAGTAGCAATGCCACATTGAGTGATTTGGCTCCATCTTGGGCTCCATCAAGCCACTGACGGGTAGCTATTTGTAAGACAAGCATGAATATACTCGTAACTTATTCCCTAGTATGACAACCCGAGATCTTTTGAAGCTTTATTCCTACAAAGGTCTTTATAAAAAATGTGATAACATAATACTATTATTACAAGTCAGATTTTGAATTAAGAAACCTTTTAACTAAGTCGGAATAAAGGTAAAACAGATAAATGTTTGAAAAACTTATATTTCAACAAAAAAAAACTTTTAAGTTTTCATAACAAAAGCTGACCCAAAAGTAGACTGTGTAACAAATAAACCTCGTTTTGTAGTTAGAGGGATTAACTTTTAACAGGAATACTTATTCCTGTAGTAATCATAATCCGCTATAGTAGATATAGTAGGTATCTCATCTTAACATTACAGTACTTTTTAAAAATTCAGACTTAAGTGTCCAAACCATCGATCATTGTTATTAAATCGTTTTTTTTTCATAAGCGGGCTTTACTAAAACTATTTTTTTAATGAAAGTTATAAATTCTTAAATAAAAAAGTTTCAAAATGAGGCTCTTTTACGACATGGTAGGTTCATGACAACACGGTTAAAGGTAATTTTGTCTACAGGAAAACTTTGTTATGTATTAATAATGATATGACTATAGCTATATATTTGAATTTAAAAAGGCGATATCTATGAAAGATTAATTAAATTGTTAATATTTTAAAGGTCAAGATATAAAAACACATTTCATAACAGATTTCATTTCAGATATAAAGCGAGCTAATTAATTTCTAATTTCTAAAGCCCGTCCTACAACAGGTATCTTTATTGAATTTAAGGCTTCTAATATTATCTATAAAAATAATATTTAATACTATGCCCAATCACTGCTAATTAATTCCATTACCAAAAACGTATACTTTATTAAAATTTATATTTTATCTTAATAAAGTTTGAACCGCCCCTTTTATGTAAGCCTTAATAATCGTGATAAATATTTAGTACTGTAATAAGCTTCGTAATTAGTTATTAAAGTCAATATCAAGGCTTGGAGTAAGAATGGCGTCTAGGAAAAGTACTTCGCTAACTTTAGTGGTTATGAAAATATTTTATTGCTCCCACGCAACTTCAAGTAATGGGATATTTTGTTAATAAAACTATGATTCATAAGAAAATTCTACTTTGTCAATACTGCGACGAAACACAACACCTCGAGACTGTAGATATATTTGCTCAGCAATTAATAGCAAAAGAACATCTTATATCCCACGGATCTGAAAAAAATACGGATGTAACCTTGCCTTGTCATAAGCGAAGCATAAATTACGCGCACACACACGTAGCGTGCTGGCGCCGAGTGGATGAGTTTTAAGTATTTGTATGCGTTTAGCTCGCGTATGACAAGCGAAATTGGATGACTACGCATGCTTCTCACCTGTCGTTCGCAACGCTACGTCCGGATTTTTTTAAGGTCCGTGTTATATCCTAGAAAAATATATTCTCTAACATCCTTAGCAACATGAAAATAATATTTACTAAAAGTTCACTTACCGAGAAGGCATTAAAGCAAAACACACTTCGTAAGAAACTGCATAATATATGTGTGCACTAACGACCAGACAGGCGCATTTAAGTTTTAAGTTCTTTAGCAATCAAGTAACGCTTCAAGAAGATTTGTTGGGTTCCGTTGAACAAACAGGAGTTTGGAACGTCACCGCAAAATTAGGGGAGTTCGCCTTAATTATTAGTAAGCCGACGATGCGAACAACACGCTGTTACTGACACTTATTTATTTATTACACGGACTTATATCTTATCGTCCCGATTCCGTCCCGTGCCCGTTGGATTTATTAAGTATCGAGTTTCAGTTTTGTTTAAATATTAAGAATTATAATTACGTCACATCAGAACTGACGACTGAAACTAAATTAGAGGTTGAATTATCAGGAATATTATTTTGTAGTCGGATTAATTGATGACTTGCATAATGTTTACCGTTTTGTCTGGTATAATTGAATATATGGGTAACTTTATGGATTCCTAATAACAATATTACGATGCTTTCATCCGCATTACTTACACATGTCATCACACAAACACGTTGCAACGCCGAGCACACATACACAAACAAACACAATAACCGAATCCACAATCAATGACAAATCAAGGCCTTAGAAACACGAACTAAGCTCAGACTCAGAGGCACAACACAGTATGCAAACGATCGAGAACAAGTTACTACGATGATCTCAACGGACCTCCATGCAACTACAAAGACGATACCACTAAGTTTTGAGTAAATAAACGTGTATGTTTCAGTAAACGTTAAGGATTGATCAGTATTCACAGGTAAGTTAAATAGCTACATTTAACAGATACACGTATTAGTCTTAAACACCACACTGAATCACTAATGATTTACGAGAACTGGGAAGTCAAAACTAGTTCTGCGATAAATGTATAGAATTGACTGTAGCTGAGAGTATGTAAGTAAAACCATTTAGTATACTGAAACATAATGAAATGGTATGATGACGACAAACGAGACCTTACTTACCTTAACTTTCCTTAGAATTTTAGTAAAATAGCACATTTCTTAGTTTTCCAAGAAACACATGGCTCAGTGTTAATAAATAATATATATATGAACAGTAGTTAAAGTTTAATGAAAGTCAAATTATTTATAAATAAAAACTACCTAACTAAGACCAGTCCCAAACAGCGCGGCTCAACGATGCGCCTTATCTCAATCTCAACTTTAAATTAGGCAAGCCGCGAGTTAGCCTAAATATGTAATAAGGTGCCGTCTCTCTAAACACCTCAACGCAATCTGGAATTCATACGTGCATTCGCCTACTATGACGTGAAACTTTTACCTCTACTAACTTTATCTGGCCAAATAAACCGTCTCGTATTATACGAATGTCGCAGAACACACGCCTGCACTGGTAGACACCGTGATCCTTAACTGGAGTGCAGCAGGTGCCTCCGTGGCCATGAATATTAACACACATGAATATTCCGACTATGTTTGCGCATTTCTTGCATGATGACGTCTCGCATGTAAGAAAACCTTGAGGCAAATGTTAATACTGGCTTTAATAAGTTAAAATGAATGAGCGTCTGGGATATAACTATGTATGATGAAGTTTCGATGCACGTTTGATTCTTTGTCAACGTGGGGGATCTCCATGTAATTTTGTACTAGAAATGAATATTGCAATTTGCCTATTTTTTCATCGTGCCATTCAAAAACTGTGAACTAATCTAGGACCACACCACCACAGCTTCCAAAAAACATGATAGTTCCAGTTTTTTTAGAACGAAACATAAACTAGAAGAATAATTCAAGAAAAAGAAACCGCAAGTTTAAAAGAAATAGTTGTATGTAAACCTGCAAAGTCAAGAACTTTTGAAGTTATGAAACTAAGTTTCTTAAACTCTGGTACTTTACAATATTATAATGTATTAAAAATAAATTTTAATGAAGCGTTCAACTAGCTTCAGTATTAAATAAAGGGCCACCATTTAATATGCCTATATGATTGAAATAGGTCAAGTAACTTTAAGTATAAAAGTTGCTATGTATATACAAGACAATTTTATTAACCACAAAGTATTGAAACGGTTACTACTTAAGTTCATCCGCCCATAAATACGTATCGTTTTGATAGGGACAACAATAAATAGGTAAGTCTTCAAAGCGAAACACCGGATATTTCATATGTTGCCAACGCAATAAATCCCTCTTTATGGGCAGTTAAACGCTTGTTATTCCACAAACATAAGCAAGGCTCTTATATGAAGCACAAATAAAAGGTAAGAATATTCCGTTGTCTTCGTGATTCGCCTTTTAAATTAATGTATTCTTTATGATCATTAGATTTATGTCAATTTTGTTAATGGGTGTAATAACTCCAATGTGTGGTTCGCTACTAGCGTAACCAGATGTCCCACTTTTCACCTTCAAAAAGCCAACGGTGCCTTTGAACCTTTGACTTGCCAGTCGCACGGTCGGACCACTAGGCATCTTACAACACCAATAATCTGCCGACTGTCGCTTCGCTAGCTTTCTTCGAAGTTCAGGATGCAATTTTGTTTATTGAATAAATTAGGCACACACACTAGAATTCTTTGGTTACTGAAACTTTAGTTATTTTAAAAATACCCAAACGCTTCACTCACTAATTTGCGGTTTGTAAAAAATCTTATACAATTCTGAAAGTACTTTATAAAAACTGGAAAAATATTTTTAAAATTAAACTATTTCAGCTTACAACGAGCATCTGTAACAAAAACGAAAGGTGAACTAAGTTAACTCTGAATTAAGTTTTCTCATTATTCTTTAATATTTTGTGACTTTTGTTGAAGTGTTATACTCTCCTACAGTACGTTCTTGAGTGCGTTTAACATTTTGAAAAGCAATATTCACCAATTCTGCATAACACGCATTACTTTGTTAATATCGATGGTTCGAAATTAATTAAGACTAACGAGGATTTTGAATTATTATATTAAGTTTTACTTTATTTTTGGGATTTTTGAACTTTATTATTTATGTAATAGTCATGTTTACTGACGATGGTAATAATTACAAGAAAATATTTACGTTTAAATAAATCCTTATCAAATTTAGGACAAGCCATTTGATTACCATCATCAGCAAATTATTGGGCTAACCAGTTGGTTGCCATCATCAGCACATTATCGAGCAAACCACTTGATTGTGATCATCAGCAAATTATCAGGCAAACTGATTGATTGTCATCATCAGCAGATGATTGGAGAAACCACTTCGTTATCCACAGTGGTATTCAAGATATTAAAACAGACAGAAAAATACTGATATCCTTGTACCATCCTCGTTCTATACGCCCATACTAACTAGGAGCAAATATTTGGTTACATAGTTGAGTCTTATCCGTTTATCAGTGTTTGTACTTAGGATCGGCGGAGGCTACTGGGAAGTCTGTCGGACGTTCCTAAGCCTTTGTTCGGTTTAGGCTCAGTCCAACCACTATTGGAATTTGAGCTATAGCTATACCTATAAATTATACTGTAGGTACTTCTTATTATGTATGTTAAAGAGCAAAAATTGTCATGATGATGTTTCTGATAAAATTATGCTAAATCCTCTACGTTATGCTAAAATGTCAAGAACCACAACCAACGCCCTATAAATAAATACCTTAGATTTTAATTTGGTTCAAAGAAGTGGGTGATTTCCGCGAAAATTATAAGAAGTTATTAAATTCAGTGCTTCAAATATAAATTGCTTTAAAATTCAGAATTTGCTCTTACAATTTTTATTAAAGGAAGTTTGATTGATATACATACCATTATATATTAATCCACAATTCATTGATTCAGGCGTAAAAATAAGATTTGAAATAAAACTTCCCCCAATAATCCAATAAACCTATACGAAAAGTCTTACTACATTGAAGATAAGATCTCATAATATATAAGTTATTTCCTCTCGAGGTAACCTATCCAATATGGTAAACCTTTGTTAAGGAATACCTACCACAGGAAATTGTATTTCATGATTTTGCCAATGAATAGATATGATTGTAAAGGAGCTCCCTTTTATCCAAGCTATTGTATCTCCTCTTACAAATTCCTCGTTTTATCGTACCACTGTGCATTCAAAGGGAAAATATCAAGCAATACTACAGAGAATTGAACTCTACTAAGAGAAGAGACACCTATTAAATATTAATAAATAATGGAAAATGTTTTCTCGCCTCTGCCTTTGGCACTAGGAGAGGTGAAATAAAAGGTATTAACGTCTCGATATCTTTCGATAAATTTATATTTATTGAGTTCTAAAGCGACATTTTAATGAGCAGTAATGCATTTTTACTTTTTTATGTTTATCGCTTCACGAGAAGCTACGTGAATGACATTCAAGATGATAACAAACTTTGCTTTCAACGTTAAGCAAATTCATACCAATGACATAAAATAAAAGCATCCAAATAACTCTTCCTTGTACGTGGTTTGTTTCCTTTTCCTCGTCTGAAACAGAATGTTTTTTCTCAAATTGGCATGAGTGTCCGGTGCAGCCGTGCCTCACAAATTCATAGCTTAAACTGTCTATATACATAATGTTAAAATATGTGAGTGCTGTCGGCCACACAGAGGAACTATTAAAATGACGCCATTGGCTTAAAGCCAAATCGATTTGTAACTGCCGCACAAAAAGCAATAAAAATTGGACGTGCATACATGATAACGCCGGAAAAATAGCTGCATTCGTCATAGTATACCGCTTCCGTGATAGCATTGAAATATATTGTTGTCAAATACCTTTATGTAAGAAATAAACTCAGTATTCGTAGGAATGGACTCCATTTCTACGATTTACGTAGACTACGAAGTTCTGCTACGAACATTAAGTCGTAGGTGCGTAGGTATTTACGTCAAAAGGCTATTAATTCAATGTCTTTTGTCCAGCTAGTTCATTAATATCCCTGTCTAGACCACAGTGTAAAGTAATTTCTCAGTATAAGTTAATTCAAAGGGCACTTTTTCTTAGTTATGTTTGGTCATTTACATTATAATAAATTTCCAAATTTACACGTGTAATCAACCAAGTTACATGAACTAAGTAACTATGATTTGTTATCTTGAATTAATATGTTAGGTAGACCTGTATTTTTTAATCACCTTCTTATAATGCTCAAAAACACATACATCTGTGCCTACGTATGAATGATAGCTTTAGAAGGGAGGTTCTAATGTTTTAACGTAGTTTCTTAAGTTCTCAATATGAAATATCCAGTACGGAGATTGATCAATGAATATCTTGTAACAAAGCATCACACTTGCATTCTTTAACAGTTATATTCCGTTACACACCCTGATTTGACCGACGCCGTTATTAAGTCCAGTGTTGCCATAAAATATTCAATAATGCAATTTCTCGGGCACAATTCTAAATTCAGGGCTATTTCTAAGAATTTCATATCAGAAAACTACAGCAGCCGCGCTTACGGTCACTAGAACAGTGAGGTATTTAAACCACTTGGTCTATAGGCAACGGAATTTCATATTGAAATATAAGCGTTAAACGACGCGAGGAGGAGACAGCATTTAGCCAGCAAATTTCTTTGGTAGGTATTGAATAGTCGATCAATTAATCAACACACAAATGTACCTCAATAACTCCAACAGTTAGCACGATAACTTTTATACCGAATCAATACAATATTTTTTTTATATTGGGTCTAGAAATATAGTATTAAAAGAATATTTGCACGCCGCAAACGAGATTAAGTCGGTCCGAGGAATTGTGGAGGCAGGTAGCCACGGAATATTTTCGGTGGCCTTGCCCTATGATGAATAGGTTCGAACGTGGCGTGGGTGCCAACTAACCTAGAATATTACGTGAAAACTGGCTACCTAGCTAATAAGGTAAACGGCCGTTCCGCCACAATAGGCCGCACTTCATAATACGAACGTGATTTTATATCGCATATATTTTTTTGTATTGGATAGGTTTTAGGATTTTAATGCTTTCTGTTTAGTTGTGTAGTAGGGCCTATTATTACGACTGCCCATAAAAGGAGTGTTATATTTTTAGAGTTCATGTATGTTTGTAAGTTTCTTTATTCCACTATAACTTCAAAATGCCTTAACCGGTTTTGATGTGTGGGAGTTGCGTTAGAATCCTTACAAATAAGAATAAAAAAAATGACAGGCGTGCTTTTTGATTAGTTTTATCTTGTTCGTTTATCGAGTCCTGGGTCACAAAGAAGTTGTGGGTGTGTTGCCATGGTGATATATGATGCGGAGGAATGAGAATCATGTGACGAGGGATGATTATGAATGTGGATGACTACACGAGTAAAGAAAAACTGAAGAAACGATGGATGGATTGTGAGAAAGATATGGCTAGAAAAGGTGTGACTACCGAGATAACGGCAGACATACATCTAATGGAAGAAAAAGATGCACGCGACGCATGCTGAGCTGACCCCAATTAAATCAGGATAAGGGCAGGGAGGTATAAAAAGCAAAACATACACATTAAATAAAAGCAATCGCAACCGTTAATTTAATTTAATTTGCAAATAAATATAAATATTTTATTCTGGTAAATTTTGGTAAATATATTGTATAAAAAGGCGAAAATATGCCAGAAATAAAATGTAAGCAAACAAAATGTAAGTAGGGCACTGTGTATGAAAGATACATGACGTATTAAGGAAAATACCGACTACGAAAACTCCAGACGGCAAGTATTGCGTCACTTGAAGTTTACGACGTTTTTGCTTGATGCAAATATTTTTGCTTGATGCAAATATTTTCAGATAGTGCAGCCGTTTTATTATAGCATTTTTATTCAAACACTTATGTACATAGCGTGACATATAAAATTACAGTTTATTTAGCCATCAGAAACACCGTTCCTCAAACAATACAATACACCATAAATTGTCTGGAATACATGGAAAAGCATTTGAACAATATATAACACTTGACTGCTTCGTTGGTCTAGTGGTTGCAAGCGCAGCTGCTCTGCATGGCGTCCTGGTTTCGATTCCTAGGTTGGGCAAAGTGTTATTGGGTTTTTCCGTTAGGAAGCAGCCCGGGCTGCAACTGATAATTTGTAGCACGGGGGTGTCACACCACCTACTTCTTAACTCCGGGGATAAGAAGTTGGTGGTGTGACACCCCCGTGCTTCAACGAGCACGCAAAGCCTTCGGTCCGGTCGTGTCGGATTGCCGTCCCATAGGACTATGAGACTGAAGGAAGAGGGAGTGCACCTGTGTGTGTGCATATACTTGTGCACTATAATATCTCCTGGGTACTTGGTTAAGTTCCATGGAGGTAGGCCACCGTGACCCAAATACGGTTGGGGGAGTATACATGTAATACAGCAATAGTAACACGCATGAATACCTCTATGGGTTAAGCAAGGTGTACTATTGTTGATTCACTGATACCGTAAAAGTCGGTGATGAACCTATTTAGCGGGCACATTTCTAAACTCCGGTCTGCTGTGAATTTCTTATCAAAATACATCGATTATACTTTTCCGGTCCCAGATATCGAACCCGAAAGCTTCTGCTCAGCATCACACTTGCGTTCACTGCACCAAATCGTCAGTTGACAGCGCGGTTGGCGCAGTGGTCGAGAGACCGACTGCTGCGCTGGGTGTCGCAGGTTCGATTCCTGCACGGAGCAAATATTTGTACGATCTATAGATAATTGCTTCGGGTCTGGGTGTTTGTGTTCTTGTGTTCTTATGTCTGTAAACGCACCCACGATACAGGAAGAAATCCCTAGTGTGGGGCAACGTTTTTTTTTTAAAAAAGAAAAAGAAGAAAAGTTTTTAATCACAAAGCTTGTAATAAAAATAAAAGGTTAACATTTATTTTATTGTTTTAAAAGGTCAGGAAGATGAAGGGGAAATGCATCACATCACGCTTCTTTTAGCTTGTTGCTTAGCATTGAGAGCAGTAATATTGGGCATGGAAGTGTTATTTTATGTCATACGTCAAACGTACATTACGCATAGTACTTTTGAATACCTAAGAATTATCATGAGATGGTTTCACGTTGTACCTCTAATGCCCATAATATATCACTATTAATAAACTAAGCTGGTTGAGTACCTCAAAACATAAAAACCTCGCATATTTCAGCATCTTAAATAATATCAGATCGACACTTAGATACTATTTACATATGGGATTTGGCGGGCTTAAAACTTAAACTAAGAATTCCTGCAACAAAACCACAATAAACCGAAACCAAAGCTATTACAAAACTTAAATAAGAAGACAGTATAACATGAACACAGAACATGGCTGAAACCATTTTAAATAAAGCAACACGCGAACGGCAATCAGTGGCTGAGATCGCAGCAAACATTAGAGGGCAAAACAACCGCTTCCCATTGTAAATGCGGCGAAGACAAAGGGTGGTTAGTTAACATTTTAATCTGGCGTTCAGGGAACACCCTAATGGCCTTACCGCAAGTGATATATCGCCCTCGGCAGGATGCAAGCGGGCATTCTATTGCCCACTAGATGATCTACGATCAGGTGCATGCCGCATTATTTTGTGTTTCAATTTAAAGTCGCATTCGAGAAGTGATATGAAGTTCACTGTTAAGATATCTTTGACAGACTGAAAAAGACCCCTTGCATCGCTTTCTGTAAATACAGTGTACAATACAGAACAAAAGTGGAAAAACATGAATTATATTAATAAACTAAAATGTATAATTTTGCAGAATTTATATATGTTAGATATTTAGCTATGTGATGGAAACAGTACAAATACTGTTGAATAATCAAAGTCAAACTTACACCCAACTATACCAATGTGAACTAGAATTCAGTCTCCTATATTCAACCTGAAATACTAATAGAAGAAGATTATTATATAAACAGAAGTAGGTACTTCAGAAACTAAAACATTGATTATAATTCAACAAGTTATACGTAAATGAAAGTTGGAATAATTCGGCGTAATACAAACTAGGGATCGTGCAGGTGGCGGCCTCAGTAATGGCTTCAGCGACTTGATGAATAGGCTGGAACGTGCGCCGAGTGCAAAATGCCTCATTCTATTGCCGTCGCCTCTAAAATATTGCCGAAATCGCCCGTTCAACATCAACTAATTCAATGTATAGATTGATTTACTCACTCCCCTCTCTATGCCGCGTTACGTTTACAAATGCGTTTAATTTCGTTTTAGATTGAGATTCTTAAAGGTACTATTACAGCACGGATATTGTTTATAAGATATCTGATGGGATTTTAAATCAAGAATATTTTTTATGGACAGTCAGGTTTCGTAAGTAATAAGCCACTCCACGATTTATAAATAATTCATAGAGTATAAAGCATGACGTAGATATGTGCACAAGTAGCTATTATAAATAAAATATTTTTCGATATTTGTACGCTCTCATTTGGTATTTTAACAATACGTTATAAATTTTCTGAAATACATTATGTATAACTATTATCAGAATTTATTTGTCAGCAATATGTAGCAATAAAAACGAGCAGCGAACATTGAGAACTTAAGTCTATATTTTTGTATAGAAGATACTATCACTTTGGTGAAATGTTATCGAGCTTAAAAAACTACAAAACGTCTTTGGCAAATTCTCACAAAGTCAAGATTTATTGAGAGGGCTTTGATTTATAGTTCAATCCACACATGGGCCCAAAAGGTTCAAAGACAAAAAAGTAAAGTTTATTTTCGCCAAAAAACAAAGAGATTCACATCATTGAGAACCGAGGGAGGGTTTTCGTTACACTCTTAACATTTTGCTTTGTTGCTTTGTTTACCTCATTCTTATGCGCATAGCTAATTTATTAAAGTCATTGAATTAAGGGCTTATTTTATAATCCGGAGATAAGGAGCCGTTACATTAATTTATAGGATCATTATACTAGCTAAAATAAGCGCTAAGCTCGGCGCAATGGATAACACAACATAGTTCCCTGAAATATCTTACCCTTAAGTGCTAGTACACTTTTATTTGATCAAAGTCATATATAAAGCAACTTTGCAAAGCCACAAATCAGAATATCACTTTTATAAAAGAACCAAGTGTAACGTTATGAATCAATGTCATTTTCCATAACTGGATCCGGCCTTCGTAAAGGATGATTTCAGTTCAAAACTACTTCTTTCATCTTTAGTTAAACCTATTTCCGAACCGCAAGTTTATTCGAAGTTTTGTTAAGTTCAGCGAGTCTCGACGTGAATCCGATCAAATCAATTCGAGTCTGTAAGAATAGACAAGCTGCTGGGCTCACAACTTTACCTATTTTTACCTCCGCATAAGTTTTCCCAGTTGTAAAATTAATTGTTATGTCTCTGGTTGCGAATAATATAATTTTTCCTCCCTCCGCTGGATCTGCACTTAACAAGGTAATTTTGGGGCGACTTTCTCGCTTGCAATTGCAACGTTTGTTGTGTAGATGTCGCAGATGGATTGTAGAATAAGCTGTTTTACAAAACTTCTAGGTGATTTACAAAACAGTACTGTTATGAAAAACAGCTGAACGACGTTTAGCGGTTTTACATAATTAGTGAACTATAACACGCAGAATTGAATGAACGTTTTGCGTTTATCAATGCAGCGGGTCAACGATCAGAGATTAAGTAAAATAGTTTGAAATGAACTGTCATATTCTTGATTTAGTTCGAAATTTTGTATAACCTAACTTTATTTTACTAGTCAATAGCAAAAAAAAGATGAAAATTTTGAATGACTTCAATACTAAACCACTATAATAGTCGACAATATATGGGGATTATGAAAATAAATAAACGAAATTGATCCATAATCAAGCGACGAGAGCTCGGGAGTTTCGTGTATCCCGACACGGACAGGTTAGGTTCGAAGAGAATAGTAGCGAGCGAACAGCCCCCGTCATCCTCTTCGTGTTTAGGTTTTTTCTAACCTTACAGACGCAAAAATAGTCGACCCAGCCACGGAAAGTCAAATCAGAATGCAGTATCGCTTTTTTACTTGAATGGTGACTATCCATTTAACATACCTATACAATAAACAAGCCTGTCCCACAGTAGATATGTCATTCTGCATTACGTCTAAAGGTGCGTAGCAGTTTTGTTAAACGTATCGCAATGGCATTCCAGCTGAACGTTGTTCAGCTGTTTTATAAAACAGTACTGTTTTGTAAAGCAGCTAGAGATTTTGTAAAACAGCGGATTCTACAATCCATCTGCGACATAGACATTACCATTAGCATTATTACAAGAATGTGGACAAGGCAAATCTAGTGGAATTTTAAGTTCTAATTTTAATTATTTAATAATGTAAGTAGTTGGTTACGTAATAAGTAAAAGCACATTTGCTGATAATTAATTCATTAGTAGTGCCTAGTAATATATTCACTACTTCGTCGGTCTAGCGGTCGCAAGCGCGGCTGCTGACACAAGGTGCTGGGTTCAATTCCCAGGTCAGGCAAAGTGTTATCGGGTTTTTCAGTTACAAATTCTCAGTAGGGCCCGGAGTCAGGAAGTTAGTGGTGTGACACCCCCGTGCTACGGAGAGCACGTAAAGCCGTCGGTCCTGCGCCTGATCTGTGTTTGCATACCCTTGTGCACTATAATAGCTCCTGCGTACTTGGTTAATCTCTGTGGAGCTAGGCTGCCCTGACCGAAATACAGTCGGGAGGAGTATTATTACTAGTAATATATACAAAAAGATAGGTAGCAAACTAATACCGAAACAAAAACCAAATATTCGAAGTTTATACGGCTTATTCATAAAATCGAAAGCACAGAGATTGGACTCGAGCTCCAATATAAAATAAAGAGAAAATTCGTTTCCATACGACGCGACGTGAACGAACATTATTAAAACCCGTTTCACGTAGAGAGCTCTCTCGTATTACAAAATGCGTGTCATCGGTCACCCACATTAAGGTCGTTCGACGTCCGTGATAGATACGTCGGTGTATCCAACAGGATAATAAAAACCGCACCGAGGAAACGGATCCACATTTTCTAGCTGTAGGACTTCAGTGGGCAGGAAAGAAACCATAAAACAATATAAATGGGACGTGAGCACCGCTTCTCAACTAACTTTGGTCTGTCTGCGTTGTAAATTCGCGCAAGTCGTATGTCCTAACAAATTTCTGCTGAAGTAGCTTTTTAATGGAAGGCCGTCGTTGCATAAACTGTTAGTGTCATGATCTGCGAGCTAAGTGGCCACGAGACTTGGATGTTATACTGTGGGGACGTTCACTAATATGACATAATAAATTGAATAAAATTTGGGTAAGTGCTCCATGACACAGTAACTTAGTAAAATGTAGCGTTATGGATTTGCTATTGAGACTGTTGTATCCGGTTTTATTTAATATACATTCTAGATTATACTTACTGTCTTACGTACTTACGTAGAAAGTTGAGTTTTATCTAAATATTGTACGAATCATAAGAGGGCGAGAACAAAATAATGACAGATTTAGCGTCACCTACTAAGTAATTTATGTAGAGTTCTATAGGTACATAGGTGTGTGTCGGGTACTGAGTGGGAACGTCGGCGCCGCTCCCCCGGCCCTCATTATTCAGTAGGCCTCTACTTTACTGCTGACTCCAGCTTCTAATTATTTCAGCATTCTTAGCGCTCTGTTCCTTTTGACAAATCTTTTAGAGGAGATTTGCGCCTGCGTAGCACCTCTAAAAACGTCTGAGATAAAATTACGCGCACATACATAAATAAACCGTAGTTGAATAATATGTTATCTGCTCCGAGAATTTTATTGTATAAAATGTCTAACTACAAACATTCGTTTATAAAAAGTTTATCAAAGGACCTATTAACATTAAGCAAATAACAATATCGCTCGTACTTGGATGTCGTTTAAAAATCTTGCATTTTAAAACCACAGAATATATCAGAAACTTTAACTTCTCTTACCGACGACAACAGCTCTCTTCATTTATATATTCGTGTATTTTAATATTATAAATGTATATTATATGTTGTAAATATGAAGGTACTTATCCTTTAGTTCGACGGAGCATAAGTTGGTAAATATCGCTTTAACTTCAAAGAACTGTGCACCACTGCAATGTATTAAAATAATACGTTCTACAAATAATTTTAGACGAAAATTGTTAACCTAATTGATACTGAGCAGCAAATTAAAATACAAGTGTATCCATTTTATGTGACAAAAATATATCCCCTGAATTAAGTCGAATATTTATACAAAATTATACAGTAGAAAAATATAATGCAAATTCACTGAAGTTAATCAAAAGCGGAACGTGTGGAAAGTGAGCCGTCTTCATAATAATCGTTTGTCACGAGACTGGCAATAAAGCCCGTAAGTCACCCCCCTTCCCCTGCCCTTCACAGTCCCCACACCCTTTGCTTTTTACCGGATTTCTATAGCGATTGTTCCTAAGGTAACAAATACACTAATATTATACGAGGCTTCTGAATGCATATACAGGAAATTTGCACTTTGTTTTGAATACATAAAATGCAAACTAAACCGCCACACTATAGGTACATTTCGTTCTAAATAACTACCGAAGAGGTTGTTTTTCATTAAAAAGCTTAGATTTATATTATTATTGTTTGTCCAAAAATAAACAGATATTTACGTCTGCACAAAAATGATACCCAATACCCTGCATTTTTCTACCGCTATAAAGTCCTGACTCTGTGTTTTATTAAGTAATGAAGTAAGAATCACCAAAGTTTGAAAAACTTTTAATCCTACATTTTAGTATTTCTTTTAGGCTTATTTTTTTGACGGAGTCTAAATAGATTTGTCTCACCAAAGATTTCGATTAGCTTAATTAGTTTAACAAAAACTTAGCTATAAATTAAACGACTTTCGATCTCGAAACAATCTTCGAAGAATTCAAATATTAAGATAGACAAGTTCTCAAACTAAACCTATTAAATGGTAATTGCTTTTATTGATTGAAAGTAGTTTTAATCTTTTTGAATACATTGGAGGGTTTAAAATTAAAGCCTAAAGTAATATAAAAATAATAATATGTTAATTCTCTTGAGTGTATTTTCATAAAGCGATTAATGCGCATACATATTGTAGACCATTTCATTTAAAAAAATATTGTTGTTAATTCTGTCTGTTTGCTTATTATATTTGTAATCCTTTGTAATCTCAGGAAACTTCAAACTTTCTCAGTGCCTTCAATTGGTGACTTGTCTGAACTAACTTGAAGCTTGACTTCATCTGCGCGGCGAAAAGAGCCTACGTCCTTCTCCAAGGTCCAATCTATCCCTGTACAAAAATTCATAAAAATTGGAACAGGGCGCAGTGGTTCAGACATGAAAACATAACAAAGAAACAGTTGCTTTTGCGTGTAACATAAATGTGTTGCTATTATAAGGACCACAAGAAGTGTTTCTAATAAAATCAAGGCATTTTGTCAGTGCTACTTATTTGGAATCACAACGTCAAATTAAATTGTTTTAAACGTATTACACTTATTTTAAAGGTATTACACTTTTCGTATTGTAAAGGCTATGACTATAACTATACACAATTGTTGTCTCATTATTTATTATCTCTTGGTAGAACCACGTGTATTCATTTATTTTCGTATATTCTATTTATTACCGAAAACGTGTAAGGACGTAAAGAATAGAGGTCTCGTTCTCGTTTAATCTTTAAATAATAGACACATGAACAGAAAACTTTGTACCCATTTTTAAGCATATTGTGCGCAGAGCAGATTTGGAAGAAGGAATAAAAATAATTTGTTAATTGAAACCTTCCTTTCTTTAAACCATGCTTCTTTTTACTAAGCAGTTTACCGTGTTCATAATATACCGTTACTCTAAATGAACACAATTGGTTGTCAATATCACGCACTTTGGCCAAGAAAAGATCCCAAATTTACAAAGGATTTGATCGACTGATGGCAACGCGACATGTCACCGTGTGTACCGAATCGTAGTTTTTGTTGAACTTTTGATAGATTTTGCATTAACTTCGGCCTCGTTTTAATTTCACAGTTGAGAGCACTGATTTATTTGAATGTCCCGAAAAGCTAAACTTTGCCAACTTTTGATCAGTGATCATGGCGTGTGATTTATCCCAGCAGCAGAGATATATTCACGGGCGTTTCAAGCTCACCCACCAAACTCAGCAAAAAATGACACTATTATGACTTATGTGAAAATTGTTCAACCAAATTCTGCAGCCACTGCAAATGGGAGTCTTTTATGAAACAAAAAGACGAGCGAAAATTAATGCTTAAAATGTTTTTTATTTCACAATATTTATTTGAGTTTCGATAGTTTAGATTTCTGATTTCAAATAGTAGACAATACAATTTACAAAGCGGTGAAATAAAAACTTGATAGGTATAAACCAAAAACATAGAATGAACCGAAAAACATTGTCTTAGTGTCGACGAGCTCCGAGACAGGGTCCTCTGTCCGCCATGGTCAGACTCATGATTAATTACCCCGAAGATTTATGACACGGGAAACCGATTATTCGTGTCGATAACAATACACAGAGCCCTTCGAATATTTACCTATATTCTGAGAAGAATAGTTTCTCTCAGACCAGATAACATTGTTATAGATCTTCATAGACTCTATTCAACGTATTTCAGACCTACAAATCTTTATTATGTCATGAAAATATCGAATGGAAAGATTATATAAAATATATATACGAAACAGTTGTAATATATATTAATAGCATCGATATCAATTGTAAATTACTTTTATAGAATTCATATTAAAAATATTCAATTCTTTAGGGACGCAATTTTTTAATCATCATAGCCGTCGATCATAATCATTCATATTACATCGCGGCTCACTGATGAATATTGACAAAAACAAAAACGAATTCCATTAAATTTAAACTTTAAATCATCTTGATAACAATCGATTTTATGAAATTCTTTGGGGAGGAGGAGATAAATGAAATTTGTTACAAAAGTTCCATTGGATGGCTCTCGGTTACGATATTAAATTTATGCCATCAAGTGGTATTCAGGGAATGGGCATTTAACTTAGATTTTCAATCGTGGAATTCAATAACGCTTGAATGTCTGCATCCACGTGTTCAAACAAGAATTGCAGTATGTTCGTCATCTCCCCAACATGGGCTTAAGGCTACTAAAATAAATTATTAGTCGCTCCCGAACTTATCAATCAATCAAGCTGCCAACAGTTTTTTCTAATACGCTGGGGTCTGCTTCTGATCTAACTGGATGGAGCTTAAAATCATAAGTTTACATGGAGTAACTGTTTATTTAACTTCCACCACCCAGTTACTGGGTAACACAATATCTTGTAGTTAGACGTTCAGGCTTCGACCCGTAAAGACTCTCTTCGTTTCGTTTCGTACTTCGTTTCACAATAATCTAATACCTATAAATATCCTTACAGCCCTTCCCTCCTTCCCAATTATTTTTTCTAAAACATCTCTAATTCGTAAAAATAACACTAAAATATAAAACCAACTAGGTACTTTAGAATTATTTCAAAGTCCGTATCGTTAAATTAAACATTAATAAATGTAGAATGTAAAGGTACAAGCGAAACTAATTTTCACGTTAATAATAGTGCGGAACTTTGTTTCTATAGGTTAAAAGTGGAAACTTTGACATCAAGTTTCTCGTACTAATAAATAACTTATTTCTTAATATAGTCAATAGAAATCTATAGTTATAAGGTTTGTCAATACTGTGCGATGGGATTAACAAAACCGATCCAGTGGCCAGTGGGTTCCAAGGTGCGGTTACGGAAAAATATCGCGACGGTAATCCGCGTGGGCCATGTTTTATGAGCACAGATTTTCGACATGTCTCCTTTTATGCTCCGTAAAACTTTTATCCTTCCTTTATGTACCTACGGATCCCGGCCTTTGTAACTCATACGTATTATGTACGTTTTTATATCGAACAAAAGATATTCATAAGATCGCTGAAGTTACACGCAGTTTTGTGATCGTTTTCAATAACAGCAAATACTAGCTCGCAGCTGTAATTCTTCTTTATGGTTGAACATTTGTTTTCATTATAATATTAGAGTTTGTTTACTTGTTTTTCTCATCCAATAAGTGATATGGTATGAAAATAGCCTTTACGTGTGACCATGCCTAAGTACTCTAAGGGTATGGTGGTTAACCAACATAGGTACCGTCTTTGCTTATTAGCCAATCGTGTTCCCTCGGCCTATTAAATGTAGCGCGTGTTGAAGACGAAGTCAATTTATTTGTATAAATTTAATGGTTTACATAACATTAACATCACACAAGTATTTCCTTCAGGGTTAGACCTCAGGGTACTGTGATTCACCGATACAGTTATTTAGTTCCATGAAAAAGTGATGGCTTCGGCGAACAATTCGAAGCTCCGGGCTGCAACTGACTAAAACCCAATCACTTTGCTCGACCAAGGAATCGAATCCTATACTATCCTATCCTCAAGATCATTAACCTCGCTTATGGCCACTATGGGTGCTTAACAGCTATTTTCAGGAGTATTAAATTCAGCTACCAAGTGCAGCAGCTTCATTACCAGTCCGGAATTTGACGTATTACGGTAATACGTGTTACCTATATAACTAAATACCATTGCGGTCAAATGCGAAACAACAAAACTAACTAACCCCTTCGGTTTTTTTTTTATTTATTTATTTTATGTGGCTATTGGGTCACTTAGACCATAAGAGGTTTATTGTGATCGCCACTTTGCGTTTAAATTAGAGCTCATCCCTGAACCCTGCCGCTGTGATGAACTGCAGGATTTTTCTAGTGAGCTACCCCGGGCACGGTACATCCGGGCCCAAAATATGCTTCCCTAGATGAGCGTAGCGCTTGTGTATCAGCGGATTACCGTTAGATATAACGTATGTTATAGACATTCGTGTGCGTCAGTCCTATTTCAGATTTGAATGGCCAAATTGAGCTTTACCCCCATCCCGTACTGTGACCAATAAAGCAAGTTCCTCTCTCTATTAATGGTTTGTGCCAAGTGGTGTAAAATCAACAACGAGTGCACGGAATCCGACCGTGCGTTTCCTGTGGTACTGAGGAGACAGTAGGATTATTTTATGCCATCAATGCAACCGTTTTGGAAATAGAAAAATTCAAATATGCTATGCGAGGAGGAGGTCTGCAATTCTGTTATTACAGAAATTTTCGTTCAAACTTTTGACCACTAGGTATAAGATTTTTGTATAAAATGTTTCGTGACACACAAACATATTTATTATTGTTAATCTCGTAAATTTTTCGACTAGTTTCGAACTGAAAATGCAAGTGAGAAATTAACAAAAAAAAAATGATATTGAAGACAATAACAGCGTCATCCTGTCATCACCTCAACAGTCCATTTGTCAATGTTCTATGTCTAGATTCCCAGTTCGGTGTCGATTGGTACGTTATTACATAAGCAGACGTGTAAGTCCAGGTATTTGATATACCAATAAGATATTATGTACAAGCTTCCTAGAACTCTCACCAGACGGCAAGTTATGAACTTCGCGGAAATAGCAATCCACACAAGTTACGGGCATGGAAATTGGTACGGAAATCAACACACTGCGTTAATATGTGACTACATATTATACAATTTAGGTTGCTATATCATCTTTTCATAAATGCCTAAAGCTAATAAAAACCCTATAAAAGTTATTTGATATTACTTCGAGTAACCTTCAAATTACTTGTAAAAAGATGCTTTGTCCAACTCCACAAACTCTGGGTAGTTTAGTTTCTCGTATTGTTAACATAAAATTCAACCAAAACAAGCAAAATTACAGAAAATTCTGTAGGTATTCTATATCACCGTGACCGCAAACCTGGGCCAACGTTAGCCTGACTAGTAAACACGTCTCGATACAGCGCGGTCGCTTCATTAGGTAACCGACGTTAAGGGAACGCTGCATCGACAAATTTGAATAGCGCCAGTGTGCTATTATGGGGAAATTATCATCAACAACTAGTCAATGTGACTATGAAGTTACCTAATAACGCTTGTTATCAGTTTTATAATTTCTCACGGGTACTGACTGGTAATGTTCCGTAGGTACCTATTTTGAATGTGGACTGTCGACATTCCATCGCGCAATTTATTTATTTTTAATTATAAAATTCCTGAAATTTTTTAAGCGTATGGGCACACTGCCTTGTAATCCACACTATAACAAAATTAACGCAGGCTAAAAATACGTCGTACACGCAAGCCTAAAAATTGCTAAAAGTGTTCTTCTTGGATTTCAATAAATATGAAAGCAGTGCGTTGTTTTTTTTTATCAAATGTCGTAGTCCTAACAAACCTTTACGAAATAAACGACTTGGCCAGAGTTGGTACAATAGGCTACGTCCGTGGTAACATTGAGATAGCCCATCGTAGTAGGCAGTTTCGACAGTATGTGAAATTAGCATATACTGGTTTTTGTTACCACCAGCGTGTAGCTTATCGTACTACCCAGTAAGGAGTAATAAGGCACTTCATTAAGATCCGTCTCGATGTCACTTCACTCCTAGACATAGAATTTATATGTGGCTGGACAAAGTCTTACTATATACGCTACATAAATACATCTCATCTTTTATACAACAACAATATTACGTACAGCTGATCTCTATTCCGGTTAATGACCTCGGACAATATTCGTCCCAACTTTTCTATCCGTCTGAATATGTCAGAGATACGTCCGTCCATCTCACTTGATTTAAGTTATTCTCGTACCCTTTTAACTTACCCAACACCGTCACGATTTAATAAAACCCTACATTATAAAATATTAATGACAGTTATAAAGTTAAATTCAGTAAAGGATTACATATTGCGTGAATTTATGTTATATCGTATAAAATTTTTAAAAGTTCATTGGGAGGACTACTTTCAGTAGTGATTTGCAGACAATGATAAATGGTGATATTGCAAAAATCACAATGAAGCTTGTCGGTTATCAAAAGTATCACACCACATTAATGACGTAGTCTGTTTTATTTTTAAATAGAGCAAGCCACGAATATGACATTTACTACAGAAATGTGTTTAGTTTAATCAGCATATCCATCTCCCTAGGTGAGGAAAGGCGTGTTACATGTAGTGAATATATGTAAAGCATTGCCTCATTTAATGTTATGTCTTTACGTGTAAGTGCCGTACCGTGTATCCACTATTTTGAACGAACGGTCAAATGCGGTCTATCACACTTACTTTGAATACGAAAGAGGATTTCCAGATTCTGATTTCGAGTTGCTAACAACTTTCGTGTCGAAAGTTTTAACATGACTCGTCACACTATGAAACTATGGGAAGTTCGAGTTTGAAATTTTGCGAACTTTGAAACGGGCTCAATGTGAGAAATCGAATTTGAGGAATTTTAGATGTAGCTCCTACCGTATCGAGACCCCAATATTATTAATATTTGGCCCACCATCTATTTTCAATTAACTTGGAAGTAGTCCTTTTGCTTTATGTTGAAACAAAACTAATTTCTTATTCGATATGTGTGAGTCCCACCGTCCTAAACTAACACACTGTACAAATCTAGCCTAAGTTAAACGAAAATAAAACTTAGGCCGTACAAAATAACTGCTAGATGTTATGAAGAAAACAGTAAAATATAGAAACAAGAACTTAATTAATCATCATAATTTTAATAACAGAATAAAGAATACGATTAAAGTAGCATATCTTAATGAATATGCATAGCGTGTCAAATACTATCTTTAACAAAACTTACAATCAGAAGAACAATACAAAACGGTACGGTTCTCAGTGATACACGCAAACGTAAAACACAGATTACAACAGCCATTCCAAGTTAATCGCTAAAACGCTGTTAGTTCGTTAAACTGCTAATCGCCCCACAAAATTAGGTAACATAATAAATGTCTGTAGTAATTGTACGCTTTAGCCGGATCGCCTCGAACTGGACGCCTGAATCACTGGCACAGTTGTAGAATATGTTAAAACTATTGTATTAATATTAAATTTAAATAGACAACTGTGACAGCCATTTAACTGAAATGAGGATATTTGTAAGAAATTTTAATTAAGTACAATATAATGAGGGGAGTAAGGGGAGAACGGTAATAACAACTTATCCGACCCAACTGTCAACCTCACCTGCTCGCGTCGATGGTTCATATGAATAGCCGGCGGCGATGGTCACAAGCCATCGCGGTGCTCCCTGCTAGATAATGAACGAGGCTCTGACGACCGAACCGTGGCGGTATAACCATAGTTCCGACCGGAAAACCGATCGGAAGAGGGTACAGCGTCCTTGAGGCACAAATAACCTCTAAAATGTCTGGTGCAGAAAGCCAGGGGAAACTACTGCACTATACTCACATAGAAAGTCGTCATGATCATGAAGGTACATAATAAGATACAAGCAATTAAAATTAGCAACCGCTCTGCGTCCGGGGCAGACGGTGTGAAATGGGCTACCGGCCAGGATGGTGTGGGAAACCAGGCATCGTCTGGAAATCGGACTACTGGAAGCTCTCCGAAGATGCAAAGTGTCCAAAAGATTGGTACGTGGAATGTGAGCGGAATGCTTCAACCAAGCAAACTTGATATTCTAGAGAAAGAAATTGACCGATGTGGAATAAGCGTCTGCGGTCTAAGTGAGACACATTGGCAAGGCAATGGCCATTTTCACACTGAATCGCATACTGTTTACTTTTCTGGAAATGATGATAACAGCAGAAATGGAGTTGCCTTTATCCTGCCGAAGAAAAATAGTAACTGTGTGATAGGATATGAACCTGTTAGCGATCGAGTGCTGAGTATTAAGCTAAAAGCGAAGCCAATCATTTTGAAATAATATATTTTACAGATGTCCAAATCAAGGGAAACATTACTCCATAACCGTTTTCATTTGAAGGAAATGATCGTCTATTGTATCGCGCTAAAAATAACAGCGTCAATCGCGTGCCAATATTTTATCGAATGTTATCTAAGGAATAGCCCGATATTAGGGCAGAAGGACGCGCGACGGAGTGCTTTCGACTATTATGCGAATAGGTGCATTAGGCAAGCAGTGGAGTGAGCGTAGGCTTTTAGTGGCGTTTTGCGTTGAGTGTGGTCACTGCTATTGACGACGATAATACTCGTTTACCTATTTGCTAATGAAGACGTTCTTAAAACGATGTGTAACAAAGTAAAGAATCATCATGTAGAAAATATTGTTTTTTTTTTTCATTCAATAGCAATTCATTAAATTTTTTAGGTTTTTCGTGAAAGGTTTTTAGGGCTATATGTTTTCGGTAAAAACTATCACAGTACTACTGTTATGTATTCAGTTCCAACGCCTATGCCAAAGGATCGTTCCTATAAATGGCACATCATATGTCCATAAGTATTAATTTGGATTTCTGTTAAACGCTACAGATTCTTACAACTATACAGATAGCTGTATGAATGAATTAAAACCATTCATTGTTTTGTCATTCCTTAGTTTTGTAAAAAGCGGCTGTCATAACCAAATAGTGTGTATCAAAATCCAAAAATTTTGTAGCAATCTTCTTTCATGACTCACTACCTATTATTGAATATAAATAGATCGTTGATGTAGGTAGGTACGTGTAAAATTAAACTTATGAAACAATTTTAATTTAATAATTCATTATATGAGAACTTAAATTAGAGATCAGATAGACGAAACCATCTTGTGACTTAAATTGTCCAATTAATGAATTCAGTAGTAATAAAAAATTAATGTTGAACCATTGTTCACCTATAATGACGTGTTCCGCTCATTTCTCCATGCGACCGATATTAATCGGACAAATTGAATTGCCGTAACAGAATAACGTCCAGCAAAAATATTGAATCACCAATGCAACTGCTGAATCGCAAATTGTTTATGGTAATGTTCAGCGCTGCGATATGTGAAATATTCAGGTTTTATTAGCGGCCGCCGGCGACGCCGAATGTTCGGTAATGACCCAGAATGACGCTATTACTCGTTTGATCGGTCCGCGAACGCCATGCAGCGACGAAAAACACCGTCGTTGTAAACTTCATATCTGTACGGGAATGAGGTCAACAATTTTATGGTAATCGATGTAGCTAGAGATATAATATGCATACGCGTCCCTGATACTGTTTTTACTCGTATGTTACTTACGATATATTTTTCGTCGTCATAGACGTCATCATTATGTATCACCCACACGGATTTTATTTAGTAACAACATTTCTATACCTATTTATATCGTCTAATTTCTAAGAATTAATGGTGTAAATGTCAATTAATTATAGCACCAGAATAATATCAATCAACCTCCCGACCAAAGATATTAGAAGGAAGCTCCCGACCAATAAAATATAGCGGTATGACGAAGTTAATTAATAGGTATTTATCTGTTTTATACAATTTTTTTATGAGAGAAAATAAATATAACATTACTTTACAGGACACACGGACGTGAAAAATTATAAAACAAAACAAAAAAATATGTTTTATTGTAATAACGTCTATAGACACGTCGTGTCTGTAAAAGTTATAAATGAAGTACAGATTAATCTTTGAAAAGTATTAACGCATGCATAGCGAACTCTAAAGTTATAAATTCAGTAGTTTTGCGTACCTACATATTTTTAGTTCCAAGCTTAGTTTCAAAAATCGTCATGGGCGCATACCTAGACAAGTTAAATCTCCGATAATCCGTATCAAAACACTAAACATGTGAAAAACGTGGCTTTCCTCTTAATAAGTCTGCTACGAGGTCGTAGGTAATGGTGCGTAAATACAAACACTCCTCCAGCCGGAAATTGAACCCAACACTACATGTATAACTAGGAACTGAATAGAGCTTTGAGAGGCACGCTATAACTACACTTATTTGTATTAGTAGGTATCGAGAGGGCTTGAATGTTGTGTAGGTCTACATTTCAAGTAGGAGTAATAAGGCGAATGGTGAAGCGTAGGTATTTATTTTTCATTGATATATCAATCAGTGAAATAGTACTTATATACTAAACTTATTAACTTATTATTATTATAAAACAACTTTTAACCAGATTATTGGTTTTTGTTTTTCCTGACGTTTCGAACACTGCAGCGTTCGTGGTCGCAGGAGGACAGGAAACGTCAGGAAAAACAATACCCAAAAATACACGCGATTAATCCGGTTAAAAGTTGTTTTATTATAATGTGTAGTGATCGCGAAAACCTAAGATATTACTAACTTATTGATTGTTTTGAATTGTTTCTTCCAAACCACGTTTGCAGGCTGAAGATTAGTTAGTAATATATCTAATAAATTCGGGTTTTTGTCAGCAAAGCATCATCGCAGACCTAACATTAGGTAAGCTAGCGGTCAAACACGAGTCCTTTGGGCATTCAGAAAAAAACTTTGACTGAAACCTAAATAATTAATGACCTTTTGACGTACCACAGATATATTTTTGCACGTAGGCAGGCATAGAACTGTCCGATCCGGTTCGGAAACAAAGGCGTCGGAAAGGCAACCGCCTCTGCGCTCATGCCAGGTATGGTAAAAGCCGCATCTCCACCGTTACTGGTACGGGAAAAGAAGGGTTATCTACGCCTAATAGACCCTAAGGTGCGAGCTTCTGTAAACCGCGACGATTTTGGGAGGGTAACGGTTTTCCCCGTGACATAGGCAAAGCACAGAGTAGGCACTGGTTTGATCCACCCGAGTTAACGGTGCCCCCTCTTATTTGCTGCGACGGCCGTGTGGTTCTAGTCGGTAGAAGTCCGACCTCTCCCTCGCCATTAGGTAAAGGTCATCCAGGAGGATTTCCAAACGATAATAAAAAAATATAGAACTGTAATCAAAAGTGATACCTATGTAAAGCATGTCAAAAGCTTAACATTTAAATCCATCTAGTAAATATACACATAAATATGTAATTTTGGTTGCCAACCTAGTAGTATCAGGAATCCAGTGACAGTTAGTATTAACCGAAAAAAAAACTGTATCGAAGTCCTAAAACCACACTCTGAATTAATCTCACCATCTCCTTTTTTTTGTTATCAAAAATGGATCTACGTTTGGCCACCAACTCGCCTGATGGTAAGCGACGGTATTCCATTTTAAGAGAATTTTGCACTCCTCGCAGGCAACTCTGCCCTCTCTGGAGCAATCTAACTATATAGTTCTTGAAAAAATCCGTCAAGTATCCGGAAGGTATCGTTACAAAACATAATTCAGGAGTTATTATGGAATACTTCATGAAAACTAATAAAGCAATAACAAGAAGTTAGAAATTCTACAAAGTTTTCAAGATATTGTCAGTACATTAGTAGTACATAGATGAAGTTGATACCAAAACATTTTATCAGCGTAAATATATATGTTACCTTATACATATTTTAAAAATCTTATCTCGCTCAAGTAGGTACTGTCTTGTTTTATAGGATGATCATAAAAATTTTCGACTATGATCAAAGAAATATATAAAAACACCTTCATGGACTAAGATAAAAAATTAGGCTCAGTACACACGCTATAATATATCGATACAATGAATTTCCAGATCTCGAATTCATAGTAGGTACTTACCTATCGATACATCATCTTGTTTTGGCAAACGTTTGATTGTAGTTTGTCATTCGCTCGTTTCCGCAACTGTTTCGACTACCGTGCAATATAGGGACAATATGCTTCAAATAGAGCGAATACTGCTCAATCGAGACTAGATTAAGGTTGGCTGGTGAAGGCAGCGCTTCAACATTAGATTGGTATGTCGCAATTATGAATGTAATGCCCCGAAGACCATTCCCCGGTGTGTTACGTCGTTCCAGTTCATGTATTAATTCAACTGCATATTGTTAACATACCAGAAAGACGACGCGGCGTCATTAAGCAATGGTCACTATAACTTGTAAAAGCTATTATGCTAAAAGTTAAAAAAATGTGGAAATAGAATACAGACGTGAGCAGGATATTTATGCTATTATTATTTTATTTTTGAGTATTTACTCCTGGTGTTCTGACCGCTAAGCGATCTCGACCTCTTCTCTCACTTCTTCGAATCCTGTTCACGACCACACATTTCTCCTATTCCACAGATTCTTTATCCACAAAAATTATATTTTTGACTAAGCTAAGCATGCGTTAATACTTTTCAAAGATTTTTATCAGCTATTATGTCATTTAACTTTAACACGTTTTTCATGTATACATTTTTCCAATTAAGTAGTTCACAGGTGGATCGTGGCATTTCCAAAAGTAAATCAATAAATGTTGGTATCAACGAAAAACATGTTTTTTTAAATAATGCCGAATTTCAAATAAAAATTCTTCGTTGTAATGCTTATGCTTAATAAGTACTAACTTGCGAAGATACGCCGACAATTGCCGCACCGCGGTTATACTGACTAAAAATAATTAATGCATCAACAGTGTCGCAAAACTAAATGTCGCGACCGACGATCAGTCGCTGGAATCTACATTCTGCGTCTTTTTTATATTTTTTTTATTTGACATGGTATCATGTCTGCCCCGGCCGTAATTGTCAAACGTCTCGCGTGCTCCATATTTTTCAGCATCAACATGCCATTAGGTGGAAAGTGATACGTCAATAGCATCCGGTACTCTGGTGCCTATCAACGTCTGAGCTCAACGAAATAAAATTCCTTTTACCAGATACAGAGATTATACTTGAATTTTTCATGGATAGTCTATATCGTCTTTAAGAAATAGAATGTAATAACAACAATGTACCTAATACAACTTTATTAAGAAAATATAATCGAAACATAGTTATACAATTTTATATTTCTGACTAGGCTTTAATTTAATACATATACACTCGTATATTTATGGGCAAATATATACTTATAAATTCAAAAGATGGGTAATTCTTCAGCCGACCAGCGACAGACCTGAGACGGCAGCGCGGTGTGCTTCGGCATGCGTGGCCAACGTTTGGTTTAATAAAAGCGGTGAATCCAAATACGTTCCGGAGCAGTCGATAAAAGTTAGTAATGGAGAGTGTAGTTTTTAGTCCAATCTATAATCAATGACTAAAGTAGGTACTGTGGTCGCTAAGTTTAACACATGGAGATAGATTGATTACAGTTCATGTAGATATCGATAACAACAATCCTACCAAACTGTCAACATGTGGGATGTAGACTTGGCGATGATCGCGTCGATAACAATTCCGGTCAATAGCCTAATAGTCAGGAGATTCGATAAACACGTCAAGAGGCTCTCGTTAGACGGAGACGCTGATCCGATATACTTATAGTAGTGGTCATTGAATCGGGTTATACGAGTAGGTATAACATCATAATATAAATTTTCGGTCGATTCTAGTAACTAGTAACTATTGTTAGAAGGCTACTTGTGTAGGACGGCTACCTATTTATGTTTCCTTTAATTTATATCATATTTATATTTTGAAATATATTTTAAACAACATTTAAATAAATAAATGAATCTGTAGCTGTGTCTCCCATAAAAAGAAGAAATTACTGTTGGCTGCATTGGTTTCTACGCTTGATGTTAGTGTAAAAACCTGAACCTAATGATCTAATATCACCAAACCACAGAGGTGGATCGCTGACTCATACTTGCGGTATCCGCTTAATAAGCTTGTTAAAAATTTTGATTTTTTATCACACCAACATAATAATTCATCAGATTAGGTTCCGAAGAATAAAAGTATATTAACTGAACTCATTACACAGACAGTAACGGAAACTTTCGATTGAGGATAGCGAAGATAAAACAAAGTAAAGATTAAGCCGGAACTTGGATCCTAGTAACAGTCAGGATTAATCACCCAAGGCAGAAGAAAAGTAGCAAAAGTAAACACAAACTTGATGAAAAGGTAATTAATGTATTAAGCTAAAGCTTATAAAATCTCTCGTCTTTACCTAAGTGTGTAAAACTACATAAATATATAACACTTTTCCGATTCGATGCACACAAGAAAGTTTTGCTCTTCTAAGACGTCAAATAACAATAAATAATAACAACAACAAATGCTCACTATCATACCTATCGTACCTACTAATAAATCTTAACAGATTATAAATATCTGTTTGCAATATCGTATTTGTCTATATACGATATCGCAAACAAGAACAACGAACGTGCCAAAACGAACAGACTTAAAAACAGCTCTTTATAAGACGGAACTTACACAATAACCGCATCAAAACCACAGAAGGGATGCGGGTTAAGCTTAAAAACGAAACATTTTGCACGGAACGGATAAAGATCTCGCCTCGTAAAAACTAAGTAAATACAACGAAGCTCTTGAGTTGAGTGTACAGTGCATAAATTGCCCCCTATCTGACCATCGCCTGACCCTTAATGGCCACAAGGTGGGACATGATCGTTATCGTGAAAATGGGAATTCTGGTCGCAAGCTACTTTGTCGATACAAAGAAATTTTGTAGCTCGTTTGCTCACAACTAATGTTTCCAAACTCGCCGACTAGTTTTCCTGATAACACGAATAAGAGTGATTTATGGTGTTGACATTACAAGATGTTCTTATGGTGTTCTGAGGTGTGTGTGTGATGGGTTTGTTTTTTATTATTTTCAGTTATCTACCCCAGTGTTCCGCAAACTTTTTGTGTTCAAGGTACATCTAGGAAGGCGGAAAATTTTGGAGGTACACCATAAATGAAAAATCTATTTTTACATAATATCAATCTACATTTATTATTACTCAACAAAACAATATTTATAAATAACCAACAAACCAATATTTATTAGTAATCAAGATACCAATATTTAATATTAATCAACCAACCTAAACTTTATATTGCAGAAAAAGTAATTTAATGTGACATGACATTGTTTAATTGAGCATAGGCGGTCCAAATTTGGACTAATCGTTGACAGGGCTGTTCTAATCCCTTCGGCGAGCTTCCTGAGGCGTTCCCATTTTTGGTTTTTATTGTGGTAAGAGCTAAAAATCCGAATTCACATAAATAAATGTTTAAGTAGGTATTTTTCTCCCATCTGAATATTTAACATTAAGAGATAACCTTATTTTTCCGAGGCACACCAACCAATGACCAAGGTTCACCAGTGTGTCGCGGCACACACTTTGCTGGACACTGATCTACCCATCTATAACTATCGTCCTCAACAAACTGGTACAAGAATTCGGGAAGGCTATTACTACTACCTATGTAAGTACATTATGCAGTTTTTTTTTATTACTTATCTTTACCGTACCGTACCGAATAGCCGTTGCTGAATACGTGGTTAGACCATTAGAGTCTACTTGACTTACCTTGGCGATGTTATGAAAATATATTATTGTGAATTATTTTAACCATCATATGTTAACGAATATACAGTGAATATATAACGAATATATAGTGACAATATTGGAAATACTTAGTTATAAATTAATACATGCAATATAAATAAACTTGCAACTCTTAAATCTTCTTTGCTGGAGAAAATATCGGTATCCAAACTGCAATAAAAACTGCGATTTTCCAACTTTATATTGCTATCGAGTAAAAGCCGTTGAAACTGTTGGTAAGTTGCTTAAAGACTATTGAAATAGAGTGGAGTCTGCATGGCATTGTACCGTTTTCAGCGAGACACAGAAGTACTTTTCCAAGCGATTTCATCGGGCACTTAAGGGCTGAATTCGTTCACATGACTTTAAATATTCTTTTACTGTTATTTACTATATGCCCAACGTCTACCTTATCGAGCGACTAATAAGCTAATACAATCCGCTGACACAAGCTTTTCCGGAGACCACAAAAACATAGGTAAGTAAGTGCATTTTTATGCTAGTCATTATCTTTAATGTAATTATTTCAGTGATCATAACTTGACTATTAGAAATCTAGATCTGAGAGAAAGCCCATTGAAGCAAACGTCGTCTTGTCCCTACTATGTTATAGAACGGTAGGCCACCACTAAAGTGATTGTTTAAATAGCAAAACTTTGAGTAGTAGATATGAGAGGCGGCAAGGCTTCAATAAATCAAAATTATTGGCAAAGTTTTGGGCTAGCTAGGCACCTGAAATATTAATTCCCTCCATATTTCATTACACTTGAAACATTTCTCGTCAATTACGGATAGTTTTGGTCGCCTTCCGCCTAGCACAAAACATTGCTGTCGTGAAATATGCAAGTTCACAGTTTAATTTAATTAATTTTATATAGTTAGTCATGTGTGCCTTTCACATAACAAAGAATATAACACCATTATACAGATCATTATAATCAAAATGTGCAACTTTATTTGTTTTGAAAATGTAATGTTATTTCTTTTTTCGCATATGTTTACGCAATATTTTCAGAAGCCGGGACATCTTCTCATTGTAATGAGAGTAGACAATAAAAGAGGAAGCCCGCCGAACTCTCTGCCCACAGGCCGGCGACACGCTACAACTAAGTGTTGTAAATTTAGCGAAAAATATTTCTTTCGTGAAGAAAAACAAAGGCGACTTTATCCCTAGGTTGAAATTTATGAGATGCGCCGTGGATTAAAAATGTTTGCCGTGCCCTCGGGCGCGGACTCGGCTTCATTAGAGCGTGTTTCTGGAATATTCTGATTAATATTTACCTTCCACTTCTTGTGGATTGTAGTTCATTAACCTTTTGTCTTGTAATCGAGGCGCGTTGCAACCAAATTAGGTTGCGCCGAATATTTATGAATATTTGCTGAGTGACCTATTTAATGAAGAATTGTCGGTGATGGCGGAAAACGGCTAGTGGCATCCCAACTTATTTCTTAAAGATATACAGGTGATTTTTTAAAGTGCGTGGCCAAATACGTACCTAACTTTAAGGAATAGCGAGAAACACTCAAAGGTGTCTCGGGCTCGATTTTGATGAAAACTAAAATGCTTCATTGGTTGTTTGAAAAATTAATATTTCTAGCCAGGGACCGAACCCGATCATTTTGCAAAAAAACAACACACTTTATTATTACACTATCCGATAGTGTCGTTAATAACGATCAAATGCTGGGAACAAATGATATAATGATGGCAAACTACAGGAAAGAGCAAATTTTTAACAAAATAGTATTTTATTTCAGTTGTTTACAATTATTATTATTTTTACTGTGGCTTTACCGCGAGGAGATATTGTTTTTTTAATAGAACAAAATAAAAATATCTAAATGAGTAATAATTCGAACAACCTGTGGGGTTACTCTTGAAACTAATACCAATTCCAATCGAATTCCAATATTAAATTGACGCCTTAAAACAACGCGTAATTTTAAAATAAATTTACCTATATTACAGTTGCCTCAATTTTAAAGCATGTTGTCTTCATAATATCCTGAATCTATAATTATTTAATAGATATTTTGGCATTTAAAAGTACGAACTGACATATTTCCAATGTCAATCGAGCGGAATTATTTTCAAGAGTAAGCCCACTGGTGTATAAATCAAGACATTACTTGAAAATATGAATAATATTATAAAATTCAACGTTTTCCTTTAGTTTGCTGTATGGCATTAATTCCGAGAATTTGATCCTTATTAACAACATTATCAGATGGTGTAATAATACAGTGTGTTTTTGTTTTTCGAAATCGACAGGCTCTATTTTGGCAACGTAAATTAATTTATCAAGAATTCTATGATAAAGGTTTATTTGACGGCAAAATCGGTCCTTCATTGAGTGTTTTTCTCAACTCCTTAAAGACCAGGACTTGGCCATCCACACCCACTTGAAAAAATCATTTTGTATACAATCGATCGCATCATAATGCACATCTTTAAAAATGAAACAATAAAACAACTTTAACCGGCTTAATCGCGTGTTTATTGTTTTTCCTGACGTTTCGAACACTTTGCAGCGTTCTGTCCTCCTGCGACCACGAACGCTGCAAAGTGTTCGAAACGTCAGGAAAAACTAAAAAACCAATAATACGCGCGATTAATTATTATAATGTGTAGTGATCGCGCAAACCTAAGATATTACTATGACACAATAAATATTCTACAGGTAATCGATATGACAACTTTAAGAAATTATTTAATTATACATAAATAAACGCGAAAGCGAATATTTTTTAAATTTGTTTGAATATAATTAACACGGTGCGGTAGCTAATATTAAAGAAAAACAGAAAGACTCCGACTACAGTGTCTGGAGAAATGGACATCATTTAGCTAACTTCACGTTGTTATTTGTTTTCTCGTCCCTTTTACAATGGAGATTCAAGTCAATGCTATTAGTAATCCCTCATGAGTAGTGAACATGGTAATATGCACGAATCATAATCATGGTAAAATTCATGGCAATAAAGCGTGTGTGATTTGAGAACAAAATCTAAACACAAAATCAATCCTGCTTTAAAGTCCAAGGCAAAGGATTCACAGACCTGATATTGATTGTAAAAACCGTCCTTGCGTGAAGATCGCTAAACAACACAGCTACCGTGGGAATTGGGACTTACATGCCCAAAGCAAAGAACTACAAAACAGTTTAGTAGATTGATGAAAATCCAACAAGTTGAACGTAAAATTCCCAACATAAATATGCATTAATGACCGTTCAAGCGTGTTGTTGATAGCTTTACATTGTATTATTAGCGGAGTATCCATCGCGGTCAAATGACTCAGCCAACAATAATTAATACTGTCCCGTGCTTTATAGACATTATTCAAGTAAGGATCGCCGCGACCTTATCGAGTTCCACCCTTGGGTTTGGTTATCTCGAACGTAGTAAACAATTCGGCCATTGAATGGATGGTGTACAAATATTACTAATTGAATTTAAATTAATTTAATTTGGTGAAGGGATGAAACAACAACCGCGTCGGCCTCGCTATAAATTGGTTGTTGGTCTGTAATTCTTTTCTTCCCTTATCTAGTGGTAGGCGACTGATTAGAACGTTTTTTTTATAGAACACAACCAAGTACAAATTTAATGTAATATTTCATTGTCCATTTTTTTTTTCATTTACTAATTCAGCTCAAATCTATTTCGTCTGGTGCGTTCAAAAGTCGTAATAATTGTAGAATGCCTTCTAACTAGTGTTTTTTATTCAATTCAATTAATAATAAACATCAAATTATTTTGACTTCGAAACATGGGATGTCCGAACAAGCATTAATGTAATACAACATTATTTTTAGTATATACTGAAACCCGAGACACTTTTCAAATATTTTAATTTATAGAAACACATTTTATTTTATTTTTAAAAATGTGTAATAAAAACTTACAAAGTTACACGTACGCGCAGCCGGAAGCCTGCGTAGTACTGCGTCGAACGCGAACTGTGTTTAAATATTATTTAAATTCTGTTACTGATTCTGATTCTGATTCTGAACAAAGTACTTTCAGGTTTAGTGTATATTAAAAATAATGTTGTATAAAATTCATCATTCATCATTTAAAGCCTTATTGAATACCACCGCCAGACACCAGCAGTTTCACATTATGTTCTACTTTCGTGTGGTTAGAAGCCAACCTGACGTCAGAGATGTGCATCCCGCCCGTGGACTTTTGGACTTTTGAAATTGAACTAGACCTATCTATTGAGCGTAACCTTAAGGCACACCGGCGTCAATTCTGATGAAGCAAACAAAACTTAAAACTAGAGCATTGGTGTCTTTTTTACTATAAGAGCGGGACGGAATAAATTAAAAGGCGTAAAAATCGAATTTAATTGTGTCAATCTAAAGTTTCCAAATTTTAGTTCGACGTCTCTAATTCTTGCGGCTAGGTACCTAAAATCGTGCCTACTATAAATGTTCAGAGATTTTAATTTGAAGTGCATTAATTCTAAATTGATGTCTCTTAAATTTTCCCGTGTCGCTCATAATATAACTGTTAAAAAACATTAACATAATAAAGCTTTTTTTCTTTCTTTCTTTCTAAAAGACAGCAATATTCTAATTTAAGTGGGCGTCAGGATTAATGCCTCTGACCATGAGTTTTACATTGATATATCTACATTAATAACATAACATAGCATCACGCCTGTATTTCCCGAAGGGGTAGGCAGAGGTGTTCACAGTTGTACACCCACATTTCACCAATGCTGTTATTAAGTCCCATGTAATAGGTGGTTAGCCTATTGCCATCAACCGGGCAGAATTCCATCTCCGGGCTGCTACAGAGAATTTCCTTACAGAATAACTCAATAATACTTTACCCGGGAATCGAACTCGAGACCTCCTCCAGTCTCTACATTAATCGTGTACTTTACTGTGTTATATACCTAATGTTTTTCTCCTTTTTTAATGAACATTCTTCGAATTTAATAGTCTTGCAAAATACATTAGAGCTGAAAAATATAAGATTGTAATCGAGATCTCTTCTCTCTCTTATTAAATATAAATCAGATTTCTAATTTATATAAAATTATATCGCACCACTTATATCAATCGCTTATAATATATATAATATAAACATATATTAATGGCTTTAGATAATAATCCTACTGAATTCGATGCATACAATGTTTGTAAGCAGAAGTTTGTGTGCATCCTGTCAAAATAATTTATACAATTATATTCATACGATTTGCTACGGTTGTTTTTATTAAACTTCACAGCTGATGATCTAGAGCAAGACATAGGGCACTTTTATCCCGAAAAATAGCTTATGTTCCCATGAGAGCTATTAAAGCAAAGGAAGTGTTATAAGATTAGCGATATTATCAATATTGTCAGTCAGGTTTGAAAAATACAAACCATGCGGCCAGGCCGCTTAAGGAGACTAGCTGCAGCATAAATCACGAGGCTTGATAAAAGAATTGACGACCACAGTATATTGCTACTAATGCACAAGAGGCCATCCATTTAATTAAATTCTTAAGTCACCTGGGGTGTAGGCAGTCCTGTTTATACAAAGACAGTGGGAATACCTATGTACATCTTATATAATGTCTAGGAGTAAAGTGCTGGTTGCAAAAGTTTATCTGTGGAAGTGCGATTGTGCTGATCTAGTGTTCAGTGCTTTGTGTAAGTTCCAGGAAACTTGCGACGGAGATAGGGCACAGTACACAATGTAGCTCAATATATAATCAGTAATTCAGGTGATGCTATGTAATTCAGTACTACCTACTCTGTGCATCGAATATTTACATCGACTGCGTCGTTAGTCTAGTGGTCCCAAGCGCGACAGGTCGGGCAGTGTTATTGGGTTTTTCTTTTAGGGAATTATCAGTAGTAGCCCGGAGTTTGGAATTATGCCCGGTAGATGGCAATAAGCTCGCCACCTATTACATGGTACTTAATAACGACATGGTGAAATACAACAGTACAACTGTGCTCACCTCTGTCTACCCATTCGGGGAATACAGGCGTGATTCTATGAATATTTACATCATTTTGTAAAAGTAATTTCAAAATTGTATGAGCACTTATATAATTACTCACATAATTAAACTTCAGATTCCATACTCAAAAATAATTTGTCAAATATTTCATATAATATAATCTTGGCTATATTAAAAATTCTGTTTAATATTTTAAATTTACTTAATTAATTTTAACAACTTTTTTATTACCTGTGCAGCTACACCACCCACGAAATACTAACATTAAACAAATAACAACATTACGGTAAAATACTTTCGAAACCTAATCTTGTCCTGTCAACAAAGTAAATTGAGCACCTTAATAACATCAGCAGTGACGTTGACACGCTACTATTCATAATGAACACGATTGTTCCAAGACTTGAAAGATAAAATAAGGTAGACTTGCTAACACTTAGGCACGGTCGGACACGCCACCCAGCAAGATATCTACGACCCGAGGTACCATCGATCAGCCCCTTATCTGATATTCAAACTACATCATTCAACATGAATTACCACTTTGTTACTTTATTACTGAACACAATGGAGCTTCTTTGTGAAACGGGAATAATGTTTTATTTAAGCCACTTGTTACAGTCGCTGCGTTCGATTCAGATGCAGTAGAAGTGGTGTGCTTTAAATTTAGAACAATTAGTAATATCTTAGGTTTGCGCGATCACTACACATTATATTAAAACAATTAGTTAGCCATTCTATAAAGTTAAAAAAATAAACCGAAAATATGAACTGTGCTAATTGTAGGTAATTTGGAATTGCTCTTGATGAAGTGTTGTAAATATTAATATTTTGTATACATATTAAGGCCATGCAATGTTTATATTAATAACTATTTTTCAAGGGAACATTGAAAAAAGATTGGATACGAACGAGACTTGAACTCGCGACCCTTGACGTTCCGTGTCATCACTCTTCCAACTGAGCTACCGTGTCGTTATTCAATACTATAAAATTTCAAGCTTCCTTGTATTCGTCTTAAGAAGATGCCTGGTGATATTTATTTAGCAATAACTTACAGAATGAAATGAGAAATTTATGAAGTGTTGCCTTTGTAACTGACACAAAATATGCTTTATACCATTAGTATTAGGCATATAATGCGCTGTGGCTTGTTGCTGTGTTTGTACACAAATCTTGTTACCTAATAGGTACAGAAAAGGGCAAATAAGCGATCATCAAGACTTGAGTTTGATACTTAACCAGAATTGTTTGTTTAGGCATTACCAGTAAACAATAAGATTTTCATAGAATCTCTAAAGAAAACAAGTGTTCTGTTTGAGATTCTTAGAATCTTTCATAACAATTACGGGAAGGATTCGATACATTATTCAATAAAAACCTCCTTTTGAACGTTTTTTGGACAAAGATACGAGATTAAAACCAATAACTAGATAGGAGCACTCACATGGTCATTAATTTCCATATTTAGGTACTATATGTATGTAGTCAAGTTTTTTACCTTAACAGTTCAATATTAATGAAACGAGGGATAGGTGTAAGCCACGGCACTAGGTTGTTCATCAAGCACTCGAAAAGAAAGAACAAAAAAAAGTTATGTTTAAAGTGCCTCGTTGGTCTAGTGATCCAAAACGCGACTGCTGAGCTTGAAGTCTTGTTTTTGTATTAAGAAATTAGTCAGTAGCCCGGTGTTTGGAATTGTGCCCGGTAAATGAAATAGGCTCACCACCACACATGAACTTAACAGCATTCGTGAAATATGGGTATATCACTGCCTACCCCTTCCGAGAATACAGGCATGATGCTATGTTATTATGATTTAAACGATACTTGTTCAATGTTCAGTCCGATAAATTACCACCTGCAACAAAACAACATATAGTTTAAGTTTAAAATGTCTACGCAGCATAAAAAAATTAGACCATTAAAATTCTCACATAATAAATCACTCGACTGGGCCTTAAACAGTTAAGTGGCGGTACACTACTCGGGTAAGCGCAACGCAGCAGTATTGTATATGGGCGCGGCGCGGCAGGGCAGGGAGCACTGCGGTACGTATGCAAGGAAGCACCGTACCCCGGGCCTGGCTGACAAGTGCAATTGCCCTACGCGAGATACTAGATAGCGCAGGCACGCCCCGCTGTTAACACTTCCTAAGCACGCCACAGAACACTGACCCCTTTAATAAACAAGCCACTATTTTTATGAGTTAATTTTAGGTTGGGTGCAGATGACGGGTTAGATTTTTAATTACGTTTCCTTTCATGGTAATAGTGGTTGACAAAAGACAATAGAATTTTTTATTTGGTAGAAGCATTAGTACGGGTTCCGGCAACAGCATCCTGGTTTAAGTTGGTTTGTATTTGTTTATACAAACACTTAAGTCTTCTGTTATTCTTCTCTTACTCTGATTTAGAATGACATGTAATAAGGGCTTCAACTTCAAATAAACAGTCACAATTTTAATGTAAAATACGTTCATGCAAAAGGTTTGCAAAATCATCAGAACCATTTAATAACCTAAAAATTATCGTTGCGTCCTCTCGTTGCAATATGTACAGCAAAGCAAGAAAAAAATACTCCCCGTTCTGACAACGTATAATTTTTTTTTTTAAAATAACCCACAGTGGGTTATTTAAAAAAAAAAATTATCTCTCTTATATCTAGTCTCTGAACTTGCTGTGTATATTTTCAAACATTTTACGATTCATAACTTCTTCCATACTACTTACTTGACATTATACAAACTAACATTATATAATTCCTTACTAAAGATATAATTTTTTTATCTATGCAAGACACGAAATTCTCGGGCCAGGCTGTATATTTATTGCCTGTGCCGCCGTCCAGTGTTCCGGATACCATCACTATAGAACTAGTCGGCGGAAAGGCGCACTTTGCACCAACAACTGTGGTGGAGTTTAAAAAGCACGTGAGAATTAGACAAAACATCGCGTGAGATACTTCGTTAGAGTTTTAAATACATGGCGTCTTTGTATTTATCATTGTAGGCGAGTCAGAGTAGTGTTGTTTAATTTAATTAAAAGTCACCAACATATTTCAAATTTTATAGTAATAGCTGTAGTTTATTATGTATAATTGCACTGCGGCCAATATATTACCCACATTCATATAGCTACTCATGTACTCCCACATTCCGCCGATGCCATTAATAAATCTATGTAATAGGCACAATTCTAGGCTACTAAGAGATTCATAACAGAAAAACCAAATAACATTGGAATTGAACACTGGACAACACACGCAACAGCCCCGCTTGCGACCAATGGGGCAATGCAATGATAATTTTAATCCGACCAATATAATTTATTTAATCCCTAATTCAATGTTACACTCATTTACATCATGTATACCTATGTGATTACTAGTAAACTATTCGTGTCCTTGATTAGAACTGGTAGATACTTTAATTTGTTGGCTCGCTAATTAGCAGACACAATATATTTTTATTGTTATGAAGTACGTATTTGTACGTGGCTGAATTCGTGGCGGGATTCATTTCAGTTAGACTCGCAACATAGCCGCGGGCTCATCTCATGAATAAGGGCTCCGTTCGAATTCGAAACTAGTCAGGCAATCCCGAAGAATGCGCGTGAATAATAACCGTTAAACAATAATTAATATGTAGACTATAATAAATTAATATTTGCAACACAACAATTAACTATGAAAACTCATTCCATTTGCATAGTTTCAATTAAAATTTACCTTGTCCACGAATCAAAATTCAGACTGTTTCAATTAAGTTGTATGCAACTGTGTAACAATTTAAATTAAAATATGTTTTGATGCACCGCTGAATACGTTGCAATTACAGTTATGTAATTAAAGAGCTCATTATTGGTATATTCAATGTATACAAACAATTAGTAGTATAAAAATATTTCAAGTATAGAACTGTAAACAGTTCAACTATGAACCTAATTAAAGGCGACCTCATATAGTAGCTGAGTTTAGAAGCCTATTTAAACAACCAAAGTGAAAACTCCAAAGGCCAACAGTCCAAGTTCTAATCCGTTTTCACATCGAATCGTAACGTGCATATCATTAGTCCGCAACATGACATGTGCGAACCAGATTTAATTAGGGATATGGGACTAAACAGCCGCATATTCATCGCTCTCGTCAAAATGTTCATTTGGACAAAACGTGCTCACATTTACACCAGAAACACTGAATAAAAAGGGACCGAGTATCAGTACTTACATCTAATGCTTCCCAAATCCCAGTTTTAATTTGCTCGCCTTGTACAAAAGTTGGCCCGACGGTTTAATACTACCTACTGCCTAGTTTAAAAGTGTGGCCGTTTGAATTTCCACAAAACGTAAAGTACTCTTTTAAGAAATTGAAATGAATTTTAAAATGGAATGAAAACATTTTAGAGAGGGACTGAGTTGAAATTATATCCAGTTTTGTATAAAGATCAGTGTTTATGGAAACTAAAACACGTAGATATTGTAATTTTATAACTTAAATCTCTAATTTACACAGTGCTCACGTATTGCTCAATATCACGAATCCCGATAGAGTAGATATTTTGAGTCGTATTCTTCGATCACTTATAAAAAACAGTGATCGAAGGTCGTATTGGCTTTTGTTCATTAGAATTTTAAGTATAAAATTTATCGGACACGAAACGCAAGCAATGGAAATATCAAAGTAGGTACGGAAATGTAAATTACAAATAAATTAGTACAAATATGGAAAAGTTAAGGATTTTTATCGTTTGAAATAAGGTTCCTGAATATATTTAAAAAACAATTTGACTGTAGAATGGCATGACAAAAAACGTTTACGAAGTACTTAGCTTCCCACCATTTGAATAAGACATTATGCAAATGAACACTTTTCAAAGCTTTTAGAGAACTATTTGGCGTCAAGGCCGTTTAATAAAAATTGAGTTCTCGCACCTTATAATTAGCAAGCCACCTTTAGCAATTCATTTTGGTCTTGTTAAATTTCATTTTGCACTAATAGTAAAACCCGTGCGCCGTTTACGAAGGCAGTATTACAGAGTTAGGTTCAGTTTGGAACTAGCTCAATTTTCGTTTCCTACACGAAATATTTCGTCTAAATTTATAAAGCTGTGTAGGTGAATATATTTGTGTTTGTGTGAAAGTAATTATAATACTGTTCTGTTTTCAAAACGTCAAGGTTTATAGTCAGGTTCCACTTAATTGAAGTTTTACTTATTCTGGACTGCAAATTAGGTTTACAATTTCTGTAACTAAGCGAATAAAACGACTTGTTGCGGCTATCCAACAAATAAATCAGAGTACATTTAAATCGTTTAATCCAGTTTTATACATAATAATAATATCTTTACCAGAATAAATAATGAAGAAACAAGCCGTAAGCAATGAGAGCTAATTCTTTCTTTTTCTCGGAATGAAAAATAAGAAGTACTTAATTATGTAGGTATTATCTGTAGGTTGGTAGGCCACGGTCTATTATACACAAAAATTGTAACGTGCTATTAATATTTTGAAATTTTAATATAAAGCTAAGCCGTCTTAGGGGTCAAATTAATTTTGTATGCCTATCCTATGGTTACCGTCTGCCATGATGATAACCTGATCAAGTTGGTGCTATACACTAGATATAAAACCGATTTAACTATTCAATCATGATCTGAAATATGAACTATAAATACTCGTCCCGACCGTATTTCGGTCACGGCGGCTTTTCTCCATGGAGATTAGCCGAGTACGCAGGAGATATTATAGTGCGCAAGTGTTTGCCCAAACACAGCTGCACTCCCGCTTCCTTCACTCTCATATTCCGATAGGGCGGCAATCCGACACAACTGGAGATAAATCAGGCGCAGGACCGACCGCTTTACGTGCTCTCCGAAGTATATGGTTGTCACACCACCTACTTCCTGACTCCAGGTTGCTACTGAGAATTTCCTAACAAAAAAACTCAATATCACTTTGCCCGACCTGGGAATCGAACCCAGGACCTCTCGCTCAGCAGCTGCGCTTGCGACCACTATACCAACGAGGCAGTATGAACTATAATAATTTATAGGAGTTGCATATAATGGGGATAAATAACATTAAACTTATCAAAAACAATAATATTCTTTTAAGATCAAAATCCCCGATGAGTATGATCCATAGAAATAGTTTTGGTTCTGAAAATAAATTATGAAGAGTAAGTTTTTTTATAAATGCTCCTTAACTCAAAATTAAAAACAAAACTATTACATCTCCTGCCTCAAACATACTGACTTACGATCCGACCTTAAGGCACTGCGCGGCCGGTTGTGTGCCTTGTACATGTTTATTTGAAACCATACCACTATTTACACCACTGTCTCACCTGAAGATCCAAGGACCGTTCCTCATAAACACTAACACTATATACCATGGCAATACACGATTTACCTATTTTGTTTTTATATGTGGAAAATACATCATGGATAATTATTGATATCACACGGGACTTAATCGCGCTAAAAACGTTCCGTTTGATATCAAATAATTATGTGTTCGAATCGCGAAAGTTAAAAAAATACTAATCTATCATGGAGCCTGTGCCGGATACCTGTCAACTACAAATCACATAGTCCTACACAAATCTGTACTCCAGTATTCCGGGATCGCAGCTGCATTCACCGCAACACGATTTACATAACATAATCAACCTGGATCTGTCCCACTACTCCCACTACAGGGCCAATGTTTCATCTTATATGGAGAAGGAATCCAAGATTTACATTCTAGGTATGGCTTCATTGATTCACTCATTGTACATTTATCTAGGCTTTCAGACATGCACGTCGAATTCGGTAACCTTTCACAGTAAATATAGAAATAACTAAGGGCCAACACGATCGTCTGAGCTGTTACATCACCCATATCTATAGTTGTACACGAGGAGATGAATTCTTTAAAGGTCAGTACCGAATGCAGATAAATCTTTCAAACGTATATAAGCATGCGTAGAATTCAGAGGGCAGAGGTCGGTATGGCTTTGTTGGCTATACGCCTGGAATATTAACCCGGCAGCGCAGGTTCAAATCCTGCTCACGACCGTATTTTTCTTCTCACAAAAATGTACAACGAGTACCTAATGTTTAATTTGTGAATTTTATGTGCATATTTTTATGTAAGAAACCCTAATTACCAACAGAAAATTTTATTTCCCTCTTTCTAGGGCAATCGCGTAAAAACTCACTTTTCCATCTTGTTATTGTCCCCAAAACTTGCAAGCAGTGTTATAGGGAGGTACTTATGACAACTAGAATGAAAGCTCTTTTTATCTCCATCTAGTCATATTCTTGTAAATTTCATTTTGGTGTAGTTGTAAAATAAATACGCCATTTGTCTAAAGTCCGGAAAAAAAATTGGCATACAGGTTATAACCTGGATCTGAACATATAGGATACTTTTTATCCCGGCGAAGTCGCGGGTAGAAGCTAGTACAATATTACAACACTATTGTAACATTTAATTGTACCCAAGCATCCACTAGAATACTCTCAGCGATTTTAACGTATATTTTGACGTCAACGAGACGGTATCGAGTTGCAATTCGCCGACTGTTGATACGAAATCAATGTGCTATTATTTAAATTACATATTTTTCCATTTAACATTTCCCTTAATGATGGTCATGGAAGAAATCGGAAGCTTCTCGCTAATGGCTCGAGAGCTGATAAATCGAGTGGGGCGGGACAGTGATCGCTCGTAAAACTTTTAACGACTCACCAAATTGCTACCTATTACATCGTGTTTCATTCTCAGGCCATTCAATAAACTGTGCAATAAGACTACAAGATTTTAAGCCGCGATAGACGGACAGCGCCTCGAACTTTTAACAAAACCAAATGTTTAATTAGTAGGTATCTTCGTACATTTTGGTCCGGTTTAGGTATATACCTACTTTAAATGTCAGAAAAAACCTTAAGAAATATAATAGACGGATACGGACAGAAGAGCCACGAACTTTCAATTTACATAAACTAGAGAATAAAAGTTGGTGCTATTTCTTTATATCACAAAAGTTAGTAATTTTCCTCGAATTCGTTGGGAACCAATTTCCGAATGATTCGACTTTCGGCACTTTTACGTTCCGACTCCCTGTTGTCGGTAGAGCGTGGAGTTTTATATCTTAAAACCTCCTTCAAACTCTAAACCATCTTGAAAATTAAACTATTTAGTGTCTTCTTTCAATACAGCATAAAACTTTATTTTTTATATTTATGTCTACTATTGTCGTACTTCTGATAATAAAGTTATGGCGCACCGCATTTCTTTACTTTCAAACGCGTCTTTTAGTTTAAAATAGTGTATCTAAACCGTTGAAATCCTGATGAATATAAATTTGAAATCTATACTTATCAAGATTTCAACGGTGCTAATAGATAACGATATCTAATGTAGCTATACAAGTCACGTTAAGCAAAGCAAAATGTTGTAAAAAAAAGTAAACGGCGGCCAATTAAAATACTTGGTTTCTATTACTTACAATGCGATATTTCTTTGCAATTGGCCCCTAAGATATATTTTATACGAACAAGCAATCAAGACACCCAAGTAATTCACAACATCGTAATATATAACTGCACATATATCTCAACTGCGCTGTTTCTAAAACAAAAGACGGCCACTTTTACGGAATAGTTTAAAGCTTATTTTGCACCAGCGTCGCAATGTGTTGTTTCTCCTAGGCGGGGCTAAAGAGAACATTCAGGCAATTTGTTTGTTTACGTCGGGAACTAAGAGATTGTCTTAAAACATCCCCAGATTCCTTGTTTTACATCTCATTTGCTCAGAAACGGCTGGCCGATGTTTGTTTCCAGAGGTTAAATGAAACTATGAAAATTAATGGGGCAATTTGAATTGTATATTGGCGACGACGCTGCGACGTTTTGGATTTAATATTTGAATGTACCTCGAATTGATGAAGTAATTAGGTAATAAATATAAAGACAAACGAATATACTGACCACAACTACATATCAACGTCTAAAGGTCGCCGACTATATGTCATTAAGTCTGTTTATTATACGCTCCTAATATGTTTAGTGTTAAGTTGTCAACGTTGCTCACGCTATTTTAATCTCATAATCCCACGCGTCACCTATCCGATTACGGACGATTACGGACGTTCATGCTTATGCATCTGTCAGCATTGGGTAAAATTTCATTTTGCACTAATAGCAACTGATAACAGGCTTTTCTTTTACACCCTAATCAATCAGCTGATACTGCGGTGCGAACATGGTTTTTCTTTGTCGACACATATGTCGATTTTAAACTTCAAATTTGACATAAGATGTTGATAAAAAGATACATTTCAATATTTTTGAACTTTAACCGACTCGACAAATTTATCGTTTTATCAAAGATCCGTGCTGGAAGTGCTGGTTAAACTGGGAACCGATCCCTTTTTTATCCTGTAGGTTCTAGAACACCGTAGCCGAAACAGCGTGCCTCTAAACACCTACCGGGGTTGCGGGATTCATAACTGTATGCGCCGCAACCCTAGCAAGTTTACGCCGCCCCCTAAACAGTTGAGAAAAACCAGAACGATAACGATAATGTTCTAGCACCAAAATCATACTTTTAAAAAGAACTCTTAAAATTTATTCGCAGTAAATCTGCTTTTTAAAACACAATAGTCCCGGGTTGCTTACAAAATCCATTTAGTTTTAATTTAGTTTACTCATAGCCAGCTTATCTATTCGCAATAAAACGACAATGTAAGCTGACACAGTTATTTTATTTCCTTAGGCAACGACGATTTGACAACGACCTTAAAAGCTTATAGCAATAAACAATAAAAACAAGGCATCACAACAAAACCGATCAGTTGAACAAAATGAACATCAAACAAAACAAACTACAGTTTTTATCAACAGTAAATGAGTAAAAGGAAAACATATTGACATCAATTCTGATATAACCCACCTAAACTCAAATTAAAACATTGCTGTCTTTCACTAACATTAACATTAAGAACGAGACGGGATAAATGGAGAGATGTCAAATTCGAATTTAGTCTTGTCAACCTAAATTTTAATACAATTTTTGTTTCACATCTCTCATTTTAGGGGCCACCTATTAGGAAAGCGAGAACGTTATTAGTTGCAATATGCACTGCGCAGCTTAGTGGCGCATCACGTGTACTCCCATTTGTGAATTTTAAGAACGATCTAATTTGACCTAAGTAGGGCTACAGAGTGCTAAAATTTTTTGAGTGCCAGCAAAAATGAACTTAGTGGTAGTCATAGCGATAGTACGTCTCGCTCTAATGTAACTGTTAATATAAAACAGCACTGTTCTAATTTTAGTTCAGGTGGGCACCATCAGAATTGATGCCATTGTGTTAATTTATTAAACAATAGTTCAGTAGGTTTTGAAATGCATTTAATGTCAGAGATTGTTACAGAATAACCGCAACGCAACGGCAACGCACAGCAACTCGACTTGCACACACAATGCTGTTGCCAAGCGGAACATCACGCCGTCGTATACTGTAATACATGTTTAGACATAGCAATACTATAACATCATTTTGATTGCAGCCAGTAGTCGCCATAGAATGGAAAAAGAAATTTCATTATGCATTACATAAATCATACATAAGTCAACGATTCAATGGTACTCCTATCAACAGACCCCAATGTTTTTTTTCTCCATAATTGAAACTTGGCATTATGATATAATTTTTATTTTTAAAGAAAAAAGAACCGCCTTTACTGGAATGGTGAAAACAATACACAGACATACGATCGCAGCAATTGCGGTTCAATTGCTGTTAATTTTTGAAGAGTTCTATCTTTGGAGACAGACAACTGTCTCCAAAGATCTTCATCAGATCTTAATATGTTGTATACTTTCATAAACCTTCCCCGAAAAATATGTATTTCTAGAACAAAACCCCATCCAAATAAGGGTCAGCAGTTTTTGAGAAAATCGCGGACATACATACGAGTACACACATACGAGTCGAATACAGAACCTCCTTTTTTGAAGTCGGTTAAAAATCGTAAATGTATTTAGATAATGAGTGTAAAAAATTACATTCTATTGTTTTACTTAAATACGAAATACCGCGACGAAATACGATAAGCGGGTTTTAAATATTTTATGTGTCTAATCGCGATTATCCCTACATACATAAAACATACTGATTAAATTGAGGATTCTGAAGTCGGTTAAAAATAGAATCCTTTGTGGAAATACAAAATATTCGTCACCGATTCAGCATGCAACAAATTGATTTGAGGTTCTACATACATTGTACGTAGGTAACCTACAAAACTACTAAACAAACAAATACCGACCAAAAACAAGCGACAACTTTTTATCTAGGTTTGGTAAATGAGTCAAAGGAAAACACAGTGTGTTGATAAAACAAAACACTGTAGTGCAATAGCCTGATAAGTTGGTATCGAGTCCAACTCTAATTAGTGTTTCCGAACAAACCGGAAAAGTTTGTTAATAAAACTGGTCTCAACTATTAATTGCCGCGATTCGAGTGTTAGTGACGGGTTGGCTGAATCAGGGTTATAATGAGCCAACGAACGAAATTGTAACCTGTGACTGCAATTTTCTTTACTATTTATGGAATTGAGTTTGTTCGACACTAACGTAGCGGAAGGGTATGGAGTTGGTTGTAGTTCGTGAGTTTTAAACTGTCCAACAATACTGAGAATCTATTTAAAGTATAGGACTACTGAACTTCGTTCAACGAAAGAGTGTACGAATGCCAGTAATACTTAAAGGTAACTTCGTAAATTGTTTTTGTTATGCAACTAGATTTTGAATGACAATCGTCTATTAATATCGAAAAAACAAAAGCTGGATAATCTGTACAACAATTACTCATCTCCAATTGTAATTCTATCAAAATAAACTCCACAAAAATACTTTTGCTTCTCATTTATTTGAGTAAACCTAAATCGCTGAACAACTTAAAATACGACGTTTACTTGGTGGCATTCCAGCGCTGAGTAACGTGGATATCACGTAAATGAGTTAGAAAGAGTTATTCGACTTGGGGTAGGTAATTTCCTACGTTCGACGTATATGGTGCGTGAAGCTTCACACGGGGAACGAACTCACTTCGCGTCACAAATCGACCTTTCTTTTTCTTCCAACATAAATTATTAAGCAGCCGACTGAATTATTTTTTATATACAATATCATGTTGAGAAAGAAAAGCTACGCATCGACTACGACATAGCTAGCGTTAATGGTAGCGAAACAATCGCATGATTACGCGGTTTGGATAATCGGTTTGTTTCCGATCGTTGGCGAATCAGGTTCAGCTTTCTTTCGGCGTTCGACGACCACGTGAGCTACGCTTTCCGTCGAAGCGTCGTTGTTTAGCTTTTAGACCAGTAGTGTCAAAAACTTACTCAGAATATGATATTTGACATACATACATACATACATAGCATCACGCCTGTATTCCCCGAAGGGGTGGGCAGAGGTGTACACAATTGTACACCCACATTTCACCAATGCTGTTATTAAGTCCCATGTAATAGGTGGTGAGCCTATTGCCATCAACCGGGCACATTTCCAACTCTGCTACTGAGAATTTCCTAACAGAAAAACTCAATAACACTTTGCCCGACCCGGGAATCGAACCCGAGACCTCCTGCTCAGCAGTCGCGCTACGGACCACTAAACCAACGAGGCAGTTATGATATTTGACACATCACAGTAACGTGCTAGAGTTTTACCCTTTTGTCCTCTGAATACCTCCGAGTGCTTAAATTTTCTTTTGTCATCCTAATTGACTATCCAATCTCATGACGTCCAGTCCCAAGAAAAAATCTACACACTACCGGCAGAAATATTCTTAACCAGTCCGAATCACAAGTACACCGCAGGTAGTAACACTTACAATCCCAGTCCCGGATACCTTCCTGCTTTACAATGTCGTAAAACAATGTGACGTCTCTCCGGGTCAACTTATTGTTTTCGTTTACTCCAAAATGTTTGCTCATTCCAAATATTTCTAACTACACAGCTGTGTTCAAAGTTGTCACACAAATTCTGTTCTAAATTATGGAAATTATGTATTTTTGTTTTGTTTTCCAGTATAGATTGTGGAACAATGCTACCGACTTAATCGCTGGCCGAAGAAGATATGTTAGGTGAAATCTCTTCGATCCATTTTAGTGAAGGGTTGTAGGATGGTTTATTTAAGTAACTTAATTTATAAACAGAATACACCATTGCCACAGTACGGCAAGTGTAGCGGGTTCAAGTCTCGTTCATGTGTATTGTTACTTACTGTATTTCAATGTTATTAACGATTCATTTAAAAATCGTTTAAAAATCGTTCCTATTGGTACGTACTTCTTCTCAAACATAGCAAATAATAAAACATATTCATTAACTATATTCGAATACCTAAATTGTGTATCGATAATAATAGATTTGTGATTTGGTTACATAGGTACCTAATATGTTTTTATCACAGTTCACTGACTTCCGCTAATTATAATTAAATATCCGTAAATTATCTGCCTACCTATTTATAAGCCACTACAGTTTTTTGTTTGTTATAATAATTGTAGCAGTTACAAAAAAATTACGGGCTCATAAGATTCAGTGTAAATTTAAAACATCCCTGAAATTATTGATTTCGTAGACTTGACTATGTCGCTCGGGTTCTATTTATACGAAATTATCATCCAAATTTCAAACTTTTCCGGTGGATTTTCCCAAATTTTTCTAACATACGTCAGCTTATGTAACTGATACTACTTGCAAAATGATATTTAACCGTATTCTATTAATTTTATATAAAATTTAGGAGGTTGTTAAACTCGGAAGTATGGCGCCATCTCAACATTTAATATAAAGCGAGATGCCACCATTCTTAGTGATTCACGAATCCGATCCAGCCAGTTATTAGGGCATCCACAGGAAAGTCCGGCTAAGCAGTCGACAACCTCCTAGGTTGACCTGCGAGATGCCACTATCAAAAAAAAAAAAAAATCTTAGTGATTCAGTCAATGTCGAGCGTTAGTGAAGTGAACATCGTGTACGAGTAGATTACTGCTGACTATGTAAGTAAATTATGAATATGTGAATTCGTGTTTTTGTTTGTTTAAATTACTATTATATAAAATAGAATATACCTAATTGTGGTTAATATTTAGTTTAAACTATGGTGTAATATAAATCCCAGCACTATATAAACTGGGACGTCATTTAATAAATAAGTAACTACAATATATTCTTTTATTTTACACATACAAACCTTGTCCTGATAGTTACGCACACAAAAAAATTGCCTAATTGGTCGATCCGTTCTTAGTGATGATCTTTCATACATGCGACGATTTATTTTTATATAAGTAGATTAATATTACTTCACATTTCAAAACAAAAGACAATGAGAAAACATAGAGCACGTAGGTATCGGACGTTAAAACTTGTGAAAATCGACGTACACCCTTTTCTTTATCCGTTTGCTTCTCATTTTAATTCAATTTACTGGATGAAGGAGAAAAAGTAATCTCCAGGGTTGGGTCGGGACGCTACAGAGAGATTGGAAGTCATCGACGCAGTATTGGGACGAACTCATATACTTTTATGGCAGCGAAAGTTTTTTATTCGCGGCAGAAGAAAAAAGATTCTCGTACCGCGCACCCTCTCACATGTGAGCCGCATACGTGAATAACTATGAATACCGAGATGAGGAATGAAAACATTAGTAGTCCGTTCGATTTCATCACGGATCAAACCCATCGGGAGTATCTTAGCTTTTACTGCATAAATATTGTGATACTATAGAGAAAGTATGGTAAAGTGGTAGATATTTTATATTGCAACCCTATGCGTTATATATTATACAATGTGAATAAGAAAGGTGAAATAATATATGGGAAACGTTTTTTACTAAAGCAAATAGAAATGAATAACTTACAGTTTCGAAACAAAAATAACAGTATGCATGGCAGATCAAATATTGCTTTAGTACTCCATTTCTAAGTGTAATTTTTATATGTGTACGTATTCCTGAGGTGTTGATCAATTTAATTTACTTTTATGTTACAGACCTCTAGTCATATAAAAAAACCTAAATAATACGTTCTCAATATATCCCAACACGGTTTTCTATATTACACAATAAAATGTAATTTTTGTTTATTATGGCAGTAGTAAGTCGAAATGGAACTTGAAAATAAGAACCAAGCTATACCGCGTGCATAATAAATTAAGGTGCTTAGAGTGGTATTCTAACTCTAGTGGGATGGAGATCCGCTCCTACCTACGACTATCATGACTACGTAGAAACAGGTATTTTCGACATAAGCCTTGTACTTTCATGTTTTTTTTTACAATTCTGTAAAATATTTGTACAAATTATGATGATGTTAAAATATTATACAAATCGATGGGTAAAGTGATGTCCTTTCAGCTAGGTCGCAGAGCAATCTATATTTGGGCGAATTACAAAATGTCAAATTTTAGGAACTATGGTGTAAATTTTAGCTTAGATCAGCTAAGCTAAAGTTAGAGCATTGTTATCTTTTACTAACAATCATCTGATATCTGAGCGAGAGAAGACGATTTAAGAAACGTAAAAATGTTTATGCACGTCAATAAATAAGTATTTAATTTAACCAGAAAATAAGTATTTAATTTAACCAGAAATACATACTGAACTAGAATTTCAACAGATATCAATGTCACCAGGTACCGATACCATTCGTTTCGTCAATCTATTAGTTTACTTCCTGAAAGAGTTAGATTTCAATCACATTGATCACATGTTTACCCAAGCCGAATGATCAACATAAAGATATCGGGCGAAACGGATTTATTATAGCAAATATGCCGATGAATATACTTGATATCAAAATCATTATCCTAACTGGCATACCATGAAACTTCAAAAACATTACTCATGAAAACTGAATTCTAAAATCTCTTCATGCTTTTCCTTGACCTTTAGCGTTCAATAGGAAGTTCGAACGCCAAAAATACAAAATTCAAAATACTGGCGATTATAGAAACGGACCGGTATAAGTTGTTGCTCGAAACTTCATTTCTTGAGGTCTTTCCTTGCATTTGTTATATTTCCGCTTCGGAGGAAAATTTATTTGGGCTTAGAAAGTGAGAGTAACAGTTACCCGGAGCCCGAATAGCGAATATGCGACACGCGGCACGTAATATATCACAGAGGCAAAACTTTAATCTAACCCCTTCCAAGTTTCTGTACATAAACGAAACATACCTTTCGGTTCGGACTTGTGTGTTATTATATGAACCTCGAAATATTAACACTGTTAGTACAAGTTTTATGTGAGGAATAAAAGGCAAATACATACGTACTGTTTTATTGCGCACACACTTCTAGACATTTCCTTCGATTTGCAAATATTCGTGCTAGTATCGTTGTTGCGTAATGCGATAAATATTACTCGTGTGTCTAAGCATAGGTAAGTCTTCCAGCATTTTATTTATTCATGAACTTATTCCTAACACGCAATGCGTAACATTGAAATGTTCCGTATTTGCATATGTATGTGATACAGAAATCTTAACGATAACAGATTTATCGGGATTTACCATCTTGTTTTTATGGGTGCGTGACTACGTAAGTTGTGCATGTTACGGTTTAACATGGGTATACATCAAGGTTCATCACCTTATACACCAATCAAAAAAGTTCTACAACACTTGTTATATAAGAAATAAAAGAAATTTGTAGGTACTTTACATTAAATACATATTATTTTTTATTTTACAGACTACAGTCTCATCTATAGTATTTGTTTTACTCAATAAAGTGCTTCCTAGAATATATTTTACTTTAGTGGTATTTATTTTTATAACAACCCTTACAACCGTCGATGTCAGCAAAATACATCACAGAATGCCAGTTACTGGCAAACTATGTATTATTTTGTTCTTTTATTTCTGCAAAGCTCCGTCTTAGACCAACTACAATGCACAGAACATAAAGAATGTTCTGTGTGCGCTGTTATCTCGTAATACGTCTTTAGAGACTCGTTACAGTAACCGAGCGTTTTATTTCTTTCGACTAACACTACAGCAAATACAATAAATTATTAGTACCTAAACTATGTACGGTGAGCAAAAGAGGTAGCAGTACAAAGAACTTTTTTAATATGCACTTTAATAAGGATAATACTCATACCAAGTGGTCAGGTGATACGTTAAAGCTGTGACTTCACAATTCAAGCCTTTTCTTTGTCTACCACTCTACAGACTAAGTAAGTTTATGTATAAGTACGTAATAATAATTAAAATTTTAACAAATTTTATGTATCTTGTGCATAAAATAAGGCAAAAACAGAGTACGTCCCACGCAGCACCTGAAACAATAAGCAATTAATTAAAATAAATTAATTGTCCGATGACCAGAAATAATAAATTACGTAGGTTTTGCGCATTTCACTGGATAACAGTACTTTGGGAACTTATAGGCTTAATGCGATTATCGATTAATGGGTCTTTTATATCCGTTTGGTGTGTAAACTACATATTCGAATATGGATGAAAAAATAAACAGTTTATTCATGGCATTCCACAAGCTGATTAACTATGAGCCTTGTCAAATGCTGCATCTTATTGTCGCGAAGGTATTGCCAAACATAATTGCTTGCTCACTTAGTTGTGACTGCGGTATGTAATCGTAAGCGAAAATGAGGATTTAGCTGTTCATGCTCAGTAGTTAGTAGTTAGTAGTTCTCCCTTTCAGTGGGATTCTAATAAGTTGTTATTAGAATCCCACTGAAAGGGAGAACTAGTATTTTAGTTTGATATTACCACCATAGCTACAGTCTGTGATTTTAAGTATTAAAGCTGAAAAATGCAGAGTGAGCTTTTATTTTTTGTTAGATTAACTGTCAAATTGATTTGAATTTTTATCACTCAGTGGTGTCTTCATTTACCACCATTTGCATGAGAACCAGTTGTCACTAACTTACGTAAGTTTATCATTAACAGTTTAATTGTGAAAACGGTATCTAAATGTCCCATTGTAGATACTAACTAACTAATGATAGTACCAGTTTTTAGTTTAAACAAATTCTAACCAACAAAAACGTTCCGTAGGTAAGCTCCAACATCTTGAAGGCTTTCATCACCAGAGGACGCTGCGCTTGCATCATCGCCAGCATGACCAGTTGCCTTATGTTGCGGCGGGGGTTGGACTTGGGGCGTGGGGGGCAAGACTGCCAACCGCAGTAGAAAATCGAGTCTGATACTTGGGATGCCTGTGAAGAGATCATAGATATGTGTATTCATGTACTTTAAATATTTCAAGTGTAACTTTTAGTGAGTTAGTTAAATTTCTTTGGGCTTAGCCTGTAAAGACTTTATAAGTGTGAAATAAATAAATATTCGGGAAAGCAAGGTATATAAGGAACAGTCAATAATAATGATGACTGACATGTCTTTAACTTGCCACATAAACATAATATTACAGCATCACGCCTGTGTCCTCGAAAGTTAAAGCAGGGCAATCGTTTTATACGCTTGTGGCCATCAATCGGACAAAATTCGAAACGCTGAGTTGCTACTGAGAATTTTCTACACAATAACACTTTATCACGCTTGCCACCACTAGAGACTATAGTCACTTGAACTTTAAATGGTTTAAAAAAGCTTCTAATATCCCCAGTAGCAAGGAACCTCCTTGCTACTGGGGATTTTAGAATGCTATGAGATGACTGGAAGGAGCCTAACAGGCATACAAAATTGTAACGCTGTAGGTTACCCGATATATTTTGAGTTATGAAGGTTTAAAGTCACTCAAAATGGTTCGTGCAATATAAACACTAGAGGATGATGCGTCGGCTTTTTCTTTTTTGAACCCGATTGGGCATTGGAGACCCTGTCGTATGTTTAGATAGGCCAGTAGCTACACTAAGTGAAACCACCACCATAAAAAATACGAAAATCTGCATCTAGTTTCTACATCCCAAAAGTTTTATTCAAATCATTCCATCAGTTCCAAATAAAATCTTTGACATTCATAGCTACGTCTATCCAATCTCATACATAAACTCCCCTCTTAAATCAGATGTCTACATACACACCTCACTTTAACCCTAGAGTACATGTTACATATTTTTTTGCCCGGTAAAAATAAACAACAAGGTCGTATGTACACAAGTTGTGATTTATGTTGATGGTTCGTATCTGACCTTACGTCGTAACTTATTTTTATATCCGACTCTACAGACATTTGTGTGGATGTTAGCGGATGTCGCATTTGGCTGTAATGCCCGCGACATATTTTTGCTTCCAAAATTACATTGTATGAAATTTATTGAGCTAAGTGTAGACTAGGTTTAACAATTTCATTTTTTTATATGTACATATAATAAACACAATAGGAATAAAAAATATGTATATTAATAAGATTGGTGTTATTCAGTCACTGGCATCATCATCATCCCCCTGCCCTTATCCCAATTTATTTGGGGTCGACGCAGCATGTATTTATTCGTCTTCCATACATACTCATTATTCAGTCATTGTATAGAAACTGAAAATAACATAGATAGCCATGGCGTCACCATAAGTTGTATTAATGTAATAGCTTAGTTGACAGAGCGTCTGAAGTATTCATCCGGCGCAGGTCAAATCCTCGCGCGCTTGCCGCGGTCGGTCTCTGGATGGTTGACCATCGTTTCATACCGAGACCCCTCCATGCCTCGTCAAATAAGCAGTCGCTCCATGTAAAACACTGGTGGTAAAACATTGGAAGCCGACCCCAATGTACTTGGGAAAAGGCTAGGCAAATATATATATATATATAACACTAGATGACCCGGTCGTATCACCTCGAACGTCAAATGTTTGACAGGAAAGTAGGTAGAACAGTTTATATGGGCAAATGAAATTGTTGTTTTTACTATCTTCCTCGCAATTTTTCAACATTTTCTCAACCTTCCCTGGACTACGACAAACATTTCAAAACCAAAATCACCTAAATCGGCCCAGCCGTTCTCGAGTTTTAGCGAGACAAACGAACAGCAATTGATTTTTATATACATAGATTATAACGTCCTTTCTCACGGCGCGTGGGCCGCTGCCTTCTTCTTCATTTCTTTTATATACGCTTAGTCACCTTCCCAGCACAAGTAAAAATGAAAAAACCACAAGCTACATACTTACATGTTAAACGCTATAAACAAAATACAATGTCACACTACAATAGTTCGTGTGCTAAACTTGCACTATGCAAAACCCCGATTGTGCAATATCCCCAACATTGTAACTTTTGTCTTCTTATGTGTGAACAATAAAGAATATTCTATGCCGACCATGTACCAGGAGTACAGGAGCCATGAATAGGTTACCGGGACACAATAGACGTAGCAAGTTGACACCAATACACGAACTGTATACCATAGAAACAAGGTTACATGATACTCTACACATTTCAGTTTCTCCCGTAGGTATGGGAATAACAACATCATTTTCACATCAAACACATTTCGCGTAATATAATAAAAAGAATACCTGATATGTTATTTCCCCAGCGTTGCACAGAAACAGGCCGAGTAGGAAGAAAAGTGCCACCACAAAGAATATTAATTTCATGCTTGCGACGAACGTGAGTTGATCTGAAAGCTGAAAATTAGAATAAAATTCTAACACAGGTAAAATAAATCTTTTCATCATTCAAAGACCCTTCTTTGCATATTTAAGAGAATACTTAATACCTACAACACTATTAAGAATTCTCAAGCGTTATTAAAATATTGTAATTATTGAATAGATTCAGGCGTAACCTTGCGGACGTCCATTACAATAGATGCAAATGAATGAATGCACATAACAAAAAGCGGTGAAAAATTGCAACTACCACCGACTACTCTACACTTGTTTCACCCCCCAACGGGGCATCATCAAGAGCTGTTAGACTTTGAAGTGTCCATAACCGGTAATTGCATGACACCCCTCAATACTGTGGAAATAGATGGAATAGATATTGTATTTGTTAAAAGATTACAAGTTTGAATGCCAGCATGTGTCTTTTCAATCACAATCAACAGAAGTAAAAAAGAAACACATAATATTATTTCTACAATAATAACGCAAAGGAAGGAAGGATAACAAAATTTTCTCTATTGTCATATCAATAAAAAACAAATCACAGTCACGAACGTTAACAGAATCAAAAACAGCATAAAAAGAGAACCCGCACAAATCACACATCTTTGTACTCAATAAAATCAGGACTATATTTTGCAAATACATACCTTATCACATCGAGATTCATACGTTGTGACACGATGAATGCGTAATCAAGACAAATAATACGCACTTTTTCAGAGTTCCCTTACACACTGGGGTTCCAAACGTACTGGGGGCGCAACAATTCGATTACTTACGGCAATTTGAAGGAGCAGAGAGACGGCCGACCCTGAACTTTGACAAACTTGGAGCGCCATGACCGTCCCGAACGCTTTGTCGATGTCTGCCGATAACCTGATGAGATAAAAAGAATTATGCGAGGTTTGACATTGATTAATCTTGAAGAGGGCTAGAATATTTTTAACGCAGCTTTACTTTTTATACATTTTAAGTTTCATTGTCTTGATTATTCTACATCACGAATACTGTTTTTGGATTACAGTCTAGGTCAGAATGCTGTCTACTTTCATTTTAATCCGGTGCCACGTGTATCTTAGCAATCATGATTCCAAATACGGGCTAAAATCATTACCCTCCATTTGGCCTCGCCGTAGTTGGTTAAATATTAAAAGATCGTCTGTGTGTTCTGTAATTATAATAACAATACTTACTTCACAAGCTTATTATGCATTTGTATTCCTTCTACCAGTCCGTTAGCCATTTTTTCTGTAGCCAGTTCAAGTTCTCCTCTACCTTCCAATTCATAGAACTCTTCTCTTAATTTCTCAAAGTAGTATTTTAGTGTCATGAATTTATACTTATACATGATCAAATATATCATAGTGAAGGAGTCAACGGATACTATCATAGTAATCATCATGATAAATAGAACTACTGTAGAAGAGACTCTGACACACATCGCCAACATTGAGTCGTCTTCGAAAGTAGGATAATATGTCACCACTGTTACGAAATGAGATCCTAAAAGTAAACATAAAATAAATCTCTAGAAATACAAACATAAGTACAAGTGAAATATTAAGACCGCACCTTCAACGCTCTACAATTATAATTATAACGCAAACGATTACCTTGTGGTTGATGATGGTGACACACTGTGAAAAGAACATTATAATACCAATAACACGACGAATGGAAAGGAAAATTACGGAAATAATAGAAATAAATTTCTCTCTTAGAGAATAAGTAATGTATCTAATATATTTCATAAAACAATAAGACCTTACCTATATACATCTTCCTCAATCCTTCAAAAACAAAGAAAAAGGCTGACCCATAAACGGTCGCAAAATAAGCGACGACATTTATTTTCATGATCTTATATTTCTCCAACATCAACGCATTTTCTTCGTAACTCTCACAAACCGTCACCATTTTATGATTCAGGGCTTTTATCAACGATTTGTTGGCAATAACCGAGAATATTTTGATCATAACTATTGTATGACTGACGGCGAAGCTCACAGAGTCACGTTTTTCGTCCTCGGGAAAGTCGCCCATCATGGCAGCCAAAATTTCAAATATTGTCATGAAACCGTATATAAAAAACAACAGGATATTGTATGCTCTATAAAACAAGCTTCGGTCGTTACCTATCTCGTTTTCTTCATACCAGAAATTGCCCGAGCCGACTAAGAATATTCTTTTGCAGTATGTCTTCAAGATGTAATGGTTCTTCATGTTTCTGTTTTCTTTTTATGATCTCAATGCTTCAGATTAAAAGTGTAAAGAGCTATTTTTACACCACTCAAAGTCTATGTAATTTATTAATGATACTCGTATTTCGCTAACACGGTATAAATCCTGTCAATACAAATTCCGGCAAATGACTAAATGAATACGGAAATAAAATCCCTGAGCGCGTCATCCAATTAACAAACTAAAACAAGTATATTATTTTGACCACATTTATATCCAGAGCTTTTAAAATGGTAAACCGTTCGTATAAATATTCTGATGTATTTTGGGCCATTTCAAACTACATAAAAGTGATATTAGATCATTTATATATCCCGTTCAGTTAATTCCGCAACCGTCGCAATTAATTTAAAATAAATAAGTGTGTGTTAGCAAAAGCTGCGATAAATTCAGTATTGGCTTTATTTATTAAAATATTACGCAGAGGCCGCCACACCTCGCCACGAACAAGTTTAATCATACAATGACTGGGAAATTATAGTCGATAGCAGTTAGCGTGAAATGGAAAACTTTATAATAAGCTAATTTACTCCTCTGCAATAGATCCACAACAGTTTTAGAGAAGATTTTCTACGGCATTTTATAGCTATATTCCTTTTCAAATAGATTGATTTTGTTATTTATGGTAAAATATATATATCATAATAATCTAATATTATACATATATACAGGCTGAATTTAATGAGAGTGAACATTCAGGTTTTGAAAATAATCCTCTTAATATCGGCTGGGGTGGTAACATGTAAAGTTAACCTCGGCAAAACGGTACGGTACAGTACGGTCTTCTTCTTCTTATAGTCTGGTTGATGAACAACCTAGTATCAGAGTTTAATCCACCCGTAGGTTGCTGACAAGGATGTACACACCATCGAGAACATTTCTCAGGTGTGCTGGTTTCCTCGCGATGTTTTCCATCACCGTTTTAGACAAGTGATAATTACTTTATAATACGCACATGACTTCGAAAATACAGTGGGGCGTGCCTTAGATTCAAACTTGCGACCTTTGACTTGTCAGTCCAACGTCATTCCACTAGGCTATCACTGCTTACTTACTTTCGTACGGTAAATTTAACCTACAACATTTATGATTCAGTGCCTATTGTAGCATTTTCGGTTAATCAGGTTATAAACTAAAGTACAGGTTTCCGTTGTGTATCTACTGCTAATACATTCGGAACTGATACTTCATCATCATCTTGCTATAGCCTATCGATGTTACTTACATAATAAAATCACGCTATACACTTCCCGTTTGGGGTAGCCAGAGCCTATAGATTTCCACTTGCTACGATTCTGAAACACTACTTTCGCTTCATCTATGTTCAAAAACCTCTTCATGAATGCTCCTTGGTGAAGGTTGCTCTTAACCTGTCCTTTTTTACGACAGTACAAATTTATAAATTTGAATAATCTTTGAGAAAAATTTCATCCAAATCCATTCAGTAGATTTTAAGTGAATAAAGTAAAAAAGATTCGTCCATCCTCCCAAACTCTCCCATTTAGAATATTACTAGGATACGGAATATTTTCCACTTCTACGTCAAAATGTTTCAATAATCCTTTGTACCAATCATAAGTGTAAATGATTACTTAAAACTATTTTCTAATAGTTCATAATAACACCAAGTTCTGAAACTTTGAGGGGCCATAATGAAAGCCTTATTGGACGGCGCGGAAAAACACACTAGATTAACAAATAGCGCTTTTGTAAAGTTAAATTACTTTCACCTTAACAAAGGGAAAAGTTTTATATGAATATAATATTATTTTTAGTTAAACTGGTTTCATTGTTCTTAATAAATTGAAAATAACAATCTATAGCTGATGCCTAAACAAGAACCCAATTTTTTTTGACAAGTAATAAAATAGTTTAAAACTAATTATAAAATAGCTTATACCCAAAATTTACAGTTTCTTGTGGCAATGCTATAGATATCCGTCAAAATCTAATATATAAAATTCTCGTGTCACAGTTTTCGTTGCCATACTCCTCCGAAACGGCTTGACCGATTTTGATGAAATTTTTTGTGCTTATCCGGTATCTATGAGAATCGGCCAACATCTATTTTTCATCCCCCTAAATGTTAGGGGTAGTCCACCCCTAAATTTTTTATTTTTATGGCAAAACAACGTTTGCCGGGTCAGCTAGTTACTCTATAAAGACAACTTGTTGGAATCCGCCGTTGGCTGTCAACAAGGTGTCCCACTTGGGCCAGTGATTTTTAGCTTAGCCATCCATCCCATAATTAAACAATTAAATTCTAAATTTAACGTTTGGTATTTGGATGACGGAACCCTAGGAGGCAATATTGATTCAGTTCTAAAAGATTTTAACTTTTTAAAATCACAATTTCTACGTATTGGTCTAGAACTCAACCCATCTAAATGTGAAATTTACATACCTGACAGCACCAACAGACAGACAATCTTTGAAAAATTTAACTCCATAGCCCACAAATCAATTTAATTGATAGAAATTCCCTACGCCTCTTAGGGTCACCAATTTTAGAAGATTCTTTTGCATCTTTCATTGATGAAAAAATACAAAATTTTTGTGACATTTCGGACAGACTCCTCAAAATTAATATGCATTCGGCTATGACCATAATTCGTTACTGTTGTTTCGGACCGAAGTTAATGTATGTACTCCGCTCCTCACCTTTATGGAAGCATGCACACCTTCTGGAAAAATTAAACAAAATTATCTGAAATACTTTAGCATCTATTCTAAATGTGGCTTTGGACGACCAAGCCTGGGTACAGGCTACCCTTCCGATACGTTTGGGTGGTCTCGGTGTCCGCAAAATTTCAAGTATAAGCTTACCATCATTCCTATCCTCGGTCCACAGTACTGAAAAATTAACTAGGAATATACTTGCTTCTACACTAGTTAACTTTGAGGTACCTTGTATTGCTGAGGCTATGAATGCCTGGAAAATCGCCTGCCCAAATACGGACCTGCCCGTCAACCTATTCTCTCAAAGACAGTGGGATGAGCCGCTCTGCAGAGTGACACGGAATGAACTTATCAATACGTCAATCACTACTGCTGAGCGCGCACGCTTACTGGCTGTGGGTGAATGGGAGTCGGGCTTTTGGCTTCATGCACTTCCGTCGTCTAATATAGGCACTATGTTAGATGACACTACTTTCCGCGTCGCTACGTGCCTACGTTTGGGAGCTCCGTGCTGTGCTCCGCATCACTGTCACTGCGGTGAAGCTGTCGACAGCCTCGGACACCACGGCCTGTCCTGCAGCAGGAGTTCAGGACGCATATCACGGCACGCCAATATTAATGACACTATTCGTCGTGCTCTTACTACCGCCGGCGTTCCAGCCATATTAGAACCAAATGGCTTAGCACGTGACGATGGTAAGAGACCAGACGGCATGTCATTACTGCCGTGGAAGATGGGTAGGCCTCTGGTATGGGACGCAACATGCGTCGACACCCTTGCGCCATCCCATGTTTCCAGCTCGGCGGGCTGTGCTGGTGCTGCTGCTGCAGCTGCGGAGACCCTAAAACGGCGAAAATATAATAATTTTATTAGTAACTATATTTTTGAACCGTTTGGGGTTGAAACACTCGGGTCGTGGGGTCCGAGCGCTCGCATTCTCTATAAAGAGATCGCAAGGCGATTGGTCGGCACTTCACGTGACCCAAGGGCTGGTCTGCATTTTGCACAAAGAATTGGTATTGCTATTCAACGTGGCAATGCTGCCAGCCTTTTGGGTACGCTCCCAGTTGACAGCGACGCGGATGAATTTTTCGATGCTCTCTTATAGTTCTAATTTAAATAAGTTTTTTTTTTTCTTGTTATTTAAATAGCTTTAGATTTAATAATAGTTAATTTAGATAATAGTTTTTTTTTTTCTTATTCTTATATGAGATGATAAGTTAGTAGTACTATTACATTCTTAGTATATGTATCCTTACGGCTCTGTGTGTGGATATATCACTTATAAAAAAAAAAAAAAAAAAGCTTATTTATTGAATTATATAGGTATACTTTATTGTACATCAGAAAAAATACATTAAAAAGAATACATGTTTTTAAAATAATACAATAGGCGGCCTTATCGCGGTCCGAGATTTCTACCAGGCAACGTTGGAATGGATTTGGATTAACGAGTCAGTTAAAAGTGGGATCGTTTGTGGTCTAGATATACTTAACTATACATATATACATATATGCTAGCTTATTTTAAATTCAAATGTCATAATGCCTATAAGCCAATATAGAGCTACGTATATTGGGCTAGCTACCCTATTAGATGAAATCTGAGCAAATATAATAACGGTCGCAAGCACAATACTCTTCTAAATATAATTTCCAACTGATTTACAATAAGTATAACTGACATAATATATCTTAACATCACACCTTTATTCCCAACGCGTTAGGCAGAGATGTACCTTAATAAAGTGTCATGTAATAAATAGGTGATGTGCTTATTGCCATCAACCGAGCACAATTCCAAACTCCAGCCTGCTTCTAAAAATTACATCATAGAAAAACCCAATAGCACTTTGCCCGTCCCGTGAATCAAACCCAGGACTTCACGCACAGCAGCCGCGCATGTGACCACTAACCCAACGAGGGTAAAAAGTGTATATGCAGTAATTTTCTTTTTCTACATAATAGGTATACCTACACTTGACCATTTCATATTGCCCACAGCGGCATGGAAAAAGTGGAATGAAACCATTTGCTATAAACAAAAACCACAGGGATTTGTGTGTTAAAATCAGAACCATATAAACTCACAAATTTCCAAATTGTAAAGGCATTGCCCAAATTTGTCTTATTTCGCAGATTCCGTCGCCCGCTGGCTCCAAGCCAGACTCGCAGAGACTAACAATGATAACAATGTTCACTCCTACACTATTCTTCATCTTAAACTGCCTCTCATGACTTCACGCTCTGCCCATCCATCAGACGGAATGAGCCTAGTTCTCAAAAACAATAAAGATATTGCGAAGTTGGATACCCTCTTTAATAATGGTATAATTCTTAATTCATTTAATATCGCCTTTAACTTTTGCACTTATAAAGTGCATTTTGCAATTGTTAATTAGGTTATCAAGCATGATTAATAATATGACAATATTCCGTAGGGACCGTTTACTATAGACCCGCGTGAGTCACTATAATTTTTTTGACAGCGCGGTTGGCGCATTTATCGAGAGACCGACTGCTGCGTTGCGTGTCGCAGGTTCGATTCCTACACGGAGCAAATATTTGTACGATCTATAGATAATTGCTCCGGGTCTGGGTGTGTGTGTGCTTGTGAGATTAAATGTCTGTAAACGCACCCACGATACAGGAAGAAATTCCTAGTGTGGGACAACGCTTTTTTTTAAATATATATTTTACAATCATTTTAGAAGTTACAATATTATTCGCTAAGCATGCGTTAATGCTTTTCAAAGATTTATCTTGAATCATTTTAGAGTTCCATGTCTCACAAGGAAAAACGGAAGTCTTATAGTATCACTTTATTGTTCGTCCATCCGTTTCTCTGTCAAGAACTGGTAAATAAATGCAAGTATATATCAAGTGAAATTACAAACGAATGTCCCTATAAGGTAAAAAATTGTATCTTTTAAGTTAACACCACCAAAAGATACGATATAATTTGTCACATATTGATACTCCACAAATACATACTTTAGGTCAGTTGTCGATTCAAAGTACCATTTTATAATGTAATAAATAAATTAAATGTCATTTTATTATTTCATTTTTTCACGGAATCGAACGCTGAACAAAACCATTACAAAAGCTAGATAACAACACCAACTTGCACAGTAAGGAAGTGTCGAAAAAATATGCTGCCAATATAGCAGTTTGTACGAGTAACAATGTACTGAACGCTATGCACGGCAAACTGCACTGACCACTTCCAGGCTTCGGCGTTGTATCAGTTATTTATTGCCTACCACTTTATTGCCTCACTGCGGATTTGGGAAATGGACACCCTCTGTGGCGGCGGTTTCTATCCAATCGGCCTTATATTTGGTTTGCAAAATATATTTGTAATATTCAATTATATGTTTGGGTCGTTTGATATATTTGTTACTTGGTCGTATTTCTTGTATATGTATCTCGTATTGTAGGTATGTATGATTATATATTGTACCTTAAGAGGTCAGCTGTGTTTAATCGAATATTGTTTAGTAATGAAAGTAAACTCAAACCTAATTTTGAACAAACACTAAATAATAACAAAAATAATTAATTTCTACCGACTTTATTTAATCTTACTTTTTACAGTCCAATGTAATTTTGAGAAACCTACATCAAATTGTTCTGGACAGCCCAGCAGATAAAGCAATTATATTAAAAACAATCGCGAATTTTAGTCAAACATTCTGTTGTTTGAATTTTACGATTCTAATGCGAGTATGTCAGTTTCTTTGGTATAATTTAGTAGAAACTAGCATACTAGAGTATTTTTCAATTTCTGTAAATTAGTTTGCTTACCTATTTAAATAATCTATAATATTCCCAATAATATTAATAGTATTCCCCGAAGGATTCAGTAGAAGTGTTGTATACCCACACTTTGGGGAGACCTTTATTAAGTCCAGAAAGTCCAGTAATGGCATTAAATTTGCTGCTACAGAATTTTATTGTTATTTTTAAAACAAGGACATCTCGGTCAGCAACTATGCTTGCGAGCACTAGACCAATTATATATTTTAAATTATAATTAAATACGTCTATCATAATGACCAATAAATATAAACTTATTGTTGTAATCTATTCTTTACACAATCATTCTAACTTTAAGGGCAAGAAACATTACTAAGAAAAAAGAAAAGAAACACTGCAAAAGATTATGTAATACGAATTGACCTCGACGACTCAACATCCCTGACAAACGATTTTCTATGTGGCCGGAGTTAAAGACGTTTGGCTCTCTCAAATATTTTTTATGTCAACTAGAGAAGGAGGCTGCCTGGTAATTAACACCTCATCACTTAATGTCGGACGAAGCTTTTAGTCTCAGATATTGAACGGCCCACATTATTTTGTTATCAGAAATAAAATGGTACTGAAAAAAATTATGATGCTCTGGAGTAGAATTGATGATATTAATAGTAGATAGATAGATTGTTAAGATATACATGTAAATATTTGTTTCAATTTTGGTACATTCTAAATAACCATAATTTGAAAACATAAATGACCTAGACAGTCTTCATGAAACACAATTATTTGACTGAATTTGTGTTATAATCAATGTCCTTGACATTTTGTTTTCGTGGCTGTATAATCCAATACAAGCCCACACGTTCGGCAGTCTTAACAATATTGTCAATACCTTATTAGGCTCACCCTTATTCCGGTCCCAAATACATTACCTTCTGCTATCTGATGTCTACCACGTTGACTATATTACGGCTATCCATTTTGCGACAAGCTTCCTCTGTAAATGTTGTTTGAATGCCTAACCTAGTTACATAATTACATTTACAAATTAGACCAAAAAATTGTACTAGCATCTCAACAGAAAACATTTTAGTATTCTAAAATATTCGCAGCTTTGCGGGATTATTCAGCTTCATGCTAAGTCAGTTATTAATTAACATCATTTTGTCCACATTATGAAAGTTTGACATGAGGCGGGAACGGATGCTCGTATTAAAAAACTTTTGCTCTGCTTAAAACGTGCAACAACGTTGAATTATTCATGATTTGGCTCGTGTGTGAAAGGCCAAATTGAAAGAATAAAAATATACTTGACAGCAAACCACTGTGCCCAATTTAGTACAGTATTTATTAATCCTGTTCTCTAGTCTAGGATAGAGGTAGAGGTATTGCTGGTTAAACTTTCTTGTTGAAAACTCAAATAAACTACAACTTCGAAATTATTTATATTGTATCGGGAAATAAACCAATCGATATTGTCTGGATTTAAAGTTAAGCGACCTACACGTGTTATAGTAAAGACAGTCAACCAGTCGGAGCCATATCCTCAACCATTAGCGCTATATCTTCAGAAAATATGTCTCCCCGCCTACAACATCTATCCGTGACTCAACTGACTTGTAATAATAGTTGTAATAGTCAGCTCTACGAGACTATTAAGGGGTAAGGCACTCCATGTAGTTTCGATTTGGTAACGTTTTGGAGGATATCGATGATGGAACTGATAACATAACTTCCTATAAATTACCGGTAAGAGTTGTACCGTAGGCTGATAAAACAATCACGTGCGCATAGATAAAACAATCACGTACGCATATCATGAGGAAATATATTCATTTTTCAGAATGTGTGCACGATTGTTAGACTCGATTTGTAATTGCTGGCACAAATAATTTTCAGTCATGCCTAATTTCGAGTGCGTAATTTGTGCCATGGACGCTGAAACAAACTTAAAACTTATAAAATCAATATATATACACAATAGCTAGCCACAAATTTGGTTTCAGATGTTCTTAACTGTTTTTCTAAGAAAAGTTTACACAAACACGTTTTCTTCCAAGCCCAATTAATTTGAATTCCTCTTCTCAAATGGTTTACGATGTTTTCGTAAAGTAAAGCGTTTGTATTCAGTATTCAAATGTTCATTCAAATACTGGGGTCACATGTAAAGTGCGTACTTACCCAGTTAATTAGGACATCACTATGCCCCATGTTATTAAGTGCCTAAGGCGGTTTGCTAACCCTTGTGTGCCCCATGACAACACAGTAATTCAACTATAAGTATATAACGTACTTAAGACCACGGCTTTGTGCCGAAGTTGGTGAGTTTCTAAATAGAAATTACCCATCATAAACGTTGTCAGTTGTGGTTGTCTGTCATAAATTACCTGACGATAGATTCTTTAACCTGGAGTTTTAGTAACCTACGTAAATTCCTTGAAGGCAAATATTTATAGTCTCGGCAAAAACATAAGCCTAAAAATGTCACAAATAATGTTCTAGGAACCAAGTTATTTTTAAATACATAGGTACTGTACTTGTATGAACATAATATGAGCATAAATTTCTCTTAAATTGAAGCTTATCTTGTATCTTGTAAATATCTTTCTATAAATATTCATACATAACTGTAACGAGAATGCCTGAAACCGCTTCATGAAAATTCCGAAGAATTCTTCATTATAAAGACTACTTAGATGTTACGAAAAATACAATATTGTACACACACAGTTAAGAGCTAAGAGCTCGTTTCATATTTCACAAGACTCAACCTCCCGCCGAAACTACCACTTCGGTGGGGGGTCGAGTCTAAAAATTTATGAAGTAAACCATTTTTTCCCCAAAATCATGTTATAATGAAAGACAAATGTCCATAATCTTGATAAACTACGTGCTCGGGCAACAGCTAAATTGAATTACAAATTTCGGCCGGAGGTAGGTGAGATATTATGCAAATTGCCAAGTCTTGCCGACTACAAACATGACATTACTGAACGTTGACGCAATGTTTACTGCGCTAAGGAACTTAGAGGTATAAGATTCAACATTTATGTCCCGTTCTGTGATATCTACACGAATATTAAGGGAAATGGCACCCTTCTTAATTATTTCTTGGTGCTCTTTGATACGCTGGACCTTTTACCGCATCCAATTTACATAGATCCCATAAGCTTTTACTACAACATGAACCATGCTACTCGATTTTGAATCCCCAAAGATGTTATGACAATGATGAAGACAACTTGAAATACGTGATTATAATTTCTTACTTTTTTGTCTTGTGCCGATTAATATATATAGCACTCTCAAAACCAAAATAGTGATAGGAAAAGCTTAGCGACCATATCGCCCAAAAAAGTGAATCGTTTTATTAAATGTTAATTACTTTTTTTACCATTTGTATGCAGTTTAATAAACAGCACTTAACACATTTATTAGGTATAATAAAACATTTATAGTCAGATTTATAACATTGCGAGTAAAACGCACCTTCGTAGGCCGTTGAGTACATGCGTAGCATTGTGTTCACAAATTTTAATATTACCTGAATTATTAATTAATCGTACAGAATTAACCAACGCTACATCCTGCGTACCTAAAGAATGAATCATTTTAATGAAATGAGTAAGATTTCGTTCTTTTTCGTATAATATTTTCGGCGAAATTTCTTCTAATAAATATTAGGATCAGCGACGAAATATTACGTCCATAATCACTAGGCGCTAGTATAATATCTTTAGGTTGAATAACTAATGATAGGTGCATTTATCTTAGAGGGGCTAGCCGTGGCCGGGGTCACCGGGAAACGTTGGGCGTTTTTCAAATCGCCACAGATTAAATACCCCCTAGAGAAGACGGTTGAATTTGTTAAATTGTAAAGAATTCTTTTGTAAATGTTGATTGATTATACCGTCCGTACGGAATAATAATTAGAACACTGTTATTTTATTCAATCATTCCGTTTCCTCATCAGTAATCGTTTATTTAGGTCGGAGCATAATTTGTATTTATGTTTATATATTTCAAAATTTGTTATTATTGTTAATAAATCCAAATACAAAAGCATCTCATATAATGATTGTATAACGACCAGTAAATGTTGGTTTAGGTATAATGCAAATATTTGTAAACAAACGTACCACAATTGGAATACACATTTGGATTAAAATGGGAAATTCCGGGAATTTCGCACCACTTGCAGTTTCGTGCATCGATCACCGACCTCAACCGCTATGTTAATACCTCAACACGTAATTACATATATCCTGATCCATTAATTTACTCCCATTGTTGGGTAAAATTTGCTTTCTGATGAAGCGCATTCATTACAGTTAAAGTTGGACAAGAAAATCTCTGGGGAGGACATTATTATTCTCACATAAAAGAGGCAAACTATATTGTATTGTTTTACAATATCAGACTTATCTTGTTTCTAATTTATACATGAAGAGTCAAAACTGTCTCAGACTTTCATTAGGCACATAGGGTTCGACATAGTGACATAAGTTTTGTATGCGGTTCAAACAAGTAAGTTGAACTCATATGCTGGTTTCATACATAAAAAAAAAATTGTCGATGCACCAATAAACAATTTTTATGTGAATAAATATTGACTTGACTTACAAAACAAGAAGTTTTATTTTTAGTTGCTCCTCACTAGCAAATCTACATATCTGTATCGTGGGTGTGTTTACCGACACTTAATCTCACATGCACACACACTCAGACCCGTAACAATTATTATCTGTAGATCATATAAATTTTTGTTTCGTGCAGGAATGGAACCTGCTGCACGCTCTCGCAAAAGCCTACTACACTAGGGTACTAGGCTTTACACGCGGTAGTGCAAAAACCTAAACACTAATATTTTGCCGAATGTAATCCAAAATCTGTGAACAATATACTTGTATATAATAGCGTGATTGACTACACTTATACTGAATCGTAAAAAATGAGGAATAATTCTATTTAAAGGGTTAGCAAAGGGCGCCCGAAGGACGTATGAGTGGAATTGACCTTTCGATTCGGTAGTAACTTGACAATAAAAAAAGAAACCAACGAACTGTTAGTTCGACTTGCTCAAAAGGTTCCGTAAGATGTTAACATTATGCTATTATTTGCCTAAATATAAAATGTATTTTACAGTCAATACTGCAAATAAAATAAAACTTTATTTTGTAGAAACGTTCACTAAGTTAGTAAAACACAAATCAAAATAAATGTCCAATCCAATAGGCATATGAACTCAAACTATAATAATGGTCAGAATTATTGGCAATATTGAAGGCGATTAATTTGACACCAGTCTGCCTTTGGGCCGTTTTGACCAATAAATTGAGGTTAAACCCCATTGATCTGCTGAATCCCCGGCCATTCACTACCCGCTTTAGATCCACTCTGTCCGTATGTCTTAGGAACGGTCTGCCCTTGGATGCGAATTTGTAAAGCATGAATATATGTGTTCCAAGTGCCATACTACGTGTACGTCTCGTAGTGGATTTTCATAGAAATTTGTTATTATAATATAACTAAGCATCTCGCCTGTATTCTCTGCAGGGTTACGCAAAGGTATAGATACAATTTGCTACACCCAAATTTTACCGATCCTCCGGTACGACCATGGTTCTTTTTGTCGACACGTTTACGATTTTAAACGTAAAATTTGTTGTCATACTATAAAATTCAGTACATAAAAACTTTAGTCGAGTCCATGTTTGTCGAAAAGATCCGTGCTCGGCCGCCTGTTATTATGTCCCATGTGATAGTGAGCCTAATGCCACGTATATCTAAGATCCTGAATTCTACTGAATAAAATATTCTAACAGAAAAACAAAAACGTTGCTCGGCCCGAGAATCGACCATAGGAAAATCCTCGAAATCACACGATCAGCAGCCGCGATTGGTATCAATAGACTAATGAGACAGTCAAAATTCGGTACTGTCATCATGATTTACTTATCTTATTCTCATTCATTTGTGATTGATCACCTAATGAGGGATTTCGCAACGTCTGCAAACATTTTTTTAGACAAATGCTGAATAAATTTAATTTATTTTAATTCAAATGAAATTAAGTATATTTATCGACGAAGTATAGGTATCTAAAGAACATTTAGAATTATATTTTTTTATGAAAGGAAAAATGGTTGTGAGCGGGACTTGAACCTGTGCCTCCCCGATAAGTGCTTCAAACGCTCTACAAACTAAGCTATCCCGGCCACTGTTCACTATACCGAATTCTTCTTCCACGTTTTATTACGTCTTATGGTGACGTCATCTCTATCTATTCAGTACACAGTTACAATAGTAATTAATTTTATGTAGTTTTTATTCAGGTAACTGTGTAATATCCTATTGAAAGAAGTCTATAGTTAATTTTATAAAGTCTCACTGAATATTCCTGAGTATAAACAAACGAAAGAAAATATCATGACCTGTCTAGGTACTCAGAACATCGCAGAAGAATTCGCAATACTGTACCCAGATAAATTCAGGACGTTCTGCTTTACTCTATTCCATAAATGTGTGGTCCATACATCTCCCATGCTATCAGATATGAATGTCGAAACGTCGCTCTTATCGGCCCTCGAGTAATGCATGATATTTGTCTTAGCCCGCGATCCCTAGCGGTATTCTTCTCTCTATATCAACTTCATTAGAAAAGTATTAAGTTTAAGTGAAAATATAAAAGAACTAGTTTCCGCCGTGGCTTGGCCCTCGCAATTTGTATTAAAGGCCATAACATCAGCGCTATCTAGAATTAATTACCTTTGAGAGGTCTCCCGGGAAAACCATGCAATTTTTCATGATAAAAAGTATCTCATGGGCTCCGAATCGTATTAAAACGATATACTTATTGATACATATAAATCTTTCAATCGCATGCGTAGCATACTATACCTAATGTTAAAAATTAACAAACAAAGAAACCTAAAATAGACACAACTTCGCACCTTTATGGATAGTACAGTGTACAAGTAACTATACGTAATCGAAGAAGCCAAATGTCCCTTTTGTACTCGTGGGTTTCATAACAGGCTACATACAGCGATACAACAATATGACCATTCATTTTTTATCCATTCATTCATTCTTCGTCGTGGTGGCCGAGTGGCCCACGTCTTGAATGAAACTGTTGAAATCTGAAGGTGATCGTGTACCAATGTGACTGTTTCAATGTCATATGTTCTTTCTTAGTTATTTATTCTAACACATCACAGACATACGGTGAAGAAAAATATCATGAGGAAATGGTCTTAATGGTCTGAAATCGCGAACCCGCAGTGAGCTAACATGGTAATCAATGCTCGTGCCTTTTCCGTATCAGAAGAGGCTCTTGTCCTGCAGTGGGACAATGATAGGCTAGTTTGTATGTATGTTATGACCATTCATTGTAGCAGTCATTAGAACGTCCATATTTATCAGTGATAACTTGCTGATATGATAAACATTATTAATCGCAGTGAGAGTGAACGTAATGTAATGGTGTCATACAAAGCAATATGCCATAAGCTCAAACATATATATATGTTTGAGCTTATGGCATATAGCATATGGGTTTACTAATGAAATAGGCAATAATATTTATGTTCTAGGTATTTCATTTCCATGTAAAATTACTTTTTGTCTGCTGCTAACTTTAGTTATCAAACTTTTCACATTTTCCACATTTACTTTGTAGGTTTAATAACATTGTAGGGCAGTTAATCATGCTGAAACCTCGTAGTCTCAATACCTGTTTAATATTCATGAAGTTCGATTCGTGTTTTATTGTTGTGTACATTGTTCTTTTACTCCGATCTTATTTTATCTCAATAGATACACCCATAGTGCCAAGTGCTCTAATACCACATTAAAAGCGAGCTTCACCTAATTTCAACAATAAAATTAATTAATGTTTCGGTAACTACCTAAATTACGCTATAAAATGACTGTAATAATAACATTCCATTTCATACTATAACACTTAATCAAACTTTAAAGTAGGTACATAACACTTATATTATGCCGCTAATTGCCAGAAAAGACCGCATAGACATAAAGCATTAAATATCGCGCATAATTACGCGCATTTACAACATTAACCCGACCGTTATGAGTCTCCTAGTGTCACCTTCAAATATGTCCTCAAGATCAATGTAATAATATGTAGGTATACCGGTGTTAGGCTACATGCACACACATGAGATGGAAACGAGAGGTAAACACGACCAAAGCAAACTTCTTTGAACTTGAGGAAGATGCCGTTTTAAGAATATATGCAGTTATTTCAAATGCCATGTTCGGCTAGTGGTCCCATGCGCGTCTGCAGGTCTTTGTTTAGATTTCCAGGCCGCAGCAAAGTGTTATTGGATTTTTCAGTCAAGAAATTCTCAGTAGCATCCCGGAGTTTGGAATTGTGCCCGATACATGACAATAGGCTCATCACCTATTACATGGAACTTAATAACAATACTAATAAAATTGTACAACTTGAAGTTTACACCTCTGCCTACCCCTTCGAGGAATACACGGGTGATACTATGTTGTTATTTCATACGTGAAATCATGTCAGTCAGGCCTCTGGTTTCCACTAGTCACAATTATTTTAATTCATCATCTAAATTTAAATTGGTGTTTATTAACACCATTACAAAAATAATTTCTAACTTACATTTTACTTCAATAACCCTACCCACATTTATATTTAGTCAAACATGATATCGTTTGCTCTTTGGTAACCGTAGTCTAAAAATAAGAACAAAAACTGATAACATCTGAAAAAAGAAAACACAATACGGGTGCTCAATAAGCCACGACTTCGTTTGATAGAAATTCGTATTCAAAGTGCACCCAGCCTTATACTTGTTTCGAAGATGGACGTTCATGTAGACATGCTCTCATTGTACTTTCAAAGTCAAACTCATATCGTGGTTGTTAAGATAGTGCACGCGATATCGCGCTGACAAATGCTATGTATCGCTGATCGATAGCTATGTTATAAGAATACTATTGACATTGTACCAAGATTGGAATATGAGATTAACTAATACTCAATACATTGTTTGAGTAGCTAATATAAGTAAAAGTAATATACATTCATTTATTGGTTATTTGGGGAGATGAAGTAGTAAGGATAAGTTATATATAACGGTGGTCTCTAAACCAAATAATACCGAGAAAAACTTATTAGTGTAGGTCAAATCAAATATAAAACAAAGTTTGTTGGGCTTGTTAGAACTTCCAGAAAGCATCCTTACGTTCTACACAAATCTTGATTTATATAAATTTTCAGTTCCCAATGTTAAATTATTGATTTATAACTGCATGCCTGATGTTGATAGTCAGAATATTACGTAAGATTCGAAGTAGATCCAAGAAAGAACTCAGTAAAAATCATTCAATTATCAATTTTGAATTACTTTGTTATTCTAAATTTATTGCTATTTATTTATATATATGGAAAATTAAAGCTTATAATTTCTGACTCTTAGCGAAAAACCCTCATGCACATAATAATACGATCACCAATTCATTTCAACCCCCTGAAGGCCAAAAAATAAATATTTATAATTAGAAAAATACGGTCGTGATTAGGATTTGAACCTGTGCCTGTCGCGATGGATACCTACTCCAGGCACTCTGCCAACTATATCAGGATAGGTATAGTTGGCAGAAAAAGTTCACTATTTCTAATTTTTACATTAATACGTCATCTAGTGACGTCATCGCAATTTATTCAGTATTTATACAGTGATTTAAAAAAATCTGTTTTTCCTAAGACAGTTCATTGCAGTGCATAAATACGGCTACGACACCACAATAAATATCCATAAACACTAAAGTTCAAAAATTGTTGGTGCATGTTAACGCTAAAGGAAAACTCATTCCGGTCACAACGAACCAATGAACAAACTAATTCCGCGGTGTGAACAGAAACCACTAAGATTACACTGCCGTGCAAGTAAAGTTAGCTAACAAATTTATTAACGTGCAACCTGTATTTGTTACTGATTTATTTAATTATTTGTAATCGTAAAGGTTAAAAAGAAATGTATTTTCTAATGATAATAGATGTCACGAAAATGTGAGGAGCACCAGTTTACGTGTCCCTCAAAAGCATGTGAAGGTCGATTTCATCAACTGTAACCGACTTTCAGATGTTTTAACACAAATAAGTAATTTTGTGTGAATTAGTACCAAATTGATCAATTTTGTGAAAAGAAAATAGCGCCTGACACTCCGCACTCTGACCTATGAGCCATCTCGACCTCTGCTCACTACTCCGAATTCTTCTTTCACATTTTAATACGTCATCGCTATTTATTCCGTTACTCTGACAGACAGGTGACTTAACCTACACTGCTACTAATTTTGCAGTTAATACAAATTCGTACAGGTGCAATTCCCTTATCTAATACAGATAAATCTTCCTAACGCATGCGTGGCGAACTGTAAAGTTAAAAAGTAGATGTTTCATTTTCGGCCATCAGATGTACATTTACCGAAGTGGAAAAAATACCACGAATTTAGGAAAAATATTCTTTCGCGAATTTAAGCCTGATTTGTTGCGTACAAAAAGTAATAGTTTTACAATTATTGCCATATTCTATTCAACATGGCGTCTCATAGAACATTGCACAGTGCATTCGTTCTGAAATCATGTCTCATCAAAAAATGCACATAGACGATAAATATAAAAGGTATGTGTTCTTGTACTATTAACAATGAATTATTATTGGTCTAATTCTATTAAACTACTTTATTAACTTTACTTTCGACTAATTATAAGCAAGTGTGACGATTTCGTCGTAAAAACGTAAGTGTACTTCTGAACGAAAAATTCAAAATGTAAATTCAAGGTCACCGTTTGTCGTGACATACATCGAGATGAGCTGAAATACTACATAAAGAAATGATTCAAAAGATTTGATCGTGCCTTGGTAAGCCACTTTTGTCTAACATTTTATTAGAAAGATCATAGTTCTGATAAATAATAATTAAAAAATATCAATTTCTAGGTTAAGTAAACGTCATCTCTACAACTTGTTATTGCCATCATCATAACTCTCATGACAAATGTCAAACATTTTTAATTTATATGTACATAAAAGTTATTTGATATTATGAAAAAAATTATACTTTATTATATTCAGGGGTTCGTTTCCCAGCTTCGCTAAAAGGTACATGTTATGGCCGGAGTCCCATACAAAAATGAAACATCTCCTTTTTGTAGAAAGAAAAATAGGATCCTAAGCAGTATTCGAACTTGTGCCTCCCGATAAAATACCAGACGCTCTGACTACCTACTTAGCCTTTCCTTAACCTCTGCACACTACTCCGAAGTTAGTACTATTTCTACATTCAAAACAAATCTATATCTTCTATATATATAAAAATCAATTGCTGTTCGTTTGTCTCGCTAAAACTCGAGAACGGCTTGGCCGATTCAGCTGATTTTTGAAATGTTTGTAGTAGTCCAGGGAAGGTTTAAACGGTGAGAAAATGTATGTTGTTTCATTTGCCCATATAAACTGTTCTACCTACTTTCCTGTTTAACATTTGACGTTCGAGGTGATACGAAGTACACCGGGTCATCTAGTATATATATATATATATATATATAGGTACCACATTATATAATTATTAGGTGGGTTTTAGTATACATCAAAGGCTCAACTTAAGACATCAAATGTGGTAACCTGAGTATTTACTCAACAACTCGGTCCCTATAATTGGGCCACAAGCAGTGGCTCGTGTGATTAGCACCCAATTTATTTAAGATCTATCTATTGACTGGGTAACTAGTTATGACAGGCAAGGTCGAATTCCGTCAAATTAGGTTAAATCAAGAGGTCGGTTTGGGCATGATAAAGGCTCTACAAGTCTTGGTAAGTGTACCACAAGCCCAATGTGCATACACATTCTGCATTCACATACAGACTGCTGTCTTTATGTGAATGAGTACGTAATATTTATTTATTTCGCAATATTTATTTATGTCATTACAGGCTAAACCCAAAGCAATATGCTTTAATCAATGTTAGAATATCTGCAATACCATCCAATCACCGGGAACGGAACTCTTTTTCTTTAAATATTAATATGTAAGTTTTTAATTCGATTCAAAAGGTCTCGGCCAAATAAAATTACAAAGGCACATACGTCATACAGGTAAAAAGGCAAACGTTAAAATCGAAAAACGTTATGTAAATATTATGAAACAGCCGCACATTCGGATACGAGCCGTCGGTACACCGTTAACATTGAAGGTAAGCATATAAAGAGTCAATATCGGCAGCCCACGAATAAATGGTACTTAATGAAAATATATTACAGGGCCCGCCCTCGTAAACGGGCGACGGACTTGAATGTTATTCAAATAAACATTACCCTGATCGAACGTCGTCACGGAGTTACAGAAATCGTAAAATTTATAACTGTGCTCATGCGAACATCTACATAAATGTATGTAGGTACGCATAACCCCCCTTTTGCTATACACGAAATCAATGAGTTATACAAAAATCAATGGCGCGTCCTATAACGGCATTTAGTGATTTAAATGCCTTTTTCACTTCGCTTTCTGCTGTTGTGGAATTTGTTTCAGGGTATTTGTTATATACCTTCAAAGAAAAAGTTCGTTTTCACGTAGAGTTAGGCTTGGGTACTTGGCGAGTTGTATTGGCTACTTCAGTCATTGGAAATCATTGCCATAGAAATACTTTTGTTTTGTTCCTTTTGACTTTTCTATAAAACTTGAAATATATACTATAACCAAACCACTTTGTGAAAAAGCTATTTACTACACTACTGTTTTCATTCCTAGGACTTCACTTCGGATATTGTCTCAATAAAGTTTCATGGAAATTAATTGCATAAAACGTAGATAATTATACCTAGTCAGCTATACCAATCTTAGTTGCTTGAACAATACTGTTCGTAAAGGTTTTCTTACAATGTTAGGAGAGTAAAAGATCACCAATGTAAACAGGAAGAATTCGAAGTAAAGATCCTGTGATGTTGTGTTTTAAAAAACTAAATTAATAACACAACTTGATCAGAATCAATTAGTGCCCTACAGTCGTGTATTTTTGAGGCGTTCGCTGTCACGGTTTCTTTTCCTAAATAAAATATAATACTTGATATTTTTTGTTTAGCCAGCTTTAATCAGCACATTTTAAATCTTTTTCCAAGACGACAGGACGAAGACAGTCTTATTATTAAGATAAAATTGCGGTCAAAGCCCTGATCCTTAAACTAGGTTAACCATATTAATTGGGTTGTTCATTACTTGATAGGGTGCCTAGAGGAGCACTAAAACAAATTTGGTCGCGGGCCCGGGAATGAGCGAATGATTGATCATGATCGGAGAGCCTGCGGTGATCCATCAGTTGGTCGTCCCAGGCCGCCCGATTAACGTTGTAACCGCACTTACATTTTAAGAATTTATTGACGTTAAGGAAATTATTGCATTATGGTATTTGCTTATGAAAGTTCCAGTATAAACTAAACTTGCGTTTGAGTACAATATTCTTCCGAGAATGTTTAACGGATTTAGGAATCACCTGATTTAATCATACATCAGCATTATATGGGATTACCTAAAGTAAACCATCACAGTTCAGGAGTAATTCTACGCTTATAAAATCATACAAACTTCACTTGCCCATCCTGCGCACGTTATAAGTGAATCAGTTTAATGGATTGCGCTGCCGTTGCTCGGTCTTCATACCGTGGCCATGGTGTGGAAATATGTGGCTCATACATAAACCATCACGCCACGCGGAGATAGGACGTAGTATTTATATTTTAGCACGTACTTCGTCTTTTTGCGACGGTTCAAAACAGATGTGATTACTATCTGCACAACGAAGACTGTAAAAAGGCTGGAGTTGTATGTTCGATGTTCGCACGTAGCTAATGTTTGTATGTAAACATGACCGACCAAATGTTGTGTTCTAATAAAATCGACTCATTTTCCGCCGTTTTCAAACTTTGCGTACTGTGTACACACATTTAATATTTATAGTTTGTATAGTTAGTATTATACAGCAATACGCCAATAAGTGATTAATTTGAATTATTGGGTATATTAGGTAGCTTTAGAAAAATTTCGCGTGTATCTTAATTACATCAAAACATAAGATAACTTTAAGTCATAAATAAAAAGTTCTCTAGTTCTAAATAATGTTAGACATCTAGACCATTCAGATGATATAGCTACATGTAACTCTTATAAAGTACGCCTCAGTACTTAAGAAATTACTCCATTATTTTAAAAAGATTCAATTTATTCGTGGCCATTTACAGTTACGCGCACCTGATTTTGATATTCAAAATGATAAAGGGCGAGAGTTATGTACCTACATAGCCATTATGTAGACTTATTCGTTTATTCTTATCTTTGCCATTATTATGACTCTTTCTGAAGTCACAAACGCAAGTATCTTATTGAATCTTTTATTCGTCATTGTAATAGTAGGTAAAGTACGGTCCGAGATTTTTATAATATTTGAAGACTTTTTGTACGATACGGGGATGAATGATAATGTTCTAAGCAGCCGGTCGGTGCGTGTTTAGTTGACGTTCTGATGACGACCATTAAGGGAATTTGGTGAATTCGCGGCCTCACCCCTTTACGCGACGCAACGTGACCCGACGCCCAAGCGGCGCGTGAGCTGCATAACATGACCAGACACATTTACACTTACGAAGAAAAAAAAAATGTCAATATCTGACATGTGTAACCTCTTACAGGGAAGAGTTTACGACTATGCAGGTGTACGCCAACCCAACACAGCGGTACGAGCATGGTTCTTTTTGTCGACACATTTATCGATTTTAATTGTCAGATTTGACATATTGGTTTAATTGATATTTTTGCGACTGAAATATTTTTTCTAATAACTTCGGTTTTAAAGTAGTACATTGCTTTAAATTTCACACACATTCAGTACATTGCTCGTATATTGCTTTCATGCAAATAGCATGACCATTTGTAGTCATACACCCACCGCCCTAATACACGCGATAAAATTAAATACATTATATTTTTTTCGACTCTGCAGCTAAGCTATGGAGCTTTGTCGACACTGTGGAGTCGAAGAAAATATACACGGCTCGGACGCCAGTGTTCCTAAAATAGTTAGCCCGGCCGACATCACTAAGCGGTGTTGAGGCAAGGTGTGCGATTAGTTAGTCAGCATCAAAGCTCCAACGAAAAGAAAAATGTGAGAGTATTAACGGGGGAATCAGGGGTCAATTAAACGTCATCTCTGTAAAACCAAATATTAATACGTGTGCACATTTAAATAGAAGTAAAACGTGATTCAATGGCAGTTATAAAACGTTACATTTTAGAAGCAAATGGCTTAAACTGTTGGATCGGTAGTCCGGTTGAGCTGTAGTTCCATCCCGTTCGATGGATGGCCGATCAAACAGTGCATCGGAATCTCTCAATTTCTCGGTCGGTGCGTAAAGCTCTGTGTCCGAACTGTCCGGCCTGATGCTGGTAAGTGTCATTTATCGTGAGATCACGACAAAGGCGTTACAAACTAAACACTTGAAGGATAGACAGTAGACATACAACTTTTAACCGGATTAATCGCGTGTGTTATTTATTATTGTAACGTCAGGAAAAACAAAAAAAAATATATACGGTCGAATTGAGAAACCTCCTCCTTTTTTGAAGTCGGTTAAAAACTATTGGTTTTGCTCGATATTGAGATATCAAGATACACGCGATTAATCCGGTTAAAAGTTGTTTTATTATAATGTGTAGTGATCGCGAAAACCTAAGATATTACTAAGTAGACATACAATTGCGGAATAGCGAAATTATTTTGAATTTGTAATTTAGTTCGCTATCTACAAATATGATTTAGATAACGATAACGAATTTAAATTAATACGATAGTGATTGTTTCAAAGCAACTCTAATTATACTGCAGACGCATTTTCATCTAAAATTAAGGCAATCTTAACAAGCTTAACACATAATCTGAACTACATAGTCCATAGGTGCAACCTCGCCGCATTATATACACGTTGCTTGTTATTCAGGAAACATCGGTGTTCGCTACATAATTAGAAATTCGTTGACCTGTAAATTTCCGTTTTCCGTTGTGGATTATTCTGTTTACGGTATCAACAGCTGGGCTGCCTACATTTGTAATAATTTCGTTATTAATTTCTATCGCTCGGCTGACCAAAGTAGAAATTGATTTAGAGTTATGTTAAATAGATTTTAAATACTTACGTGTCATTTTTGGTTATGTAAAATTCATTTGTTAGAAATTTTGGGATTAGAAAATAATCATTATACAATTACCATATATTGTTATGTCACCAGACCTTTACGGGACAATAGTCTTTACAAAGCATATATATTTATGATATACCTACTTTTCGCTTGAAGATCATAAATCTGTTACTATTAGGCAGGTATAGGTTAAGAGAACTAGACATTCCTTTAATTGTAACCTATTTGAAGAATTAAGATATTATTATTTTCATAACATACATAGCATCACGCCTGTATTCCCCGAAGGGGTAGGCAGAGGTGTACACAGTTGTACACCCACATTTCACCAATGCTGTTATTAAGTCCCATGTAATAGGTGGTGAGCCTATTGCCATCTACTATTATATTATTATTTATAATTTTCACATATCTATTTCAGTATTGAAAGAATCCATGTCTCTTATCAGATTAGGGGTTGGGCCAAGCTTATCGCGTTTATATAGCACAGAAATAGTAATTCCGCTTAAAACCACATTGAGCAATAATTCTGTGAATTACCAGTTTTGAGTGTGTTACGTGTGCCGTAGTACTTACCATTGCCCTCGTTCGGATTATATCCATTCCCTCCGTTGACTTTTACGACTGGCACAAAACCTCACACGCTTGTAGTAGTACGTTTATTTTTGGAACTGGAGTATTTAGAATAGTTCTAATTTAAATATCTGCATAATACCAACGTGACTTCCCGACTGGAAGTACCCTCTGACTCACGCACGTATAACTATGTACGTCATAACAATTAAAATCTATTGTGTCTGCTAATTAGTGAGTCAGAGGGTGGTACATTTGTATCATCTATACTAATATTATACAACCTGTTTTGTGTTGTGCAAGTACTGAAATGGTTTCAATGGAGTTTTCCATAGAGCTTAAATGGGAGCTGGAGGAGGATATTAAAAAGGCCTAGTTTTCCATCGAGAACTAAGTTAGTGTTAAAAAGATATAATAGATACTAAATGACACTGTAATCAATTATTTGTTACATTTCTGTAACAAATAATCGCGACCCAAATCAAGCGTCCAAAACCGCGCTCGGAAGTTAGGAAGACATAAAGATATAATCACCTGAAGGGTTGAAAGACAAGAAACGTAACCTCTGTAGGTTGGGTACCTACTGCGTTTAGCTCCTATAATGTTTAATATAAGTTTCAATAGGCAAATCGATATTGATGTTATTCAATTATTTTAATTTCGAAAATTTACAAGTAGCCACAGTTTAAATAAAACTGCGATATTTAGAAAATGCAATCACATTTATTTTCAAACTTGTAACATCCATAATAAGACCATGATTGTTTCTGATTTTTTTTTTTAAGACAGAAGGAAGATGAAAGCAAAAAAATACATTATATTAATAATTATTTTTCAAGGAAACATTGAAAAAATAATAGACAAGAACGGGGCTTGAACCCGCGACCCTTGACATTTCGTGTCATCACTGAGCTACCTTGTCATGTTCAAAAACCTATTGAATTTTCAATCCACCTTGTATTCGTCTTAAGGAGATGCCTGGCGATATTTAACTAGCAATCATTTACAGATCTACTAAACTCAGCGTTACCACTTTACAGTTGTAAATCAGTGAACAACATCCCAATCCTTTATAAATTATATATAATGATATTTTTTTATACATGTTCAGGCCATGTTATGCCTATATTAATTACAATTTTTCAAGGAAGCATTGAAAAAATAGACAAGAACGGGGCTTGAACCCGCGGCACTTGACATTCCGTGTCATTACTCTACCACTGAGCTACCTTGTCGTGTTCAAACCTATTGAATTTGCAATCCACCGTGTTTTCATCTTAAAGTAAAAAAAAACCATTATATATAACTTATATGAATAGTCTATAACTAAACAAATAGAACTATACGAAGTGTTCTTCGTATAGTTGAACAGTTCGTGTTTAAGTATGACCTGCTAATTTGAACAGTTAAAAAAGCAAACTCTAATAACAAAATTGTCATTTTATTTCACATAACGTGCATAAGAAATTGGTCTATTAGAATTGCCTTTTAACACCACAATCACGATTAAAGCTATATATCTAAAGTATTTATTATTTATACAATTATATGTGTTTATTTACTTGTAAAACAGGAACGTCTGTAAGATGTCACATATGTCATACATATTCATGTATATTTAATTGTTTTGTGGTGACGGCACAGAATTAAAAGATTACTTAAGCGATCGACGCTAATCTAAGGTCGGTGGGTAAATAAGTGCTAACTTAAAGTTAACATCGGTAAGGAGCATGACTGCGCATCCTATATAGTATTATATATAATAAGTTATAAGTAGTAATAACATAATAAACATAACATAGTATTACGCCTGTATTCCCAGACGGGGTAGGCAGAGGTGTTCATAGTTGTACACCCACATTTCACCAATGTTGTCCCATAGGTGGGGAGCCTATTGCCATCTACCGTGCATAATTCCAAACTTCGGGCTGCTATCAGAATTTCCTAATAGAAAAACCCAATAACACTTTGCGCGACCCGGGGATCGAACCTAGAACCTCATACTCAGCAGTCGCGCTTGGGACCACTACACCAACGAGACAGTTATAACTATAAGTAGTACTATGTAATAAGTACTTAGTATATTATTAACATATTACAAAATCAAAGCCTAGAATGTACTCACAGCATAGTGTCTTTGGAATGGTCACAGTAATCTAATCTTCTAAACTAGAATTTAAACTGAAGTAGTATTTCTTAGTAGTACCTAAATATATCTTACATAGTATTTATAATAATGATTTCGTAGTTATACCAAAAAAACTCAATTTCCTTCAACGAGTTATGTTAGGAAGTCGTGACTGAATTCGTATAAACACCGACCTATTGTACGAAACACGTGATAATTCACGGTACTTAGGTCACGTACAACCATTATTCCTTATTACATTATGGAAAATCTAGCCTAAATGAAGTTGTTTAAACTAACAAACGTGTCGGGTAAGGTGAAGGTACGTAATAACGTAACTACAAACAATTACAGAACGCCACGTCACAGCTTTCACTCTCCGACGTCTAAACCCGTAATACATTACAATTTGTACAACTCGACTCATACAGAATACTCCCGTCAAAGTTAAACCACACAACTTCGTACTAATGAATGAAGACTTTGCAAACTAATTTGCCACCACGCCGCAATGACAGCGCTCCTTAAAACTATTAATATTGTCGTACGTACCGTATGTGTGTGTGTTCTAAGCGGAATAGCAAAGTTTGCGTGCATTTTAATAAACCTTACAACAACATGTCATTAACACTCATCTATCCAAAAACACATTAGCGATACCTAATAATCTGGATGTAATATTACAGAAGCATGTGTTTTTTAACTTAAATATGTGTTAAACGAAAGCTCGTTAAACCAGCCAGAATCTGCCGTGACGATTAAGGCAACAGCAACCACATTTATTACAGCCGTCTACAAGGAAGGTCGTACTGTACTGCTAATGATGATTAATGTACAGCTACTCATAGATTTTTCTTCTGCAAACTACAAGATGTAATTTATTTAGTCAGTGAATGCTTGTATAATCTTGAGTTACACGTAAATATTAATTAAGGCCAGAGGGCGCGTGCGTCCCCTGTACGAATTATATCGGGCTGATCTCAAAGGGTAACTCGATTCGATGTAGATAGAGTCTGTCACGGAGCCTGGGTCACATAACTTCACACTAATGAATGACAACTTCACGCTTGTCGCCTCGCGATGGAGCTCTTTGCTACTAATGAAATTGCGCTTCCACGAATTCTGTTGAAGCGAAGTGTATTACGCCATGACAGTTTTAGAGGAACGGAGAAACCTCGTGTGAGTTAGTCACAATGTTTGTTTTCGGTCAAAGCTTGCAAATTTTTTAAGGGTAGTTTCTTGCTGCTTAGTAAATGGTGCAAAAAAAAAAAAAAAAAAAAAATAATACCTATGTTATCGTAAAATATTCTGAATGCAGCATCAGTGTAATTTCAGTAACTTAGCTACTTGATAGCATATTCATATAAAATTACGAAAAAGTGTATTCAAACTCATTTTTTTTATTTCAAATAGGCCCTATTACAGGCACTTAAGAACAGTCAAAGCTAGGTGCACGGTTCCAAAAAGTTGGTCTTATGGAGAAGAGCTGGCAAGAAACTCCATAGATATAACATATTGAGATTATAACTTTATAATAGTTCTAATTTCAGTATTAACTAGTAACAATTAAACCAAAAATTACATAATCTAACCACTTATATCGAAACCACTTCAATCATATTACTCATCAGAGCAAACCACTTCGACCAAAGCCGATAAAAAAATCCATAAACATTTGAATACTCGGGAAAGAGGGAATAGCTCGGATTTTAAATGAAAAATAAGGATTAGGCTTTAAATTTGCATGCAGCACATCGATGGTAAATTATCGGGGTGTTTGGCGAACAGCCAGACTCCCGCCGACATTTACCAACGGTATTAAGGACACCGAATGTTCTGTTACCCGAGAGGAGGCGCGTGATCCTAATCTGAATTTTGTGAAACCGATAATATAATCGAAAGGATGGCACTGATGACAGTTTTAGTTCATACATTGCAGAATTTCATTCGATGTAAGTTAGTAAGTAGTTGACAGAAACTGTGTAATTTTATTAGATAAGTTTGTGGGTTTGATCCACTCGAGTTAGCGGTGCCCCTCATTATGTGCTGCAACGGCCGTGTTGTTTTACTCGGTAGGAGTCCCCCTCCCTCACCATTTGGTAGAGCATCCATGAGGATGTCCACACAATAATAAAAAAGGTAAGTCTGTGGGTGAATAAAATGTGTATGCAACCGTATAGACTCTCGTTACGTTACTTCAAAACATATAACGAAATTGATTGTGACGGAAAAACGTCGAGAAGCTATGGTGATAATCAGACAAAACCTAATTTAAGACATTTTCCATCACAGAAATACCCAATGTTTTGAACCAAATAAATGTAATGTTGTGTTAATTACCAACATAGGTTTATGCCACTAAGTATTTCGTACGTAACTAATATCTCAAGACCATCCTCGTAAGCCGTCCACTTTGCACGTCCTTACGTTTAAGGAGCGTAAAATTTATCTAGTTGAAATAATCGCGGCCATACAGCCAAGTCGGCCCGTTATGTCTGGCCAAGCGCCAGACATGGCCTCGCAAGCGGACCACTGTGCACTGCCGACTATTAGTTATTGCGTTTATTTATTTAAAAATACTATTGCGCTGTACGTTGGCGAAAAGTAAAAACAAAGGGCAATAAAGTAGTCCTTGTTGTTGTTGATGTTGATAGTGTTATTGGGTTTTTTGTTAGGAAATTCTTAGTAGTTATCCGGAGTTTGGATTTGTGCCCGGTCGAGGGCATTCGGTTTACCACATATTACATGGGACTTAATTATGGCAATGATGAATTGCGGTTGGTAAATTAATCTCAAAATTATGTGAGTGGGGGGGGGTATTTTTAGTAAGCGCCATTTTACAAGTATTTGACACACTACCACCTCGCTATCCAGTCAAAATCGCATTAATTTCAACTGCAAAGGTCTACTAAGAATCCTTTTGATTATTTATTTTAGACTAGCTGATGCCCGCGTCTTCGCCCGCGTTGATGTCGGATATCGCGACCAAAAGTAATCATGAAATTGTGATCCCGGCCCGCTTTCCAATTACCGCTTCACAATTGCCCATTTTTTAAAGTATTAAAATGGATGTGGTATGTTATCCTTAAGAGATAGACATATCCCATCGCGGACCATTACTGTGTACCACATTTCTGTGGGTCTATATAAGATACACAATTTATCTTATTATATCTCAAAAGGTATATCTCAAAGGGTTTAGGCAGCGCACGCCAGAATAGCTCGCAGATGGTACATTTTTTCCTACTTACTTGATATTTATCGAAATTTTTTGGACAATTCACACAATATCTTTATAAATTGTAGTCTATGTGTTATTCTGATGTATAAGCTATATTATTGTAAAGTTTCATTAAAATCCATTCAGTAGTTTTTACGTGAAAGAGTAACAAACATCCATCCATACTTAAAAACTTTCGCGTTTATAAGGGAGTAGGATATGTCAGTCCCATCATGTTTTACGTGTTAGTTTGGCAGAATGACAAAATAGGCAAGCTTTATACCATAGACTGCCATAGACGTAAAATTTTTCTTTCTTTTTTAAGGTTATATTGTCAAGTCGTATAATAATTTGGCTTTGTTGGATGTTGGTACAGCCAAAATGCTTTGGATAGTACCAACAAAACTTGAAAACATCATCTAACCTCTTAATGTGTTACTTTAAATGTAGGAACGGATCATTACCTAGTCATATGTCGGATAAATGGTCTGTTCAAGCATTGGCGTCACCGAGTTCAAGTCCCTGTGACTGCTTTAGAAAGAATAAGAGTAGATAGATTGCAAGAGTTGATTGTAAAAAAGCAATTTAAGATGGAAGTTAAAGAGAAGACGGATAAGATGTTTGATGGCATAAATGAATACAGTTTAGAAGAAGTCTGGGAGGTTGTTAAAAATAGTATGGTGCAAGTTGCTACAAAAGTATGTGGACTAGCACAGAGGAAAAGAGGTAGAAGAACAAATGACTCTTGGGTGGATGATGAAGTGAAAGCGATTGTAAGAAAGAAGAAAGAGGCTTGGCTTAACGTATTAGCCTTTAAAGCCCAAATAAGGATGAATCAAGCAACAAGAACAACAGATGATTTGGAAAAAGTGAAGAAAAGATACACTGAAATGAAAGTGAAAGTGAAAGATATGATAAAAAAGAAGAAGGATGAAAAAGATGAAAAGTATAACAGGAAGTTCTCTGATAATTTCAAGACCAATGTCAAGCTGTTTTGGAAACAAGTAAGACAGTTTCGCGGAATATCAGGATCAACGAGTATGAAAGTAATAAGGACAGAAGATGGATGCCTGCTAAGTGAAGAAAGTAAGGTCTTGGAACGCTGGAAGGGATATTTTGAAAGTTTATTTAAGTGGCAAGACAGTGTACAAGGAGTGGGTAACTGGGCAGAAGCCAGTTGGGAAACCCCTAATTTAAATGTAAATGAAGAAAGTGAGATAAAAATGGATGAAATTGTAAAAGCGTTGAAATGTATGAAAGTTGGGAAATCTACAGGGTATGATAGGGTTTCTGCCGAAATGTTGAAGGGCGGTGACGGGGTGGTAGCAAGCCTGTTGTACCGGATCTTTAATATGTGTTGGAGATTTGGTCGTGTGCCGGATGACTGGTGCAAGGCTGTAATCGTACCACTGTATAAGGGAAAAGGTTCACAGCAGGAGTGTAAAAACTACCGTGGCATTAGTCTTTTGAGCGTTGTCGGCAAAGTATATGCGAAAGTGTTAATTAATAGAGTGGTAAGAGTAAGAGATGAGAAAATATGGGATTGCCAGGCAGGATTTAGAGAGGGGATGGGATGTATGGATCAGATCTTCTCTTTAAGATGCATAGCCGAAAAACATCTGGCAAAGCATAAGAAAGTCTACTGTGCTTTCGTTGACTTGGAGAAGGCCTATGACAGTGTGTGGAGGGAAGAACTATGGTCGACACTATCAGTGTATGGTGTGGACTGGCGCTTAGTGCGAGCACTGAAATCTCTATACAGGGATTCCAGTGCTTGTGTTAGGATAAATGGGGCTTTCACGGACTGGTTTAGCATCTCAAGGGGTGTTAGACAGGGCTGTGTAGCGTCACCATGGCTGTTCAACTTATATATGGATAGTTGTCTGACAGATTTAAAAGAAAGTGAGTATGGATTGATGATGAATGAGTTGCCTGTCAAATGTCTTCTTTACGCAGATGATCAAGTTCTACTTGCATCGTCAGCGGAACAGTTGCAAGACATGGTAACTGTGATGAATGCAGCATATAAGGTGAAGGGGATGAATATAAATGTAAACAAGACGAAGGTTATGGTGATTGAAAGAGAAGAGGAGGTATCTGTATGTGATGTAAAAATAGATAATAAAAATGTGGAACAAGTGAACGAGTTTGTATATTTGGGAAGTATGTTTACAAGAGATGGAAAAATTGATGCAGATGTGGAAAAGAGAGTAAATGCGGGAAATAAAGTGAATGGTGCTATACATGCGGTGGTGGCCAATCAATCGATGTCCAAAGAGGCTCGACTGGCTGTCCACAATGGTGTGCTGATACCTACGCTTATGTATGGAAGTGAATGCTGGGTGTGGCAAAAGAGACATGAAAGTAGAATAAATGCTGTAGAAATGCGTTCCTTGCGAAGTATGTGTGGTGTAACTATGAATGATAAATTGAGGAATGATGTGATACGACAACGTTGCGGTATAAAAGAAGACGTAGTGACGAAAATTGAAAAGAGTATGCTAAGATGGTTTGGTCACATTGAGAGAATGAATGAAAGTCGGTTAACAAAAGGTATCTACAAGGCAGGTATAAGTGGAAATGCCGGAAGGGGACGCCCTAGAAGGATATACAGTGACCTTATTAGTGCTATCCTCCAAAAAGGTAAGGTGCGTAGTATTCGCAACCGCCGCGCATGTATGACCAGATGTATGAACGTGGATGAAGCAAAAGGCATATGTAAGGATCGTAGCAATGGCGTTCTGTACTTTCTGCCAACCCCCATGGGAGAAAGGCGTGAGTTTATGTATGTATATGTATGTATGTTAACTTTCCCAATACTCTCCAAACTTGTCCATTACAATTTAAAAAGCCAGTTCGTAGATACCTGCTAGAATACCTGCAAGTCATGCCTACTTGTATTGTACACGTTATCCGGTTCTTTATTTCTTTTAAATGCAACGCCGAGACAATACGTCTGCTAAGTTTTCTTACAAACAAAAGCTTAACGGATATTAGTCGGTCTGTACTGAAAAGCGTTAAGAAAGTTTGTCGCCGACTTGATTAGATTACATTCACTGTAGGCAATTACTAGGGGTTAATTTTATTTATTTATTAATGAAATTTTCTATAATCAAATACAAAGGCAGAATAAATCAGTTTAATGTCATCTTTATGAGTGGACAAAAAAAAGGCATTGTTACAGAATAAAGTATAGGTTATGTGTTGATCTAGGACACATCTTCTCCAGTCACACAAATGTTACCTTATTAGACGTATGCGCTTTTCTTATAAAAAATATTATAGTCTGTTGTTATTTTTCATGGGAAGAAACGAATACCTAAGATACAGACTCAGCCCAATTTAGACGTAATGGTTTTATGATGTTCACTTTCAGAAATTATACCAAAAGTGTTTTGTGTACTGCCTCTTTGGTCTAGTTGTTCCAAGCGCGACTACTGAGCATGAGGTCTTGGGTTGGATTCCCGGATAGAGCATAGTGTTATTGAGTTTTACTGTTAGAAAATACTCAGTAGCAGCCCGGAGTTTGGAATGTGCCTAGGAATAGTGCCTCACCGCCTATTACATGGATCTTGGGGAAATGGGGGTGTACAAGTATACGCCTCTGCCTACCCCTTCGGGGAATACAGACGACATGCTATGTTGTGTATTGTTTACTGGCTTTAAGAATAAAAATATTCACTAAGTTTCATTCAAATCCCATAAGCCAACTTAAAAACTTTCTCATTAATAATATTAGTAATTGTAGAAATGTAATTATCACACAGTAATTTAAATAATGGGGAAAACACGAGCGTAAAATACAACCTTCCTTTTTCAACATTTTAATCTCATTGGAGTTTAGCCATGGAACTCCCAGTCCCAAAATAATATAGTTAATTGAACTCAGAATCTAATCCAATTAGGCTGAACGCACTTATCAGCTTTAATTGCATTTAACTGAATGATTTTGATTACGATGATACGCATCGCGTGCTTCAAGCTGATACTAAAATTGTGTTTATGGAATTTATAGTTCGATTATGATTCGCTATTATTGTGTAGAGTGCTTTAAAATAAAAATGTAATCGCTTTGGATTAATTTATTATGGTCGAAGCTTTTTTTACGTAATCTTTTTTATTAGTAATGCTTTTTATTTGAATTAAAATTTAATTTTCATCTGGAATAAAGCACAGTTGCGGAAATACGATTATAACCCACATTTAACAATAGTGCTATATTGCGAAAGAAGTTCAAACGTAAAGTTTTTGCATATTATTTACAAAGAAGCAGGTGATCAGATTGGTCGTCCGGCGAAGAGATGGGCGGACGATACCATCGCTGATCAATGAGACTAGCAAAGGACCATGGAAATTGGCACAAGCAGAGACCCCTCTCTCTGCTATGCCCAGCAGTGGGTGAAGTAGGAGTGTGAATGATGAAGATGATGAGGTGATCAGAAGACCGAAAGCCAGAACTTACTAGATGGGTACTGGAATGACTTTGGAGACTCCAGATACCTACTAGTGGCTTTGGAGAAAATATGATATATAAGCACATGATCACATTGAAAAGTTTCAAAACAAAATAGTCTTTTTTTCGGAAAGCTTTATATATATATACCTATATTTCACTGTCGCGTGAGTCACATGTCATATGCGGTGATTATTTAACTATTGTGTGTAGGTACTTTGTGAACACGAAAACTTTCAAAATAATTATTATAAAATTTGTATAAACATTTATATTGCTTCTGTACACAGCACACTCGAACTTCTTTGAAAAGGACCAATTTCGTTTCAAACAGTATCAATGCCTAGTTGTAAACATCAAGATCTTAATTCAGTTATACAAGTACAAACACAATTCACAGTGATGAAGCGGTCCCAATATTCCGACCAGTTACCCAATATTCCCAGTGTTGGATCGGAGCCAGTTAGCGTTACTTATTCCCACAAATTCTAGATTAACTAGGACTTGGCCGCCACCTGTCGTTAATTTACTCTGTAACCAATACAATATTACTTTTACTTCATATTACTTTTATTTATTATTAAAGTTATTATATTAACTGCTAGACGTATTTAAGTATTGTATTTTCTTATTACATGCCCAATAACCCTAGGTGCACACCTATATAGTGATTTAATTTAACTTAAAGATTCACTTGGATAATTGGTACAATGTTTATATATAATATAATTAATTAATTTTATATATATTTTGAAACGTGGACTATTACGTAAAGTAAAGCTTAGCTTAGTGCAGGATGTCTTATAAATACAAGATACTAACAACATTTTATTAAAGCATTTGAATTGATTTACATTTAGTGGAAGTCTTTCAAGCCGACTTTTGACTTAGCGGAACGATTGTTATCTTATCTATTGACAACAACCAGCTGAATTAACTTGCCTATGAAAGATGAAGACGTGGTGATGAAAATGCTATATATGGACTGAGTGAGCCAAGAATTGCTTAACCGCAACGTTAGTATGTTTTTTGCTTCTCTCCTTGTCGGTAAACCCTTGCATCTACCTTTGTATCATTTCTGCAACAGCCAAAGGTTTACTGTGAGAAATGCCCAGGGCATTAAGTCCGCCTATGTATATTTCGCTTTTTAGCTATTTCGATAGGCTGCAAGAAAGAGCCTTAGCCCTTTAGGTATGTATTCTCGTATAACCTCTCGTATCGTATTTCTGTTAGGAAATTCTCAGCGTATGGAATAGCAATAACTCATCACTCATTTATTTGTGCTTTTCTTTAATTTCGGTATGTGTTTGGAGATACCAGTAAATGTTTTCTTTCTATTACGTCGGTGAAATGTGCCTATACAATAGTATAGGTTGATTTACGCTAACCATTCGTTAATCGTTAACAAGTCTAACTATGGCAAAATTATTATTCAGGGCCACAGGTTTTGGTACGCAATAGTAGCCTTCCATTTCCGAGATATTTATATTTAAAGAGCTTAGTAATCCTGACGTGGACGAAAATCCTGACTCGTGACATTTGGACAATTCTTTGCAGGGATTAAATATGAAAAGGTTGAAGCCGGTTTTATTTCACGAAATCTTGTCAGGCCACAGTTAACATGTAAAAATAGATTGTTTATGAAATGCGCCTCTCTATCTCTATTCATAATCATGCTTAAAAGGGCTTTTAGATAAAATGTGTCAGTTTTGGCATCCCCCTATATACACATAATAATAAATAACAGGGACGAGTACAATTTAAGGTAAATTTTAATAACGTTACTTGTTATGAATACGGCACTTAAAGCTTAGGAAAGATTTAGTAAACCTTTAAAAGTAAGTGCATACTTGTTGTGTGTTTATAATAATATTGCTGATCACATAAGAAATATCATAAAAATAACAAAAGCGCTGAAAAGAAACGTTGAATAACGCTGATTACTCTAGTTCTCTTAATACTTATTTTTCTATGTTACGCAGTAATAGAGTCATATCAATTCGTACTACCACGCCTAAAACTCTATCATACCCAAAAGTTATTGCCCAATTTCATGAACTAGGGTATTTCGGGTAGTTTAATCTCGAGTAAAAATGGGATCCAAGAAAAACCGATTTAGGGAATAAAGGCCCATTCTCTAAGTTCAAGTACTACATAGCTAGACGAAATAAATTTGTTCGGTGTAGATTTTCACAAACTATCATCTCGTAACATTAGATTGTCTAAATCGTTTTTCTGATGATTTATTAGTAACAAAAATGCTTTTGTTCAGGTCGTGATAATAATAATAACTATATTGTGTTACGAAAAAAATTACTTGAGCCGTTACCAAGTCTAATTAAGCTACGGCGATTGTTAATTGAGACAAAGAAGAGTTCTTTGAACAAAGCCAAGAAGAAACAAGACGCGATACAATTATTTAAACTTTTTATTAAAGGATCACTCTTTTTATTTAAATTCAATTTCTCGAAGTTCCATGTATTAGTTGTGGTGAGCCTGTTGCCATCTACCGGGCACAATTCCAAACTCCGAGCTGCTACCGAGAATTTCCTAGTAGAAAAACTCAATAACACTTTGCCCGACCCGGGAATCGAACTCAAGACCTCATGCTTAGTAGTCGCACTTGGACCACAACAGTAACGCGGCAGATTTCTTAAATAATAATATTAAAATAAAAAAGATTTCAAACAATTTACTTACAAAAAATGTTTACTTTAGTAAGAATTTCTTAATCCTCGGATAATGGGAGATTTTATAATACATGCTAAGTACGATACGTACTTAGCATGTATTATAGGGTACATCAGGTCTTTCATACTATTAAAATGGAAAGAGGTTTTCTTGGAATTTTGTGGAGTAACAAGAGTGACCGCTAGACTAGTAGTTATTTTCTAAACATACTCAGAATACTAAGGTCAATACATATGTGTTTATACACTTATGTTTGAACCTTTCTTCTGTATAGTATTTTTAATATTACCTTTTATACGAGCCATCAAGCCTTACAGGTTTTTATAGCTGGTAGTTTAGTCGGACGCATTATATGTAAAGATGTATTTGGATTTGCTAAAACCTATTATTGTTATTATCAGTGCAAAAATAGAAAATATAAAAAACTGCCCCGCTGGTGTAGTGATCAATCGACCTAAGATGGCAATAGGCTCACCACCTATTACATGGGACTTAATAACAGAATTGGTTAAATGTGGGTGAACAACTGCGTACATCTCTGCCTATCCCTTCGGGGAAAACAGGCGTGGTGCAATGCTATGATTGTATTAAAAAAATCTGAAGTCACGGTTATCGCAGTGGTCGATAAAGCTGATGCTTGTCGCGGGTTCGATTAGCGGTTGAAACAATTATTTGTAACATCCACAGATAAATGTCCCGTGTTTGCATGTGAGATTCGTGTTTGTGAACATACCCACGCTGTAAGGGAAATTTCTAGTGTGGGGTAAAAAAAAATTGTTTTTAATGCTCTTCCAGCCAGTTATTTCAGTATCTTTTATGACGATTTGAACATTTAAAAGTTAATTGAAACCTACCGCAAGCCGCGTACTTCTTACCAGCACAATTAGAATTCTTACAAACAGTTCTATCTACACAACCCAATTATTATTTTACATTTGTTTGCCCAGGAGGCTCATCTCATAATAACTACATTTGTATCTAATTTAAGACCTTTTCGAATATCAGCACCAACATTGGGGGATAACTATGGACATCCAGATGCTACTATAGTTCCAGAGAAACACTTGGGTCATTGCCAACTGGACATACGCTACAAAATTACTGCCCAATATTTTTATTCGTGCAAATATTGTGCAGTTATATTTTTACTTTAGTTTAACTTCTATAATGCATCTGGGCTACTTCTTCTATAATTTTTGGGTGTGTTGGCAGGTCGAAATATATAATTCAAATATATTTTTATGAAAGTAAAAAAAAATATTCAGAAAATATCTATTGCAGTATTTTAGCCCCCATTTATATAAATGCCTGCAAGTCGTATATTGACATAAAATCCAATCCTTATTCGTAATTACTGCTTTAATTTGTAGAAAAACATTACATTTATTATATGTAGGTACCTAAAAACAATCCCAGATATGAGCTGATAGTAAGGAACTTGTAAGACAACAGAATTAATTAATTAGTGATTGTCGTAACAAAGTAACACTTAAACAAAGGAAAACGATTTGAATTTCAGCAAACACTATATATAATAATATGACAATAGATATTCACAACAATAGCTACATTTTCAACTATAACAGACAATATCACACAATAGTACGAGTTTTATTGTTACAGTTTAGTTTCTATAAAATTCTGACAAAACAATATACCATTAAGCATCAATCAAGGAGACGAGTTTCACTGATGCAGTTATGAAGTCCAATAAAAGTTATAGGTGCTGAGCAATGTCAATAGACATAACTGGGCACAATTCCAGGCTCTGGGCTGCCACTGAAAATTCCCTCACAGAAAACACAATAACAGGTTTCCTCACAGAAAACTCAATACCACGCCTGACTCTAATACAAACCAGGACCTCACACTCAGCAGTCGCGCTTGACCGATGATGCAGTACATTACGTGTAGGTACATACGTACAGTGAAATTCTATTATAATGTCACGTGAGTAATAAGAAAAAGTACGCTCGATGTAGTGTTTTTCTTACACGTACCTACTTTATACATTTTAATATATTTTAAGAAGCCATACGAGGCCAACACTATTGTTATTGAGGATAGAAAAAAACGATTGCGAACAGGATTTGATTCTGCATCCCCAGAATCTTTCAATCCAAAAAAAAATCTTAACAATGATTGATTATTTTGTTAGCTTGCGTTCCTAAAGAAATAGGTAACTCTTCCTATATTTAAAAAAAGTTACATCTTTATCCGATTGCTGTGAGTTAATCGACGATCAGTCTCTATTCAGAATCTACTAAGATTTTGCGCTAATCATTTTCTGGGTATTCGGTCGATCGAGTACCCGAACAAAACACCAGGCGCGCAGAATTTAGTACAAAAGCAATAGGTGGGTATGCCAAACTAATCTGCTGCACTGATGCAACATTCGCTGCTGCCCGACTTTTCCTACTACATTCAATTAGACTTGCACCAATTTGGTGGGACACGTTCGAACCGACTACGAACTGACACACTTTGCACAGCGCAACAAAACTTTTTTTGTCCCATGAATGCCAAAATGGCGGCTGTAACGAAAAGGTCGCTTACTACACATCTTTTTCAGCAAACTTTTATTACGTTAGTACAGTACAGTCATACTCTAACGAAACAAACAAATACCTGATATTTTTTTGGTTGGTGTTTATTACAAGCAACGTCCATTAATTTTATTAAGGCTCAATTGTAGGCAAAATTGAAATATTGTCGATTGAACAAAACTACAAAAAAAAAATCAAAACCGCGCCTACTGAAAAATATGATGAAAGCAAAAAATTATCGTAAAAATTAATAAAATTGACGACAAATCCAATTGGGTTCACTTTTGGGGTCGAGTGTTTGTAAAAGAATCATTGAACCCATTGAACCTGTGAAGATTATTTTTACTTTCACTTTTCAAACAAGAACCGTACGAAAAACGATAAAAACTTTGTGAAAATTAATAATTTGCGTGTAGCTTAACATAACCGTATCAAATGGAGGTTGGATGGTCGCCAACTCGTTATGAAGCGAATTATCCACACGATCGGCCCCGACCAGGGACACGCCGAGCACACCCATCCCGCACATATGCCGCTTTCATTCCAATCCCACTAAATATCATAGACATCTCAGAAGCGCGAGTTAATTATCACAATTAATGGGAGCCTGAATATCCAATATCATCATTATTACGATGGGTTTGAATTTGATATTATGGTTCAACAAGATGAGTTCTCTGGTGGAGTTAAGATCAAGGTCTAATATGCATAATAAATCCTTAAACATTCCAAAATATTATAACCATTGGTTATCTATCAAACAAACGATTGTCAAAGCTCCCTGCTCCCTTCGGGGACCCATAGTTTGTTTTTAAATTAATGACGTCCATATCTCACTATCCCTGGGAATGGTCCTTGCTATTTGTCACAAAGATTATCTACTTTTTCTGTTTCCGATACGTGATATATGTTTTATTCATCTGCGTGTCTTCATCCCAACAATGACGTCACCTTTAACAGTTATTACCTGTGTTACGTAATGTAAAAGCTATAAAAATGTCGGTACATCGCCACAGGTATGAAAAGATGAAAACAAAATTGATAAATTGGTGAAATACTTCAAAGTGTTTGCACACAGTCATTTATTTCCACAACGGGAAGTTCCGATATTTTAAAACGTATCGAGGCTGCTGTTGACGTAAAATGAGCCGTATATCAGTGGGACTAAGATGATTTGAGAATAATTTCACTTAATCGGGGAATAGCGGGAGTTCGCGTGACGTCATGGAATTTATTCCCGAATGATAGGAAGGTTAACGAGCTATAGGTGTTCGTCGTTAAACCTGCCATAAACTGTGCTAATGTGACGCGAGGTCACACCTAAAGGGACTTAGGACGCATAAAAAGTAAAAACCTACATCTTATTGTATTGGAGCTCCTGATTAATATAAAAAGAATAAAATTCAAAAGGCATATTTCGGACGTAAACATAATTGTCATTTTGTAAAGTTCAATATTCGACACGTTGACTAATTTGATTTAAGAGCAGTAATTAATTGTGGGCGCTGAATGCAAGAATATCATTTAATTTCTGCTAATGGATCACAGAATTATTTTTCACAGAAAATATGTTATTTATTACGTTGCAAAAGTACATAATTAGGTAAATTTGCGAATATTAGTTATGTAGTGTCACAATGTGCCTTAGGTTCAAAAAAAGTTCAGGTGGTCAATGAACTGGAATGAAATCTTTTTGTGTAAAATAACAGCACAGTCAGTATATAAAAAGTCGATTAAATTTTTATTAAATTGTTGTAGGACATGATCAACTTCACCGCTCTAAAAACCTTAAGATTTCTAGAATCTTCTCAAGTATTTTGTTTAGCGACAGCATACATACTTGAGCGCGCAAGAAACATAAAGTCCCGACGTCAAGGCCTCTACCTAATTAATTTTAAGCACAGCACTTCCCAAGGAGAAAATTATCTTCAAAATAAAATTTTAAAGTTACTATATAAACACAAAACGCTCATAAACTGACTTGGATGGAACTAAAATTCAGGGTGGCGTTTACAAACTGTTTTGCCACAGTCAGTATTAATCCCGCGGGAAACGCAACTTTTTAATAGGTTTAAGACCAAAAATCCCCGGATAAAATGTACGAAACAAGCTTTAAATTCACCTGGGTAATTAGTTAGGCGGGTAATGAGTTTATTTTTAATGGTTACGAAGATAAATTTTATTTGTCGCCTTCAGTGTAATGGGATTTGAACTGGATAAAAGGCGCGTAGTACTGCAGAGTTGATACATAGATATAAATTGATGAACCACAAATTCAGACCACGAATTGAAGTGTTACACGTGCTCACGTGTTATATTGGCGGTAAACGTTGCCCTTAGTCAATCTAACCATCTCGAAACCGCCAAAATATCATCAGAATTTTCGCTCATCTACAAATAAAGTTAAATCAATCTGCCTAGCATTTACCTCCCTTATATGTATTTAATTTTGTATTATCTCTGTAAGTAATATGTAATCTTTAGAGAAAATAAATGTCGTAACCGTAAAGGATAGTTTGTCCTAGTGTGGCCACGTGATGAGGAAAGACGAAACACATGGAACTAATAAGTATATGAATGTTGATGGATGGATTGTGTGACCGATGACATGAATGAAAAAGGAGTGAACGATATAGTGAAGAATGACGCTGACAAGGAAGAACGGAAGAGAAAAACATATTGCGCCGAGCCCAAATAGCTTGAAACCAGGGCAGGAACATGATGATGATGAACCTTAAAGGATAGTCACCGCAGACCGACCTCAACCGATCGATCAGTATGACTGTTACTTAGCCACGAGCCTCACCTACAAATAAAGTAAAGACCACATCATGCCGGCACGTTTTACATCACAAGGAAACACTTGTATACAATTTTTATGAAACATCACATACTAGTTGGAGTGGTTCGCAATATTGCGTCGCAAAATACACACCGACCGGGACGATACAGGGCACATAGAACCATCCTATGGAAATGAAATGAACATTCCGGCAACAAAAATGCATCACTGGACACATACAGTCACGAGCATAAAGATAAATTCATTTGCACTTTTTAAACCCCATATAGTTAGATATCTGAATAATATAGTATTAATGTTAAAATTTCTATATGTAGAAGGAAAGGTTCTTCTATCTGTGTTACATACCTAATTATCTTAGTAATACACGATAGAGACATTTTAAGTGAGTTTCTAAATGTTTATGTTTCCATATTGGTGCACGTGACTGTACATGACATATATGATATTGTTTCTTTACACGGAAGTTCGCAGAAGCGCTGCAGTCAAGTAAAACTCCGATTATATGCTCCCATCTTTATTTTTGTTTTAAATGTCAAAATTATGTATGTTCTTGTCAACGTTAAGTTTTTATTTGAACTTTTATTAACATTTCCACTAATTCATCCCATTATAGGAGACTCTCTCTCTCGCAATAAATGAATACTGAAGCATCGTTCGCTTTAATTAAAATTTAATTATTGGTACACATACTTTAATGAAGCCAATATGTGAGGTTTATTTACGTTGGAAGAATTTCGGTTCATTAAAATATTCACGAAAATATAAAATAGTTTCAGGTGATAGAGATGAAGGTAAAATAAATGATCTACCTTTTAATAATGATACCTTCATTATCGGACTGTAATGTATCATTGGAAATAATGTAATACATAGGTGCTGTAGGTGTACCGAGTAAAAATTACAAATTGCTTGATTGCTTCAAAACACAGTCCAGGCTTTTTTAGGCGTAATGATATCTACAGAATAACATTACATATCATCACGCTTGTATTCCCCGAAGGGGTAGGCAGAAGTATATACACTTGTACACCCACATCTCACCAATCTTTTTATTCAGTCCCAGCTAGTGAGCCTATTGTTAACCGCGGACAATACCAAACTCAAGGCTGCTACTGAGAATTGCCTCACAGAAAAACCCAATATCACGTTGCCCAACCCAGGAATCGAACATAGAACCTCACGCTTGGCAGTCATCAGCACTAAACCAATGAGACAGTTTGAAGAATATAATTAGTATATTATAGGTTATTTAAAAATGTACACTAAAGGTTGAAAAACTCACCATCACCCCCTTATGTCGTACGCCTATAATAGGCTGATTTGAAGTTACAAATAAGCTTAGAGGTACATATTTATATGTACTTATATGGTCAGGTATCGAGTGGAGCGTCATACACTTCCTATATATTAATCATAATCATATTCTTTATTGCAAATCCACAATGTAAAGATAAGATGGTAATATAAATAACATGGTAGCAATCGTGGACCCTGATGGGCACAGCAAATAGTAAATTAGAAGAGAGGAAGGCGTTGTATATATAGAAATATTTGTTTATGCTCAAGTATTCATATTCCTTTTTAATGTATCTAAGTATGTATAGTATTGTTATTATGTTTGTATTTTTAGTATAATTGTGTTGCTAGACGAAAACAATAGTAAAAAGTTCGTCATCATCCCCCTGCCCTTATCCCAATTTATTTGGGGTCAGCAGAGCATGCATTCTTTTACACTTTCTAATTGTTTTTGAAATTACATGATGCTAAGCAATATTATTGCAATTTTTTTTATGACCGGCCGCCTGCTGACTTCAACCCTCATTGGGAATGCTGTTGTTCGTGGTAAACGCCATCAATATGGCCTCCTTCTATCTGGCTATGTCATACCAAATGTTATCCATGCGCCAGGTTCTGATGTTATCCTACTATCACACTCCACTAACCGGGCCACAATGTAGGAGCTACAATCCGTACTTAATACCTAAATAGTGAGAAGTTCATAGGTGGACATTTATAAGTATTTTATTTCATTTCCCGTAAACCAAACGACGATCAAAGTTTTTATTTTATCAATCTCGTTATAATAAAACAATATGTCCCTATTTTCAAGTTACAAGCCGCTATTCATCATTCTAAAGATCTCTTACCCACTATCAATCAATTAGGCGTGTTCAAAACGCAAACTTGAGCATAAGGCTATCTATCATTCTTTGTCTATGGTTCTTTTATCTATAGATACTTGTTGCTATACGTTAAACAGAACTACCAGGTTTCAGTGCCAAGTTTGCGAACATCCAGACTCTGCCCAAAGCCTGTAGGGGTTGACCAAAGTATACATTCAATGCCGAGCAATAACACTTGGTAATGATATTCATTGAATAGTTCCGATCTCTCAATTTGTTGTGAAGTACTTTGAACCATTTCGAGCGACCATTGAATCATTGCCAGATATTCTATTTGCTCGTAAGCATTATTTGAAACTGATAATGGTCAAACTTTGTATGTTTATTTATTTTTAATTATTTTAACGATTTTATGCACCGGTCTGGGTTCAACGTTCACAGTATGAAATCAGAGGTAAGAATCACAGGGTTATAAGTATTAAAAAGAAATAACCTAAACATTCATTTTTAACCGACTTCCAAAAAGGAGGAGGTTATCAATTCGGTTGTATTTTTTTTTTATGTTTATTACCTCAAAACTCCGTCATTTATGAACCGATTTGGAATATTATTTTTATTTGAAAGGATTTACTTTCAGATTGGTCCCATTTAAATTTTATGAAAATTGGTTTGGTAGTTTGGTATTTAAAAATAACTGAAAAATAATACGTCGTCCAAGTAAACGAAATGTAGTGTATTTTGCTTTCTTGTGACTTTCCGGTGGTGTTTGCGGTCTCTAGAATAGTTATAAAACTGATTTCGATATATGGGGTATCGTTAGAATTCTTACACTGTCCCGTGAGTAACATACGCTAGTCAGATTTTAATTTAATTTTTTAAATAATTTCATCTTGTTTTACGCAGTTCATTACTCTCTTTTGAAATAGCCTCAGATCTAGATTTCCTACTTTGATATAGGCGTTTCTCCCCTTCTTTGCTCGTCTCAATTAAATGGCCCCAACCCATATGGACAGCGCGTGTAGTAGGTCTACCCATATTCACTTCCGATAAATCAGTTAAGGAACGCAAGATTCACTAAAAAGGAAGAAATAAAATAATTTTTAATAAAAAAAAGAACCGACTCCAAAAATCTTTCTGTTAAGTAAAAATGCAATAAAAATTTAATAAAATAATTGCATTATTTACTTACTACAATTCATATAAAAATATTTTTTTAATTTTAGAGGATTCTGAATAAAATCAATTTATTAGGACAATAATACACAATTATTATTATTTTTGGAGTCGGTGCCAGTAAAGGATAATAAACGTGTAAGTACATTCATGAAGTAGCGTATTACGTTCGCTTTAGGCAGTTGTTGTGTTCATTTGTAAATAGGTTCAATTAGGTATAATACATAATCGTAATAATAATGATGGTTGATGTTAATGTTGAATGATGTACCTTTAAATATACTTTTTTCGATTTTAGGAAGCTTCCTAAATATTTTTAAAAATTTGGCTGGCACCTACTCCAAAAATAATAATAATTGTTTAATATTGTCCTAATAAATAGATTTTATTCAGAATGCTTTAAAATTAAAATATATTTTTATATAAATTGTAGTAAGTAAATAATGCAATTATTTTATTACTTTTTAGTGCATTTTTACTTAACAGAAAGATTTTTGGAGTCGGTTCTTTTTTTTTAATAACGTAGTTGAAAAATTCCAAACAAACTACAACTAAACTCGTGATTTTAATCAATAATATATATGTTTCATATTTACGATATAAAATGCGCAATAAAAATCTACTCTTAAATATTACGTAAAGATTTTGCATGTTATTCCAGCGCCTATTTGCGCCCGTGTTCGTTGGTCGTCCCAATTTTCACCGCTGCAACCATACGGTCATACAGCGCTTAAGCGCGTAAAGGTAAGCAATAAACAGAACATTTCGACTTGGTCGTTAATCACAGTAACAAACGCTATGTCTGCCAACGTAATCACGTGTTTTTCGAAGTGCGTACTCAAATAAGAATCGGTCTCGATGATTTATAATGCTATCTAACCACTTTTAGTTTTTAATTGTACTAAAATATCTACTAAATAAGTATGGGATCATTTAATAGGTTGACACTTTTCTTTGTTCACAGTCACGGTTCTGATTATATTATAGAAATGTAATTTGACCTTGTTACATAGTAGGAGAACATCCTAATGGGCATCGTTTAATCAGGTTAAGCTTCAGATGCAATTTTGGCCCTATTACAGATACAGACATAGCGTCACGGATATCAAAGTAGGTATACCGGTGTAATGTGAGGTAATAACAACAAATGATTCAATATCATAAAAGGCTCTTTAAACAAAACTTAAGTTGCGGTGTAAATTCAAACGGTTACCAATTCAATGGTATTGTTCGCTCAAAGCATATTATTGATTTAGGTGGAAAGTGGCACTCAATAACCGCTCTATCTTAAACTGAGGTCCCAATGAGGCGAAGTTAGCTATCTATTGCAAAAGTTTGGCGTAAAATTACATCTTTACCGGCGATATTAAATTTCTGTTGTCTCTTATATGATTTACGGTGTCTTTGTTCGCTTATTAACGGGTCCATCCATAACATATTGATTTTGGAAAATTTTGCATTTAGCATGCGATGCTTCAGGATTGTAGGTAGGTACTTTAGAATAAACGTTACGCAAAATGGCCTTGATACTTCCAATACATTAAGTGCTAAAAGACCTCGCACACATTAGACATTATCAAAGTATATAACAAATAAAATTTTATAAAAGTTAACTACTAAGAAGTTTGTATACAAACTTCTTGATAGTAAGAATGAATCAACTTGGAAATATGAAAAACCATGACGTTGTTATATTTTAAGTCATAAAACATATCTCCGCCGTACTTGAAAAAAATACAAACATCTGACTCGAGCCACAATGAAAGAGCATCTTCCCGTGTGCCAAGCTCCAATCACAAACCTGCGTAGGACCTTAGGTGTTGCTATGATAAAGTTGTAAAAGTCTAGTAAGTCGAAATGGCTTAGTGGTCAGAGCGCTTGCAGTATTTATCCGGGAGGCGCAGGTTCGAATCCTGTGCGCGACCGTATTCTTTTTCCATTTAATATAATAACTTTAGAGTTCGCTAAGCATGCGTTAACTCTTTTCAAAGATTTATTTTGAATCTATAATATAATTTAAATATTCACCGAACCTAGCGATGAATCTTCCATATCAAACTTTAATATAATCTGGAAGAATTATTAATATTAAAATTTAATTTATAATTTGTTTAAAACTGAATGCCGCGACTTCGACAGGTGTCTGAAAACTTTGTTAATAAACTCATATTGGGCGTCAGTGAGGGCCTGCATTTGATTAATTTACATAAGATTGGATCTTATTTAATTTGATTAATACAAACAATCATGAATGTGATAAAGTCTGTAATGCATTTTTATATTATGGCATCATAATACAATAATTACTATCTCGTTGATCTTGTGGTCCAAAGCGCGACTGCTGAGCATGATATCTCGGGTTCTATTTCCGGGTATTTATGTTAGTAAATTCTCAGTAGTCCGAAGTTTGGAATTTGCACGGTAGATGGCAATAGGCTCACCTCCTATTACATTGGTGAAATGTGGATGTACAACTGTGAACACCTCTGCCTACCCCTTCAGAGACTGTAAGCGTGATGCTACGTTATTTTATGTTATAAAACTATTATATTTTTGATAGAGTGGTATAATTAAACACATTGAAGATACTTAAAATTATACACTTCATTATAGTCAAAGTACTACTTCAGTTCCACGTTCAAATTATGAACGTTTATGCCAAATGCAAAAACGTCAATTTATTAGTTAAGTGATAATTTCCGTACATACTATTATACGGCTCACGTATTAATAATTGAATATTGATTACCAAACATTTATCAAAGTACCTGCTATATTATAATCAAAGCACGGCACACATTAACATCGAAATTACCTATCTTCGGTACAATACATTAATTAATTGGAATATTAACACCTAATTAACATTTCATTGTAGACCTTATAAGTACGTAGAGTAGAGTTCACCAAAACTAATGGAATTTACACTAATTTAAATACATTAGGTATGCGACCTTTTCATATACCTACCCAAGTACCCATACGTCGAATGTCGTTAGAAATGCTTAAAGGTCCGTGGGAGGATTTATCGAAACTTTCTACGGCGCATAATGTGAACCCTTTGAGAAGGGAATACTAATTTTCAGGCCCAGTAACGCCCTCTAACGTGTTAAATAGTCAGTTTAAGGACCGTGTCTATTTGTTTCAATTACGTTAAGAACTAAATGTTGTTAACAACTGCTTGTTTTGGAGTTAGGTATTTGGCTCTCATGATGTCTTGATTAAAACATATTCAGTTTAAGTATAAATACTTTATTTCGCTATAAATACCGTATTTTTTTAGAAAGTGCTCTGTATACGTGACATATAATAGGTGAAAAACACAGACACCTTTCGTGTCCATCTAATATGGTGCTACTTGTACTCTCTACGTAATTAAAGCTTTAAATAGCATCACTCGCCCCTTTGATAAAACACCGCGAATACTGAGTACGTCATTCTTGCTACCTGAAAACATCAAACTTTTATAACAACGTCAGAGAAAATTTCATCAGAATAACCTTTTACGAAATATGTTTACAAAAGTAAACTGAAATTGCTATGTTATGTAAAGTTGTTTTAATTAATTCTAAGAGATTCCAGGAAGGTCCAAATATATCAGGATTACTTACGGATACGAAAGTTTCATACGACAAATCCTGGATACCGAACGCTTTGAGTACGAGAGGCTTTTGCGCCTGCGCACAGCCGATGAGCGCCAGTCGTCGAATGTCACGGTGAGGCTCCTTCTCTATCTCGCACAAATGCCAGCCGCAGTAGAAAATAGCGCTCGATAGTAAAGATGCCTGAAACCAGAACATATTGTTTAAACATTTTTTTTAACCGACTTCAAAAAAAGGTAGAGGTTTCTCAATTCGACCGTTTTTTTATGTCTGTTCGAGGATAATTTCGTTGTTTATGAACCGATTTTAATAATTATTTTTTTGTTGGAAAGGAGATATCCCAAGGGTGATACCATAATAAGGAAACCAGGATCTGATGATGGCATTTCAGAGAAATCGAGGGGAACCTTCAAAAATCGTGCCTTATGCGTTTGTTAATTTTGAAATTAAGTATTTTAAAGCACTACTATTTAATGAAGGTCTGGAGTCGATCTGATGATGGAGACGAAAGACAGTCGAGGGAACTCTTTAACGATTTACAGCAATTACCTGGTGTTTGGCCTTGATTTATTTATATTGATGAGAACTCTACACCTAGATAGGTTGTGACTGTCATTAGGGGTCTGATGATGAAGATGTAGGACAGTCAAGGGAACTCCTGAACGTTTTACAGTAGGTTGTTTTGTATGTATGTCCGTCGATATTTTCGCCAGTTATGAACCGATTACACTGAATCTTTTTTTGTTTGAAAGAGTAGTCCCCAGAAATGGTCCCATTTAAATTTAGTGAAGATCTGATGAAGACCTTCGAAGTTAGACAATGGAATTGTTCTATGAATTACTACTAGAGTCCGCCCACCGCGACAAGGTGGAACCTCTGGGGGGGGGTCTTTCAAAGGCCTACCCATATTATTAAATTTAAATATTAACTTATTTATGAACTACAAACTTTCCACAAAAAATTATAATCAACTTGTATCTAAGTAAGTGCGTTCCACAAATGATGGTACTCATTTCTATGTTAGCCCCGAGCCCCAATCTTTGTACTTATCATTTGACTTGTGCCGACAAAACATATGAAGCAGTAATAAATTAATTATAACAAAAAATTTAAACCGCCTTCAAAAATCTACTACACTAAAAAGTTCAAAATAATATAAAAATTTGCGTATAATAAATAATAAATAAGGTATATATATTTAGCTTGGGAGTCTGCCATACATGGGCATATTTATTCAATTTTCTTTTTTTCCATTTGTGAATCGCTTAATACGCTCTACTTTTGCAAACATTACTGCTTCACACTCTTAAACATTCTTTAAAATATTGCTAATCTATTTTATTCATTCAAATCTTTCGATTATCTTATGTCTGTTATGTTGCATTTGATATGTACCTACAGATAAATCTTTGAAAACCGTTAACGGATGCATAGCGAACCGTGAAGTTATAAATCTAACAATGACGTCACCAAAAGACGTACTGTGGAAGAAAAAATCGAGGTAGTGAGCAGAGGTCGAGATGGCTTAGCGGTCAAAGCGCCTGGAGTATTTATTCGGGAGGCGCCGGTTCGAATCCTGCTCACGACCGTATTTTTCATTCAACAAAAATAGAGTTCAGAGTTCGCTATGCATGCATTCATGCTTTTCTAAGATTTATTCTTTAAAGAATATAACGAGAATAGTTAGTTTACAAATAACAGTACCTAATGTATTTTTCAGAGATCGTCTCGGAGCCCCCAGAATAAGAACTAATGGAAATTTTAAGAGTGCATACGGCAATGTAATCCGATTTTAAATCACTGAGGTAAACACTACGTAGCCTTTAAACTAATATAAATAGTATATGTAAAATGTAAAGCGTATCCCGAAATTGGTAGATTTTACACAGGATTACTGATGACGCAGATCGTTAATGGTCATTCAGAAAGTTTCTAAGCTAAAACCCGTTTCTAATTCATATAATACTCAATGTGTTCACGTACTCAAGCCCTTTTAATTTAGATACATTAATATTAACTGAATAGCTGTTAAATTTTAGTTGTGGTAAACCGTGTTTCTACTGTGGTCTTTAAAAAATATCTATACATTTTTATCTTTGAACAAAATAAGAGTATCTATTTGTATTATAAAACTTGCTACTAAAAAATATATCAACTACTTATCGAAACAAGTACAATTATTGATAATATATCCTCCCAGGTATAAACGTTAACGGTCCAAATATAAGACCCCGCGGGATATTTTATAATACCAGCTCGAAATTATATACAATCATAATAGGATAGCAGTCGACCAGCGACATATTTACCTGATAAGTAACCTCTCCGGCATTCCATAAATTTAGTGCCAGCAGTAAGAAAAGTGAGCTAACAAACGTATACGTCATGAAGGCATTAGTCGGATCCAGGTGTGGAGACAGCTGAAATTATATAGAATGTTTTATAATACTTTCGTGTATCAAATAAATTATTAGTGTTATAAACTTACAGTTTCATTTGAACCAGCAAAAAAGGATTATTATATATTTCAATTAGCCACTGTAGCTGATCACTATCATTCGATTAGATCATATAACGATATAACTAGTATAAACCTCGGTGAACGATTTGACTCTACTTTTCCACAAATAGGAAGATATCACATCTGCCAACTGGCACGTCTCCACTAGTGTACCTAAGTAAATAATCCAGCTAACTCACGGCTTGGGAAGATGATGATCGCACTGTTATCAGATGTGCCCTATCAAAATCCCTTTCACAAAACCCTAGTTTAAAATGAAACTATATCCGCTGTTATAATTCTTAAAGAGAACATACACATATAAAACTTACACCAAAAAGATTTTACGTACCGCTAAACGCAGCAAAAGTAACACAGCGACGGCGGAACTTTCGCACACTTGGAGAGACATTATTATTCCGAAAACACGATGTATCTCGTCTGCTAAACTAAACAAAGAACATCACATAACATCATAGCCTTTATATTTGCAAAAAACTTTCACCTCAAGTTAGATAGTACATTTTATATAGGTATAATCCATTTGTAAAATCTCCCCCAAATGATTTTTCAGCTTTGGCTTTTGCTATCATACTTTTATTTCATATTTTTATTACTAACGTTTACAGTTTCCGGTTTTTATTTATATAGTATGGACTAAACGTGATTATGCAAACATGTGAACTTTTCAATTAAGCTCAGGCCGTTCTTTTTTACATTTTAGTAGTTTTGCTTCTATTACGTATAAATTTATATATCGATGAAAATTTTGTTTCATCGATATATAAGTAAAATAAAGATACAATTCGTTTCTAAAATCACATTCATTACGTCAGTAAATCCTGTTTAATTCTCGTTTGCGAACAATAGGTGCGCTGAATAATAACAAAAGATACAATACCAAAAGTTAAACAAAAGAACTTACAACAGAAGTTTCTGATGCATCCGAATACCTTTCAAACATCCCGCTTTTAGTTTATCCATGGCTTTCCTTTTGTTCATTACTATTATATTGGTATCAAATTCCGTTCTTATTCGTTCGAAATGATGACAAAGGGTAATAAACTTGTAAGTCAGGGTGATTAAATGTGTGATTGGCATGCAGTCAGCAGACATCATCGGTAACATCATGTACAGCCATGTTATGTAGAAAAATATTCGGAAAATCAATGCTACGACAGAATTGTCATCGTAAAGCGGTAAATATGTGACCACGGTATAAAAAGGGGCCCCTGGAAAGGATAAAGTAAAAGAATTTATGTTTATCGCTGATCTGGTTACCCGGATGATACCATGAACGTGACTTTAAGTTGCCTGCATGGTAATAATAAGGATGATTAAGTGCGGTTACAAGTACATATGCATGACTTTACAATACGTAACTTAAAGGGTAAAGTATTATGCATGCCGAACAATACATATGATATTTTGTGTATCAGCTGATAGAAGGACATCGAATCAGTACAGTTACAAAACCAAGATCAAAGATTATTGTATAGAAACAGAAACCAACCTTCGACGATCGACCTCCTTGCACTCTCGACTCCATACGCTATAAGAGACAGGTAAACAGAAACGATATATAACCATATCCCGACTTTCACTTTACGGTATTGTTTTTTCATTACGTAATCCTCTTCAAAATTTGCCCCAACTGTAGCCATTTCGTAGTTTAATTTCCTTATGGATTTTTTATGATATAGGAGTAGAAACATTTTAGTGAGCACTATGTTGTGTATGGCGGCAAACATTACAGCTGAATTTTTTTCCACTTCAGGGAACTTTCCGAACAACGCGGCAATGTTTTCAAGAAAAATCATGGTTGTGTAAATAGAGAAGGTTATCACGCTGTAAAACTGGTATGATATACTTTCCTGGTAGATGTCTTCGTACCAACAGTTGCCAGCACCGGCGTAATACACATATCTACAAATGTTTCTCAGCAATGATTTAGTATTCAGAGACATTTTCCTTGAATGAATAGTAAATGGGTTTTATTTAAGGGTCAATCCTCAACACCTGCTCACTGTATGAAGTTGAAACACTTTATGAGAAAAGTATCAAAGTATAATATGATAATTAAACCTACCTTCATTAGCAATAGTAAGTAAGGTACAAACTTTAACAGAAAAACAACAAAAAGTGCGAGTATGAACCACTAGCTAGGGTTCCGTAGGCAGGTAGTACAGAAACGTAATATAAAGTTTAGTTTTGGGACCGCGTAAATGTAAGATTTTGCTGATTTCTTAAACAAAATGTATTAGTTACTAAGCATTGGTGTTGCTTATTTTTAACTACATACAACATTTGGTACTTTCCTTGTTACCATTTCGTGCAGAACTCTAGACAGAACATTTCACAAAATTAATATTTTATACGAAACAATATAAAAAACTGTAAAAGTTACCTTTAATTAATACCGTCATGTCAGGCTGTTTCGTATGGAAAATATTGAAATATTCATTGATATTAATGATGCTCCTCTGTATTGTATAAGCCGAAAATTGAGAAAGTTCGCCGAGGGTATAACATACTGTTTATGATTAATTAATTAGTGAACTAATTAAATTAATATGAAGAGCGTTATATTAGTATCTTTTATTGCTCGACATTGCAGTAATAAACGTTAATTACTACGATGTACACAGCGTGTTGAAAAGGATGTTATAAAATTAAATGTAAAAGCCCATCTCGTATGTTGCTTATGTAGATAGAACATTTAAGGAGAAGCATATATTTGTGTAATTTATACCATGAAAACATTTATCAATATCAAGTAAAAGATCGTGGATATGTTCCCTACACATCAAAATTACTGAATGTCAGCTGTCTTGTTAACATTTGTGAGACGAGCAAAGGATACATCATTTACGTACGATAATACTTTATGAAATGAAGGTTACATAAATAAATATATATTTAGCTTGAGAGTCTCCATATTTATTCAATTTTCTTTTTTTCCATTTGTGAATCGCTCAATACGCTCTAGTTTTGCAAACATTACTGCTTCACACTCTTAAACATTCTTTAGAATATTGCTAATCTATTTTATTCATTCAAATCTATCGATTATCTTATGTCTGTTATGTTGCATTTGATATGTTAACATACATAAGAAAATTATTTCCATAAAGTTCTACGTACTTTGTTAAGTTTTATATGAACGATTTATCACCAAATTTTTAAATCGCAACAGAAGCAACTGTCATAATATAATAGCTTCAATGTTGAACTCAATAATGTCTCCATCAAAGACAATCCATCTCTTCAAGGTGAAAAGAAATTTCCGTTTGGAACAGCGAAACGTTTCATTACTTTGTTAACAAAACGAGTGTTTCTACTGTGTACCCGTGTGATGGCTAGAGATTGATTGATTGGTCCATCAAGCCCAACACGAACTGAAGTGACAAGACATTATGTCATAGTTTTTATCGAAGTTTGTATGGAATATTCTACACAAAACCTTGTCTCAGTAGTGTGATTTGACTAGGAACACAACTTGCGTACCTATACTTCAAGTTCCTTTACTTTATTTCAAATGCTTTCATAAAAATACGTAACACACATATCAAATTAAACTTGCCTCAAAAGTAAGGACCATTAAAGGCCAAGTTTTTAAAAGCTGCATTTAGTGACCTTATATTAAAAGTAGCTGACCATTTCTTAGATAATAACTAATAAATAAAATAGAGCAACATGTTTGTCAAATAATATTTGTTACTTATTATAAATTATATGAAAATTATAAGTTCCCTCATCTCTTCTGAAATTACAATACTAGTACGTAAGTACAGGTGCTTTGAGCAAACGTTCTATATTTTGAAATACTGTACTAAAGAAAATTTTACGCAGCGGGAACGGGATATTTCCCATTCGTAAAATGAATTCATCCACTTAACTAAACCTAGTAACGGCTTGGCCAGAGACCTACATTTAACACGTACAATAAACCGTAGGGTCTTTTAATTGACCCGTTACGAAGCCTCTAAGTATCCTTAGTATAGCGAGCTCACACGGAAAAACACTTAGTATTCGCCACTATATTAAGGCACGTGATCACGTAGGCGGAAATCTGCCTGACCAATAATACACCTTTACCCTTTACCTAATTTGTATTCAGGGCGGGCACACGAACCCGCCAAGGATTACAAAACTGTGTTCGGGAAGAGACTGTAAACAGCTTTAGAGCCTTTAGGTGTTAGGCCCAGTTTCTAAGAGACGCTATATTGAAAACTATGTGTGTTTTCAACGAGACCTGCCTATATGATATCGGGCCTTTTGTAAGAAGTCCTCTGCACAACATCACTCCAAATCGGTCAAATCAGAGCCATTACAGTGAATGGTAGAGACAAAAAATTCTAATCAAATTTTTCATGTGGTATGTTATATAATATTCAATTACGCTATTCTAATTTTCCTCAATATTACTTCCGGTAAGCCATCTTTTACACCCACAAAACAACATTGTTTGAGGTTTATTCATCTTCTTTCACGAAAGAACCGTACTAATTGCCGTTTTTTGTTTATCCTTGTTAAAATCTTCCTCGTCTCAAGTCAAATATTGTTTTCATTCTAAGCAGAGCCTGCCAGCCTCTCAGTATTTTAATTTATGATTCTTGGTATCATGTAAAAATTCTAGCTAACCGATTTTACAAACAATCAAAAATGAAAATATCATTCCGATGACCTTATATCTTTTCATACGGCATTATTTTTAAATATTTTTTTACTTCTATACTTATTATTAACATACTTTTAAAACAATAAAGTTATTCATTGATTAAAGTTACAAAATGAATAATTACAATCGTCTACAATGATTTAATTTTCAGTCGATGATTAAAACAAATAATTATGTTTTATTTAACATCCCTTTAACTGTAAACGTACCGCAAAGCAGCATTCAGAGAATAAAAAATCCCGTATTAAAAAAATGCTTGTTTAACCATGCAACGGAATTCTAGTGGGCTATTGGAATTTGTCTATATTTTATCTATTACAGCGGCTATCGAACGAGGCTAAGCCGGCTATACACGCCATGTGGAACGGCACTATTTGGTCCTCTGCGGATCAACTAGGGCGAGCGGAAAATAAACCCATTTCGATATTTAAACCAACCTGCGTTTTGAACTGATTTAACAAAACGCGTGTGGCCGGCCTAATTGATTAAGCGTGACAAATTATTCTCACTGATCTTTGATAAGTAAGCTATTAAGTACTATGATTTAGGTTTAGTGTCTGATGTTTCCTAGATTTTTAAGCGGAGAACCGTGTATATAATACAAAGCATCACTATATGCCCTAAGGGTAAGGCAGAAGGGTACCGTTGTACATCACCAACATTTCACTGATGATTTTCATTAACGGTGCACAAATTAAATCTCAGTGACTCTTTGCCTGACCCAGCAAGCGCAGCTTCTGAACGTCCGACGTTCTACGTTCAGCACCTGCGCTTGCGACTAGTAGACCAACGAGGTATTCAACTTTCCCCAATATTAGAAAATACATGAGTATCCTAATTCTCCTGATCCCAAGAACATATGGTCAAAAACATTCGGCAATAATATATTTTTGTATCTTTATAGTTTTCTATTTTTACTTCAAAATAAAAAGTCTGATGTAAACTGCTGATAATACAATAAAACTTTTCAAAACTCAATTTTTCAAATATTTTCTACGGTAAGTATCTATTTACGAAATAATAGCACAATGTCTTTGAAAGAGATAAAAAAGTAATGTTTTACATTTAATACTAAATAACATTGACTAGAGACCGCGTCCACGAACTTGACAAAGAATAAAGCCTAGGTAAACAAAATTTGCTTTGCAAACAGTCTTGTTTCAATAGGATTATCTACGTTTTTGTAGGGCAAAGCTTTTGTATACAATTTACTGAGCTATTTTATATAAAGAACCTTTGTACAAAGGGGCATAAAGCAATGGAGTTCGAGCGTTGTCGACTGGGGATTTCAATTGCAAGATATTTAGCGGGCTTCCGCCGCCGACATATCCCAGTTGGGCGCCTATTCATTGTAAAGTTATAAATCACGGCGCACACCTACGGGATACAGGTTTAATTCAACTGGTGTCGGTAGTGCACCCCCGCTTTACTCTCACGATTGATCGCTCCATGTACCACAAAAGAAAATTATCACGCATGAACGTACCTTGTATGATGTATGATGCATAGGCATCATACAAGGTACCGATCAGGAAAATTGACTACATATTTTGCATTGATCAAACTAGAGTCTCTGATTCAGTAGCCAATAATTCCAGGAATTTTATATCAAAAAATTAACCACAGCTTTTTTAAATTCAGATAACTAGATTCAACAAGCACTTAAAGTTAAATGAAAGGCTTTAATAACAATTTATTTAAATAACACTTGAAACATAAATTAGCATTATTGCCAACACAAATACTATAGGACCAAGTCATTTGTTTACCGTATTAGACTTTCAATTTAATCCTTAAGTTAAGTGGGTGTTTATTCTGCGATATTAAATATCAGGCAGTTTATGTAAACTGTATTCATCATACCTATAGATTTAGTTTCTTTGTGGTTATGTTTCAGATGACAAACTACATTCATACATTCATTCTTTTTCTGGATTCATAAATACACTATTTGTAACTAAATTCATTTCATGTAAGTAGTTTACCTCGTTCAATAATATTGATATAATAAGAAGATAGACGTATCTATATTAATTTTAATTAAATTACATGGAATCTATAAAAAAATGGTTAAGGTGAAGTTAGTAATAGAAAAAAGTATAGGTTAGTAAAAAAAAGCCCTATAACACAATGTTCGTACCAGAAAACTCTCAGACGATCCAAACAAAAACCTTTTAAACCTTCCAAATACCTTTAATGAACGATAATTCTCCGTACCGCGAAGATTTACACACTCCACAAGAATAGTTAGGTGAGATAGGCCCCCACTGAGAGCTCTATCCGATACCACAATATATCAATGAGAGGTTCCCCGAGGTACAGTGTTGGGTCACGTATCACAAGTGTTTTTCGACGATCCCAACATTATACCGAGGTGTGAGAAAAAGATCAGCATCCGAAACTTATAGAGGTATTCCACAAACATTATTTAGATTAGAGTATTTTTAGTGCCTAATGCCTATTTACGAGTATTGATATTCTTTATATGTAAGTATGTAGAATCAAATATCAAAGATCATACAATCTTTGGTTGGATTGTGTAACTATAAAAATACTGTAAAATGACTAAGTTATATATTACGTATTTTCTACCTTTTTTCTTAGGTACATAAACTACAGTCTTCAACGTTACTTACGGAAATATGAATGTCTAAGCCATTTATTACTGTGATTGAAATTAATATCAACTAACTGGCGCATGGAAAATTGAAAAATCTAGACTAGTTCTAATTGGATTATTAATAAATGGAAGTGACAGCGCAAACAAACCAAAGTGGCTACTCTTTCGGGATTCCGGAGGGGGTTCGCTTCACTAAAACAGCTCAAACTGTGTTAGTATCGTGACAGAATTCCAGTTAAACATCATTGAATATTGATTTAATTCTAAATAACCGTTAACTATCAATTGATTAGTTGCTAAATAGAAATTTTAGAATGTTCAACTGCCTCATTAGCCTAGTTTTATTTAGACTTAGTTTGAACCTCGGCTCGGCTTAAATATTATTGCGTTTTTCTCTTAGGAAATTCTCGTAAAGCCCAGAGGTAGGACATTGGTGGTCGCCCCCAGGGGTTCTGGCTTGTCGTGGTGGGGGCTCTAGTAGCCATGGCTTGGTCACCCACGGTGAAGCCAGAGGAACCCGGGGAGGGCCGCTCCTCTGGGCTTTGCCTGCAAGCCCATGTTGGAGCGGCGTAGGTTGTGGGCCTTATGGGGGGTGCCGCATCTGAGGTGGGCTGCGGTGTCGTATGGGCGGCACCGCAGCTGAGAGATGGGGGCCGCAGGAGAGGAGTGCTGGTATGCTGATGCGCCGCTCTCCCTACCTTCCACGGCCTTGACGGGGCCGCCACCGTTAGATGGCGGACGCGGTGGAGCCGCAGGGGAAGAGGAGTGCCGGTATAGCGAGGCGCCGCTCTCCCTATCCTTTGCGACCATAGTGGCTGGGCCACAGACCTGATCCGTCGCAGGGGACCTTGGGTGTCCGGACACGGGGTCGTCTGGCGCCCATTGCACATGGTCTCCATGGTGGTTGCGGCATGCCATCCGTTTGGTGTGTCGTGAGAGAGAGAGTCCGGCAACGGACGGCCGCAGGCGGGTTCGTGATTGTGTGCGAGAGCGTTCCCGTGTCCTTCCCTCAAGCGGCTGTGAAGGTACACTGTGGAGTTTTAGTGGGTTCGAGTCCCACATAACCGCTCTGTCCCCCCGTACCAGAGCGGTATGCAAGGGCATATCTCAACATAAAAAAATAATAATAAAATAGGACATTGGTGGTGTGAGACCCCCGCGCTTCGGCGAGCACATAAAGCCGTCGGTCCTGAGCCTGATCTCTTTCCGATCGTGGCGGATTACAGTCCCATCGGTCTATAAGAGTGAAGGAAGACAGAGTGCCCTGTGTTTGCACATACACTTGTGCACCATAATATCTCCTACGTACTTTGTTAATATTCGTAGAGATAAGCCGGCTTGACCGAAAAGTATAACTATTATATTATAAGGAATGTTTTGAAAGATGTAAAAAGCTTGTTTTTCGGAAAATTTACATATTTTATAATATTCTAGTCACATAGACAAAATGTAGTGATAAGCGCTGCCTAGTAAGAACACATGAAAAAAGTGTCTCCCTTTATTATCTAGAAACTAAAAAAAAGTTACTGGACGTTCTCTTAGAATTTTAATAAAGTAGGAATTTAGTTTAAAATTAAATTACTCATTAGCCTAGCCTAGGCTAGATTGTAATTAAAATAAAGTATCGTGATGGTACTTTATACAACAAAAACAAACTACTTCTACACCTTACAATAAAACAACCTACAATAAATTTTAACAATTATTGTTGCGATTTCAGATCTTTCTGCCTGCAAATAAGTAAATGTATACAGTAAAAAACCTCACAGAGTACACAGACGGTTCAAATTTGTTTAACTAGATAATCAGATCTTCCATGAAAGATGAACAGCAAATGTATATTTATAAACTTCCTTGCCTTTCTCCCTGGTTCCTCGCTTATTTTACCTTCGTCAATTACATGACCCAGTTGCAGACCACATCAATATACTTAAGATCAGACAGATGGGCAGGCGCTACCGCAATATATAAAAAAGTATCATTTACACAGTTCGCCAATAATAAATAAATCAATACACACATGAAGTCATTAACAATACTTGTTGTTGTACAAGTTTTTCTAAATGAACAACACCTACTTTATGTTTTACAAACTTTAAACAGTTCTGTTGTCGGTGTTTCGGGAGTCATAAAGACAGTGCAGTAGAGCAACATGACGTCACATGCACTTCCTACGCGAAAACGCTTCTTGCGGCGAAGTCTGAACTTACTTTATTTGTATAATATTGTAATGCTGAATTATTATATATTTTTTACTCCCGTCTTTCGTGCGTTAGTAAATAAGAAGTCTGTATATAACATAGTTTGTAATCTTTATTCTTGATTAGGTACGTAGGTACTGTGGGTAGGTACAGGTGGTAGGTATTGTATGAGTTCCTATTTTGATACCATTGGAATTCAGAGACGCAAAAATATAGATATTAGTATTGACGGAGTAAAAAATTTTAATCCTGGATTGTGGTATTAATCCATGCGGGATGAGCATGGATTAATACCACAATCCAGAATTAAAATTTTTCTTTGTATAAAAGTAAGCTTTACCCTGCAGTGTGACAATTAACAAAGTTAATGATAATTATTTTATATACATTTTTATAGAAACTGCCGTTGTGTTCACTTAATTACCCATTGGTTCGGCTATTTGGTGATTCTTATATAAAATTGTTATTGTTGCTCCTCTTAATTAGTATTTTGGCACCCAAGATAAGAAACGAAAACGAGGTAGACAGTTGAGATGGTGGGAAGACGCAATACAGACGATAGCAGGAAAACATTTCCACTCTGTTCTGTTTAGCGCACAAGGCTACAATATTAAATGGAAAAAGAATACGGTCGCGAACAGGATTCGAGCCTGAGCCTCCCGGATAAATACTCCAGGCGCTTTGACCACTAAGCCATCTCGACCTCTGCTCACCACCGCGAATTCTTCATCCATATTTTTAACACGTCTTTTTGGCGACGTCATTGCTATCTATTCAGTACCTATACAGGAGACCGAACCAACACGATTAACTTTGGAGTTAATACAATGTTGTAAAGAATGCATTTACCTTAATAATTCAAGATAAATCTTTGAAAAGCATTAACGCATACTTAGCGAACTCTAAAGTTACAATACTAAATGGAAAAATGAATACGGTTGCGAACAGGATTCGAACCTGCGCCTCCCAGATAAATACTCCAGGCGCTCTGACCACTAAGCCATCTCGACCTCTGCTCACCACCGCGAATAGGTAGAGCAGGCCTTTGCCAAAGTTAATAAACAGACCAAATCGTTGATGTCATCGAATCACCAGAGTCATTATCATAAGATCTAAATTATTGTAAATTATGTGTGTGGTCGTCGTGTAGCCGAGTGGTTACGGGCCGGCCTCCTGAGCCAGAGGTTGTGGGTTCAAACCTGGCATGCACCAATGTGACTTATTCAATATCATATGTACTTTCTTAGTTAATCTAAGACATCAATGACATACGGTGAAGGAAAATATCGTGAGGAAACCAGGACTTGGTAGTCTGAAAACGCCAACCCGCAGTGAGCTAGCGTGGTGATTAAGCTCGTGCCTTCTCTGCATAAGAAGAGGCCCTTGTTCTACAGTGGGACAGTTATGAGCTAGGTTTTTTATTTTTTATTTATATGTGTCTGGTAGAAGGCTTACATTATTATACTAGCTGTGCCCCGCGGTTTCACCCGCGTTAATTTGTGGAAAAAAACCTACTAAAATATATTCCACCAGCGCTCTCCCCCCTCATGACCGCGCCTTGCATATCATAAATGCGCCTGCCTCGTTGGTCTAGTGGTCCTAAACGCGACTGCTGAGCTCGGGTTCGATTCCCGTGTCGGGAAGTGTTATTGAATTTTTCTGGTAGAAAATTCTCAGTAGCAGCCCGGAGTTCGGAATTGTGCATGGTAGATGGCAATTTGCTCACCACCTATTACATGGGACTTAATAACAGCATTGGTGAAATGTGCGTGTACGACTGTGTACACCTCTGCCTACCCCTTCGGGGAATACAGGCATGATGCTATGTTATGTTATAAATGCGCGCGTGGTACTTAATCCCTTTTTTTAAACTATTTTGTATTGTAATATTAAAACTATGATATCTCCTAGTCATTCATTGAAATCAAATGATGTCAAGAGCAATTTTGTTCAAAATGTTAAAATTTTGTTTAAAAATACCTGTGATTAATAACGTATTGATTTGTATAATAACTTTCGTGAGGCATATTCATATTAGTTATTGTTCACCGCTTACTACTCACGTACATTCTTCGGGTTTGAAAAACCCGTCGGGCAAACCCGAAGAATGTACGTGAGTAGTAACCGGTGAACAATAACTGAAACGTATTTATTTGTCATATATAATTATATTTTTTAATACATGTTGAGGCCATGTAATGCCTATATTAATTTCTATTTTTCAAAGAAACATTGAAAAAATAATAGACAAGAACGGGGCTTGAACCCGCGACCTTTGACGTTCCGTGTCATCACTCTGACTGAGCTACCTTGTCGTGTTCAAACCTATTGAATTTTCAATCCTCTTCGTATACGTCTTAAGGAGACGCCTGGTGATATTTATCTAGTAACCATTACAGATTTACTAAAACGTTTCTTAACGTTTCTTGTCTATTATTTTTTCAATGTTTCTTTGAAAAATAGAAGTTAATATAGGCATTACATGGCCTCAACATGTATTAAAAAATATAATTATATATGATTTATAAAGGATTGGTATGTTGTTCGGCGATTTACAACTGTAAAGTGGTAACGCTGAGTTTAGTAAATCTGTAATGGTTACTAGATAAATATCACCAGGCGTCTCCTTAAGACGTATACAAAGAGGATTGAAAATTCAATAGGTTTGAACACGACAAGGTAGCTCAGTTGGTAGAGTGATGACACGGAACGTCAAAGGTCGCGGGTTCAAGCCCCGTTCTTGTCTATTATTTTTTCAATGTTTCTTTGAAAAATAGAAGTTAATATAGGCATTACATGGCCTCAACATGTATTAAAAAATATAATTATATATGATTTATAAAGGATTGGTATGTTGTTCGGCGATTTACAACTGTAAAGTGGTAACGCTGAGTTTTAGTAAATCTGTAATGGTTACTAGATAAATATCACCAGGCGTCTCCTTAAGACGTATACAAAGAGGATTGAAAATTCAATAGGTTTGAACACGACAAGGTAGCTCAGTTGGTAGAGTGATGACACGGAACGTCAAAGGTCGCGGGTTCAAGCCCCGTTCTTGTCTATTATTTTTTCAATGTTTCTTTGAAAAATAGAAATTAATATAGGCATTACATGGCCTCAACATGTATTAAAAAATATAATTATATATGATTTATAAAGGATTGGTATGTTGTTCGGCGATTTACAACTGTAAAGTGGTAACGCTGAGTTTAGTAAATCTGTAATGGTTACTAGATAAATATCACCAGGCGTCTCCTTAAGACGTATACAAAGAGGATTGAAAATTCAATAGGTTTGAACACGACAAGGTAGCTCAGTTGGTAGAGTGATGACACGGAACGTCAAAGGTCGCGGGTTCAAGCCCCGTTCTTGTCTATTATTTTTTCAATGTTTCTTTGAAAAATAGAAATTAATATACGTATTTATTTGGTTATGGATTAATATCATGTTTATAAAAACACCTTCGCAGATAATGTATTATTTTAGAACCAATTTGATAACCATTAAAAAGGCTATAGTGAGTCAACTTTAAAAAATAGACATAATATGCTGCCGCGGACTTTTTTTTATAAATTTTAACGGGAAACAATTGTCGTTCATGATTCTTCTTACTTTATATTTTAATATTAATCGTTTTCGCAGCGCACGCAACGGAAGCACTCAAAAAGAATACTTTTTTCCCGATTTTGCAACATTTTTCATTGATACTCCGCTCCTACTGATCGTAGCGTGATGTTATATAGCCTATGTTACTCGGGGATAGTGTAGCTACCTAACGGTGAAATAATTTTTGAAATCATTACAGCAGTTTTTGAGTTTGTTTGTTACATACAAAAATACAAATTTTTCCTATTTATAATATTAGTGTAGATAGTGTAAATAAAATTGTAAATATTATCGTAGCTATTTATCGAGATTTCTGTATAGCAGGTGACAATATCACACAGTATACATACAATGAGATTCATTTGAAGAAATCACTCCTTCGCTCGTTCACCAATACTGTACCGGTCCCCGTAGGCAGGTATCTATACGCATTATCCAAAACAATCGGATTCGCACCCATATCAATCACATTTACCTTAACCAAAAGTGCGGCCCTCTTTAGGTACAAGATATATCTATTTCCACGAAAATTAACAGGTCTACCTTGTAGGTACATTTAGATTAACCAAATTTCTGAAAAACTAAATATTCATTCTACGGTTAAAGATCTTTATTTTCTCATCGTCAGTCAATAAGCATTTTCCTTTAAAACCCAATTCCTATGGCTTCTGTCAATCCCACTTTTTTTAAGAAGACTTTCTCCCACATACCCTCAAATATTATATGTATAATTTTATTTATTAAAAGATTCTTTAAAGTAGTGACAATGCATTGCTCTGAATATAAACTGATGATGGCATAATTAATTCCTGGAATCCGAGTAGAAATAATTGCGACGAATGTGGCTGCACCGGTAAGGAATCTTAAGGTAAAAGGTGAGTGAAAATCATATATTATTTCATTAATAATTATGATAGGTATATTTTAATTATCTTAAGAATACACTAACCATATATCGAACATGCAAAAGAGATCGCCAAAGGTTTTCACGTCGATTATAATGTCACTTAATGCTTTCTTACATAATTCAACAAAGTGAATGAAATTAGTACCAAATCGACCGAATGGGTTTTTCAACATTACATTTAGGCACAAACTCACATTAAATATTCAATCCATTTGACGTTTTGCGGCGCAATGTGTCGGCGTGGCAGAAAGGCAGCATGCAATCGAAATGTGCAAACTTTAAACTAATTTAACTTTAAAATAGCTTTTTCCCAACTCCAGTGATAATATGTTGACCCACAATGCCCTATTTTCGTTTCTAATCTTACACCAGCCGACGCTTTGTTTTATAATAGTAATAGAGATTCGATTCGTAGATAATGAAGATTCTCTGGGATTCTTCTATGCAAAAGAAACCAAATAATGTCCATTAAATGCCTCGACCTTTTCCATACAGATAATTCCGTTCAGTAGTTTTTCATGATTCATTAACAAAAGAACATCCAACATATTAGATACATATTTAAATCTAATAGGATTTATATAATAAAGATGTTTTTTTTTTCATTTTTATGGGTCTTTTTCCTTAAGGCATGTCAGCGCCATCGTAACCTAACGACTAACCTAAGCTTAAACAAAATTAAAAATCCTACATGCCAATAATATTTTACAAATAGAATGATTTGATTGACAGAATTTTATTTGAAAGGCATTATCACACTTAGCGAACTCTAAAGTTATAATTTTTTGTGGAAATACAATATCGTCGTGACCAGCATTCGAACCTGCGCCTCCCGGATAAAAAAGACGTATAAAACGTGGTGAACAGAGGTCGAGATGGCTTAGCGGTCAGAGTGCCTGGAGTATTTATCCGGGAGGCGCAGGTTCGAATCCTGCTCAAGATTGTATCCTTTTTCACAAAAAATTATATAGAATGAAGATTGATTGATTTTTGTAACAGTTTTCATTGTTTGTATTCGTACTTAGGAATATAAAGGTGCATAAAATTACTATCTTTATTATTTTTTTACTAAAATTAAATATTTATTCTTGTAAGTGTAGCCAGGCAGTGAAACTATAACTCAATAGTAGTGTACGAGCGCTCCGGCTTATGTTCCGGCCACACATTTGGCTTCGGGTGATATATGGTCCAAGCTTTGGCCAAATCCCGCGTCATACAAAACACGCTCGAGTAAGAACGCGGAATGAAAACAATGAAAGTCGGATTACGTGTGATCAGGGAAAATCTATACTTACGCCAAATAGTAGTTTAGAAAAAAAGGAGTCGTAAACTTCTTTATTCTACGAAAGGAAGCACAAAAGCGTTATTATATTGTATGGGGTGCTCTGCCGACCTCACACTTTTCACTGGGTTGGAGGATATTCACGTGTGTAATTAAACTCCCGGTTCGCTTGAAGATTATTTATTCTCGATATAACATAACAATGATCTTGAATTTACAATAATGAACTGAACTGAACTTTAAAAATGCTCCGCTTATATATAATTTTGTATGGTCGCAAGTAGTGATAGGGGCAACCATGTTCAACAATTCACACCCACCAATCACAACTCTCTTGTTTCGTGTTCAAATAACAAATTACATGTTCTAATACTAATTTATAGCTAATGATTTATAAATATTGATTACATTGATTGATAGTTCACATATGAATAAACATTAAGTATTAATAGCTACTTTTATCGGTAGCTGTGCGTGGGCGTCCTGCACATATATTGTTTGATTAATGCTACTTACAGATGGGCCACCTGACGTACGCGATACCATTTTTCGCGATATCATTTGTGTCAGCAAAACCGAATCTATGTCACGTCCAAACACTCTGCGACAAAGTTGTTTATTTTTCACTTGTCCAGTGTTGAGTACTAAGTCAAGTACTTTCACAGATATTTAAAAAAGTGGTTCAGCCTCCAGACAAATTCTCAAAGAAATTTTACGCTTTCCAGTCCCACTCTTACCCATGGATGTCGTTGAGACTTTTTGCACTTTTTGTCATTAGTGATAATCACGAACTAAACTGATAATTTCAAACAAAACACACATAACATTGAGACATTGACCTTTTACATTGACATACATACAATCACGCCTGTTTCCTATAGGGGTAGGCGGAGACTATCGCTTTCCATTTGCTACGATTCTGACACAACTCTTTCACTTCATCTATGCTCATTAACCTCTTCATACATGATACACATACGATTAGCCAATTAGCCGATTTAGGTGGCTCCTCACCCGTTCTTTTTTGAGAACGTCCGCAATTTGATTGCGGTACGTTCGTCGAGGTCGGCCTGCCCCGACTCTTCCATCCACTCTCGCCTCATGTACTAGTTTAGTCAATCACCATCCTTTCTACATGCCCAAACCATCTTAGCATACCCTTCTCAATCTTTGTCACTACATCCTCTTTCACACCACAAAGTTCCCTTATCACGCTGTTCCTCAGTTTATCTTTCAAATATACGCCACACATACTTCTCAAAGCTCTCATCTCTACTGCATTCATTCTACTTTCATGTTTCTTCTGCCACACCCAACTTTCACTGCCATAATAGATATATATACACCATAATGATGAATGATTGATGGCAATAGGCTCACCACCTATTACATGGGACTTAATAACAGCATTGGTGAAATGTGGGTGTACAATTGTGTACACCTCTGCCTACCCCTTCGGGGAATACAGGCGTGATGCTATGTTATGTTATGTTATATACACCATAAGAGTTGGCACTAACACCCCTCCATGAAGCCGCGCCTTTTTAGACACATTCCGTCTATTCATGAAATTGTTTAGTGCCCCATTCACCTGGTTATCAGTTGTCACTCTCCTTTCTATGTCCTACACATGCATCCATATTCATACTACATATGTATGTTATCCAAGGATACAAAAATTTGGTAATAATAATCGAATAAGATATGTAGTAGAATGTGTTTCAACATAACTTTTGGAATTCGAAAGCTCTTATACCCTTACTTAATAGGGTAATACCAGAAGATAGGTAAATTTATTCCTTACAATACCGTAAAGATCGCCATTAATGATTACGATATTTATTTGGGTACCCATTTCGTCCATCATGCTTTCATCCCTATCTACAATCCTAATATAAGTGAGTATAAACATGTTACTTCCTATTGTAGACACATAAACCGTCAGAGGCGGGGTAACGAGTTTAATTTTTATGATTGTGAACCTGCAACAGACATCAATGCCGTTATACCTGTCGTGGTTTTATTGCTTTCAATATATACCATGTATATATTGAAAAATATGTACATGCTTTAAATTGGATCTGTATAAACAAATGTGAGAATAATTTCACAAAGTCGAAGCTGAAAATGCAGAATGGGCTCGGTATCGGATAGTCGACGCCAATCCAGTGCCGAAAGCAAGACCCGCGCAGATTTATTCCGTCAGTTATTGCACATTCCCAGCAAATGTGCACTGAATATGCACTCGGCCTGAATATTTCACAGCTTCAAGTGCGCGGTTAGCGCCAAATAAAAAACGTCCAGGGCTCGTTTGTGATCTCTAATTCACGACGTAACTGCTTAAATTGTATTCAGATTTATTTAAATATAAACGTTCTTTGTTGCAATTTAAATGCACAAATAATAGTACATAACTACAAACATAAACCTTATGTTCATCAGTCTGTCTCTCTCTCTTTCATGACACATTTCCAAACTCTGGCTTGCCATGGAGAATTGCCAAATTGAAGATGGTATAGATGAAAACTAACCAAAAGAATGTCACAATTATTCTACCTCCTGGGCATGAAACAGTGACTTGATTGAAAACCAAATTTTCCTACAGACATAAAATAAGCTACTAATATTAATATCTGTCATGCGGCTCATGGAACCTACAACAGCAGAAAACCATTGGAAATAAAGAGGAACACACGTTTATTATCTAACTGGTAGGTACAATGTATTCCTGTAGATGATAAATATTTATTGACTTAACACACAACCGATAAATCTATATTTATTTATTCGTAAGATTATAGCGACTTGCGTATTTCTTTGTTACTCGCTTAATCGTGTTGTAAAGTGAAGTTGAAACGGATTACGTAAAATCATCGCACTTCACCGTTGAAACAATAAATAAATAAATAAGTAATTTTTAACCTTTATATCGAGATATTTGAGATATGAAAACATTGCGTTAAGTACTTAATAAACCAGTTATTTTAAATTTACCGGGTCGGAAAAAGAAATATCAGGTTTTTCTGTTATCTAATTTTCTACTATCAACGCTTGGAATTGTGGCGAACACCAAGATCAATATTTCAGTTTTAGTTTTAATATCACGAAAAACCTGAATTTGCCTTTTAAACTAAACTCTCGAAAAAGTCTCTAAAATCATACGCCAAAAGCCGCAATCAGTTTATAGATTCGCATGATTCCAAACAAAATAATAGATAGATACATTCATAATATTTACATCTGGTGCTCACCTAAATATTGAAACGAGTTGTCAGGAATATTCAGCCCGGAAATTGAACGTGAGTGCCTCAAATATTTACCCATCGCCATCACATAAATGTTTGTATTTATAGAATGTAAATTTACACTCCCAATAAAATAATATAAGTGCTTAACGGTTGGAGTGTTAATTATAATATTTTCCTTGTTCGTTCTGACCAAAACTTGTTCACTGGGTTCGTTTAAAATTATCGGGACCTGAATATAAAAATTGTGCACATTGAGACTGAAGTTCTCTTGGATGCACAGTGCGTAGTAAAAGGATATTATTTTTGAAGTAAATTAAGTAAGGTGAGCTTTCACTGCTGATATTCCGTAGTAGATTTAACATTAATTAAAACACCGAGAATGTAAACTGAGTATCGATACAGGTAGTTTAAATACAGGCAATAAACAAGGTCACCACGTTTATTGATTTTCGAAACTGTGTGAAATGAAGTGAGCACGGTAACCAAATTAAACCTAACATAACTTAGCATCACGCCTGTAATCCCCGAAGGGGTAGGCAGAGGTTTACATACACAATTGTACACCCACATTTCACCAATACTGTTATTAAGTCCCATGTAATAGGTAGTGAGCCTATTGCCATCAACCGGGCACAATTCCAAACTCAGGGCTACTACTGAGAATTTCCTAACAGAAAAACTCATTAACACCTTGCCCGACACGGGAATCGCACTCAAGACCTCATGCTTAGCAGTCGCACTTGGGACCACAACAGTAACGCGGCAGATTTCTTAAATAATTATATTAAAATAATAAATATTTCAAACAATTTACTTACAGATAATGTTTACTTTAGTAAGAATTTTGTAATACTCGTATCGGTGATTTTCTAAACCTCCTGCTCAGTAGTCGCGCTTGGGACCACTAGACCACAACGAGGCAGTGGTAACAAAATCAGCAGCGGTACAATGATATATTGTTGATTGTGACAAAAGGCCGGCATGGTAATCTGCCAGTTTTCAGTAGGTACCTATGTTCACCCCTATAGGTTTATGTATGTATGCATAATATCTTGCGACCGAAGGAAGAGGGACGCTACCACCTTCCTCCCATCCTACAGTATATGACCACGGTGCCGGAGATTACTCAACGATCTCTGACTTGTAAGCGGCGGACTTGAAAAAGTTCATCGCCCGTTCAGATTACTCGATTGTCCTAACAGAAGTAGGGAACTAAGGCGCTCTTGGAAAAGCAAACCTATACACTTTTAAAATGAAAAGCAAAAAATATATTTATATAAAGAATTATACCGCGGCTTTCACTAACCATCAAACGAGTGATCTTTTGATGGTTAGTAATCTTAAATGATTGCTGAATAGAAATCGCCAGGCGTCTCCTTAAGACAAAAAAAAGGGAACACGAAATTAAATGGATGCTAGCATGACACGATAGCTCAGTTGGGAGATCCATGACAAGGTAGGTACGTCAAGGGTCGCGGGTTCGAGTCCTGCTCGTAAAATAATAATTAATATAGGCATTACATGGCCATAACATGTATAAAAATCGTTTATAAAATAACCATTTATTATAAAATCTATAGACATGGTACAGATAGTTACATGATTACTGCATAGATTGTATAAATGATACAAGCAATTTCACTATTTAAACGATGGCTTTCACACGCTATACTGATGACGCACAAATCCCCAGTAATCGGGGATCCAATTACATAAAACGAATCCCTTTAGAGGTTTTAACACTCAATGTAGCGCCAGAATGCAAATCAGTTAGTTAACATCTGTTTCAAATTAATTTATTCAATTTATAAATTTACCACGGTATGAGAATTTTAAGGGTCAGAGGTCGAAGATAATTCTAAATAGGTTCGTAATAATCAATAAATTGCTGATTCCTTATAAATTCCCTTCCCTTCTTCGTGGGCAACAAATACCTTGTAAAATAATGTTAGAAACTTTGTTGAATGGGATAAAACTCGTTAATACTTTTCGTATTACCGTCACGTTTTTATACCCTAAGAAATATTTTTCTACGTTTTTTTTATATTCCAATACCACGTGGTTGTTGTGTTTTATTAGACGTCTTTAGTTCTATACAAAAAACTTTGTTACTGTCCATATTCGGGTTATTTTCATAATGATTGAGGAAAAAATCTAAACCAATAGATTAAACATAACATAGCATCAAGCCTGTATTCCCCGAAGGTGTAGGCAGAGGTGTACACTCACATTTCACCACTGCTGTTATTAAGTCCCATGTAATAGGCGGTGAGTCTATTGCCATCTACCGGACACAATTCAAAACTCCGAGCTGCTGCTGCGAAATTCCTAATAGAAAAACTCAATAACACTTTGCCCGACCCGGGAATCGAACCCGTGACTCAATGAGTGCCCATGCTCTGCAGTCGTCTCACCAATAGACTATTAAAACAATATCAGTGGCAAAATTTACGATTTTTTTTTTTATTTTTTTTTATTTATTTTTTATAAATACGTTATTTATAGTTGATCTTTCGAAATAACACTTATTTTGAAAATAAATCATCTCTCGTCTTATGGCGACGTCATTGCAATCAATTCAGTCCCTATACTGGTGACCGAACCGACACGACTAACTTTGCAGTTAATACAATGCCGTAAAGAATGCAGTTACCTTAATAATTAAAGATAAATCTTTGAAAAGCATTAACGCGTATATATACTGGTGATTGCAATGACGTCGCCATAAGACGTGTTAAAATATGAAAGAAGAATTCGCGGTGGTGAGCGGATGGCTTAGTGATCAGAGCGCATGGAGTATTCATCCGGGAGGCGCATGTTCGAATCCTGTTCGCGACCGTATTCTTTTTCCATTTAATATAATAACTTTAGAGTTCGCTAAGCATGCGTTAATGCTTTTCAAAGATTTATCTTGAATTAAATCATCTCGCTTTGATAACAAAAATAAACAAAAAAAGCTGTACCTACAGTAATGATATATTCTGTTATAGACAGTTATATAATTTGTAAACACCGGTTACTCAATACTGATATTAAAATTGAAGTTAAGCTTTGATATTTTGTTAAGTATTGAGTTTATGAAGGATTATACGTATAAAATTAAAGCAGAAAATTTACCTTCTATCTAGTCTAAAAATCTCTCTTCAACTTTCAAAGTACGGGTAGGAGTAATAGGTGGCGATCTGGCTATACTATTTTGATAAAATTACCTTTGCCCACTGAACCTCTGGACCGCGAAACTTAGTAAAAACTTTCGTCTACTTTATCAGTCCTGTATAAATAAATTCCAGCCAAGTATGTTCCCTTACAAGATCTTTATGATATATATCTCTTGAGGATATATCGGCCACTCCGATTGGGGAATGATATGATACTTTGAGAGACTTATATGAAGGTATGGAAACAACATGTAGAGGCCGATAGTAATTAATATAAAATGTTTCATTACACGCACACTTTTTCTTAGATATTACCATTGCTTAATGTATTTATAATGTAGTATTTGTCTTTCCTCTATGGGCTTAATTTTGATCTTGAAAAAATATTTGAAACGCTGTTCTACTAATGTTACTTGATTTAACTTGATCAATACAATCAAAAAAAGCTCTTAATTAATCTTCTGTTACCCTGATTTTCATCACATTAAGTCCGCGATTGTTTATCTGGCAGACACTCTCACTCTACTCTTAGAATTTAATCTGCAAACTAAAATAGATAATTGAAACATTACTTTCAAATATAATCAGTGATCTGGGCTAAACACGTTTACAAAGCAAGACGAAGCCTACGAACAGTGGTTGGCAATTCTTATTTAAGTTTAAATAGGTTTCGCGATGCAGCAATCTACGTGAGCTCGGCCGAGACCGGAGATTGAGCGCGGGATCGCGGTGAGCGACCGACCAACTTTGACAAAGAGTAATGATCCAATGCGATCGGGCCGACACCTCTCCGCCGAACCCAACACAGGTTCGCGATTTTACCACGAAAGAAATAATATTCCTTGACAAAATTCGATGTGAAGCTTGTTTATGTTACGGAATATGTTACGCAGGACTTTTTTTAAATTATTTGGCCTAATTACAAATGGTATACATACAGATCATCGATTCGGTGAATTTTAAATGTGCGACGTCGTGTTTCTGCCTAGAATTTCTTAAGAAAAACCTTACGCCTACTCCTAAGTTATTTCGTACTCAGAGCGAAGGAATGGCGCCATTTTATAGCTCAATAGTGTACATTGTATCGACAATCTTCCGAACGAAGTTGTTATCTTGGCGGCTCTCGCGTTTTGTTGAATTAGTAAGAGGGTACAGACAAATGGCCATGTAAGAAACACGGAACGATCTCCGACTCGCTCCGAAAGCGATAGTGCTCCACTAGTTACGATAATAAATAGGGGCTTAACGCTAGCAAATGGCCGATTAGGGCATTCTTGACTACAACACGGACATTCTGATAAAGTTAGCGTTTGCTTTGCAACGAGTCTCGTGGGTTTTATGGCTAACAAATAGATTGCTCCCTCACTAAATCACTCACTTGTTTTTAGCACTGTATTGTTTATGGGTTGAGAAAATCTAAAATACCTACATTTTACAATTTTTACATTCCTTACATAAACTTAAATTATCTTCAATCAAGCTAATTCAAACAGTCAGGGTTTTTAAAAATAAACTTGTTTTTACTACAAATAATAATAATATAAACTTTATTTTAGGCAACTTTCGCCCATTAAATAACATCCTACACAAAAATAATCAGTTTACTATAAATATCAAATCAAATCATTTAAGTCAATTAAACCATTCACAGGTACTTTTGGATTGTCAGAAGTTAGAGGAACCGGCAAGAAACTCTATGGTTACTCATTTTCATCAAATAGCTTTTTACAATAGTGGGTAATGTTACACTGTTTTTGTTGCAAGATAATAATATTATGTGAGAACAACGTATGATGACGCTAGCGCAACTAACTAAACTAACTTAACACTTTTACTAGTAAAAGAGTTAAGTTTAACAATTCAACATTTTACCATGACTGTTAAGAAATGACCCGTTCACGGACATGTCGCATGTATCAGCATCATCCAACTCAACCATATTATAGGAAATCTCAACGACCCAATAAACACGCCACCATCGGCGGTACATTTAAGTGAGCATAACATACTCTGTATGTGGGTATCTGCCAGAAAACAACCAAAAAAGCATAAAAGCATTGAAAATGGTTACATAGTACCCACATGTACATTACAAATAATTTTCTTTATGATGCTATTGCATTTCCACAAAGCATGTTTGAAATCGATAATGCAAATAATTTCCTATCTAACTATCTCTGGGAAGAAATGCGAAAACAAACTCAGAGATGAACGTTTCCTTTAAAGTCCAGACATAATTTTAATCAACATATCAATATAACCATAAATGGGCCAATACCAGGGATAAGTCTGTGATGGTCTTTTAAAAGAGCCATAGCAGTTTTGAGCTGACTTGTCCCAACAGCGGGTATGCATCAGTCATCGTGTAATTCAACCACAATTTAGGGACCTCAACGACCTGTCGCGTCGCAAGACGATCCCAGATTGGCAGTACATTTGCGTAGGCCAAAGAGAATACTCAAATTGACAAATACATTACATAAGTTCAACATCCCACAAAGCTCACATATTACATAACAAATTAAAACTTATAAACTACTGCGCATGAAGTGACAACACAAAAAGTCACTTTATTTTGATGTGTAAGCTTTTCCATTTAAAATGTCCACGGAAGGGCCAAGATACAGGTTTTTTTACCTAGTTTGCAAGTCAGGCGTTCATATAGTTTTAAGCCTACTTTATCTAGTTCCTAGTAGTATAATACTGTATTAGGCTTTTTCTAGTTGGTCCAAATAAACGTTATGATTATGATTATGATGACAACGTCATGTTTCATTAAGTGGTGTCACGTAGCAGTTCGGTAAAAAATACCCTAAGGGTATTTTTTACCGAACTGCTACTTCTTGATACCTTCTTCTTTTTAATCTTGAAAAAAGGCCAAAACTCTTCTTTGAGGAAGGTCTCAAGATGTTGGATTGAATCCCGCACCACAAACGATTTCAAAAAAGTATTGTGGCGCGACTCTATCTTCCCAACCTTCAAACTACAGTTGGCCTTCTCTCAGATGTACTTGAAGCCATCCATGTCGCATCTGTCCGTTTCTGAATCCCACTGTTTCTGAAATTTGCTGGATGTAGGGGAATTCTATTTACCCTACTTTGTTTTTTGTGAGTAGCAGATTGGTTAGCGGCAACGATAGCTGCGTAGACTCGTTTAGGGGTCGACGTATCTAACCGATTCCTGCCATACCTGGGCTTGCGATTTTGGCACCTGGTGACGCAATTGAGCTCGTCGACTCATACCTGCCGATGCATGCGTTTTGCGCCCGACAAAATGCGTTCAAGTTAGCGCCGTCACGTGACTGGCTTAGGTACTGAAACCGCGTTGCGCAATACGTAATGATGGTGTCATCGGACACCTTCAGCTTCGACTGCACATTGGCCAGGCTCGCATTAAGGATTGTGTTTGAATGTGATGGGGAGCAGCGTATCCTTCAACATAGAAGGTCTTTCACCATAAAACAGGGAACGTCATCCGAGTCGGTCTCCTTCACCAGGGTGAGGATGTCCAAGAGTTTCTGTACCTTCCATGCCATTTCTATTCAATTTTTTCATGTCTTCAGAACATCAACAACTTGGCACTACTTATCTCATCCTCCTTGTGCAAGGACTTGCAGATCTGCAGTATGCTTACCTCGTCCATATAATCGCTGGAATGCTTTATTAATGGTTGTGAACTCTGAAGTTATGAAATCCGACATCGGTAAGCAAGTCGCGAATAAATATTCGTACCGAGTGAGCAGCACAAATGCGATTGTACTAGACCGCGTATTGCACTATACTGAAGTACCATGACGACACTTTATATCAATAACAATCTAGCCTAGAGAAGGCTAATCAGGAATTTAATTTTAACTTAAATCCCTACGTTATTATGATTCTAAAAATGCGTCCAATTACTTTTCTTAGTTTCTATGTAGTTTGGGTATAAATAATTATACAGCACATTATTGGTTAGGTTCATCTGAATGTCTCCAATTTATACTAATACAAGTAGGTACTTCTTTGTCCTTCATTTTAGGTATATTATATTTATATCAACTTCAGTCAAAACTCATTAACAATTTAAAGCAATATAAACACTTAATAAATACTAATGCAAATCGTTCAATTGTATAATTACGACCACTACGTGAAATACGTTTTCGGCAAAATTAATTCAACCTCATTTTAACGAGATTCAACCATTAGACCTTTTATTAAGGCCAATTCAACAAATTGAAAGCTTAAGGTTTAATTAAGATAATTTCTTAGTCCATTATGGTATCGTCGCTTATTTCGATCGCTGTATTAGATATTTTGTTAAGACAATAATGAAATCTTGAAATACAAATTCTATAGATATAATCGTACATAGTAGATACATTTTATTATATTCACCGCTTTTTCCGTAATATCTGATAATAGAAAAGCAACAATAAGCCACCTACTATTATTTGGATTAGTATCTCAATTGCTCTTTATACAATATTAAGGTACTGGGTGACCATTGTTATGATTTTTATAAGATTACTACAATAGCCCCATTATTTGCTTTACAAATAATACAATGACTGCCTATACATTTTTTACTAACTACTCGCAACAATAAAAATACAGGGAGGCTGATAATTTTCTAAAAAAATAAAAGTGTTATTTTATTGAACCCTACAAACGTAAGAAAGATTAATTATTGTTCAACGGTTATTACTGACGTGCATTCTTCAGGATTGCCCGACTAGTTTCGAAGTCAAACGAGTTTGACTCGTGACATCGCCGCGGGCTCAGCTCATGACTAAGGGCTCCGCTCGAGTTCGAAACTAGTCGGGCAATCCGAAGAATGCACGTAAGTACCGTTGAGATAAAAAGTACGGGCGTTTCGAACGCACTCACAGACATTTAAATATTGTATGTTGTTTATTTTTAATTGTAATTTTTTCAATGTAATTAGTATACATTATATCTCATTAAATCTGATAACATCTTAGCCATCGGTTGCAATTCTGATTGACAATTATATTTGGTCACAACTTATAGAGTTATGCTACTCTCATACTACACCCTAAACTTATATTTTATTATGTGAGCGATCTTTATTGATAAGAGAATAAAAAATTCGTTGAGTAGTTAAGAACTATTTATTGTACATGTCTATATATATAGTGCTTCTTTATCACCAGAGATAACGATCGACACTTTTAGATAGGAAATCATCCTGCCTGTATCTATACTTAATTAATTCATTATAAAACAAACACTCCAGACACATAACCCTCCTTCTGGAGCAGTCGGGTAAACATTTCATTTCACGCAATGCCAATAAGAACTTCGAGCTTGCTACGGCGTAGCTGAAGTAGCCGTTACGGGCCACGTATACTACGCTCTCGTAGCGGATAACCAAACAATTTATGTTGCTTCTTTGTTTTTTGTAAACAATAAAGAGTATCTGTATTGTGTAGCTATTAACCATTTCTATCAAAACTATCGCTCATAATGTATATACTACGCTACGAGTTACGTCTACTACGAACTCGTAGCAGAATAACTATAAATTATCGATTTATATGAAAATGCCTGACCACCGATTCCCAAGTCAATAAACAAAGATATAATGTCGGAGAATCTCAAGCAAAATGCCTTTTTTGTTTTTTTTTTTTTGAGTGTGGAAAGCCCACACCAAAAACAAAAAAATCCATCGTCGTTGTGCCGGACTCCTACCCACTAAAAAAACTGGGCACACCTCTAGCGTGTGCTGCGCTGTCTCTTCGGGGCAGTCGCCGCAGTGAGGGTACTTCCCCTAGGCGTTGGCTTTCGGTCTATACGACGCAGATCAAACTTTCCACAGCATCTGGTCCGGATAGCTTCTGCGTCATCCGAAAGCTGCGAACACCGTGTGATCTCTCCAACCACCATATTAAGTATACAAGCCTCGCCACCACTATTACGAAGAGTCCGGCTTACCCATTCCGCCAATAGGATCCGTCGGAGCCCGTGAATTCCCGCGGCATGGTTCGAGATCCCGATCTAGCTCCTGGCCACGCCACCGATACAGGGACGCAACGGCTCTCGCCGCAAAATGACAAAAACCCAATTTTTGTATGATGCAGTAAATAATGTCTAAAATAGGTATTTTAATTACAAAAAATCAACAACGATACTCAATAGACGTCGCAAACCAAAAAAATAACTATCGACCATTAAAATCATATAATAATTTTCCCATGCCCCCGATACATACGATTATGTAAAGTAGAATACAATGTTTAATGTTTAAGGCAAAAGACTTTGTCAGATTATTACCGGGTTTGGTTGTCAGTACCAGTTATAAGAGTGTTTGTATATACTATCATATTACATATTACCAGCCATCAAAATATTGAGCCCCTCTAAAATGCTTCAAAGTTAATATACATAAAAAGGGACAATTTAAGATCAAACCAATTATCATGTTAAGAATAACAGTAAAAGAAAAGCCCACGTTTAAGAAGAAACGTGATAATTACGTGCGAAAGCTGAAGACTAAGAAACTGATCAAGTATTTACAAAGCGAGTTAAGAACTTCCACCACTCATGGCCTGGCTTACATCGCCAACACCGAAATACATTGGTTTGAGAGGTAAATAGGTACCTAACTAGTTTTATTATTATTCGACGGTTAATTTCTTCCGTCTAAGCTGTGCGCAGTTTTAGACCTATTATCAGACCTACAGATAAAATTGATCTAAGTCTGGCTGTGTGTGCATGTGAGATTATTGCATCTGTAAACGCATCCAAAAAATTCCTAGTGTAGCAATATTTAGAAAATATAATTCTTACAAAATACAAAGAGTATTCTCCAAAAGCTGGAAATAACAAACGTGAAATTTTCGATCTTACAGGTGTTATTTCCTAAGTTAGTCGTAAACACCACTATATTCTTAGGTCTAAAGTGCTAATAAAATAAGATAGTATCTCTTCTCTGTATAGTATAAAACAGTCGCTTTCCGAGTCTGTCTGTCTATTTATCCGCTAACCCCTTTTAACGCGACTACCACTATCGTTTAGATATTTTTTCACAGATGGTGATAGATCTTTGAAAAGCATTAACGCATGCTTAGCACACACAAATTTATAAATTTTCACAGATTATTAATATTTATAACAAAGCTTAATTAAGTTTTTTTTGTTTGTGTAAAATAAATTTACATGGCTTACGTAGGCTAAGCGTAACTTCACTCTTTTTTTCTAATTTATATCCGTATAAAGCCGGGACAGGTCACCAGTATTAGACATATTATCTAATACTGGCGACCCGTCCCGGCTTTACACGGATATAAATAAAAAAAAGAAAAGAATGAAGTTACGCTAGAACTAACTAAATACGAAAAATAACTGTTTTTTCAGAATATTTTGGGCCGCAAGCTTTGGTATAGCCTGTGCTCTTAGTTTCGTCCTTTGGTCGTCTCAATATTCTAGACTTGTGGTAAGTAAACACATTAGTTTTTCTACTTTTTCACATCAATAAAATATTTCCTAATCTCCTTGTATATTTATTAACAGGAAGCTCCTATTGTGAACAGCGTAGAGAAAGACTACTTGAACTGGAACGTGTCCTACCCTTCGATCGTATTATGTCCCGTCCGAAAAATTGATGATGATGTCCTTATATATTACGTCAAGTACGCATTTATTATCAAGAATTAAATTTGACTTTCGGAGAATTTAATTGATAATTTAATGACTTACTTTTAATTTTAGTACCTTTAAATATCTAAAATCTTATGTATTTTTATAGTGAAACTCTCAACAGTAGCGGGTATAACCTCGAGTCGTACTACTCGTCAATTATATCAGTTTCTTTGGAAGCATTGAATGTTTTAGATCTACCGCCACCTGAAATATTAGAGGTAATCTTTCAATTAATGTCAATCCGGGGAATTGTACAGCAGGAGCATTCTCAACTGTCTGAAATCTCTGTATCGAAAAACCATCAGTCATCAAATTATCAGTCTCGTTATAATATAATGTAGGACACACGATTATAACGAGACTGATAATTAAAATAATTAATTAAAAAAGAAATAAAGAAAGTTTTTTATTTAGCACAGACACAAGACACAAAAATAAAGAGAAAGAAGAAGAAAAAAATAATAAGAAACAAAAACTCATATAACTTATATGAATATAAAAAATATATATATTAAAAACAGACGAAAAAATAAATGATTTCTAATTATAATTTAGGGCAACACCGACGACATGGGATATTAAGTGTTCCGGCGTTTTGTATATCCGGTGTAGGTGCCAGTAGTACCCAGAGTTTTTTTTTTTTAAATGTGTTCAAATTTAAATGTTTGCTCTAACAAGGGAAAGTGTGTGTCCCACCTGTGCCAAACCCGGACATTACTCAGTAAACGCTGCGAAAAAGGTATCACAGCACTAATATTACGTTATACCCGTTTAAATGACACCGGCGTCGGCGAGTCATAAATGCACTCAACCATTAAAATTCAATATTAACTTTTTGTGATGATAAGTACCTACATAGTAAATTATTAATAAAAAAAATTGTTATGTGTGTATTCGCCTGCAAGAAACCAATCCATGTTATACTAGCGCAGGAGCCAGGGAATTCATTTGTATCTACTATCGAGGACATTTCCGCCTGGCCACTTAAAATTTTTATCGTGTAAATCCTGCGCCGGCGCCATTTCACGCCCCCTTAAAGTGTTCGCCTATTAGGTAAGCGAGAACGTAATTAGTTGCAATCTGCACTGCGCAGCTTAGTGACGCATCACGTGTACTCCCTTTTGTGAATTTTAAGGACGATCTAGCTTGACCTAGGCGGGGCTACAGAGCGCTTAATTTTTTTTAGTGCAAGCGTAAATTAACTTAGTGGTGGTCGGGCGGGAGTGTCCGCGATAGTACCTACAAAAAATTTGTGTCAATAAATATTATTTAATTTGTATTTATTAACTACTTTGATTTGAAAAGTTATATGTAACTATATTTTAAATCTATGGACAAACCCATCGCCTGTCGCCATATTGTCACATTTGAACTAGCGTCATACTACGTCGCGTCCGTTTGCCCTACCTATGGCGGAAATTCTTAGATTAGAAGGAGGAAGCGCAGTGACACCAGCAAAGTGAAACACACAATACAATGATGACGCAAAGAAGAATTATTGTGATATGCAATGGAGATTGTGCAACAATAGGTGTACTACGCCTAAAACAAAGGATCTGGAAAAAAAATGCATAACACTGGACACTCTTTGCGTGATAGGTACTTGTGGTATCCTACACACAATTACATATTTTAAATTCAGTATTCTCTTATTACAAATATTTCAACAATATAATTATAAAAAGAATATTTATTTAATGTTATTTATTCGTTTTTGCTACTCTCGGATTCGAATTCGAAAACTTCCAACAGTTGAGAATACCCCTACAGAAGAGTGTTAGGAAACTGTCATAGAGACAAATCCGATTCTTTTCAAATTCCAATCTCCCCTATTTACAATTAACCTAATAGAAGTGCTAATAACCTGATGCAAACTACGGTCAGTAAACAATCGTTGAGGATAAGCACTTTGGCACGGGCATTCTGTAAATGGGGGAACCACTCGGAGAATTTTTATCTAAGCATCTTCATACTTCGACGGGGCAGCTTGGATAGTTTCAACTCTAGGTAGTAACCTCATGAAACAACAACAATTACATGAATTGACTATAATTAGACTATAATACCGTGTTCTGTTTCTTAGACTAGTTTAATTGATATGACTAGTTATGCTTATAATATTCCTTAACAGCTTATAAAACCTGAAGACTACGCGACAATCGCTGCTGATTTGTTTAAGAAATTTAACAATCAAACTTTAACGACTCTCGTCAAATGGCCCATAACTATCGAAGCTACCATGACGGAAATGGGAATGTGCCATATCATTAACTCTAATGTTGCGGTACTCGACGATCCGACGTAAGCACTTTACAACCTTATTATTATTAAGTTACAATATTCGCTAAGCATGCGTTAATGCTTTTTCAAAGACATATCTTGACTTATTATTATTATTAGGTTTTCAATATGATTCCAGAGAAGACTGCCTTGTTGGTCGTCCCAACTGCTGAGCACGATTGCTGTCCTGGGTTCGATTCCCAGGTCGGATAGTGTTATTGGGTTTTTCTACTAGGAAAGTCTCAGTAGCAGCCTGGAGTGTTGTGCCCGGTAGATAGCAATAGTCTCACCACTTATTACATGGCACTTAATGACTGCATTGGTGAAATTTGGGTGTACAACTGTGTACACCTCTCCCAACGTGTGACCCCTTCGGGGAATATAGGCGTGCTATGTTATGTTATGTGATTACAGATAATCATTCACTTTTGTCTACACTTTACTAGCATTATAGCATTCTCAATGCAAACACAATTTATATGTACCTAGATTAAAATAAAGGTACGTGCGAAACTATGTTCAGGGTAAAATCAAAACTCATTTGTGATGCCTTGCAAACCTAAATCGAAACCAATTATTAAATTCGCGTTTCATCTACTTTTTCAGTTGTAGGCAATGCTTTACATGACGATGCATTTGCATGACGAAGTAGGTACTCCACGAACCATGTTCCATTAGGTAACGTTCTCGTTTTGTATTGCAGCAAATGGAGTGACAGCAGTGTGGCATACGCCAAAAACAACATTGAGCTCTCTGTACACGACGTTGACTTTTTTGTTCAGATACTCAATTACGCGGATGCCTATAAGGTTCGTTCAGTTTTATTCTAAAGGACCTACCTGTTTATTTTGTTATTTTCATCCAAATAATAAATATAAGTTACTGAAAATGCGGTTGTCGTAGCAGGATTTTGAGCTGATAAGAAATATAAGAAGATATAACAAAACAAACAATTCGAAAAGTATCCTCTATATTCTCTTCCTCTAACTACGTTGTCGAATAAAGGTGAACAATATACAGAACTGATTATTAAAAAGCAGCCTGCGATATGACATAATCTACCAGCCAAGTGGTTTGACAACCACTTGGCTTGACTTGACTTGACTTGACTTGACTTTGTTTAGTAGGCCAAATATTAGATTGGTCATCGTTTCTTACGTAGTTATCGGGTTCGTCTTATTTTACACAAAGCACAGTCAATGGCATCGATTCTAATGTAACAAACTAAACTAAAATTGTGCATTGCTGTCTTTTAGTGACAGTTAATATTAGCGAGACGCGACGAATTAAGAGACGTCAATTTCGAATTTAGGTCGATCAAATTAAAATATCCGACCATTTAAGTAGGCACAATTTTAGGTGGTCACTAAAATTTGAGACAAACTAAAATTATATGAAAATTTTGGGCTGATATGATTATTTTCATTATTAATCTGAATTTGAAGGCTCTTAATAAAGTCCCAGACTTATGCATAATGCACGAGTATTGATCACCACGTTAGCTCACTGCGGGTTGGGCGATTTCAGAACATTAAGTCCAGGTTTCCTCAGGATCTTCTCCATCACCGTATGTCTGTAATGTCTTAGATTTACTAAGAAAGTACCTACATAATTATGACATCGAAAAAGTTACACTGGTACATGCCAGGTTTGAACCCACAACCTGCGGCTTAAGAGGCGGGCCCGTAACCACTCGGCCACCACGAATATAACATAACAACCTAATAAAAGCTATGTTTAACTGAAAGTACCTTGTTCATCTACTAGAACCACGTAATTTAAGGATTTAGTTACCCCTTAATGATATCCAAACTGACGTAAATTGTAAATAGACTATAAATTATATTCTTAAGGATTTATAACAGCTACAGCTAGATTTACCTTAAATAAATATTTAAATAGTCAATAATAAGTAGCTGATACAAATTTGACGTTAACATTAAAAAATTTCAGGTTTATACTCTGAGTCCCGACGAAGTAATACTGAGCGGTACGCCATCGTTAACTTTCGACACAGAAGGGTTCTTGTCTTTTGGAGTGCGAATTACGAGCACTAGAGCTTCCAAGGACCTCAAGTACATTCCTTTGCATCTTCGAAAGTGCAGGCAAGGGTTATGTAGTGATTGCGAAACGAAGCGAGTAGTTAACTTCGTTCGAAATTTCTACTTATTTCTTTATATTTATTTTTTTATTTACCGTACCTACCGTAGGCCTATGTGATCGAAAAAGTATTAGAGCACTTGGAAATAACATAGTAGACAGATACCACTATAAAATATTTATTTAAAATGAACAAGTAGGTACACCTCCAAAGTGATAACCATGGCCGTAGCCAAAGAAGGAGGCTCAGGCGTTTCTGAAGGTAGAATCCCCCCGAGATTTCGAAGCGAGAGCCGTCGCGTACACACTATACCGGTGGCGCGGCGAGACGCTGTGTCGTGGTGTTTGGCCGACGCCGCGGGAATTTGGGGTAAAGCTGTCCGAACTCCGACGAACCCTAGTGGTGGATTGAAAGGAGCAGCTTGCGCAACCGCGGGTAAGGCACGCCATGGTAGCGGCGGTAAGTAGTACCATTATGGAGGCGTGGCTGGCGTTAAATGATCTCTGGCCACCGTGAACCGTCTCCCGTGGGTGACCGATATTGGCAGTTCGTCGCTCGATCAGCAACAAGGCTGAGACGGCGGCACGTTGCTTTTCATAAGTTCTGTGCAGGCCTGTGTAAGGCCTGCAAATGATGGGATCTTGACGAATCATAATCTGCCGGGGCTTGCGGTGAATGCAGCTGCGTACTCGGAACCCGGTGAACCATGTGGTTTAAATCAGTAGGACCATTACAAGCAGTGCAGATTTTTCAATCGGCATATTATCATTAAAAGGGCAACAAGTTATTTCCTCTAAAAACTAGTTGATATCAACCATGTTCGCATGCTGACTGAAGTTGACGAGTGCTGTTAAGTTTCTGGGCGACAATGACCATATCTACAATTTTTTTCATTTGTGCGCATTATAGGTACCTTCCACAGAAAGTTCAAATTTGGTGAAATCAAGATGTCGATTAACATCATAACTTTCACTACATAAAAAAGCAATAAAAAAGGCATCGATATTGACATGTGGTCATCTCTATTTCTCTTTTCTGGGTAGGATACCCATTTCCTATTAATATTAAAAATGTGAAAGTTTGTGAGGATGGATGGATGTTTGTTACTCTTTCACGCAATAACTACTGAACGGATTTGGATGAAATTTGGCACACAGTTTATAATAACCTGAATTAATACAAAGGATACCGATAAAGTTCCGTGCTTAGAGGCCAGCTGGGATAAAAATCCCAGCTGGCCTCTAAGCACGGAACTTTGTCGACAAACTTGTCGAGTCGATAAAACTAAAAATGTATGGAATTTTATCGATTTATCAACATATTACGTTAAATTTGACTTTCAAAATCGACAAACATGTTGACAAAAAGAACCGTGCTCGCACTGCTGGAATCAATTCTGAAGTCCACACCGTCGAAGTCGCGGGCAGAAGCTAGTAAAACATAAAATAACATAATTTTAGTCACAGGTCGCATTAAAATATTTTTTAATAGTGAGCAATGTTAATAGTAATTTGCGTGTTTGATCGTATCAATACTTTTCAGAAATGATCAGAGGCCGAGAATTCGTCTCCTTTTTGTACGTACCACTGTACTTTACAGTTAAACCCTCTTTATCCGGGGAGCATTTAGTCTCCAGTCAGTTTATCATTATATCTGTCCAGTTTCTGTTAAAACCAAATGTTTGAGTTTGAGTTTGATAATTTGAAATCGATAATAAATTAATAGAAAAATTACGAAATGTTTATCAACCTTTTTTGCTGACTGTACCTACCATGACACCGCTGTCCGAAAGACTGCCCGTTGCTGATGCCAGTCACTTTTAGTTATGAATATCATTATATCCTTATTTGTGTAAGCAAAACATTGAAAGAGTCGGGGCTAAATCCCGCGACACTTGCTGAACCATAGCAATGCTTTAATCAACTGAGCCAACGCAATAGCCTTCCAGTTGCATTTAACCTATAAGTAGGTACATAAGTAATATTGAACTTTACAGATTTATGCACGAGACAACAAGTAAGAGATATCCAATATATTCATACAACCGCTGTTTGTTAGAATGTAGAATCAAAATAATATTGAAACTGTGCGATTGTATACCACATTTTTATAAACCACTAGGTAAGTCCTCCAAATAATAAATTTCATAAAAGCCGCGAATCCATCCTCTGTGGACGACTCGACTCGGACATTATTTATTAAGAACAATATATCTAAGATGTAGTGAGAAATAAGTAACAATGTCTGTATTAATTTTGTATAACAACTTTCAAGAGAAATTCATAGAATTATTGTTTACAGTAGTTACCCACAGGAGCGGACCGTGAGTTTCTGAGGCCATGGGCTAATACTACTTGGGGGGCCTGCCTTTTTATGTGTGGAAAATCCATCATATACGTTGAGCCGGACTCATAGTAAAAAACCATAGTTAATTAATAATATTGTCCATGGTCTTCAATGGGGGTCTTTTATATCCACGGGGCCCTGGACTGCAGCCCAAAAAGCCCTTATACAAATCCGCCCCTGAGTACCCACGTCCATTTTTGGGCAACTACTCATGACTAAAACCTCCGTTCGAGTGTGAAACTTGTCAGGATCCCCGAAAAATATATTATGATTTTTGTCTTCATATATTATAATATTACGTACCTCTATGTTATTTAAGAAAACGAAAGAATATGTGACTTAGCTGATCTGGAATGTGTTCTCGAGTACAAAAGGGAAATAATTAAACTGTCAGTTGAAAATGAAACTATGGCGAAATTTGATAATATCGACGATTTGCCGAGATCATCACGGGATTGCGGTTGTTTGGGAAACTGTGAAGAAGACGTCTTTAAGAACGACCATGAGTTATTCTTACCTCAGGAATCAATGAATCGATTGAGAGTTAGCGTTTCTGCTTTCCCGAAAGTACGAGTAATGAGGGAAGTAATATTTAGCCTCTATGATCTTTTCTGTAAGTTCTATGTAAATATTTTAAAATTATGTGATGTCAGGCAGGTATACAATTTGACTAAAACTTCAATTACAGTAAGGAGTGGAGGAGTAGTGAACCTGTGTATCGGCACATCAGTTATTTCTATAATGGAGTTAATATTAACAGCTCTGCGAATTCCTATCTACGAGATAATGCAAATTGTAAAGGGGATTTGGCGAAGATACAAAAAATCGCAAATACCAAGATTTTCAAACAATAAAAAACAAATTTAAATAAAACTGGATTTATTTCATTCTCTTGCAATAAAACTCACTATCACTCAGTGTTTCAAGAAAATGTTTCACGCAAAGACTGCTATCTGCAACAAAAATAAATAATTAAATATACTAAAAAGTCCATTTAATACTTAACCGTTCCTTAGGGAGGAACATAATGAGTACTCATAAAACAGAACCCTGTTTAGTAGTAATCTTGCATGACCTCTAAAGTATCAAAACAAAGGCTAGTAGTAGGCATCGAATTCTAATAACCGGTTCAAGTACAACCATCTTACAACATTCAAGTTTTAATTTATCTAAATGACTAATGCTTCAAATACTTCTCATAATATCAAAATCAAATTTTGCAGGTGTTTTTATTAAAATGTACCAAATAAATCCAATTCAAAAATAAAACAAATTATTATTTACCTCGTCATCTGAAGTTTCCACCCAAGCATGTTTAGGTACTCAATTCTTAATAGCTGCTGTCACTCGCTACTTGGAGGTACACATAGTACAGGCGCCATCTGTAAGTTAGATTATGTTTGACATAAAACATGCACATATTTTGAGCACAAGTGAACAGAAATTATTGAAATACATAATATATTTCAAGATAAATCTTTGAAAAGCATTAACGCATGCTTAGCGAACTCTAAAGTTACAATATTAAATGGAAAAAGAATACGGTCGCGAACAGGATCAGTCTCCTGTATAGGTACTGAATTGATTGCAATAACGTCGCCATAAGACGTGTTAAAATATGGAAGAAGAATTCGCGGTGGTGAGCAGAGGTCGAGATGGCTTAGCGGTCAGAGCGCCTGGAGTATTCATCCGGGAGGCGCAGGTTCGAATCCTGTTCGCGACCGTATTCTTTTTCCATTTAATATTGTAACTTTACATAATATATCTTTTCGCTAAATTAACTTGTCCACATATTTAGTCCAGTCCATCAGGTTATATTAGAACGATTCGATGAATAAGATATCCGCGTAGTTATGACGAATTACGCACTTCACGTGTTTATCTCGATTATCCTTAGGCTCCAGGCTTAGGACAGAACCATGAAAAAAATGAATAAGCTAAACCGAACTTTAAAAGCAATTATGTAGGTACAAAGTTTTGCTTATGTAGTAAATTCTGTAGTTTTTTACTGATAGACTTTATCGTTTTAAAAACAAAGTTGTACTAGCGAAAAGAAATACTGAACAAAATGAAGTAGAGATATATTTCAATTACCAATGAATGAAAGGCAAGTTGACTGAGCAAAAAGTAAATATTTTGAAGCCTTCATGTCATAAACAAATTCATATATTATAATATTTTGTAGTGATAGTAATTTTACTTTTATGAAATGCTAGCAGCGAATGCGACAAGCTCGTATAACGTAACAGTGGTTGGTATAAAAGAACATAATATCAAAATGCAGGGGCGGCCTTTGGGGGTGGCGAGCAGGGCAACCGTTGGGGGCCTCGCGCACTCGCGCAACAATCCAAGTAGAAAAATATTAGGTACTAATAGTAAGTCTATTTTAATTCTAAATTTGTTTATTTCATAAATCTATATTTATTTATAAATTTAAAGGAAAACTCCCATTTTTATCCATGTTTTGCCCATCTATGCTAAAATACTAATTTAGCCACTTATTGCGATTACTTAACTATATATATAAAAATCAATTGCTGTTCGTTTGTCTCGCTAAAACTCGAGAACGGCTGGCCCGATTTAGCTGATTTTGGTTTTGAAATGTTTGTCGTAGTCCAGGGAAGGTTTAAACGGTGAAAAATGTAGAAAAATTGCGAGGAAGATAGTAAAAACAACAATTTCATATAAACTGTTCTACCTACTTTCCTGTCAAACATTTGACGTTCGAGGTGATACGAAGTACACCGGGTCATCTAGTTTGTAATAAAAACTACGGAATTAAAAGGAGATTTATTCAAAACTCTCAATTGTTTATTGCAGTCTCTAATACTTCCGCTAGGTGGTCAGTCCTCCTGTCAAAATAGGGACTGCAACTTATTGAAAAAACTCGTTTTACTAAAAACGCGTCACCTGCAAAACGAGTTTCCGCAAATATTTTTATAATTTTTGTTACTGTAATTTTACTATTTTAAAGACAAAATGATATTTTTGATGATTTATGGACTTCTAAATACGATTTCTGCGATTCCTTGAAACGATTTCGTGTTTGCGGTTTAATATATAGATTTTTCGATAAATCGATCCCACGTCCCATCCCAAGTCAATGGTAATCATAATTGTAGACACTGATTAAACTATGCATTTCACAATTCTGTTGGTCCTGTACGCTTGCGACTTAGTTTTATTTTTACTGCGGTTTCATATCTGATTTTAATGACTGTTTACAATTATGGACCCTGCAACTTATTTCTAAGAACTTAAAATTTATTTATTTATACATTTGTCGTCAAGCATCACTAAAACTTATTCCATAAAGACAAGGGCCTCGTAACGATCTACCCGCCTAAAGCCTCGAAATGGTTTAGGCCGCCTCAGTCAAAATGTTATTGCTATGAATCAAATCAAGAATTTAATAAAAGTTTATCTAGGAATTACCCACCTCTTGTTCAGTTCAATTATTGACGTAGTTGCTTTCTATGTGCATCATTCCTTCCATAATAGGACCATTAAAAGTCGTAAATCGTGATTTACTTGCGAATAGTCACCTGAAATAAATATTTATTAATAAAAGCACTTGAAAAAGTTCAGAGTTGTAAAACGGATTTACGAAAAAATCCAAATATACAACTAAATATCCAACATGTCCAACATGAATGACGAAACTTTCGAAAATTGATCACGCAGTCAGTACCTACATCAACTTGATTGACACATTGATCACCACAAATTGTCCAAATCTTGACTCGATCACAATACGTTCGCTAGTGTAGAGAATACGAACGCTGGGGGCAGCGGACAGTACACGGACCGACCAAACATGGATGACCAAATGTTATTGAGTGTTCAAAACTTCGCTCCTTGAAACGCTGGATTCCTCGTAACTTGTAGAACGGTTATCGTTTATAAAAAAATTTGAAACCGGCTCCGATCTAAACAAAGTCTATGTATGCAAGAGTGATTCAAGTGTGACATTTTTTCTAAAAATGATAGGCTCCAGCCAGTTAACTATAAAATCCCCATGCACACCCGAAACAAATAACAAAATTCCAAGTTCGATGACAGAAAACTTACCATTCAAATCGAAGACTGAAGCCGTATTTCAGTGATTGCGACGCACCACAGACTCAACTTTTGCAATCTTCGAATACTTTTCATGGTGAACGAGACAGCTGAACGTGCAATCTTTAGCTACTTATTTCGAAGTAAATTTTACGGATAACTACATATCTACAACTCCAATTTTTAAAATGGTCAAGATATAATATAACCACTACATATTATAGCTCATTCAGCCATTTTGTTTTTATTTGATGAAATATTTCTTCTTGTTACACAACCAAAAACGAGCACAGTATGTACAGTACAAGCAGATAGCGACCGAGTCTCAATTATTAAATAGCACTAAGTGCAAACTGTGCCTAGAGAATAATTAGCAGCACTTAATCTTTGTGCAGATAAACAGTAGTAACCTATACAGAATCAAATATAATTGCCAAATTACAAATTACTTCATGCACACTGAACAACAGTCTGTAAGTTTACATCTGGCAATGAAATTGAGAATTCAAAGCAATTCAACAATACTGGCTCCGTTGTATGTCGAGACTGTAGAATGGTTCTCGACCCTTACATAATACCTTCTAGTTTTTTTAGAATTTCAGTAGGTTATTCACCATCAAACTCCGTCATGTCTAATGTCAATTCGTAACTAACTGTTGCTGTTCGTCGGCAGAAACCAATTGCAAGCCGTAACTTCCAAAATCACCGAATTGTTTCTCTGATCCAGATACAAACAGTCGCCCCGACCACGTTTGTTTATTTAAACAGTTAGCGACATCATCAATTGCACAATGACAATATATGCTCGACACCTCGAAATAACATGAGACGTAAGATGTGTAAAATTATCAAGGAACTGGTTCATCATCAATGTTTTAGATCCATAGAATTATGAATGGGTCTGTAGAAAATTATGGAGCATAACATAACAATCACAAATATTCCTCAAATGAAATTTATTAAGCTTTTATCATTAGGGCTACATGAAATATTAAGACGCTTACATTAACTTAACCTAAAATACAAGTGTTTATCGACAATTCCAAGTCAATCGAGACAATGTTTTAAGAACACATCACCAAACACAATTAAAGACGAAGATGGGAAAGTATTTCTTTATCCAGGCGGCAGAGTGCATACAAACCCCAAATCAGACCGACTTCAAAACTTTCCTGAAATCACAAAAATTACAACATTTAGATGTCTATTCAAGACATGTCTGCATTCAATTGCAACTTATAGGCGCCAATTTAATACGATGAGTAGATTTTTCAGCAGTATCCTAATATGATATTTATATAATCTCGAGACATGTAAAGACGGGGAGCATAGCCACACAACCATCTCCTAGGTAGGACACAACATGTGCAGGCCGGACAAACGACTAAAGCAGGAAAAAACATGCTTATTGCTATTGATAAAACTCAACGGCTGACAAGTGCGCAACTGCACAATTCATTAAAATGCGCGTAGAAATTAGACTATTGTATTTCTTCCGACAGTCAATAAAGGAAATAAGGATCTAAAAGGTTAAGAATAAAGGCTGGTAAAAATGGTAAACACAAAAGAAAATTAGAAGAAACACACGATGATATTGGTGTCGACGCGTAAAATCAGTCTTAGTGTTGGAAAAATCTACTCATTGACTATGTTTTCCTGAAGGTCTCACGAAACATTTTCAAGTGATAAGAGGGTTAAATTGCAAGAGTATTCCTAAAAGCAAAGGGTTACTAGACTTATCTCTGGAATAAAACCAAACAATTCAAGAAAAATCGCACAATGCAACAAAAATTATATAATTATTCATGGAAAAGCACTTACCCTAATTTATAGACTGCTAAAAGAAACGAACATCGATAGTCCTGCCGTCAATACGAGTCCGGTCGAACATTTCTGAATATTATATTAAGGAAATATATCAATTACAAATTACTAAATAAAACCAGCGTCTTATTCGTCACTTAATAAACACTCATAAGGCGTCCACGCCCATGACGGCCATACGCAATAGAGGATAATTTTAGTAGTATATTATCGAAAATAAATCTTCATTTAAATTCATTGGGGCTCGTGGCTCAGTAACAGCCGCACAGATCAGTCGATCGAGGTTAAGCTGCGCTTGTCGCGGTCGGTCTGTGAATGGGTAACCATAGTTTCATACCGAGACCCCACCGTGCCTCGGAAAGCACGTTAAGCCGTCGGTCCCTGTTATCAAATTAAAATCTATGACAGCCGTTACGGTTAGCCTGAAAGTCTGACAACCAGTCATACCGCGACTTATCCTGTTACCCAATAACTGGGTTGTGGACGTCAGATAGGCGTTCGGTCCATATGAAATACTGGTATAAGCTGCATCCCATTTAATTGGGTAAAGGCTAGGCAGATTGATTGATTTTCATTTAAATTTATCATCCTTCGTATTTAAAAAGTTACTTTCTGATGCATTTGACAGCTGCCATCGATCCGGTTTTCCTGTTTTGTCTTATTTTGGGGGTAGGTACGAAGCGCGGGCGTCACAGAGAAGGGTTCTTAATATTATTTATATTATATTAAAAAGTCCGTAATATTTCTCTAAATCTAAATTAAATAAAAATCAAGAGTACTAAAAAATATTAAATCGCAAAGGAGTTGAGCAAAACATTTTACATTGCATCAGTCATCAGTCATTAAAAAATCTTAAGACCTACATCAACCAATTTTTCAGGTCGTCACAAACGCGACACTAGGATACTAGTGTATATATTGAAATCCTCGATATATGGCTTCGATTTCATACTTTCACGACACGACGGTTTAGAACCAGAGCCCCTTTCAATCATATTCTGCAATATGGCAATATGTTTTCTGTCAAAAGGATACTTATTGCTCTTTCTGCATCCCACTCCTTGTGGAAGCGAACGACGGCAGTATCAGGCGCGGTCATTTCAGCGAACTTCACATCACCGCATTCACTGAACTTCTCGCGAATTAATTGCCAGGTGACGGTTGGTGGAAGCTACAACAGAGTAAATCAGTATACTAACTTAAGAGATCATGATTTAGCTCTGATTCCTGTACCATGAATTAATATTATACAATGCAAATTAATTAATGCTTGTCAAAACAGTAAAGTGATATCTTGATTAAATTGCAACAAAACTTTTTTATTTTTAATAATACTACATTCAAGATAAAGACTATCTGACGCATACCGATAAATTAAGGTTAAGATTACCAAACATATTAATTGATGCTTACATTAGTGATTATGACCATGTCGGATGGTTTCTCGCGGCTCGACTGTTGCACGCCAGGGTCGCGTCCGTATTGGGCTGACACAGTCACACCTCCCATTTGCCTGTTAGTAGCTAAAAGTAAAAAGTAAGATAGAATATTAACATAATGTTGCTTCTTGCCAGGTCAACATCAGAAGTTGATTGATGCACCTGATTATTAAACAAAATTTATGATTTAACAAATGCAACACCAACCTGATAAAGGTCCAGAGCTGAGTGAATTATTTCCCATGACACTGTTGTTCATGCTCGAGTTGCCTAGATTTAGACTTGTACCCAAATCAGAATTGCCCAGGCCCAAATTATTTGAATTTACATTGGCTTGTGCTGTAAGCACAGTTGCCAAATCATTTGCAGTTAAACCTTGTTGTAGTAACTGATTTTGTAGAGCCCCCAATCCTGTCAAACTTAATGCCTGAAAACAATAAATAAATGATGATGGTGATATATTTAAAAAGCGAATTAGTATAACATTATAACGTTTATTTTCCTGTAACCAGTCGAAATTAACAGAAGCTGCTTACAATTATAGTATAGAAAAATAATTAACTATTTCTTTATTGTGTTAGTATATAGAAATTTTGGTTATATAATTAAATTGTTTAATGTATCTAGTTTATAAGATAGTTATAGCATCAATTTGGTGTAAACTGTAATGGTTTTATAATTTGATCTAATAAAAATAAAAACATTAAAACTGGAGTATACTGCTACTGATAAATAATTATTTTTACCTGGAGTCCCAAATTGCCACCCAAAGCAGAGTTGGTGTTTAAAGTATTTGCAGATAATCCTGCGCCCAAGCCATTCAGAGTCATACCAGATGGCACTGCACCAAGAACTCCAGCACCCAATGCTGATCCAGTATTTGCAAGATTCAAGTTAGTTGAAGCAGGAGTCTGTGGTGGCAAGTTCCTTGCGACATCCCTCAATGGTTCCCCATTTGGTCCTAGACCAAGGCCAATACTCTTAAGACCTTCTGGCAGCCTTACTTCACTCTTGTCAGTTACTCCCCTGTCCATACGAACAGTCATTCTTCTGTCATACAGCATTTGTTTATCAAACATTGAAATAGCCTGTGAATAAATTGATTGCATAAACCATTATTTTATTACCTTCTTTCTACCTTATCAGTGTGTGTATAGGTATTTCAACATTTAATAATACTTTATAGCCAGCTTACCTGCACAGCTTCCACAGGATGATCATATTCAATAACAGCAAATCCTCTGCTGTTGCCATCCTTGTCTACAGCCAAATCAATATTGCGTACTTTGCCGGCCATTTTAAACACCTCCTTTATTTTAGTCCTGTCTGCTTTGTAATCAAGCTGAAAATTAAACAGTGATGTAAATTTTTCAATTTGTATAGATTGAATCATTATAGGTATATATTATTCTTCTAAATACTTATGAACATTATAGAATAATAAATGTTGATTAAATGCACTTTACTTACATTAGCAACAAACACTTTCTTTACGAGTGGTGGTTGAACATTGATTGATTCAAGGAATTGGAGGCTGAGGCCATAGGTATTGTAATTCTCAGGCTCTCTTGGTTTATTAATACCCCAACTGAAAGAACTTGAAAATAGATGTCGTAAATTTAACTAAGGCAAAATAAAAAGTAAATAGCAGAAAACTCATAATTATTAAATCAAGTAAAAAATTAATTTACTTAACTGGTCAAAAAGCTCAGAGCTGCATCAGAATGATTGGACCAAGAGTGATTTGAAGTTTGAGCAATACCAAGTTTATGCTCCTATTTGGTACCAGGAATCAAATAATTGATACCTTGCTCAAGAGGGAAACCTATTACCACAAAATAATAGTACTTACGTACAATTTATTTAGTGCACGCCAATTTGTATCATACGCGCATTAGAGAATGACGACTTACATACGAGCGCCACGCAGTGGTCGACACTCGGCGACAGCTGTCAATGACGCTCAGACGGCGCTTGGCGGCAGTGGACAACGTTTGACTGCAACCATTGACGACTTCCGCCGAGCATCGTCGACGTGCATTAACAGCTGCTATCAAGATTTTGTCGACAGTTGCCGCTCGTATGTAAAAGCCCTTACAAAAACCTTAAAACTTCTTCTAAGTGTCACTTCCTGACTTATCGAAAAACATGTTGACCTCAACATGTACCAATGAGGGACTAAATTTGAGCAGAAAGATTATTGTTATTAAACTTATTAAGCCTAAAACTAAGTGAAACTGACATGATCCAGCCATATTGATATGAGAATGGCTGGGCCATGTTGGTTTCACCACCACTTTCCTCGTATTCGTTCTCCCTCTTTAGCAGGGTACCAATTATTGAATGTCTGGTACCAATGGCGTGCATAAACTTAGTAGTGTTCAATCTTCCAAAATCTCGCTTGGTCCAGTCACCCTGATGCAAACTAATCTCATAGTATTCAAAGATTAAGCTTAACAATTTAATTAGCTAGGCTCCAATAAGCCTGGGTCATATTGACCTGAGGTGATTTTACACGGTTATGTATTCTATTATTACGCGTAGCTTACTATCAAACGTTCAGTCACTAAAGTACAGTTGTCGTATTAACTGTGCATGTCTGAAGTTGTACGCAAGTATGCTGCGCTAAAATTATAATAATAATATAAAATTGTATGATAAAATTAGCAGGGCGCATATTCGATTTCGTCAATACATGTTAGGGAAATGCCGGGATTTTGACGTTGGCTAAAGAACCGGGGAATGATAACCTTGTACCGGTAATTTCGTTACTTTCGATACTAAGTAAAATTGCAAAACTAAATTATTAAACTGTTGATATAACTGTTCTATCTGGGCTTAGAAGATTTTCTAGTAGGTATTAATACTAATTTGAGCAAAATATTGTTCAGATATTTTTTTAAAGTCAACTAAACGTCGGCGTACAGTAACTGCAGTACCTACTTATATGCCCAGAATTATATTTAACAACTGTACAGGATGACGATTTTACAGGAGGACGATTCGACTAGACAGTAACATGAATGGATATGAAGGGATGCATATGAAGGACATTGAAATGTTGCTGATTACCAGCCCTCACTCTGGGTGCTGGTAATCAGCAACGGGTGAATGAGGCCCTACACCATTCCATGAATTACCAGAAAGTGACTGGCATTCATGGAGGGGTATTGGTGCCAACACTTCTATGGTAGTGAATCGCGAGATGTACTGTCAGAGAGCGGTTGTCTCCAGGTGCTCTCCAGGAGCTCACTGCTCGTAATCGAAACTGGTGTAGACTATTCCGAATGGTTTGGGTGCTAAATGCCGATGGCGGCTTGCAACTGGGATCTAATTTGAGTGGCGTAGACTGTGGGATCACGGGTAGTCAGCAGTCTGATGTAACGCTTCTGAACAGCAGTAAGAACATTTGGGTGGCTACTACGAGTTCGATCACCAACATGTTTACGACGCAGGTATGAGAGACAGACTTGTGTAGAGTGCGCTATTTCTCTCGCAGTAACGTTCTTCGCTGAAAGCCGAATTACTTCCGAAATTTATGTGGCATTTAGAATTTAAAAAAATAACAATGTTGCAGTTACATATAGCGACTAACTTAATTTTAATAATTCAAGATAAATCTTTGAAAAGCATTAACGCATGCTTAGCGAACTCTAAAGTTATTATATTAAATGGAGAAATACGGTCGCGAACAGGGTTCGAACCTGCGCCTCCCGGATAAATACTCCAGGCGCTGTGACCACTCAGCCATCTCGAGCTCTGCTCACCACCGCGAATTCTTCTTCCATATTTTTAACACGTCTTATAACGACGTCATTGCTATCAATTCAGTCCCTATACGGGTGACCGACACATTTTTTTTTTTTTATTATTATTATCTTGTTTTAATGACGTATTTTTAAACAGATTCATAAAAATAAATTCGAAAACTTTCAGCATAAAAAATATAATCACAACTTTTTTTGATGTGTATATTGTGATTCAATTGTGATAGGATATGTCGTTTAATGAAATGAAGACCTGAGTTTTTTTACTGTTGGTTCTTATTATATTGTATTTTAACAATCCGGTAAAAATCCCGAAAATCTCGGAAGTCCCGAAAGTCCCGAGAGTCCCGGTTTCTTTATCATGAATTCCTGGACTCAATTATAGCACCGGTTCTGCATTCCCTAATACATATGTCTCACTCGCTGAAGCGTCGAGAACAATTGTGTCATACGTGTTTCGCGGTTGATAGATGATAACACTTTTCTATACAACTGTACTTGGCTGTTTGGAATGACTCACTTCAGATATACACAGTTAAATTACGTCAATAATTATTTATGCAAGATGTGATTTCAAAGCTGATTTTAGATAAAACTATGATTTAAAGAATAGATTGCCATTTTTATTAATAGTGTACATCAGTACCAGTACCATCTGAGCTTTTATTTCTTTCAGCTATGATTACTGAAAACCTACCCAAGCATAAATCTGGATTTGAGCATAGATTGAAGCAATTTGATTAGTAAAGTTGAATCATGCCTTAAATAGGTATTTTCAGATTTTTGAATAGGTATGGTTCTGTAATACCACTCTCAATTTTCTATACTAGTTTGAAACTGTTTTTTATTATAATTAAACATGCAAATACAATACCCAAAAAACATATTGGGCATCACCCTTCCGCTCAGCCATTTACAAAACTATACTTCATAACAATAAAAAACTATTGTCTGGTAATTAGCGAGCCAACAGCTTAAGAGAAAATAATCACTAACAAATTTTAACCTTCTGTTCCTACCTAGCTCTATGTTCAATGTTTACAACTCTAGAACTATAGAAAATCTTTTTTAATGGCTGTAGAAACATTTACCACAGTTATAGGTATCATTTTATCTACAACCACTGCATATATTGTAAAGTTAATATTGTAATCTATCACTTGTGTGTTAACAGGAGAACTAATCTCTTCTGTTTTAACCCGTTCACTGTCCAATGCACCACAGGTGGTACACCGCAATTGTTTAACTATTGTGTCTGCTACGTGAACAGGGAACCTGTTAACACAAATGATAAATGTTTATGTACACAAAAATACTCACTCTTTATCATCTCTTGTGTTTCTACCACCCCCGCCTCCACCACCACCTCCAGACCTTGAGGTGTTCATCCTATTCCTCTCATTTCCTGAAACTCGGGTGCAAAAACATTGAAATTATCCATATTGTCCTTTACTTCTTATAGCAATTTATATTAGAATATAACATGTCCATAAAAACATAACCCTCCTTCTGGGTCAGTCGGGTAAAAATAGTAAAGCATAGATACCTGTTTCTTCTTTTAACACAAGTTTCCGTCCATTCAGTTCATATCTGTGCATGACAAAGAGGGCTTTCTTCATTGCCTCAGAATTTGTGAATTCTACTACACCACATCCTCTGGGTTTGCCATTCTCGTCATTGAACAACTCAACATAAGCGACATCACCAACCTAGACACAATAATTATTACCTATAGACAGTACATAAATGGTTGGTTTACAGTAGTAATATGATAAGTACAAACTACTAGTAATAAATTGATGATGAAAACAATCAAACCTTTTCTTTGAACAAATCTTTCAACTCAGTCCAGCGGAACTCGTAGGGAATGTTGGAAACAAACAGTCTTTTCCCTTCGGGACGTTCGCGGTCATTAGAGCGGTCCCTGGTCGCATCAGAAAATCTAGATGGCCGGTCGCCACGCCTTGACCGGTCACGCTCTTTTTCTCGCTGATTATCCATGGCCGTGGATGCCTAATCAAGATATTTTTTATTATATAATGGAATTATATAGAAGTAGGTACATAACGCCGGTCTTCGTCATAAAATGAACACAAAATCTGAGCCCACAAACTAACTAATACGTAGTAAAACACTTACCAGTAATTTAATACGTAGTTGAAAGTTCACTCAAACAATTCGCACAGAATTGTAGTATAGATCAAATTTATGAAACAAGCCGACCACAAGAAAATCACATTTACAACATAACTTGCTTGCAAAATGGCGGCAACGGGGAAAGCAAGCTAAGCAAAGCAAGAAGAAGCCACAGATTAGTAATTTAAGTATCTTATGCAAGAAGCTTGAAGAAGCACAAGAACGAAAGGAAGGAAAATCCCAAAAGTCAAACTAGAGATGGTCGTATTTACTATAACAGCTCCGCGGATTAGGTATTTTACGGGCTAGTTAGCACAATCTGTGACACCCATGAAGTGAGATTTAAAGTGGAGAAATCACTACGAAGTAGCGGTGGGTAGATTAAAAGGTCTGCGCAAAAGGAATTTGCAGGAAGCTGCAGGCGATAACCTTATTTATTCCCTCCAATCCTTATCGGCTCCGCGGAGCCATTTGGTTCCGGAGGGGCACCGGAAGTAATGGTTATTTATTCAATAGCGGCAACTTTGGCTCGTCTAATTCTTTGGACTCACTGGCTCGCTTGCTCACTCGTCACTCCTTATCGGTTTCGGTCGGTACGAACGCAAATCGATGATCGATACGTCACCTTAAAGAAATAAATTAGAGTTGAAAATGTTTTGTGTTGGACCAAGAAAACAATTAGGTAGCGATTTTACAAACAGCACAGTGCACTCTTAGTCCCATTGATTTAGAGTTCAATGTTGCATTGTGAACCAAATTAATAAAATGTTCTGATGAATTAAATGAATTTGTGAACCAGAAGAGTCGAAGGAGCAAAAGGAGTAATTAACGCATTGCTAAGTATTAGTGATGGCCGGAGTGGAGGATAAATACTCGAGTGTTTATACGATATCAATAAATACTTTACTTATTTTTATCGGATACTATATACTCAAAATTATGGATAAAATATGTTTAATGCGTATCGGATGGTTTTATTCTCTAAGTTAGTAACTTGTATTGTTGTACTACATTATTTTGTTCTGATGTCAATATGAGGCAATGTGTTTAGCAATGCTGCAAACTATCCTGATTTCCTTCGTCACGTTGCTTTTGTTATATTTGCTTCATCTTTCCACCCCTGTGCACCGCAGTGCACCCCATTGCCCAGTACCCAGCGCAGGAACTTTGATACTAAGTTGGTCATCAACCACACGATAAGAAGATGAACATAGATGTTTTTAAAAGTTGAATATCGATTTCGACTATATCGGTGTTTATGAACGATATATCTGATTGTGTGGCTTCCAAACGACACAGTTTTACAACCAGTTTGACTAGATTGGCAATCGAATTGTGTTGTGCAAACAAGGTTCCGTGATCCATCCTCAAAGAACTTCTGTAATCATCAATCCCCACGCATTTTTACGATAAAATGTTTTTTTCTTTAACTCTATGTTTTTTTAACTTATAGAAAAATATTTTCTATAAGTTGTGTCTTTTTATTATTTTTTTTTTAATTTTTTTTCTTATCTACAACCAAAATCCAAAATCAAACCTAACTTTTGCTTCTTGTTAGGGGCATCTACACAAGTTCGTTCAGCAGAGGCAACAAAATAAAACTAAAATTGGCGATCTTCAATGTACGTGTGGACGGACAATCAGATTGTAGTCAATTCAAATTGTATCTTGTGGAAGCCACTTTAGTAATCTGTGCTAGGTCACGATGTCACAGTGGACTGGTGAATAATGTGCATTCGCAATCGAACCGTATTTTAAAGCTAATGATTATTGTGCTGTTATTCGTCGAAGATTTTGTTTGCGGTACGAAGATGATTCGATTGTTGGTGCCGAAATTCAGGACCACAGCAGCAGCAAACAATCCGCAACTAGGACCCAAACGATCGTCGAGAACTGATGATATCATCGAACGTGTCGCGAAAAGTTTGCGCAATAAACCTCGTCAGTCCGTGCGTAAGAAAGTGGCTGCTCTAAGGCTCCCAAAAACGATTGCACACGAAATATTGAAAAAGAACCAGAAATTTGACCATGAATCAATGATTACAATATACGAAAAAAATTCTGCGACACAGTGTTGCAGCGATTTCGTGCAGTTAACACAATATTTTGGAGTGCTGAAGTCCATTTTCACCTTAATGGAAGTGTAAATAATCAAAGTGCGGTTATTTGTCATCTAAAGGACAGAATCCAAGTTTAAAACATCAACAGCAACTTCATAGTCTCAAAGTTATAAGCCGTTCCGGTGACATCCCCTGGCCACTCAGGCCACTGGATCTCATCCCCATTGCCTTTATTCTATACTATCTGTGCCCACGGTTTCACCCGCGTTAATTTGAGGAAAAAACCTACTAAAATATATTCCACCAGCGTCCTCCCCCCTCATGACCGCCCGCCTTGCACATCATAAATGCACGCGTGGTACTTGATCATTATTTCGTTGCTGAGTTATTTTAAAACTATGATATCTCCTAAGATATTCATCGAAATAAAATTATGTCAAGGGCAGTTTTGTTCAAAATTAATTACTTGTTATGAATAACGTATTTATTTGGTTAAGGATTAATATCACGTTTAGTAATAATAAGTTTAATAGACTTTGTTTTATAATATGTAGTGATTATATGACGTGCTAAGTAGCGCCAAGTAAGATGTGCGAGGTGGAGAAGAACGGGTGGTTTTAGTGAAGCAGAATGAAGCGTAAGATACATAGTATCTTACTCATCGTGATGGATCGGAATAGAAACGAGTGGGGGACTTTACTGCCTTCAGCATGTGCACCACCACCATCCGTCAGGTTCTTCGCACTGCTCGTCTCTCCTTGATCGCTCAATAGGGTATTTGATACTGATGGAAATAAAATATGAAACTTAGCTATAATGATAGAATGTATTTTATTTGACTCTTTGGTATTTTTGAAAATAATATTAATAATTCGATAAACAAATTCATAATTTTTAATCTATGTGTCACGTGACTCGACACACCAATGACTGCGTGACGTCACTACTCAGACGATTGATTGTCATTTTGCAGTCACTGTGACACATGACACAAAATAAATTGATGAATTTGTTGATATTTGGGAAGCAAGATGTAACCACTTTCTTCGTATTTCAGTAAAATTTTCGAAGTATTGGTATACTACGCACTAATGTTATGATTTACAAAATAATTTCCTTTGTTTACAAAAGTTCTGTTGCGTAATGACGTCACAAACTGGCGATCGTCGTTATCGCGCCTTTTGGCACGACCTTTGAAATTTGAATTTTAAATAGCTGTTATTTAATCAATAGGTACACAAAAAAAATGAATTTTTAGGTAATACCATAGTCTTTAAATTTAGGCCTTTTGTGAAATTTCGTCAATAACCCTATTCTTGTCTATTCTGCAGTGGAAACATCTACCTGTTGTGATTTATAACTACTCCGCTCGGTTCATCTCCACTCATCTTTACATAAGCCTGGAGTTTGCTGGTTCCTAATGATCCTCCCCCACCTCAATCCTATGGCTGTGCTTTGGTCAAATTAAACAAAATTCTATGCAAAGTTATACAATCATCAAATTCAAATCATTTATTCTGTAAATAGGTTTTTACAAAACTCTTTTACAAAAGGTGACTTTTTTAACTAGAACGCACTTTTATGCGACGGCATTTCCTATCTGACTACCACTGAGAAGAAAAACCGAAACAAAGTCAAGGCCTCTTTTAAAGTCCAGGCATTACTGTTTATGGTTAGGTGAGCGTAATTATGTAGATTGTCCGGAAAGGCTTTTTGAAGAAAGAGCTATCGCAATTTCTAGACAAAGTATGTATTTTGAGTATTATATGCAGGTCAATGGCATAGCATCATAAGTGACCATTTATGTCCCGGTAATTGGTAAAATGGAAAAAAAAGTCAAAAAGTCCGTCTGTAGTGTTTTGATTCTCTCCAAGAAACATGACTCAGTCACACGACATGTCACTTAATAGAAAGTTGTTAAAATCAAAAGTATAGATAGTATTTAATTATTGGTGCACAGGTAATGCATGACTACCCTCAATTTTGTGGAAGTAGCTAGCTATTGTATTTTATTTGCATCCATTGTAATGGACTTCCGCAAAGTAACGCCTGAATCTATTCAATAGTATTTAATTATTAGTATTTTTTTTTTCTATTTTTTTTGTAAACACTGGTATAAGCAAATTAAACAGCACAATAAATCAGAATAGAGTGTAACAATCACTTACAGGTAAACTCTGCATGCATACAAAACGTTGTCGTAAGTTACATATAAAGAAATAGAAAGAACTAAAGACTATATCTAATAACAAAGTTATACTGAGTTACACTTACTAAAATAAAACAATTTAAACTAAATAATACAAAAATAGGTATTACCTATGTAGCCTTTATTCACCCGTCCAGTGAGGCAATGCAGGGCTAAGAAACTCAATGTTCGGGGAGATACTTATAAAAACTGGCTTTCAATTTGACTAAACCATCAAAATGGATGTCTATTCGATCACTGCAACCGTTCACAACCCTGCAAAACCTCACGTAGAATTTGCACCCAGAACTGTTCTTCTCTGCGGATGGCAGAGCGGTGTTATAGGACTGCGAGGAATTCTCGAGGGGGCACGGAAGTTAAAGTTATTTAATATCTGCGGACAGACGATTTTTTGGGTCATAACTTTGCACACAAACATCGCGTCATTCAGACGTCGACGCTTGTCTAGAGAAACCATATTAAAATGTTTGAGCCTATCACTATATGAACGTATTTTCCTGGACAAACCGCTAGCGTAGGTCAGGTGCCCCAGAAAACGTTTTTGTACGCCTTCAAGCCGCAATGAGTGAGTAGCATAATGTGGTCGCCAGACCACGCTACAATACTCTAATATGGTTCGAATTAAACAATTATAAAGGATAATTTTTGTTCCGGCGGTTTTAAATTGTTTTGTGTTTCTGTTAACAAAACCCAGCATTTTAGAAGACGTTTTCACAATATTGTCTATGTGAGGGATAAAAGTTAGTTTCCGATCAAATATAACACCAAGGTCTTTTATTGTGTCTAATTCCTTTATTTTTTCACCTTCAATATAATAATCCTGGTCAATGAGATGATGTTTCCTGGCAAATTTTATATGGTAACATTTGTCAGGATTTACGAACATCTGGTTTATTTGGCACCATATCACCAATGCATCGCTCTGTAATTCAGATGCGTCACTCTTAGAGAACTATTTTGATGAATTTTAAGTCATCTATCGAGGGGCTCGTGGCTAAAGTAACAGCTGCACAGATCGATCGATCGAGGTTAAGCCGCGCTTGCCGCGGTCGGTCTGTGGATGGATGACCATCATTTCATACCGAGACCCCTCCGTGCCTCGGAGAGCACGTTAAGCCGTCGGTCCCGGTTGCCAAATTAAGATCTATGACAGCCGTTACGGGTAGTCAGAGGCCTGAAAGTCTGACGACCAGTCATACCACGAGATATCGTGTTACCCAGGAATTGGGCTGTGGAGGTCAGATAGGCAGTCGCTCCATGTAAAATACAGGTATTAAGCTGCATCCGGTTTGACTGGAAGCCGACCCAATGTAATTGGGAGAGGCTAGGTAGATTGATGAATTTTAAGTCAAAAATAAAAATTTGACAGTGGCGAAAGCAGTTTGGGATGTCGTTAATAGAAAACTTAAATAAAACTGGCCCCAGATGAGACCCTTGTGGCATGACCGAGGATATTTGTCTGACGGTTGATCGAAAGTCATTGACTACCACAAAGAAAGTTCTATTCTCAAGAAACGAACTCAACCATGACAGTAAAGTTTGAGCGATACCGTAAGTTCTTAATTTGTCAATGAGAAATTGATGCGGGACCCGGTCGAACGCTTTACTGAAATCTGTATATATGACATTAGCTTGACGGCCAGAGTCTATTGCTGTTGTCAATAACTCAGTAAAAAGTGTCAAATTGGTATTTGTGGACCGAGACTCCACGAAACCGTGTTGTTCCTCACTTAAGTAAATTTTAAGATGACTTTGAATGTGAGGGCAGATCATAGACTCAAAGATTTTACCTAGGGTTGATAAAATTGAGATGGGTCTATAGTTCGAAAGTAATTCCTAATTATCGGATTTATGGATGGGGACGATCTTAGCTACCTTCCACTTTGATGGAAAGACTCCATCAGACAGAGATTTATTAAAAATAAGCAACAGAGGCGTGAACAGATCATTTGCACACTCATATATAAATATTGGTGGTATGCCATCTAGGCCAGCACCTTTGTTGCAGTTGAAACTTTTTAGCTTTTTGTATAAGGCTTCACTGTCAATAACTGGGTAGCTTAAAAATATGCTACTTTCTTGAATATTATTAATATGTGTTGTTTTATGGGTACTGCTACCTTTTTTAGCAGGGCTGTATACAGAAGAGAAATAAGAAGCAAAAAACTCACATATCTCCGTTCCATCTGATGATGCAGCTGTACCATCCGCCATAGATAAAGGATACGAGCTGGATCCAGCTCGTCTAGTTTTAACATAGGTCCAAAAAGATTTGGGGTTATCGTTTAAAGTGGGTTCAAGATTATTTATATTTTTATTATAGCAAATCTTAGCAAGTGCATGCGTGCGTTAGTGGGTTTACTGATTATTTTCAACTCAATCTTGTCCAATGGATTACGGTAAGTATTATAACGTTTCCTAGTCTGGTTTTTTGTATTTAATATTTTAATTAAAGTTTTGTTAAACCATGGGGGTACTTACTATTATTTGGGTATTTTAATAGGAATAAATCTTTGAATAGCACAGTTGATGATGTCATAAAAAACCTGTACCATATCATTAACATCATGATGTCCCACAAATAATTCCTACCAATCCCGTTTTTTTAGATGTTTTTTAATCTGTATATAGCTTGTTTTACGGAAGTCACGTAACTCATTTGTAATATTATATGGAAGCTTGGCTTCTTTTTTATGACAAATATTTATATCTAGGGGTGGGTGATACTGATCTATATTACTTAAGGAGTCAAAACTTTGATTTACATTACACAGTGGATGATCAGTTAACACAAGATCTAGTATGCGAGAGGAGGCATTATATACGTTATTACATTTATTGAGCTTATTAACATATGTGAAATCCAACAGATCCAATGTTCATCCAATGTTTTTTGATATATATTGGACATGGGTATTCAGGACATAAAAAATTGGTCGTGAGCAGGATTCGAACCTGCACACCCCGGATAAATACTCCTGAAGTATTTATCCGGGATAAATACTCCTAAAGTATTTATCCGGGAGGCGCAAGTGGAAAGAAATTCCACAAAATGTAAAACTTTACATAAGTTCGCCACGTATACAATAATGCATTTGAAAGATTTATGGACAATCTGTATTAAGCTTTTTACTACAGTAGAAATCACGTAACACGAGTGGGCAACTTTGAAAACCTGTGTACCTATAGCCAATCAGATATAGGCGCAACGTCGTAGTAAATGACTATTAGCCAATCACGTAGAAGATCCTTATAATGAATTATTAGTGTTGCCAGTCTATTTTAGATATAACTACGAATTTTTTCATATTTCCACTATATTTCGAAGACTTTTTTGGTCGACACATCAACTAACTATTATAGCGCTATCTGTCGGCATTTTCGAACTTTTGTTTGTTCCTCACGGTCGGTGACATATACACGCACACATTCATGTTTGTGATTGTATTGCTTCATAAATATTTTTCGCTTACGATAGCCATGCAGGAGGCAACCTGTGCTAAATTTTTATTAAAATAAGTAGTTTTAATAATCTACAAATTATGGAGCAAAGTAAATCTATTTCACCTAGACTATTTGTGTGCACCGCCATAGAAAACAAGGATGAAGTAGAAGAGGTACTGTGTAAAATTTCGCAGTTTCTCAACAAAGAATATCTATATAGTCGGCCATGTACAATCGTATTTTCTAACACTAGTAGTGGTGGCGCTGCAGTGTGCGTGGCGCGAAATTCAATTTGTACAGAATTCTTTCAGTTATCTTATTAGATTTTATCGTTTTCAGAGGTACGAGAGAGCTTACAACTACTTCCAATCACTTGTGGCCGACTGTAGCGAGAAAGAAGCTCACGACGCGCTCAATAATGCCGTTTGCAAGAATCATGAAGATGTGTCTTTGGGAATGCTGATGTCCATCCTCACAGAACCTCATAATGCAACCAAGTGTTACAGAGACCTTACTCTTGTGACCAGGGACGGTCTGACATGTGTGCTCAATAACCTATCCAACTTAATCTTAGACAGGTACTTGAAGTTTCATGACACTACTCGCAACCAACTCTTATGGCTGATAAAGGAAATGATAAGGAATGCAGTCACTGGAGTAGACAGTGTCTGTTGGAATTTAATGCGTTATGCATCTGGAGGAGATATTACTCCCAAAAACATAATACTAGTAGAATCTCTTTTAGATATTTATATTGATAATCGGGCATGGTTAGACAAGTTTCCTGTACTTATTTGCATGGTGGTGTATACATATTTGAGATTAATAGAAGATCATAATATAGCACAGCTCATGAGCTTAAGACAGAAAGAAGTCAATTTTGTTATCACTCTCATAAGAGAACGCTTTTCAGATGTTTTATCTCTGGGTAGAGATTTGATAAGATTACTCCAGAATGTTGCTCGTATTCCTGAATTTAATCAACTTTGGCAAGACATATTGATGAATCCAAAGTCTTTATGCCCTACTTTTACTAATGTGTTACAACTCTTACAAACAAGAACATCTCGCAGATATTTACAGTCAAGGCTTACTCCAGATATGGAGAGGAAACTTGTTTTTTTAACATCACAAGTTAGGTTTGGTCATCATAAGAAGTATCAAGAATGGTTTCAAAGGCAATACCTTGCAACTCCTGAGTCACAATCTCTGAGAAGTGATATGATCCGTTTTATTGTTGGTGTAATACATCCTACGAATGAACTCCTGTGTTCTGATATCATTCCACGGTGGGCAGTCATTGGATGGCTACTTACTACTTGTACTTCCAGTGTTGCTGCATCTAATGCAAAACTAGCACTGTTTTATGACTGGTTGTTTTATGATTCTGAAAAAGACAACATTATGAACATCGAACCAGCCATCCTTGTCATGCACCACTCAATGAGATCACATCCAGCAGTAACTGCCACATTACTTGATTTCCTGTGTCGAATCATTCCAAACTATTATCCACCATTTGCAGACAAGGTGAGACAAGGCATTTTTAATTCACTTCAACAGATAATTGAGAAAAGAGTGCTTCCAAATTTACACCCTTTGTTTGACTCTCCGAAGTTGGACCGTGAACTTAGAACAACTGTGAGAGAAACATTCAAAGAGTTTTGTACCAATGGCAATGGTGAAGGTGTTTCAGGAATATGTGAGGAAGGAAATGATGACATGCCACGGGGAGGGCATGATGAACCTGCATTTTCTGATGATGAAGAGGACAATACTCCTAATATTGCAGAGGACACTGACGACGATGATTTGCCATTGTCTGAAGTCCGAGCTCGGGAACGTCCCGAATTAGCAGCTGCACTGCCCCTTATTTTACGTCCTCTTGCTGAAACATTGTTAGATGATCGAACATCCGCGGCAGCCACTGCCCTAATCAACGCTTGTAGTGCGCCCATGCCTACTCCAGCCGCGCTTGCAGATCTGTTTACAGCAGCTGTGCAGGAAGTTGCACCTTTAAAAATAAGTCGTACTCCAACCCAAGCCGAGATCGACGTGGCTCTTAATTCGCCAGTCTTTTCCATGTTTACTTTTCTTACTAGCAATGATGAAGCCAAACGCAAACTCGTACTAGAAACATTTAAAGAAATTCAAGGGCAGAATACTCTACGCAGTGTTGGTTACTGTTTAATGTTTTATTTAAAAGTTTGTTATGAGCGGGAAAGACGCGGCGAACGCGACGCAGCTAAAAGGAGAAATGTTAAATTCAAAGCAGATGTTTATAAAGAGTACTGTAGCTATTTAGAGATTAAGCTGGCTGAAAGTTTAGCAGACGACTTTGAAAGATGTCAAGAATGTGACGCTAATGTTTTGGTGTGGTTGATTCCTGATGTGTATAGAGAATTCAAAGATCAGGCCCAGAACCACATAAGACTGTTACATGCTATTGTTTCAACCTTGGACGCTAGTCAACTACAGCGGCTTGTTTGTTTGACCCTACAGGGTACTTTAATGATGTTCAAGTCTGACGACATAACGTTGATGCTGTCGACGAGTCTCGGTTGGGAGACGTTCGAACAATATTGCCTTTGGCAACTTCTAACAGCGCATGATATATCGGTAGAGGATGTATTACCAATCATACCCAAGCTGCAATATAAAGAACATGCTGAAGCTCTTACATCAGTCCTCTTAATGTTAAAACAAGAGAAACCCACTGCCGATGTAGTACGGCAGTTGTTTTGCCGAGCTGTAGATGAAGAAGATACTTTTGTAGTATCGACTTTAATGTATTGGTGCCAAGATTATGAAGACAAAGTTGGCGATTTACTTTCAGTTCTTTTAAGCACAAGATATCCAGGAACCAGTCCTAACAAGAGAAAACGTCCTGGAAAACATAGCATTCCGCCTAACGCTCCGCCTTCTGCTGAACTGGTAAATACTTTTCCTTGTTAATTCTATTAATAATTGATGTCTTCATCAAACGTTACGCCATAATTCATATTTATGTTAATACTCCACTAACGGGATGACTAGAACTACAAAGCAGAAAACCACATGTTGCAACCTTATGTGAGTTTTAAAGATAAGACTTGATTGTTAGCCTAAAAGCCTTAATAGAAACCGATATCCTTAATTGCTTTTTCAACACGCACAAGAGCAAGCTGAAAACCTCTTGAATACCACAGCTGTGTCCCATTCACTCTAGTTTATTTCAAAGCTTGCGGCACACATTCACAAAGTCATTATAACTATAATGATAGATATTTCCATCGTGTGAAATGTGTCCGCAAAGCAAGTTTTGAAGTGTGTGCACTAAGGTTTTCGTAATCGGAACCTATTGCATTTTTACTGCTGCTATGTCGCGCCGCAGAGGTGTGTTACACGCCCATAAGTATACACTTGGTGAAGCATGGGATGACAAGCAGCTAAAACATTCTGCCTACTTTAGCTAGTCTTATATAACTACTACTTTTAACCATAAGTCCGTTACTATTCTTTCAGATAAGGCCCCCGAAATTTTGGTTTTATTTAAAAATTAATTCGTTTTAGGACTTATCTATTATCCATATAAATAAAAATGAATCGCCGAAATCTTTGTACTTCCGAACGACTGCACCAAATCGGTTTTTTTTTGTGTTCGTTATTGTCAGGATAAGATTTGTATAAGAAAAATAAAAACAAAAACGAACAGAGAAATATTTGCGGTACGATGGGTATCGCTGGGTCAGCTAGTTTTTAATAAGTGGGACCTAGACCATAATTTACGTTTTCTACAGTACCTACATATATAACTAATAACTTCCTGTGGTGTAAGAGAAAAGACACACAATGTAATGCTTTTATTAAAATACTTATTTTTAATTCTATGTTAAAACAGGTGCTTGGCCATTTGGAGCAAATGAGAGTGTGCTGTGTGGAACAAAATGACATGTCAATTTTTAATATGGAGTGTATGCAGAAAGCACTTCAGCAAGCGCAGTCGAATAGTAGTGATAGTTTAAGGGTAAGTACGATCGAATTCATTTTTAAATTAAGCAAATCTAACTTTTAAAATTAACATAACTATGTACTGCCATATAATAAACAATAGAATATATTACTTCAAAAAGAATCACTATTAAAAAAACGCGTATACCTACCGAAATATACCTACAATCGTAAAACCAATTGGTTCCCTATACGCATTGGGGAACGCCGATACTACACACAACACCTTGGCTCAATGACGGCACTTCATAGGCGCTAAGCGCCCGCGCACTGACAGTACGTTTTGCCATGATTAACAAACAAATATTAAAATTTTCGCATTAATTATTTAAGTAATACTAGTGGGCCCAGCAGACGAAGCAGACACAATAGTTAAACAATTGCCGTATCATATGTGCTAGATGGGGCAGGGAAAGGGTTAAGTTGCGTGATTTACCAGCAATAACACCAGCGTACCTATTGGCTATTTCGGTTATCAACGAATTAATGGTCACTTTCTAGTACATTGTGCCGTATATTTTTAATATTTGCTCATGAGTCAAGTTGTAAACTTAAGTAACTTATGACGTATTGTACTACAAAGTGACCGAATATGATATAAAAGTTTCGGTTAGGAGCTAAGTAAGAGACACGTTATGACAGAGACATTGTTTATTCCTGTGTATTAATTATATTGTACTACAAAATCAAAATGATTACCTAGAAATAAATCAAATCATTACCGACGTGTATTACTATTACAGACTCTATTAAATATAATATCTGAAACTATCCGAAACTAGCGCATAATCCGAAATTATTTAATATCCGTATCTGAAACCGGTATAATATTATTCATACCGTATCCGTAACATCCCTGGTTATTAGTTATAGTACAGAATTCATAGGCCTTTGTGACAAACACAAGGAAAACTAGATTCAATATTTTATTCAAACAGGACAAAACTAAGTGGGATTACTACCTCAACATTGACATAACACCATTATTCCGTTTATACTTGTTTATTCTGGGTCACAGTAGTGTCCAGAAATTACATAAAAGTAATTAATTATATTAAGTTATTACTAACCTTTCCAACATATTTGGTAGTAATGATAGCTGGGTTTAAAATATATCTCCATAACTTCGATATCTATCTAAGACAATTTAACAATGCATCAAGGTATTTAAAAGCATTATGATAATTCCCGAAATACATATTAGTCGTGGTGGCCGTGTGGTTACGGGGCCGACTCTTGAACCACAGGTTGTGGGTTCGAACCCGGCATATACCAATGTGACTGTTTCAATCTCATATGTACTTTCTTAAATGATATTAACTAGGACATCACAGACATACGGTGAAGGAAAACATCGTGATAAAACCTGGACCTAATGGTCTGAAATCGCAGTGAGCCAGCGTGGTGATTAATGCTCGTGTCTTCACTGTATGAGAAGAGGCCCTTGCCTTGCAGTGGGACCGTTATATGCTTTTTAGGTTATGTACTCAGATATACACCGTGTTTAAAAAAATATACGTATGTTTATTGGATTCAAACGGGGCGTGTACCAATATGGCTCCCATTCTCATAACTGTGTAGTATGTACAGTCAGCGTCAGAGGGATCTGAGCTTCAAAGTACTTCAAAATATCTTAGCTATTAGTTTTCAATATTGTGTAAGCTGTCAGATTATTCACAATAATTTATATTTGCAAATAGTTCTTTCAATCTATATAAAATTATCTTGTTAATTAAGAAAAGTCACCGTTAATACCAGTAACTAGAGTATATTTTTGAGTAAATTTTGTTACCCAATTTAATATAGTTTTAAAATTTGCACAAATCGCGAAAGCTTAAAATTAATTAAAGTTTGTTATTCTAACAAATCGTCCATCATATTTTGCTTCCCTTTATTTCTTGATTATCCATTCCTTTAATTTCTTGCATGACGTCATTGATGTGTATTTTGTTTTAGATATAATAACTATTGACTCGCTATTTTGATATTCGTGGCAATTCGTCAAAGTATTATATTGAGAGAAAGAATCATGGAAACTACTACACATCATTAATAACATTCTTGAAACTTGAATACGTTCGACTATGCATATATGTATGTATGTAAATTTAAAGATTATAGGTACACTTTTCATGCGAAGAGGCAAAATCATGTCAACCTATTGTATGTATTGCACCTTCAGATTTGGTCATTTGATCATTCGGTCCACCTCTATGTCCTGCCTCTTCAAACACAAGTTATTAAAAGTATGGGAACGTGCGTGTGTGGGAGCCTTAGTTTTTATTAGATACTGAATCGAACCAAGATTGGCGTTCAGCCAGCTTTAATTTGTTAAATAGATATATCTCAAAACAAGTTTCAAAAACAAAAGACGCGTCAATGACGTCATGCAAGAAATGAAAGGGATGGTTCTCTATTGTGTTCCCTAACTTTTTTATCCATAATCTATAGTGCAATTTTTTTTACCTAATCTTCGTTTGTCCGAATGATAACTTGCCCGAACATAATATCACATGCCATAAAATTGAAATCCCTAAATACAATATGCCCTAAATTTGTTTGTCATTAATATTACAATAAATAATATACAAAAGACTTAAAATCGTTTTCAATAATAGTTATAAGTCCTAAATTATAATTATTTAATGTCCTATATCCTAATTATGTTTTTAAAACGAACGTTTACGTAACATTTTTTGTAATTAAATATTATCTGATTTTGTAGTACAATCGTTTATTACATATTTTACCAAATCCAACTGATACAATACATAAATAGTAAAGATTCAAAAGCAATATGGGTTTTGTCACGGCTCCGGCGCTGCCGGCATCCGGCGCGCGGCGGTCCCACGCATGCTAATCGTCGAAGACGGCTTTCGCTCACCTCCACAGCTTCGGCTTCCTGACCGGCCCGGCCGGCTCCTCAGCTCACGGACCGCCTCGCCTCTACGCTATTTTTCACTCTAGGGGTAGAGCAGACAAGACCGCGTGGAGTCGGATTTACAGCGATTCGTTTCTGTCCCTAAAACCTAATTTATAGCAAATGTTTTAGGACTAACAATTTTATTATAAATGAACATTCGAAATAATACACATTATATAATACAATACTTAGGACATATGACTTTATTTCATGCAAAATTAGGAGATACAATTATTATAGTATTTGATATTATGACAGAATAGTTTTAGAAGTAAAGATAAATAAGTAAAACAAAATTTCGAATATTTGAACATTATGGGAAGTTTATTTAACGTGTTATGGATAATGATTTTCGGACAAACCATTTTAGGAGTATAAGGGAGATAGATACTCAATGAAAAAGGTACAGCAAAATATAGTCAATGACTACATAATCATCAGAATAAAAACATACTTAAAAATATACTCTACTTGCAGGTATTAACGTTGACTTTTTTTTATTGTGAATATAATTTTGACCAATTTGAATGCCCCATTGAACGATCGTTTCGCAAACATAAATATGAACATTCTGACAGCTGATAGCTTACACAATTTGAACACATAGTGTTTGCATTTGTTTACTTTGATTAACATAAAATTGAATTTGTTCTTCACATTATTTTGACTATTTTGAAAGCTCAAATCTATCTGACGCTGACTGTACCTAATAAACATTCTGGGAAAAGATTTCCTCAGTTGGACTAATTGGTCGAGAACGCAGAAACGCCAACCAGCAGTGGCCAGTGTGTGATAATCTACGCGGGCCTTCCCAGTATGAGAAGAGGCCTTTTCGCCTTTTACAGTGAGACTGGGCTCGGCTGGTTATATAAAGCTGTATGAATGGAAATATGTACTACCGTCACAAATTTAATTAGCATTAATTCACAAGCTTTACTCTTGCTCACTGGCGATTAGAAAAGGAACGCTCATTACCTACTAAGGAGTGAATGTCTTTGTTAGTTAATGACATCAATTTGTTATCATTACAGAGACAATATAGTGATTTACTCGCTTTGGCGTGGGAGGACGAGTTGCCTATATCAAGACGAGCCAGGAAATTAGTTTCGAATTCATTACCATTAAACCAGAATCTGCATTCATCTAATGAAGATAGTGAGGTAAATATAAACTATTTAATAGGTTTTACTACTTTACTAACAGGAATTAACGCACAATAAATAACTTTGAATCGCTTGACGTAGGGTATTAATTTCGCGTTAATTCCTGTTTTAAATGTATAGTAATATCTTGCAGCGTGATAGTTTAAAAGTTAATATTTAATTGTTAATTGAAAATCATTCATTAGAACCGAACTAATTTGGGTTTGAGTCTTAATTGATTGCCTCTATTTAATAAGTCATTATGACTCATTAAATACAAACTCTAAAAATCTAGATTCGATGAAAATTTAGGAAAACTGAATCCCCAACCATTCTTGCTTGAAGCAGTATCACACAAAATATTTACATAAAAAGGTAATTTTGACTGTTCGATAACGATCAGGTAAAATAATATAATATGTCGGCACCAAGGCGGGTTTTTTAAGAATAATTTGTTATAGTCCAGCATCCAGGGTCCATTTTTTCAATTGATTACTATCAAGTTAATTTTCCATGAGTAGCTTCATTTTCATGAGAAGCCCAACTAATTCCTTTACAAAAATTCTCGACTGGTAGCTAACAGGGGTAGGAGATACAAAATATGTCAATGTGACGATTCTCAGAAATATATTACTAACTGTCGGTTTTTTGTTAAAGCTTAAGATAATTAGCTAAATTATAGTAAAAAATAATTGTCCTAAAAAATTTATGGTTTGATCAAAAAGGTCCCCTCCTTCCAACATGTATCGACAACAAGGTCATCAAAAATTATTAATTACTAGCTGATTTTATTACTGTTGGTTAATTAATATTTATGTAATTTAACAGCCACAATTTCCTACAAATTGCGTGGTACGTTATCCCGGTCCTACGCTCAAAAATTATCACAGGATCATTTTTCTTATTACCTAGTCCTAGTGTAGTCTCAAAAGGTACCAAAATATGTATTACATGATAGGTTACTGAATTCTCTGTCCAAATAAAACAGTGTCCTACAGGAAAACCGGTATATATCACTAGTTCGACAATTGTCATTTTCGTTTTAAGGTTTCTGTACCTCAAAAGGCAAAACAGAACCCATATAGGATCACTTTGTTATAGACGGATAACAAAGTGATCCTATATGGGTTCTATTTTTCTTGTCTGTTCTGTGTCTTTGTCTGTCAAAACCCTTTATCTCGGAAACGCGTGGAGGAATCGAGTTGACATTAAACCATATACTCAGGTCTACAGCCTCTTGAAGCTGTTAAAAAAATCAAACTTCTAAGTTAACGAAAAAGATACGGCCGTTTATGCCGCAAAAAACGTGTATTACGACACTCTCAAGGGAATCAAAATGTATAAGGTACTTTCCGTTGACCTAGAACTATGAAATTCGGCAAGTAATATCGTCTTATACTACAAGAACAGGAAAAATCTGAAAACTAAACATTTCTAATTAAATCATAAAAAATTATAACCTTTATAGGTTTTGGAAATTGAATTTCGGGAAGCTGCGAGACTCGATTCTTGAACTATTTATACCTACAAATTTCTACGGAACCCTTGGTGGGCGAGTCCAACTCGCACTTGTCCCGTTTCTTTTATTTCATCTTTTTCAATATTTTAATAACTTTATTTTCTGGTATACTAAGTACAAAAATTTGTGTATAAATTAATCTTCACCAGATTCATGTGATAAATCTTCATCTTCTTCACTACTACCATCATTCTCATCTTCACCTCCCACATATGCCTCATTCGTGTTTTCTGACTCTGTAGTAACGTGAAATATTACATAAATAGCTGAATAATCAATAAATAACAATAGTATTAGTAGAGTACCTTGTAAGTCTGAAGATAATTCTTCAAAAGATAGACTTTGGGGACCATCAAACCAAGAATATCCATAATTGCCAATGAGATTTTATATATAGAGGCGTCATACCTGAACATTAGTGCACTAAAAATCAGCGGCAACTTTGATATAGCATCTAGCAATACATACAATCATACAGCGCGCTGCGCATCCACACAGAAAAGGAAAGAACCGTACAGCATACCTGTTGTTAGAAAAACATACATCGTTTAGTTTCGGCAAATACCTGCTGCACGGTCATTGGCGCAAGCACGCGTGACGCAGCTGTCAGCGGAATGTTCCCGACAAAGTAAACATTACGAAGTTTTGTTCATAAAAATTATATCTTATTATTTATATGGAATAAATATAAATATATTTTATTATGTAGTGACTATTCTAATAATAAAGTGGAATTTGGGCACTATTAACACAGGAAGGCGTTTTGTCCTCGTATTTCATTGAGAATTGTGGGTGATGGTGACACGTAACCGCGACACTGGTTCGGAAATGACTGAATGCAAGTCGGGAAATTGCCTTACTCGTGTATCGCCAATTTTGAGCGCGGGTAACGTATCTATTAGTTTATAATATCACTAGCGGTCCGTCCCGGCTTCGCACGGGTGAAAATTTACACCTTGGGTTACATTATTTAAGTTTTAATAAGGATCCCTAATATTTTCTAGTAATAAATATAGCCTATGTTACTCAGGAATAATGTAGCATTTTAATGATAGAAGAATTTTTGAAATCGGGCTTATAGTTTAAGAGTTTATTCGTTACATACAAAAATACAAATCTTTCCTCTTTATAATATTAGTATAGATATAGAATTATAGATTGATAATTGCCATAAATTATTGTCCATCCATAATTTTCTGGCATATTTTCCGTGGGGCACCGCATGTGTGCATTACACCATACATTGCAGATGTATACTATATCCTTTTAAATTGTAGCAACAATTCTTATTTTGTTGGTGAAAACTGGAAGGATCATATCCTAAGACTTTTTTTCTATTTATTTTTTCAGACAACTCATACCGTCCCTTATTGTTATCATTTTTTGTTTTTAATGAGTAAACTGTACATACATACTCTTCAAAAATTTGAACTACCTCATTCGATGTTATTAATACTGAATGTTCAGTTCGTAGGAGCTGAAGAAAAGCCTCGTAATTTTTTCTTTAAAATGTTGAATGGTCTCTTTTCCCTTTACGAAAGAAATTGTAATAATTGCCTGTAAAAATATAGCATAAGGCTAGTGAACAAGATAATTGATTTCCAAACTTGGCATAAAATTCATTTATATTTAAGATTTTTTTTTACTTGTGCTTAAATTAATTATAAAGATAACATAACATGGGATCACGCCTGTATTCACCGAAGGGGTAGGCAGAGATGTACACAACTGTACACCCACATTTCACCAATGCTGTTATTGAGTCCCATGTAATCATGTAATCCTGAACACGAACGCTTGAATGCAGAAGGGTCGCGCGCGCCGCACTCCTTGCATAGGTCGCCGCGGCTGGGCTGACGATCAGTTGATTCATAAGCAATATGTAGAATAACAGATATACGCCTGAGTACTAAATATTAAGATCTAATTAATAATTAGATGGTACGAGTCACACAAAAAATGGCTAATTCAAGACAACTGTCAACGATAAAAATGGTTAATTAAAAGGTAGACATATGCTATTGTGGTCATTTTTTAGAACTATTTGAGAGGAACAATCCCGCCATACATTATTTTCGCGTAACTTTAACTGTTATATTTACGCAGCGCACGCCGTGGAAACTAAAAGTCGGCATGATTTTTTCCGACTTCGACTATCATCGTCATATTTCAGCCAATTTACACAAAACCTCTGGTTATAATAATGTTGGTGCACAAATATGCATGATAGATTATTTAATTTATCTCTTTCTCTCTCTTCTATTAATAATATTATGTAAGTAATCAAATTTTAAAATTGTCAATTTTTTTTTTTCAGGAGGAAGAGATAGTAAAACCTAAACAGGCCAAACGGAGAAAGAAGGCAATCTCAGATAGTGATTGACATATCTTTTGTAGAAAGAACGATAATTTTAAACACCAAAGTGCAACTCTACAATACAATACATAAATATTAGTAGTATGTGTAATACATTGTTTGTTACCCTTATGTTATTACACAGGTGCGATTCCAAGAATGGTACCGAATTCACTGTCGCATAATTTTGCCTTGGTATGGTGTAAATGTAATTTATGAAGAGTTAGATATCAGATGTTTTCGGTGGAGCTTATTTTTTTTTTATTACATACATATACATTTATGACGACCATGGTACTAGCATGTTGTGGCGCAACAGAACAAACTCACCTATAATATTGTAAATGATCAAACCAACAAAAAATGATTCTTCCAATAGTTTCATACTTCAGAGCAAACATCGGGGAGTATGTTCTAGGTCAGACATGCATTGTAAATTTTTCACAGTAGTCATTTATTTGTAAATGTAGGTGCCCTATTGTTGTACAGATTTTTTTATCCCCCGTACATGTTGAACTTATTTTAAGTATAAGGTATGAGACCAAGATTTTATTCAAAGGATATATTGTATTCTGGAATTTTCGAAATACATTTTACACTAGGATCAATAAAGTATTTCCCTCTTATTTTATGTTTTTATTGACCTAATAAAAATGTATAATTAATTAAAACGCTATGTGTATTTTAGTCTTATAATTTTCTTTAAAAACTGATTGTAAACAAATGACAGTATTTAACATAAATTCGAATATGTTATAAGTACAAAACTAACAACTATATAAAAATACTAAACATGGATTAAATTTTCAGGAAATGGTAAATATTTTATTACAAACCTCCACTGTTAATTCAACAATAGTGTCTTTTTATTAAGTCTTTGAAAACTGGACTATCTATAATTATTTATTGGGACTAGCAGAACTTTTAACGACACAACACCTTCACCAAGCCACTGATACATGCTTATAACCTAATAAATGTTATAAAAATTGGATCCTCAAATAAAAGGAACATTCTTAAAACTAAAGTTTCCCTTGCTTATATCTTTGTCTAGCTTGTGCTTTGCTGTACTTCGTTTTCTTCTCAGGTAGAGTTGTATCTTTTTCATTAGAATTTTCATTTAGACCTGGAAAGAATACAGTCAGTTACATATAAATGTTGAGAGCTTTGTCTATCTCCCATATGGCTAGGTTAACCCACTGACGGCAATTCCATATAATGAAATATTTATGTCTCTAATAGATTTCCTTAGGCAAAAACAAACTGCAGTATTATAATTCTATAAGAAAACAGTAGGTTACTTGCACCAATATAAATTAAATATCACCATTCGATTTTAAGTTTGAGCTCAACAATGCTATCACAAAAAATACGAGTAGGTATAAAATGGAATGTCCTTTCCAAAACGCCGCAGTTTAACACGCAGTGGTGTTACACACGCTGTTATAATATACAGGTGTCCCGAAACTCAACGTCAAGCGGGTACCGGGCTATATGCTAAATTATACCCGTTCTGGCAAAAATAAGAAAAAACATCCATGTCACTTGGTTAAGTTGGTATATTGTTGAAAATTTGCACCCTAGACTACATTCTTACATTTAATCATTATTACTTTTAATCGTTCTTGATTACATGATTACACATGCTTGAGTTTTACCGACTTATTGGTCAGTGAGTCGTCTTCGGGGTTAGATTTTCAATATTTTTTTTTGTCATATTCATGTTTTTGGTTGTACCATAACCAACGCAAATTTAAAACAACATTTTCAAAGTATTCCTGATTTTCCATCTTTGTAACATTAAAATTAATTTAGAATTCGAAAAAGGATTTATAGTGGCTGCTACTGAAACTCCTAGACGAGTAGAACTAGGTAATAATAATAATATTCCACAACTATCACACAGCGCCGTCTAGTCTCAAGCTAAGCAGAGCTTGTGTTTATGAGTACTAGACAACTGATAAACATACTTATGTATTGCTAAATGCATACATATTATAGATAAATTACACCCAGACACAGAACAAATGATCGTGCTCATCACACAAAAATTTTTCCTGGTGTGGGAATCGAACCCACGACCTCCGGCATAGCAGTCAAGGCTACTAACCACTAGACCAACAGGACAGTCTACAACAGGTGTGCCGAGCTTGGGCTTATTTTATTATTTATGATGGGATCTTACCTAAGAAATTGCTGGACTGACCTGAAGGTGTACTTCGGTAGCTGCTACTGGAACTCCTAGACGAGAAGAGCTAAGTGTGCCGAGTTTGGGTTCATTTAGTTAGTTATGATGAAATCTTACCTAAGAAATTGCTGGAGTGACCTGAAGGTGTACTTCGGTAGCTGGAACTCCTACTCGAGTAGAGCTAAGTGTGCCGAGTTTGAGTTTGTTTTGTTAGTTATGATGAGATCTTACCTAAGAAATTGCTGGAGTGACCTGAAGGTGTACTTCGGTGGCCACAAATGGATCTCCTAGACGAGTAGAGCTAGGTGTGCCAATTAACCTTTCGCGACTACTAAGCTATTCCACATTCATATATCTCACGTTGACGACATCACCTTTTCAGTCTATATGGCGACTAGACCTGGCTGAACGAATGAGTATCTGACGCGGGTAGGTTCAAATCCAGCTCACTACCGTATTTTTATTAATATCGACAAGAAATAATAATTTTTATTTATAGTTAGCATACTGAATGATAATAACAAATAATCTAGCAATGGCGTCACTATCCGTCTCGCTCTCTCTAAAAATAGAACGTCAGTCTGTCTCACTCTAATTCGCGTCGAATAGCGTCACTCTCTTTTTTTAGTAAAGTACTTTTTTTTATTAATGTCAAATATGACTGACAAACAACAACAAACTTGTTTTTTTTACTAAAATAATAATACTCAATAATGGATTTGTGACTGTAATCAATAGCTTGGAAATTAAGGATTACGTTTAATTAAAACAATGCACAATTGGGAAAATTTTAGCTACAGAACCTAAGGTGTCATGTTTCAAACTTTTCAAAAATATACTTATTACCACTTAACCAAGTGACATGGTTTTCTTTTCTTATTTTTGGCCTGTACTGGTATAACCTAGCATATCGCCCGGTACCCGCTTGACGTTGAGTTTCGGGACACCTGTTTATGTTTCGCATTTAAAACTGTGTAAAATGACCGCCGAAAATGTAATCTTGCAACGCAACCAGTTAATAACCCATTAAGGACGTTTTTTTTTAACCGACTTCCAAAAAGGAGGAGGTTATCAATTCGGTTGTATTTTTTTTTATGTTTGTTACCTCAGAACTCCGTCAACTATGAACCGATTTGGAAAATTATTTTTTTATTTGAAAGGATTTCTTTCAGATTGGTCCCATTTAAATTTTATGAAAATAGGTTTGGTAGTTTGGTATTTAAATCAAAATAACTGAAAAATAATACGTCGTCGAGGTAAACGAAATGGTGTATTTTGCTTTCTTGTGACTTCCCGGTGGTGTTTACGGTTTCTAGAATAGTTCTAATGAACTGCCAATTTTCCAGCTTCATCATCAGATGATGATGATGATGATGAAACCGGAAGATAAGCACGGGAAATCCGTCATATTTTTTTTGCTATTTAATACTTTTTAGTGTAAGACCGCATTCTCAAACATCTCTTTTTACACGAGTGCTCAAAAAACGGAGTGTATATAAGTATGTATGTGTGTAAGTATGTTTGTGGGTTTCTTTACCTATTCCACCATAACTTCTAAATACCTGAACTGATTTCGATATATGGGGTATCGTTAGAATCCTTACACTGTCCCGTGAGTAACATAAGCTAGTCAGATTTTTTAATTTATTTTTTATGAATTTCATCTTGTTTTACGCAGTTCATTACTCTCTTTTGAAATAGCCTCAGATCTAGATTTCCTACTTTGATATAGGCGTTTCTCCCCTTCTTTGCTCGTCTCAATTAAATGGCCCCTACCCATATGGACAGTGCGTTGAGTAGGTCTACCCATATTCACTTCCGATAAATCAGTTATGGTACGCAAGATTCACTAAAAAGTAAGAAATAAATTAATTTTTAACAAAAAAAAGACTTACGACTTACATACAATTTTTTTTAAAATTTTGATGATTCTGAATAAAATCAATTTATTCGGACAATAATATACAATTATTATTATTTTCGGAGTCGGTGCCAGCCAAATTTGCAAAGTATATTTAAAGGTACATTAACCATCGTTATTATTAAGATAATATAACAATACCTAATTGAACCTATTTACAAATGAACACAACAACTGCCTAAAGCGACAGCTTAGTTACGTAATACGCTACTTCATGAATGTACTTACACGTTTATTATCTTTTGCTGGCACCGACTCCAAAAATAATAATAATTGTATATTATTGTCCGAATAAATTGATTTTATTCAGACTCCGCAAAATTTAAAAAAATATTTCTATGTAAGTTGAAGTAAGTAAATAATGCAATTATTTTTTTACTTTTTTTAATTTTTGGAGTCGGATTTTTTTTTTGTTAAAAATTATTGGTATACCTACATGTCGCAAATGGATTGTAGAATCAGCTGTTTTACAAAACTGCTACCTGATTTACAAAACTGTAAGTACTGAAACGTCGTTCAGCTGTTTAACAGCTAAATTGATGTCACAGTCGAGCCATTATTAGACTGTTATCGTGATCTTATTTATTTTTTATTCTTATTAAGAAACTCGCAAATGTGACAATGCATTTAACTTCAGACATGACCATACAATAGATCTATCAGTATTTTGAAGATTTGTAGGGGATAATTAAAGCACAAGTAGAGTAAGAGATGGGTAGCTCGGCAAATTTTCTTGCGTCAACTCAGTATCTCTGGCCCAGCTCTTTGAGTTAACTCAAATTTGCGCCATGGCGCAGTAAACTGCAACGCGTCAAGTTAGGTGCAAAACGCACCACTGTGTCTCGCGTTCATAGGCATCAAGCAGCGTACGTGTTGGCGCAGCGATTGCGTGAGAAAATGAAAGAGAGGCCTGCTCATTAATGTGTTGGCCAAAGAGTAAATTATAAATACGCTTATAGAGTCATCAGAGTCTATCTCATTTATTCTGTTATTAAGTCCCATGTAATATGTGGTAAGCCTATTGCCATCTACCGGGCATAAATCCAAACTCCGGGCTGCTTGCATTTTTTATTTTAGTATAGGCTTGCGTTTGACGATGCAGTCTACGATGGAATATTTACATTATCATTATTTTGTCGCGGATATATATTAATTATAATATATTCATAGAAATTAAATGATATTTGGGGCAATTTATTCAAAATTTATTTGGGTAAGGATTAATATCATGTTTATAAAAACACCTTTGCAAATAATGCATTATTTGTATAGTCCATTTCTCGAGATAAATGGACAATCCAACACAAAATTAATTTTTCAAATCGGACCAGTAGTTCTTGAGATTAGCATGTTTAACCAAACAAACAATCTCTTCAGCTTTATAATATTAGTATAGATAAATAAGCTAAATTAGATACCTAAGTCATCAGGAGGTTGGAGAGATTTGCCAGCATTCCAAGAATTCATGAGTGTCACACTCTTTCCTACTGCCCAGCCCATCCCTGCTAAAGCCAAGGAAAATGCCACCATGCTAAAAGGATGCTGGAACAAAACAGGATATATAAATAAAACCAATATGTTAGGAGGTAACCCAACTTTAGAAATTGCTGGAAATGTATATTTTAGAGATAAAACGAATCTGACTACATATACGTCAGTAATTTTGTAGGTCCGCTATACTCAACCTACAGCCCGCGGCCCGCCTAGCTTGTACGTGGCCCACCTGACACAGTAGTTAAAAAAAAAAAAAACATTTTAAACGTGCGGATCCCGAAAACTAGACCAATCTAGAACTTCGGTTTAAAGATAAAAGGAGGTTATGTGGAATTTTAGATTGTCAATGCAATTAATTTGCAATGTCCCCCCAAAAATATTGGATCTACATACGTTTGCGAATAGTCGTTTTCGCGAATGAAATACGCAAACAATGTGTACAGAAACAAACTCGGGGACTGCCATCTGGATGATGTTATAAGGTTAGCATGCAGCAACAGGCCAGATCATAACAAAGTTTTGAAAAAAAAAAATCACAACTTTATAAATCTCACTAAAACTTTTATTTTTATCTTTTTTAAACTTAGGTATAGTTCAAAATTTCAGAATTGCATTGGCTGTATGATAAACTTACATTAAAAGGCTTAACTCATAGGATCATTCAGCCAGATTAATTGTAAATATATATACTTTTTTCTCTTAAAATCAATCAACCATTAAATTCAAATTACGTTACGGCCCCCGACACCATGACAAAAACATTATTGTGACTGCTTTAAAAAAAAAGTTGCATATGGCTGGTGTAGGTTAACCACAACTAAGGGAGCTCAATAACCCATTACAAGATGATACAAGATCAGGAGGATGGAGATGGAGAATGTTTGTGTAGGCCACATAAAAAGATTCCACATTTACATTTCAAGCATCAGGTATAATAGCTTAACATAGGTATCGCATATAATCCCTTCTTTTTTTTAAATTTGTAACAAATAAATGTCAAAAGTGTATACTATATATTTTCATCAGTGTCATTAGAGTAATTAGAACATCCACAAGCATTTTTATCTTGTGTACATTGTATTTGCCTAGCCTTTTCCCAATTACATTGGGGTCGGCTTCCAGACTGTCTATCTGACCTTCACAACCCAATAACTGGGTAACACAATATCTCGTGGTATGACTGGTTGTCAGACTTTCAGGCCTCTGACTACCTGTGTAAGGGCTGTCATAGAACTTAATATGATTACCAGGACCGACGGCTTAACGTGCTCTCCGAGACGTGGATACATTGATTTGTACAAAAAAGAAATAATTTTGGAGTACTTAGAATGGCGTTTTGTTGGATCTCTGGTGTCTAAAGAATAGCCTGTGGTATTGAACATGGTTTTAAAACCTCACAAAAAGAATTTATGTATATTCTTCGTTCGTCCCACTTATGGAAACATTACAATATTTTAGATAAAATAGACCAAATTATACCAAATAGTTTAACATCAATTATAAATGTGTCTTTGGACGACCGAGCTTGGCTACAAGCCACACTACCTATTCGGTTCGGTGGTCTCGGCGTCCGTAAAATTTCCAGTGTAAGTTTACCGGCGTTCCTGTCCTCGGTCCACAGCACTAAGAAGTTAACCAGGAAAATTTTAGCTTCCTCACTGATTGACTTCGAGGTGCCGTGCCTGTCCGATGCTGTGAATGCCTGGAAAATAGCTTGCCCGGATACAGTTTTGCCTGTCCACCCATCCTCCCAGAGGCAGTGGGATGAGCCGCTCTGTAGGTTGGTACGGAATAATTTAATTAATACTTCTACCAATGCTGCTGAGCGCGCCCGCCTTCTGGCTGTGGCAGAATGGGAGTCAGGGCTTTGGCTTCGGGCACTTCCGTCGCCCAACATAGGCACAATGTTGGACGACACGACCTTTCGGCTCGCTACATGTTTACGCTTAGGCGCTCCTAGTGTTGCTCCGCATCGTTGTCACTGTGGCGAAGCTGTCGACAGCCTCGGACACCACGGTCTTTCCTGCTGTAGAAGCGCAGGCCGCATAGCGCGGCACGCTAACTTAAACGACATCATCCGCCGTGCCCTCGCCACCGCCGGCGTGCCAGCTGTACTAGAACCCAATGGCTTGGCACGGGACGATGGTAAGAGACCAGATGGTATGTCGTTAGTGCCGTGGAATATGGGTAGGCCTTTGGTGTGGGACGCAACATGTGTCGACACCCTTGCTCCATCTCACCTTCCAAGCACGGCTGGCTGTGCGGACGCCGCTGCTTCAGCCGCAGAGATCCTCAAACGGAGCAAATACAGTAATTTTGTCGGCTGTTACGACTTTGAGCCGTTTGGGGTCGAGACGCTCGGGACGTGGGGTCCGAGTGCTCGACTACTGCACAAAGGAATTTCGCGGAGACTGGTCGACACTTCGCGTGACCAGAGGGCTGGCATATATCTCGGTCAGAGAATAAGCATTGCCATACAACGGGGCAATGCTGCCAGTCTTCTGGGCACTTTTCCAGAAGACAGCGACGCGGTGGAATACTTTGACGCCTGAGTAAATTTTCTTATTTTATTTTAAACTTAGAATAGTATTTATTTTATAGTTGTATAGTGTTTAATTGTAAATATTTGTCTGTTTGTAAATAAAAAATACCAACATTTAATAAAAAAAAAAAATGAATTGAATTTATTTTAATATTCCTAACTTTCTTCTGGCTAATTTATGAATTTTGCATCATTGACAGTTGATTAGTATGGTACGTTCAGAATTTTACTGAATTTACAATAATTTTCTTAGGAATATTATATTTTATTGCAGAGTTTGTATTTTGAATGCCAATAGTTATTCTTTAGGGACCAAAGATCAATAGTACAACTATTCAAACTTCTCTAAAAATAATTATTTTTTGTATAAATCTTGCCATGATTATTTAGAGGTTAAATTCTTGTAGTATGATATGCAAACTTTAATCTGCATCATTTAATTCCTTAAGTTCACTTAGTAATTAAAATAAACATTGATCTGATATACCAACCGTTAGTGTAGGATTTGTTGTTAAACTATAATCCAATACCACAACACCAAGTCCAAAAATTAGCCCCACACAAGTACATATCCATACTATATTCTGTCCATCTGGAAAACAATAAATTATATGGGTCATGGATCACTTTGTATTAGTGGTGGGTTAAGTGTATGGTCCTGGAGTATTTATCCGTGAGGCGCAGGTTCGAATCCTGCTCACAACTGTAATCTTTTTCCATTTATTATAATAACTTTAAGTGTATAATCATTGTGGTTGGAACATTTCCATCTGGATCACTGAAATGTTCCGAAACCGTAATGTGACATATTTGGATCATTAACTAAAAAAATATAAAATTCAAAATGTTACAATTGTCGTGTTGTGTTGCAGTAATGCTACTGATTTTTATGTGTGAGATACTTATCATTTCATGATTATTAAGATTGTATTATGTTTGCTGTTCACTCTGAATCTGAATCAGTGACTCAAGTAAACACCAACTTGTGCACTATCTCAAGTGATGCATATCACAAAGTTAAGCACAATGTAATATTTCAGATCCAAATGATATGTTAGTGTATTAGAAAACTGTAACTGATAAAATCTTTTGGAACTTCTAAATCTTTCATATCAGTAAAGAGTTACATAAGCCATAAACTGGTGTATAATGGGCCCTCCCAACAAGTATGGCTACATTAGTCCTGTAATCTTAGTACACAGTAAAAAAAAATAACAAAATTTTACCTTTAACATTCTTTTTTTGCATATCTGTTATGTTTTTAATAGACTCCATCAATTTGATATTATGAGGTTCCAATTGCAGTGCTCTCGTGTAAGATATTATTGCTTCATCATAAAGTTGACTCGCTGCTTCGACCTCAGCACGACGAAAGTATCCCTGAACAGTTTAATATTGGAATGTGTGATGTACATGTGAAATATAAACATAAAAACGACAATAAAAAATACAACATGCTACAGTATAAATGTACTTGCTTAGATATGACTGAGAACTTACCTTGGCCCATTGCGGTTGCAATTTAACTGTTTCATTAGCATCCTGTAGTGAAAGATAATGTTGATCCAATTTCAGAAATGCATATGATCTGTTGCTGTATAGGAGGTAGTTATTAGGGTCCATTTTAATAGCCTGAGTGTAATGTAATACAGCCTCGATAAACTTTCCATTCTTAACGCATTCATTACCCTTATTTTTAAGATCTTCAACGCTAACAGCCTGGTTACCTTTCTTATTTTCCTCCATCGCTCTTGATAATTTAAGGTTTTTTTTTTTTATTATTAAACAACGACTATTTCTGTTAATTCCTAATACTTTATATAAATATGAGGTTCAATATCATTATATATTACAAATTATCTTCCCAGTCCAGAAGAGGAGCATCATTTTGGTATTCAACTCCAATCTATTTGTCACAAGTGTAAGTGTCAACTGTGGTCATGGTCAAGTCAATGACCAAAGAAGTAAAGGTCTACAGGACATGAACTAAACAATAATTCGGTGCGCCAAAAAAGAAACTAAAATGGCGTTGGCCCCGCCGATTACCTAGCGATGCCCATGGCAGATAATAAATTGTTAATCGTTTGTATTACATCGATCGAATCGATTAATCGTTATCAAATGGGTCACCTTATCTTATATATCCAATTGAATCTTATTTAACCACTGTTCTTGGAGTGCCGGAATCTTTAGGAATCATAAATGAAATCATTTACATATTATGTACTAACAACACAAATGTAATAAAATAGTAAATATTTAGTTGCCGTCCCAGGAAGAAATGATTCAGGATTGTCCATGCAAATATCATCTACATCACCTTCATTGGCTGCAGTTGATGTTTTTGTCTTAATATATTGTTCTTGATTATTTTTCTCATATATCGAAATACGGCACGTTCGATAATCCAATTGCAAATGTAAGTTAGTAATTGTATTTTTTTATGATATAACTATGAATTCACGTCATATACCTTCTAGATAATATAAATCTTTGTGTCCTTAATGATGGATCTGCTACCAGTAGGGTTTCACCAAGCCAAAATATCAGTGTCCTGGATCTCTCCCTTGCTTCCCCTTCTTTGGTCACTACTCTTCCTTGGGCAGTCCTTCCCAATTCATATGGCAATGACCATTTCCCTATCCTAATAACCGTACATAATTCTCACCCTACTACCCCTCGAACAGACGGCATTTTTGAAGGGGTTGGCTTCAAAAATACCGTCTGTCTCAAGCTGACTGGACTGAATTTTCCTCTCAGCTGGATTTGGAAATAGAATCCCTTTCTCTAATAAGCTCCTCTAACTTTCTTGAGGTATATGATAATTTCCTTTCCTGTTTGTCACGTGCTGCCGACTCCTCTATCCCTCTTAAGAATTCTGCCCAAATTGATCCCCTCCTCTCCTGGGTGGGGTCCTTCTGAGTGCTCTAAAGGCGTGCGGAGACGCAAGGAGGCAAAGAATAGATACACATCTGCTCTTTCATAGTCCAATTATTTAAATTTAAAAAAGGTCTCTGCATTAACTTGCAAGCTTTTGACAAAGAAGAAAAACGCTGGATTGGCACAGATTCTGCGATTCGCTCTCTCCTCGATCTCCAGTTTCAGTTGTTTGGAAGCAAATAAAAGCATACCGTAGAGTTTGTAACAATTGCGTTCCCGATATTTTGTCAAAAGATCCTGCTGTTTGGTTGGATGATTTCTTTAATAAACTGGACCCTCCTTTTGCTCCCAATGTTGACTGTCTCCCTTCCCTTAACCCTCCTTCCTCTTCTTCTTCTGATCGTTTTGATGATGTTTTTTCATTTTCTGAACGCTCTTGCGCTCTCGAGAACCTTCGGGACTCGGCCCCTGAGGCAGTGGCGGGGCTACAACTAAATTTGATGTGGGCAAGACAGATTTCGCGAGGCCCTGTTCTATGGCGACCTGAAGACGGATTTTATAAAATAATAAAAACAAACAAAACAATTAACACTGCCAAGTTTTTATTCATAAAAATACAAATTAGATTAATAAGTATTAAATGAAAAATTACAAATCGTTAATATAAAGGTGGAGATATACATTTCTTAAAGTGTATCTTAAAAAACATTAGATTTCTTTATTAAAGGAACAGAAATTTCCTGCTTTTAACGTTACTAAATTCCTTAATTATGGTATCGTAATTCAGCCTAGATGCCAAATCTGATTCAATTGATAAAACAGCCAAAGCTGAAAGTCTTTCTTGGCTCATTGTGTTTCTCAAATAATTTTTTATTAATTTTAATTTTGAAATACTTCTTTCAGCAGAGGCTGTACTTACCGGAATTGTTAATAAAATTCGGATGACAATGTAAATATTTGGGTAAATTTCTTTCAAGCTATTTTCTGTTATGTATGACAGCAGCTGTTTCACGTCTTTAATGAAGTTGGGTAAATTCGGGATCATTGTATTTAATTCTTCATATAATTCAAATGGTTGGAAGTCACTGCTCTCACCCACACGCAGGACGTTATGTAAATCGTTACAGTGTTTTAATATTTGCTCCTGTGGCATATTTTTTAGCGCGCTTAAATCATAGAGAAAACCAAACTCTTCAAAATGTTGATTTAAAGACGTAAATCTTAATTCCATATTGGTTATTATAGAATCAATCATGGCGTAAAAAAAATCTGTTTGATACCGGATTTTGGGAGACTGTATAGGTTCATCGCTGCTTTCATAATCGAACATCCTTTTCTTTTTGGCTACTCTTTTATTCTTAAACTCTTTTGGCAGGTCATAATCGCTTTGCTCAGTAAATTTCCGAACATCAGACAGGGATTTCTCAAATCCAGTTTCCCGATACTCTTTTATCCATTCACAAAATGTGTGTAAATGTTCAAGAGCAATGCTTAAATGAATTTGTACTGATTGCCATAATTTACTTATTATATTAACACGCAATAATATCTCATACCACACATGTAAAGATACGATAAATTCTAAACTGAACATTTCATTTAGTAGTGAATCGCAATCACTGAGAGTGTCTGATTGCTCCGTTTCATTTTTTAAGTTTTCTATGCATTCAATCACTTCATCAAATTGCAATAATACGGCCTTTACTGCTTCGACTCTACTTTCCCATCTTGTGTCTGATAAAGGTTTTATAGTGAGTTTTAATTTTCCTTTTATAAAATCCCAGCGCTTGCTTGAACTTGAAAATAGCAAATAAATTTTTTGTATGAAACCAAAAAAAGTTTTTGCTACTATAGATGAGTTCGCTGCATCTACCAACAGTAGATTCCAACTATGACAGCCACAAGGTGTGAAAAATGCCCTAGGGTTAATATTCAATATTCGAGTTTTAACTCCACTATTTACACCTACCATATTTGCACCATTGTCGTATCCCTGGCCACGGCAGTCTTGAATATTTAAGTCATATTTTTCTAGGTGTTCCAGTATAGCATTGGCTAAATATTCTCCAGTTGTCTGAGTAACAGCTAGAAATCCCATAAAATGTTCGACTATTGTACCAGTTGACGTATCACAAAATCTTAAGATAACCGACATTTGTTCAACTCTACTACAATCTCTAGTGCAATCGAGCAAAAAAGAATAATACTTTGCTTCTTTAACCTTACGAATAATTTCATTGACAACTGTTTTTGACATCAATATGATCAATTCATTTTGAATATCGTGACTTAAATAATGGTGTGAAAGTTGTTTGTCACTAATGCGTTTCATGTGTTCACGTAAAGTAGGATCAAATTTTGATATCAGTTTAAATAAATCTATGAAATTACCGGAATTCTTAATACCGTCACCTGTCTTGAGAGATTCTCTGTGACCTCTAAATGCAAGATTATGAGAGGCCAGAAAGTTTATTATGTCAATTATTCTCTCTAACAAGTTGTGCCAATGTTTTTGTGATTCACGTATTAGCCTTTCGTTTTCTTGGTCTATTGTTTTGCCTTGATTTATTCCTTTCTCTAAAGTTAACCATTGGAACATATGTGTCATATGTTCTTTGGTATTCTCATGTCTATGTAAAATGCTACTTAAATGTTTCCAGTCACAACACCCTCCTTGCACCACCTGAGTTTGTGAATTGCTAAATAGTCTGCATGGAAAACAGTAAACTTTATTTTGGGAATTGGAATAAACTAACCAGCGACGATGTTGAGTTTCACCATTATTTAGTTTTCTCGAGAAATAGAAATTGGAAAAGTGTCTGTTATCATCACCTTTGGGATAATATTCATCACCGCTATTTAATTGCTGTGTGGGGCCGCTTCGAACTATGTCACGACGCTGTGTATCCGTTATGGGAAACGTCCACAATCCCGGATCCGAATTAACAAGTACTTGCTGAACTATGGCGCTGGCGTCGTCGCTGCGAATTGGAGAATCTATGTCAATCTGTTCTTCTTGACTGCTTGATGACAGCACAAGAGTTTCAGCGTCAATTTTTGATTGGCTAGAAGATGATTCAAGCTCTACGTCTAACTGACGTTCGCTCTCGGTATTCAGTGCATCTAGAGCATTTTCCAACGGTATCTCGGACGTTTGTTGTGTAGAAGTCGAAGCTATCGATTCAGAAGGTTCTGTACTACCAGATGCAGTTTGGTTGAGGAACTTCATCAAATTTAAACTCAAAACTTGGTTGGTTGCAGTTCTTTCAGCTTTTCTTTTTCTTTTTGCTGATCCAGACTCCCATTTTCTTCCAATATCTCTATCTCGGCCGGACATGTCGATAACGTCGTATCTATAAACTGTAAACGAAAGCAATAGTTAAAAATTTTTTGCAGTTTTATCTACATAATATTGTAAAACCTAAATTTAAATTAGTTTTCAAATAAAAATCTTTAAGATAGCTTTTACTACCTGCTAGTTTTAAAAACTTAAAAAGTCGATACGTTTTTTACCTTAAAGCTTTTTTGGTTTCCTTCAAACGATATTATAAAGCGTATTTTATATACAAGTAATTACTGCGTTATATACTTATTACCAATTAAATATTTCTTACCTTATGTAAAATAGACGAGTACAGGTACCGGTGTGTTACAAATCACAAAGAAAACAAAAAAACAATTAAAAAAGTCACTGTTTTAAAATTTTGGGTCAGTTTACAGGAGCAATCAATATACCTAAACACTATCTATTTATTCACTAAATATTATTAAAACATTGAACAAACTATTCTTATCAAAATAGGTACGTACAGTCATAAAAATAAACAATATTGAATAACACAATTATACGTTTCTATTGTTATGCGCCTAGCGACTGCGTTGCGTACTTTGATTTGATTGGTTGACTTCCTAGTAAAGAAAGTAAACGAATAAACCGGGGATTCCCCGCACTCTGGTCGGCGGCAAATGTTGCCAGACTAAGAAAACATGTTTCACAACAAAATTGATTTATATTTTTAACTTCCTGCTGAGAAAATTGAAAATTTTCGAAAATCGGGAAGATATTGGTTTTACCCCGTTTTTCGAAAATTGAGTTTTCATCAGATCTCGACGTTTTGAGGTCCTAGAAAACTTCTTTGATGGTTTTCACGGTGGTGTCCGTCAGGCTGTATGTATGTGTGTGTGTGTGTGTGTGTGTGTGTGTGTGTGTGTGTCTGTGTGTGTGTGTGTCTGTGTGTGTGTGTGTCTGTGTGTGTGTGTGTCTGTGTGTCTGTGTGTTATGTATGTAAACTTCTTATAACTTCTAAACGGCTTGACCTACCGAAATTGACCAAGAGAGCTGATTTGAAGAGTATCACTGCCCTTAAACTCTCTGAAAATTTCAACCGATTTCGTTCGTTGGTTTTCGAGAAATCTTAAAAACAAAATTTTCAAACAATCGTTTTTTTGGAATAACTTTCAAACGACTTTACCGATCGATCCCAAAAACTAATCAGTTCTTAAACTCAGAAAACTACGTCGATCGCCGTTAGACCGATCAAAATCGGCCAAATGCTTCGTGAGATATCGAAAACGAAAATTTTTTTAAAAAACGTTTTTTCAAAAAAACTCTTAAATCGCTTTACCGATCGATTCCAAAAACTAATCAGCCTTTAACCTTTGAAAACTTTGTCGATCGCCGTTGAACCGGTCAAAATCGGCCGATTTCTTCGTAAAATATTAAAAACGAAAAAATTAAAAGAAAACGTTTTTTCAAAAAATCTCTCGAATCATTTTACCGATCGATTTTAAAAACTAATCAGCTTTTAACCTTCAAAAACTACTGCGACCGCTGTTGGACTGGTCAGAAGCGGTCGATTTCTTCGTGAGATATCAAAAACGAGAGATTTTAAAAAATACGTTCATAGAACTTGAAAAAATGTTTTATAATTGGAATTGGCGGGAAGTTACAGGGATGGCCTTTAGGGTCAACCGTTTTCCAAATTTTTTTTGTTTTATTCTCGCTTTAAACATTTTTGAGTCGCGAGGCCCCTTGTACCGCGAGGCCGTAGGCGGTGGCCCACGTCGCCCACGCTTAACGCCGCCTCTGCCCTGAGGCTGACGGTAACCCTTATTCTTTCATTTGTAACTCCTCTCCTAACTGTAAACAACTTAATCTCGAAATATTATAAAAATAGATTATCACAGCAAGCAAAGTTAAAGATGTTGCAAAAATATGCTAGTGTTAAGGAGCTTATAGGAGATATGCGAAAACTATTGCTGCCTCAAAAGAGTTCCACAGCGTTACAGACTAGATTGCAGCAATGCCGCCAGAATAATAGAACTGTGTCCGACTTTGGCAAAGAAATATCCGAAATATTCGTGGAATTGACGATTTCGCAGGCCGGTGACAATTCTGATAATTATAATGTTTTACCCTTAAATGAAAAAACTGCGATAAAAAGATTCGCTGATGGCCTACGAGATCGTCGTTTAAGCACGATCGTAGTGGCTCGTAATTTTTCTTCTTTGACAGAAGCCATTCAGGCAGCACTAGACGAACAGATGTCTTCGGGCGGTACCGAGGAATTTGTGGGTATGTACCAACAATCATATTATTCATCTAGGAGAGGTCGTCGAGGATATGGAACTTAACAGAACATGAGTTCCAGAGGATTCATGCAAAATGCCCATCAACAGGCGCAGGGACCGCCTCCACCATGTGCAACCCAACAGCGAGAGCAGCAGTCACAGGTACCGTCATCTTTCAACAATTACCGTGGTAATTATTATTTTAATAATCGCTTTCGTGCTAGGGGTAGGCAGAACCGAGCTCGTGTCTTTAGATCACAGAACAGCATAAATGTTTTGTCGGCCAATCAAGAGATACCAACCGCTAACCAAGTGGAAAATAATTGTGACGTAGTTACAGATGATCCAAATGGAGAATCGCTTAGTCATCTTTTTCGTGCCTAATGTAATCTTCTCGTGTAATAACTTAAACAAAGTTTCATTTAAAGTCGGGCAATATAAACATGACTGGCTAATTGACACCGGCGCATCAGTTTCTGGAATTAAGTATGACTATTTGAAACATTTACAAATACCATACCATAAAGTGAAAGTTATTGTCAAAGGTATTGGAGGAGATGTATTATCGGAAGGTTATGTTTATCTTAGCCTTAATCATAGCTAATATAATTTCAAGCACCAATTTCTTGTATTTAAAAATTTACCGTGTAAAGGCAGCGGTATACTAGGACATGATTTTTTTAAGAAATACCGAGCTAAATTAAACTTTGAGTCTAATACGTTACAATTAGTAACAGATAAATCGAACTGGGTCACACTGATTTTTGACTGTTTTGGACCGAATGATACTATTCATTGTTACACGAGTTTAATAGCCCCAGCGCGATGTGAATCAATACATTATATTGAAACAAATATACAAGAAGAGTGTGTTATATCAAGTCAAGAGTTATGCGAGGGTGTTTTTTTAGCAAGTAGCGTGACTAGGCCGAGAAATGGGAAAATTCCAATATGCATCTTGAATACCAGAGAAAATGAAATAGTAATAAACAATTTCGAAATAAGTAGCAGTAATCTCAAAGATTACTTTATTTGTCAATTTGAGAAACCCATGGTTAATGCTGGTAGAGTAAAAACAATGTTTTCATTATTAAACTTGAATGGACTAAATAGGGTTATTGACGAAATTTCACAAAGGGCCTAAATTTAAAGAATATGGTATAGATTAACTAAAAAAAATATTTTGCAATTTTTTGTGTACCTATTGATTAAATAATAGCTGTTTAAAATTCAAATTTTAAAAGTCGTGCCAAAAGGCGCGATAATGACGATCGCCATTTTGTGACGTCATTACGCAACAGAACTATTGTAAACAAAGGAAACTATTTTGTAAATCATAACATTAGTGAGTAGTATACCAATATTTCGAAAATTGAACTGAAATACGAAGAAAGTGGTTGCAACTGGCTTCCGAAATATCAACAAATTCATCGATTTATTTTGTGTCATGTGTCACAGTGACTGCAAATTGACAATCAATCCTCTGAGTAGTGACGTCACGCAATCATTGGTGTTTCGAGTCACGTGACACATAGATTAAAAATTATGAATTTGTTTATCGAATTAAATGTATTTACGAGTTATTATTATTATTTTCAAAAATACCAAAATTTCTAATTAAATAAATTCTATCATTATAGCTAAGTTTCATATTTTATTTCCATCAGTGTCAAATACCCTATTCCGAGGAGCAGGAATCTATTAAAAACATTTGCGCTAAAAATCCGGATATTTTTCATCTACCTGGCGACAAATTATCTACAACGCCGATATATGAACAAAATATTGATTTAAAACCACATACTACCCCGATATATACAAAGCCATATAGATTACCTTATTCGCAAAAGTCTGAAATAGATAAACAGATAAAAAACATGTTAGATGATGGCATAATCGAAGAGTCTAGGAGTCCTTGGTCCAGTCCATTGTTGTTAGTGCCAAAGAAAATTGATAACTCAGGTAAACAAAAATGGCGCGTAGTCGTAGATTATCGTAAGTTAAATGACCAAGTGCAAGATGATAAATTTCGTCTGCCGAACATATCCGAAATACTTGATTCTTTATCAGGAGCAATTTATTTTACGCATTTGGATTTGTTTCAAGGATTTTACCAAATTGGTTTAAGTAAACAAAGTCGACCTTGTACAGCTTTTACAACAGGGAAAAATCAATATCAAATGACAAGAATGCCAATGGGGCTCAAATCTAGTCCTAGTAGCTTCAGTAGAATGATGTCCATAGCAATGTCCGGGCTTAACTATGAAAAATGCCTGGTCATTCCTCTCGATTATTTATATGTTCCGTAAGTTCTTTAATAAATATCTTATTATTATCGTTTCTGAGTACGCATATCTCACTGATTGCAAATTTTTTGCATAAAAATATCAAATCTCTCACCAACTCGTCTCGCGCAATTGATGATCGAGATAATGTATGTAGGTAGATACTCGACTTAATTGGTACGTACATAAAATATTTAAACATTTCTACCGTAAAACCGCATTTTAAAATTTTATATAACTCCTTACCGCTACAAAATATAAGTTCAGTTATATTGTTCGGTTTTTTAATTATGTCTACAACTCTCGGTTCACCAGGCTTTGAAATAATATTATCATTGTCCATTAATAGCCGGTTTTTAGTTTTTTCATCACTATGCATATTCAATTTTCGAAGCTGTGACCTAGTCATCACGTTAATAATTTGCTCATTCATTGTTTTTAAATCGTCGGATGTAATTTTAATCCGCGAAAGCGCGTCGGCTACTGAATTCAATTGGCCTTTAAGATATTCTTGGAAATAAAATTATATTCTTCTAATTGTAACCTAAATTTTAGTAACCTACTAGAAGGATCCCGCATAGAAAATAAATAAACCAATGGTTTATGGTCGGTCTGTATTTTGAAACGTTTTCCATATAAATATGGTCGGAAATGCTTTATACTCCACACTATTGCCAGAAGTTATTTTTCAATAGTAGGATAGTTATCTTCCGCCTTATTTAAACTTCGACTAGCTTATGCTACAGGTCTTCCATCTTTGTTACATAATACCGAACCTATAGCTTTCCCTGACGCGTCGGTTTGTAGTATAAATTCGTTATTTTCTGATAAGTCAGGATATTTTAATACAGGTGGGTTCATTAAAGCTAATTTTAATGTTTCAAAAGAGTACTCGCAGTCGCTAGTCCATACAAATTGGGCATTCTTGGTACATAATCTATTTAAGGGTAATGCTAATTCAGCAAAATTTTGTATAAATTTCCGATAATAAAATTAGCAAAAGCTACAAAACGTTTTATTTCGTCAGTATTTTGTGGCCCTGGGTAGTGTTTTAAAACCGTTACTTTTTCTGGATCCGGTAAAATTCCAGCTCCGGAAACTATGTGAAAATACTATTTTTGGCCTAATATGACTAATGATATTGTTAAATATGTTTCTGAGTGTGATCAATGTAAAAGACAGAAGTATTCAATAGGCACCAAACAGCCTATGACAGTTACGACCACGGCTAATTCAGCTTTCGAAAAAGTATATCTAGATATAGTAGGGCCGCTTCAGAGAGATACAAATAGCTACAGTTATATACTTACTTTACAATGTGAGTTGACTAAATTCACAGAAGCGTATCCATTACACAGCAAAGACACAATAAGTGTGGCCCGTGTTTTCGTTGACTATTTTATTTTAAGATTTAGTATACCACGTGAAATAGCGACCGATCGCGGTTCAGAGTTCATTTCCAGCACTAAAGAGGTATGTCATCTTCTTAAAATTAATCAACTTCGTTCCACCGCTTATCACCACGAAAGTATTGGAGCATTGGAGAACACACATAAAACTATGGGTGCGTATTTAAGAATAAATTGCCAAAATCAGACGGGAACATGGAGTAGTTGGTTACCGTATTGGTGTTTTGCTTACAACAACACAGTCCATACGGAAACCAACTACACACCTCACGAATTAGTGTTCGGGAAGCGGTGTATATTGCCGACCAATTTCAATGGCGATACCGTAGATCCCTTATACCAGGGGTTCCCAACCTTTTTTTGTCTACTGCCCACTTTAAGAATAAATTATTTTTTAACGCCCCCCTTTTTAAACATACTTAAAAACCGCTAAGTACTTATAACTGATTATTGAAACGCAAATTTATAGTATTCGGACAGAGTATCTTTTATTGAAAATAAAACAAACATAATCAATTCTTATATAAAAACTAATGTGAAGGTTGAATCTGATGCTGTTCAATAAGTTTGTTGATATCAGGTTCCAATTTACTCAAAAACAGCCGCAAGTCGCCACGTTCGGTAACACGCAAACGATTTCTCTTTTTAGTAAGCAGCGTTGCCACAGCACTAAATCCACGTTCACACAAATATGACGATGGGAATGCTATCAAAAATCGTTGAACAATTGACCACAATCCAGGGTACAATTGCGGGATCGGTTTTTGTAGCCAAAATTCTTGATATCCATTTTTGAACTTGATTTTTATTTCTTCGTTTGTTGTCAATTCTATAAGTTCTTCTTCCAGCTGAGGTGACATTGCTGTGTTGACATTTGAAAACGGATCCAACACCCAGTCTGGTATTTCCAAGTTTAAAATGTCCTGGTATCGTTCGGTGAAGTCAATGTGGAGGTTTTCCAAATGTTGGCAGTAGGCAAACAAGTCGTCGTTACTGCAGTATACTGATAAATTCGGAAAATTGTGAAACTCACGTCTGCCAATATTCTTTTTGTGCAGAAGCAGTTTGGCTGCGAAAGCAGCAACGACATTTTTTGTTTTAATTAAATTTAGTTCATCGCCTTGCAGTTGGAGGTTCATGTCGTTGAACATTTTATACAGGTCTGTCATGTAAGCTATATCATTCTTTGATGTTATGAGCTTTTTGCGCAGTTCTGTATCTTTAGTTTCCAAGAACTCTATCATAGAGTCAAACAGGTTGTAAAATCGAATCAGACAATTGCCTCTTGACAGCCAACGAACTTCAGTATGAAGCAACAAACGGTTGAAATCTTCGTCAGTAACACAAAGCTGATGAAATAATTCAAATTCAAAGAGCTGCTACGGATTTTATTGACTGCTTTGATGACATATTGCAGTGATTGAAATAGTCGTTCACTTAAGTTTCTAGCAACCAAATGTTGTCTATGAATAACGCAATGTATAGCAAGGACATCTGGAACTTTATTCTTTAAGTGTGCTATGAAGCCTTTATGGCGCCCTGTCATAGCCGGAGCGCCATCCGTACCAACTGATATAATATTTTTCAAAGGAATCTCTTTCTCTTCACAAAACTTTTCCAATGTATTGAATATGGTTTCGCCTTTTGTATCTGTCTCCAAATTTCTGGCAAACAATAGTTCTTCACGTATTTTCTCATATTTAATAAACCTCACGTAAGATAGCAACAACGCTTCATTAGTTGGTAAAGTGGACTCATCGTGCTGAATTGAGAATTGACTAGTCCTCAGATGATTGCACAATTATTCTTCAATGTTTTCAGCCATTTCATCAATTCGTCTTTGCACAGAATTATTACTCAAAGGAATTTTTCGGATAATATCTGCGGCCGGTTTATGAAGCACAGTAGTTATTACTTCCTTTATTGCTGGCAAAATTAACTCTTCTCCGATGTTGTGTGGTTTGCCTTTTTGAGCAATTAACAAAGAGATATTGTACGAAGTTCGAAGTCCGTCGTCATCTTGCTTAGCAACCGCCGAAAATAGTTTTGATACACTTGGCTGAGTATTATGCTTCTTCTCTAGGTCTTGAAAATATACTACATTCTTTTCTGTCTTATCTGGATGCATTTTATTCAAATGATCTTGCAGTCTTGAAGGCTTCATTGCTTCGTTCGAAAATGTTTTTAGACATAGAAGACACAAAGGCGACGACGGGTTTGTGGGATTTTCAATAAATCCGAATTTAATATATTCCGCATAGTTGCCGTCTCTTCTTTTTTACTTCCGACATTGTTTTGTTTTAAGAAATACGTAAGTGTTGAAATCAAGTACTGCTTATCTATTATGCGCGAAACCGCAAATGAAAATAAAATAAATTTACGTCGTTTATATAGGATTGCATAAGCAGCACGCACCAACAGGAATAAGACAAACGTGCATAAACTCGTTTATCTCATTCGACGCCCAATCGTACTCGACAAGCAAGAACAAGTATTATAGAACCAGCCGATTGGTATAGGAATGTACAATTCGGATTATTTAACAAAAACTTGTTAAAACATGATTGCCCGCGGTCTTTTATATCGAACCGAGTTTGAGCTATATCTTAATTAATATTAGTTGATGTTCACAAGATGTATTCGAGAGTCGAGAGCTCAGTCGGTGTCTAAGAGTCTTCCTAGCTAGGTAGATGAAATTATAAATCGACCCCAAAGCCCTACACAATGCCCCCTTTTTTTTCTGGGTCTCTTACCGCCCCCCTTTAGGCCTGCAGCGCCCACAAGGGGGCGTTATCGCCCAAGTTGGGAAAGACTGCCTTATACGCTTATGACAACTACGCATTAGAATTAAAATATAGATTACAGCGAGCGCAAAAGGATGCTCGCAATAATTTAATTCAAAGTAAGATAAAAAGGAAAATTAAATATGACACTTTAGTAAACCCTGTGTATTATAGGAAGGGCGATTTATTGTTGTTAAGAAATCCTTCAGAGAACAAAATGGATCCAATATTTTTGGGACCCTATTTAGTTTTAGATGATTTGGATTGTAATGTAAAAATTTTAAAAAATGGAAAGGAAGATATTGTTCATAAAACCGCACTAAACTATACAAGAAAGCTGTTTAAGCAAAAAAAAAAAATATATGTAATAAAGCAATAACTATTTTAACAATTGTGTGTCTTTGAAATATCTATAATTTTGTCTTGTACTCAGAGGCATTCATATAAACGCATATCTAGTTATAAGTTAAAAAAATCCCTGTAATCCTTATATTAAAAATAATTGTTTTAACTCGACGCAGGTAAAAAAAAAAAACATTATAAATACTTGGCAATTATTATTTAACCGCAACTTTTTTTTTTTTTTCCCGTAATTGGATGGTGAGGTATAGTAAGATTATATTATGCTCATGTTATATTTAATGAGGGATCTTTTATAATAAAGTTCAGTGTATTACCAACAAGCACTCGTTTCACTTGTCTCTCAACACCCAACCTTACAAATTAATTAATTCTTCGACTCTGGTATAGTCCCAGAGTCATGGAAGTCTCAGATCATTATCCCCATTTTAAAACCTGGTAAAGACCCTCATGACTCTGCCTCCTACAGACCTATTGCCCTTTCCTCTGTTCTAGCTAAAATTATGGAAAATCTTATCTTACAAACTGACTTGAATGGTTTCTGGAAAACAAAGGTGTCCTACTCAGCAGCCAATTCGGATTCCGAAGAGATATGGGCACGTTAGATAGCCTAAGTATTTTCATATCCGACGTACGTATAACTTTTTATAAAAATGAAAGTTTTCTTGGAGTATTCCTGGATATTGCATCAGCTTATGATAATGTCAAACTTTCACTGCTCAGGCAAAAATTGCTACAGCTGAGTATTCCTGTGAGGTTGGTTACCATTATCTGTTCCCTTTTAATGTCCAGATCGATTTCCATTTACTAACTAGGCACTCTTTCTCCCTCACGTCTTGTTTGGAAAGGCCTCCCGCAGGGTTCGGTCTTGAGACCTATCCTTTATAACATTTATATTTATGATTTAGATTCTTCAGTCAACTGTTTCTGCAAAATTTTACAATATGCTGACGACATTGCCCTATACTGTAACTCTTCTTCTCTTATTGATTCTTCTTCCCGTATTAATTCTGCTCTGTACTATCTTAACCGGTGGTAAACTTATCACGGGCTGTGCTTGTCAGTGTCCAAATGTAATGCACTAATCTTTACGCGTAAACGTAGCATTCCTCCTATAAATCTTTCTGTGGATTGTGAGCTCATTTCAGTTCTGGACAGGATCAAGTTTCTTGGACTTGTCCTCGATCCTAGAATGTCTAGTGTTCATCATCTTAATTATGTTGAAAAAAGTCTGAAAAAAGCGTAAATATATAGCCCTCTCGGGAGTTCGTTGGGGATCTCACCTGTTTACTCAAAAACTACTATATAACTTTTTAATGCAAATATCAAAGTTAGAACCTTGATTTCTTGCCTCCTTGTCCTCCCATAAATATGCTCAACGCCTTACATTCATTGATAACGTAACACACTGAGTCGTTTTTAGTAGTGTAGTGATAACATTCACCATCACAGTTGCAGTCTTTGGACTATCTTAATAGTCAATTGTAGATATTATGTATCTACTTACATACATTTTCGTAAACAAATAAAACGTCCGTACAGATAAAAACCTTGGCGTGATTAAAAATGTTAAATAACACAATTTACAATAATTATTTATCACTTCTACATGACGTCATCATTATTATTATTTACAAGAGCACTATTTACACACAACACGATATGGGATCGCGCGCGCAATCGACATGTTCGTATGGATCTCTAGCTTCCGGGCAGGGTGTACAATCTTCGAACAAATGAGAAGGAAACTGGACAATTATAAATCGACAAAATAAAGTAGCTCATTTAAACGTCCCATTGTCGTATGGCAATCATTCTTTTGCAATTTGGTAGGATTATATCAATATTTTTTTACCTTCGTAAAACAATAGATGTCGCATAATGCTATGTTGCAACAGATATCTCAAATATGTAAGGAAGACTTATTTTGTAAAAGTGAACTTGAATTTATTAAATATCGGGAGTATGCTGGTCGGAACTGGTTTTGCAGTCCCTGTTAATCATTCATAAAATGCATATCCGAGTTACAAGTCATTTATGATGACATATTAAAAACAAATAAAACATTAAATAGTTTAAAACAATTTATAAAAGTAGTAAAATTTTTACATATTAGTTTCGATCTCCTGCATTGCCAAATCCATAAAGAAAACTTGATAGATTTAAGATTAATTTGCCATACAATATTTATTCACAATTATTGCAAAAATTTTAATATAAGATTATGCGGAAGGAAGGACTGTGGCGACGATAAGGACAGCAATAAATTAAAGGCAATAAATATATGTAATGAGTGATTAAAGATAAATCTTTGAAAACCATTAATTTTATTTCATTATATTGTTTGTACATTATATTCTAATACCTATCCTTTTACTTTTGTGTGTACATAAATCTATAAATAAATAAATAAATATATTCTTCGAAATTATTCATAAGATGTATGAGCAATAAAAAATGAACGGAAGAATATATTGGAATCGGTTGAATCACGTATTTTTATATCTTTGTTGTTTGGACCCTAAGTAGATACCTATATCTACCATAAAAATGCACCCGTATCTATATAAACAAATATGCATGTCGGGGTCCTATCGTTTACAGCAATAGCAAAAGAGCGGAAAATCGTCGTAAAGAAGTATTGCACGCCAAAGCGGGGAAAAGAGCGGCAGCTGCCGCGTCACCTCCCGCGCCCCCGTGCACCGTTCAGGCTGCGCCATAGTCAGAGCCATAGTCAGCGCGGCCGTCATCGGGTCCTCATACCGCGTGCCCTCGCGCTGCCCCGCGCCGTGGCATCATCCGAGCGTAGACAATGCCCATTAGTAGTGCATTCGTAAAACTGTAGATGGCGTCTGTGTGCCCTGTTTCCTAAATTGAACGAGGGAGAGGTCTCTATTTCCTATATTATAAAGTACTCTGTGCTTCCGGGCGACTGAGGTGGTGGCGCGGCCGCGCGGGGCGAGCCAGCGTGGGGCCCGCTCAAGAACAGCGCGGGTTACTGTATCAGCGGGCGGTAGGTACTGTATCAGCTGGCCCGCGTACCTATTGTGTCCAACTTATAGGATTTTTTAAAGATTATTTGGTCGAAATATAACATGGTGTAAACATTATTTAAATCGATTCTATTACTGATTCTGAACAAACTAGTTTTAGGTTTCGTATATACTATGAATAGCCCTGTATATATATATATATATATACGTCATCAACTAAGTACCCTAATAATGGGATAAAAATATGAAAGTTTACTTTTTTTGCCATTTTAGGTAACTTTTGATAAGACCCAGCTGGCCCAGCAACACTGTATGTGACGTCATATTTATTACTTGAAATTTCAAAAAAGTGAAAACTGTCAAATTGAAGGTTTCTCTTTAGCTAGTTTATGCTAGCAGAAACAAAATATATATTGTAGTCTTTGAGCAGAAACACTTAAGTAAAAAAGAAATGCGTATAGTTTTTCTGTTACTGTATTGAATCGTATGATATTTCTCTAGCGTAATGTTTAAATAGATTAATTTGTTCATGACTTATACCTCGTAATTGGATAAATTAATTACCTGATATCACGCAAGATACATATATTACTAATCTGTGATCACGCATTCACGCCGCACGGTATATCAAAGAACAAAGAACAAATAAATTGCGTACCCACATCACGATCACATTCGTAATTTCGTACCCCTTAAAAAAAAAGACCCTGGACAAGTTAATTCAAGACGGGATATTTTGTTAAATTGCCAAGATAAAAGTCTTCAAGGGGTGTATCAATGTTATAAAAAATGTATGTCCGACCATGAGCCTGAATATTTAAGATACAGGGAATATGCAAATAAAAATGGCTTTGCAGTCCCAGCGACTCTCTCTCAAAATTGTATATCGAATCTGCAGGATATAAATCATACAATATTTAAAAAAACATTTAAAAGAGTTGATTAAAACTGTAATTTTAATTAATGTGGATTTTAGCTATATTATATGTTTTTTTTTATATAAAAATGTCCTGCTGATTCTTCATATCTAATTAATGTAAAGAAATTGATAAAATTTTATTAAATAAGAGAGAGTGTGATGATGATATCGATATGCATAAAATAAAATCAAAGAAACTGTATATTAATTGTTTTAAAAGAAATAAATAAATAATTATAATGTAGATTAACATTGTTTCATTAGAAATTTTCATTTTCTGTATAAACAAAACTATGTAGCTATAAACTAGCTCGGTGGGTGTATACGTACACATATTGTTATATATATGATTGACATTAGTTCCAAAACCCGTGTCCAGAGGGCGACACTTTGCATTACTCAATTTGACCGCTAAGATAGACCTCTATTTCAGTATATAAAAAAGTACTCTGTGCGGTATAGTTAGAGGCATATCTTGCCTACTCGACGTACGCTTTAAATAAAGCACAGAGTACTTTATTTTAAATTTGACTTAGTACAGGAAATAGAGACCTCTTTCGCTTTCAATTCAGGAAACAGGGCACACAGACGCCATCTATAGTTTTACGAATGCACTACTGCATTGTCTACGCTTCGGATCATGCCACGGCGCGGGACAACGCGGGCCGCGCTGACTACCGCGCAGCCAGAAGGGTGCGAAGCGACGCGGCGCGGCGCCGGCGGCTGCGGCTCTTTTCCTCGTTTTGGCGCACAACCTCTCTACAACGATTTTCCGCGGTGGTCACGTAGCACGATCGGGCGGCGTTTGATCTATCTTTGTTTTTTATTATAACTACTCCATATTTATACAGTCCGTTATTTAAACGATAGGACTCCGACATGCGTATACATATGTTTCTATAGTAACGGGTGCATTGATATGGTAGATATAGGTATCTACTTAGGAAAGCAACTTCAAACAACAAAGATTTAAAAATACGTGATTTAACCGATTCTAATATATTGTTCCGTTCATTTTTTTATTGCTCATATCTTATGAATAATTTGGAATATAAAGAAATGAAATTAATGCTTTTCAAAGATTTATCTTTAATCACATAAAAAATCGGGATACAAATTAATCTTAAATCTATCAAGTTTTCTTGATGGATTTGGCAATAATCCATCAAGAAAACTTGATAGATTTAAGATTAATTTGTATCCCGATTTTTTATTTGCCATTATTGCAAAATTTAAATAAAGTATTATGCGGAAAGAAGCACTGTGACGATGATAAGGACAGCAATCAATTAAAGCCAAAAAAATGTATTTTGTGATTAAAGATAAACTCTTGCAGGAAGTCTAAACTAATATGTACAAATATTATTACTTTTATAAATTGTTTTAAATTATTTAATAATATATTTGCTTTTAATTATTCATCATAAATGTCTTGTAATTCAGATGTGCATTTTATGAATGAGTACCTAACTGGGACTGCAAAACCAGTTCCGACCAGCATATTCCGGATATATAAAAATTCAAGTTCACTTTTACAAAATAATTACTTATTTATTTGAGATATCTGTTGCAAAATAGCATTAAGCGCCATCTATTGATTTACGAAGACAAAAAAAATATTGATATAACACTACCAAATTGCAAAAGAATGATTGCCATACGACAATGGTATATTTAAATGACCTACTTTATTTTGTCGATTTATAATTGTCCAGTTTCCTACTCACTCACATGTTCGAAGATTGTACACCCTGAAATAAAGGTTGGTTGTATCTGCGAAACGTAACGTCAAGTCGTCAACCCTGTAGTGATTATATACTCTTTGAACCCTGTGCAAACTAATACCAAAAAATAAGTATCTCATTATGTCTGCCACCAACACATTAGATATGGAACAAATTGAATATCGTGCTGTTATTAAATTCTTGACTAAACAAGGAAAACCTCCTCAGACTATTCTGAGTGAAATGAAAGCAGTTTATGGGGATCAATGCCCTGGTAAGACAATGGTCTACAAGTGGTGTGGTCTATTTCAACAGGGTCGAGTGTTGATTGAGGATAAACCCCGAGCTCTAAACTTAAAGCGTCGTCGTGAAGATCCTCCACCGGTTTTTGAGTGAACAAAATTATACTGGAACGATATTGTGAATTCTACATTTGCGAGTCATCACAGTTCTTCAATTGAAGTGATGGCTGCATTGTTTAGGGTTTAGAGAATAATTTCCTAAGCAGTATTTTAAATACGTATGGTGTAATCACTCAAGAAAATTGGAGCTAGCGCTTCGAGAAAGAAATATGGTCCTCAAAAGATAATTGACTACTGTTGTGAGGCTAAGGTGCAACAGCACACTTGCACTAGCAGAGAGCAATGTGATCAGTTGGCAGCTTTGTTAATTTGTGACTGAAAGTTTGCTCAGTCAGGCTGGCCTTTCAAATTTTTTGGAAGATGAAAGTTTCTACAGAAAATTGAGACCAGTTATTAATATTTTATGGGAATCATAAAATATTTTGTTTGTATGAATGCTGAAGACTTATATTTTTCTTCTGGAATTTATTCTCTATCTAGACTTATAACTTTTAGTCTGCCATGCATTTATTCCATTTAGTAATGAGGTGGTTATAAATGTGTACATTTCAAAATATTACTTTTATGAAGTATATCATGAATTTGTAAGTTGGTGTGGTGTTTATATTATGTATGCACAAATAATAAAAATACATGGATAACAGAAACAGATTTTATTTAGCTATGTTCTTTCTTTCAAAATCATTTATTTTTATTTTTTTAATAAATTATTTTGCATGTTATTTTAAATAACATCCATAGCAGTTCTGATAAGGGAACTTATTTATTTCATGTTTATATTAGTAATAATTTTATTTTTCATCCTTCTTGTTTTAACTAATATATCTTCATCTCACTGTAGTAGTTAACGGTTTGCACAAAAAAATGTCAAAGATAAAAGTTATTATATTAATATAAAATATTAAATATAATTACATTCTAAAGTATCAACACAAAAATTCAGAAAAATATTATATATTAAATTAGAATTTATTGGGTCTAATTTGAAACATTATTACTTATTATTAAAAGTGGCTTTGCCTCTAAGGAAATTTGCAAACAATTTGACCATTACCACTCTTTCATTATGGCATTATAGCTCTTCCAGTTTGGCCTATTTCTTCTTTCTCTATGTTACATCTTTAAATATTTATTGTTTTACTAATTATTAGCATTTTAAAAACCAATTACTTACACCAACCATAAAATACTACATAGTATATGTATTAACTGAATAAAACATAATCAATTCCTTCCGTAAGATTCAAAGATTTGAGATTTCTTTCAAATTCACCATTTGTTAGATCTAATTTAATACATATTAACAAAGGTGGCTTTGCCTGTGTAAAATGTATTACAGGCATTTTAATAATAACTCTTCTTTCAATAGGGCAATATAGCTCTACAGTCCGGCCTATTTTATTTTTGTCTATATCACAGAATGCAACCACTTTTTCCAAATGATTAGGGCTCAATGAGCGAACAAATCTTCGACCCCATTTGCCAGCATTCCATACTGTAAAGTGATTCCAATATGGTAATACACATTTCTGTAATCTATCTAGTTGTATTTTCCAAATCTGTTCACGTTTAACAGAAAAGGTAGCCGCACCTTCATGGTAAACATACATTACTAGTTCTTTTTCCACCCTATGCAAATCTCCACCAGCATCTAAATGATCATAAAAGAATATCAGATCTTCAGGAGTTCCATGCCCAGTTTCAACAAAACCTCCAACTTTATTATAAACAGATCTATGGCAAAACCATGTTGGCATAAGCAAAGTGGGTCCATTTGAAGTATATATTTGTGTCATTAACTGGTTGTTATTGAGACTGTTAGCCCATCGAGCATAACGAGGAGTTGAGTTTGTTGGTATCCTTGTTATTTTACTACCAATAATTGCTTTGTGATTTAACTTAGCTGCCTTCCACTGTAGATATATTCTCTGTGGGTGCATTACATCATCAATATCTTGGAAGCACAAGTAGTTACCTGTGCTTATTTTAACAGCACCATTTTTAGCAGCACCCACTCCTTTTGAAGTATTGCAGCCTGATACTGTGTAGACCACTCCTTGTGAGTTAAAATATTGTCCCCATTTCTCCAGTAGTTTTAGAGAATTATCAGAACTGCCGTCATTGTAAATAGCAATTTCTAGTTTTCGTTTAGTTTTTAAAATGGACTGACCTGCTATAGATTTCATGCAATTGTCTATCCATTCTTCACCATTGTGTACTGGTATTATTACAGAAATATCAGCCATAGCAGAGTGGCTTTGTTGAAGACTTAGAGATGAATGACACTGTTATCAACCATAATTAACTAGAGGATTAAATAAACTTAAAACTATAACCTACAACATTATGTTCAGGTATTGATCATTTCAATGGATACGTAGAGATATTCTAAATCAAGTTGAGAAAATGTTTCAGTTCAGCTGAGCATTTTGACAGGATAAAAATTAAAATGATAAATTAGATCACAGATTAGAATTTAGATACACTCCGTAACAATATAAACTTTAATCCGTAAAATAAAGCTCGATTCGAATGACAGATGTCAACAAAAGTGACAACTACAATGCGACTGAACTTTGTAGTAACGTGATAACGTCACATCGAATGATTTAAACACACGAAAAATTATTCGTAACTAGCTGGTTAACATTTTTCTAAGTACAGTGCACCACATGTAAATCAGCATAATATATAAAATCGTCTTTAAAACTAAAAAATAATCATACTAATGAATAGTTCCAAAAATTTACCTGATTATCTACGACGTCTTTACAAGGTTGTCTTGATTCAAAAATGTTAGAGATGAGGACAAAATAAATTTTAATTCTATCGATTCACATTTTGAATGAAATTAATTCAAAATGTGAATCGATTGAATAAAAATTTATGTAATGGTTTTTTTAAGGTGTGATTGTGTAAATTTTTTTTAACAAGAAATAGTGTGATCTCCAAAAACAAAATATAACGTAAATAATGTTTAAATATCTCGGGCGCCTGGAGTCACAAATAATACAATGTAATAGATAGCTAATATGCGTAGAGATTGAAGCCTTTAATCTGCCAGTGGAGAAATATCTAACAAAAGTCAATGCTTGTATTAGATTTGTTATAATTTCGTTAGATTTCTTTTACGCCAAAGTTAAATTAAATATAAATTATAAAGTACAGCATTATGTTAGATTATGTTCATTCAATGAACAAAAAAATATTTATTTTTATATATATTTATATTTTTTTATACATGTTGAGGCCATGTAATGCCTATATTAAATACAATTTTTAAAAGAAACATTGAAAAAATAATAGACAAGAATGGGGCTTGAAACTGCGACCTTTGGCGTTACGCAACTGATCTACCTTGTCGTGTTCAAAATCCATTGAATTTTTCAATCCTCTTTGTATTCGCCTTAAGGAGACGCCTGGCGATATTTATCTAGCAATCATTTACAGATCTACTAAATTATTATACTTATTTTGTTATTGCTCATGAAAAGATTACCTATTCCCATTCCAAGAATAAAACTTCGTCTTCTTAAATATAGACAAACAATGAGCGCATTGAGGTAGCATTTTTCTTGTTTAAATATCGGTCTTCAGTACATCTAAAAACATGTCCGGGATATCATATGCCTATCTCTTATACATAAGCCACAATAACGTCATTTTTGCCGAAAATTTAATGAGAATTTTAAAGTGATTTATGAGCATTTTTATTGGGCATTGCATATTAATCCTTACGAACGGAAGTTACTTAGTCATCAAGAAAAATTTATGGAGATAAACTTTGCCTTTTACAGTTATATGTCAAATGAAAATATTTTCACACTCGTGTGAACTAGTTGTGTGACGGATAACGGCATAACCCTGGCCGCCCGATGAGAACTGACCATTGGCGAAAGAAACGAAATACGAATATTTTCTATTCGTTGGTGAGTACTAATTAGGTATTTATAATATAATTATACGTAGGTGAAACCGCGGGGCACAGCTAGTGAAAGATACTACAGTATCTGTATTTAGCCGATTGCGGTTTTCTGTTCATAAATTTTTAAGCACACAAAATTTTCTGCGGTCAAAAGACTGGAAATCGCTTCAGCACAAACGGCAATGATTTAATTTTAAACTGTTGAGCCAACAGAGGATATAATAGAAGATAAAGGATCACCGATATCAAATCGCTTGGTAAAGTCTGACGTCAATGCGATTTAAAATTCCAGGCTTGTTTTATATAAATCTGCAATAGCAGCACGAGGAATATTTCAATATTTTTTTTAATTTATATTCTTTCTCCAACCTTAAATTCAATATATATTTCGTTTAAACCTATGAAATGCCGAAATTTAAATTCGGTGCAGTGAAGAGTTTTGAGCCGTATGTCATCCAAAGCTAAAATAATATTAAAATATTTGTAATTCTCGAAGAAGTACATCAAGTCGACGAAGATGTCAAAATCCCCGCATTTTCCCCGCATAATGCCAATCCCCAATAAATCCCCAATCAACTTGAGATTCTCCGCAGTTTGGGGTATTCCCCACAAACCGGCAACGTTGCTAATAAAGCTATTTATTGAGTTATCTTAGTTATCACCCACAACGCAAGAAGAAGCACTATACACTTCATGTAAAATTTGCAAGCGGAAAGGTAAAATCTTAAAAAAAAATAGTCACAAAATGTGCACAAACTGCTGGAAGAAAAATAATGAGAAACCTATCAAACACAGAAACGGTTCTCATAAGATCAATTTTGCTACGCAGTGTCTTCTTATACGTAACAAGAAGCCTGAAAACAACATTTGGGTCTTGGATAGCGGTTGTACATCTCACATGACTTATCAACGTGACTTATTTAAGACCATAGAGAGAACATCCGGAAAACTGAACTTCGCAACTGAAGAACACACTGCAGAGATTAAGGGAAAAGGTACAGTCTCCTTTTATTCTAAAAATAATGATGGTATTGCGCTTACACATCTAAAAGTCGTTATTGCGGACGTCGAGCTTCGCATCGTGCGTTACATGTGTTTAATGTTAAGACTGTATTCACTATATATTAAAATATGTACGAAGTATTATTGGAACGATCTAGAATAATCTAGAAAGTTACCACAAGTACCTATAGATAGTTATGTAAGGTAACATAATGAATTGTGATTGGTCGACGACTGAACCAATTGGGTTGCACCACCCACTACTTGCGAGACTTTGATTTGTACTTAAGCAGGCGCATGTCGCCGCAGTTTTAGTTCAGTTTGATTACACAGTGAAAAGTAAAAGCTAACAGTACGAAGTGTAAACAAACAGTGGTGTGCACCGAAGTGGTCCAGACGACTGCAGAGAATTGTGAAGGCGGGAAAAAGTGTGTTGAATGAATAAAGAAGATTGTGCTTTGTGAAGCCCAGGTGTTTTATTTGAGACTCTGAGTGCCCACTCTGTGAGGAATATTAGACGGTCCGCAACAGTCGTACTGTACGTACCTAGTCTGTGCACGAATTTGATGTCCGTAAACAAGATAACAGATGGCGGCTGTTCTGTCCTCTTCACCAAAAATAGAGCTACGGTCACCAATCGAAAAGCTGGAATAACTCTCAATGCACGTAAACAAGAAGATGGTCTGTACTATTTTAAACCAAATAAACACGAGCGCAACAATTTGGTCAATGAAAATGATGACACTGTTCCTACAACTAAAAAGAAACGAAAGTCATCAAACATATATGATTGGCACAGAAAGCTTGGTCACATGAACGCCAAAGATCTGAAACTTGCACTTAATAACAAGAATATACTTGGTTTGAATTTTGATGCAGCTGAAACCTTGGCTGAGTGTGAAACATGCATTCAAGCAAAAATTCATCGAGTACCTGTTCCCCTTGAGAAAACAACTCAACGGACAACAGAACGTTTAGAAATCGTTCATAGCTATGTATGTGGACCTATCCAAACGCCCACAGTAAGCGGAAATAAATACTTTGTTACTTTTATTGATGATTATAGCCGATACAGTCGAGTTTATATTATTAAAAAGAAGTCTTACAAAAATTTAAAGAGTTCAAAGAGTTAGCAGAAACGTACACCGGGAACAAAATCAAGTGCTTACAATGTGATAATGGCACCGAATATGTGAATAAAGAGTTTGACGCTTATCTAAAACATTGCGGTATACAGCGAAAGCTCACGGCACCGTATACCCCGAACCAAATCGGAGTTGCTGAACGGAAGAACCGTACCCTTGTGGAGAAAGCAAGAGCGATGATGATTGACGCACAGGCACCATTAAAATTATGGGGCGAAGCAGTGTTTACTGCAAACTACCTATCAAACAGGAGTATAAACAGTGCCATTCAGAATCAGATTCCATTCGAAAGATGGGTTAGTAGAAAGCCATGTATTAATCATTTGTACGTTTTCGGTTGCAAGACATATGTGCTTATGAAAGGCACCAATGGTCACAAATTTGCATCTAAGGCAATTTCTGGTATGTTTACGGGTTACTCTGAAACATCTAAAGCTTTCAGAATATTCATACCGTCGAAGAATAAAATTATTACATCGAAAGACATTCGAGTGATGAAGACTATGTTCTACAATGGACTAGATAAAAATAATCACTTCAGACTTTTAAAGGACATAGTACCTATGCTCGAAAAACCTAAGCAAACATTGTCACGAGAAACACCACACAGACAAGTGGATATTTCGTTTGACAATAATGAAGGCGATGATCAACGACTGAGTGATTGTGACACAGATGATCAAGGTGACGATGAATTGTTAGAACAAAATTTGGCCCATAGCTCAAGAAATGTTCTACAAATGGAACCAGCAAATAATGAAAGTGAATACGAATCTCTTTCCGGTTCTTTCAATGTCGATAATGATGATGAATCTGTACATGATGCTGGAGATAACACTGCCGTTCAAATAAGGTCTTTGAGAGACAGGTCGAATATCACAGCTCCTAAACGCTATGATACATTTTAGCAGCAGCTGAAGAAATTGAAAACCTTCATAAGCCTAAAGAACCTTTGACCTTCAAAGAAGCGATGGACTCTCCTGACAAAGAAAAATGGCAGGAGGCCATGTTCAACGAAATTACCTCATTGAACGATAACCAAACCTGGGATCTGGTTAATCTACCCAAAGGACGAAAAGCCCTTCCTTGTAAATGGGTATATAAAGTGAAAATGAACCCTGATGGTTCCGTCGAAAGATACAAAGCCAGAATGGTTATCAAGGGCTACTCTCAGACTCCTGGAGTTGATTATGACAAAACATTCAGTCCAGTCGTTCGTCTGAGCACCGTATGAGCACTGCTTGTAGTAGCTGCTCGAGAAAAATTAAAATTAGATCAGTTTGATGTGTCAACCGCCTTCCTAAACGGCACATTAATGGAAGAAATTTATATGAAACAGCCTGATGGCTATCAGGATGGCACAAGACGAGTCTGTAAGCTGAAACGCAGTATCTATGGCCTGAAGCAAGCACCACGTTGCTGGAATACCTGCATTTCTAACTTCTTAAAAAGTTCTGGCTTCCAAGAGAGCGAAGCGGATCCTTGCTTGTATGTTCGAATCAGAGGACAATCCAAACTTTATATTGCTCTTTACACTGACGATGGTCTTATTGCGTATAACACAAGAGACACAGGAGATGAATTTATAACAGAATTAAAAACAAGATTCAAAATAACTACCAAACCTGTGTCATACTTCCTTGGAATGGAAATAAACGTGCGCAAAGACAAGAAAATTACGTTAAGTCAAAAGGCTTACACAAAGAAAGTGCTGGAAAAATTTGGAATGTTGAACTGTAAACCAGCACCAACGTCCATAATCAAAAAAAATGAGCATCAAATAAATGCTTATTTGATTACATTTAACACGAATACATTGTATCTGTTCGATATTTCGATCCAACGAGTGACTTGATCTCAGCAACTTAAATCGGTTCGATTCTCGGGGTTCAAGAACGATTTTCTGCCTCCAACAAAATCGATTTTTCGATTAATCGATTAAATATTGACATACATGCCTATTCAATAATTCTAGTCTACAGTACATATAGCTCTTTGGTTTCATGACTTTTTGTGTTCACTTCTAAACTCCATCGAAGACTCAGTAAAATTTCCACCGTTTTACTGGGGCAATAACTGCAATAACTTTTTATACTTGATTAAAACAAGAAGGAAGTAACTGAAGACGAGGCTTTGGCCTTACTTTTATTCAAGAACACTGAAGACGAGGCGGTATGGTCTAAGACCTTAGCCTGCCCGATTAGGGCGAAGGAAAAAAAAAAAAAAGCTCTTTGGTTTCTACCTGTAACAAGTAGATTATTTTTAACAATTAAGTTGAACTTTCATGAAATGGGTATTAAAGAAGCAAACATTTATTTAGACAACCAGTGCAATACGTATTACGCCGGCCAAACCATTAATGGAAGGATAGAATACGTTTTCGACAGTCCTAAAAAAGTGCGAGGTATGTAGTTGTAACACAATAATACGATATGATTCGTTTTTATTATGTCTCTGACTCACCCATTAGTACGTGCACCGAAATAAATTATTAGTGGTGAAGATATAAGTCATCAGAGTCGCTCTGAAACTGTTAATTAATTATGGATATATAATTTTTTAGGTATTCATGTCAAGTTTAAAGGAGAAGCACACACTGAGTGGCGTGAAAGTAAGAATGAAGAAAATTCTGAAGGGAAAACGGAATCTACCGATACAATGCATACAGGACATGAGGAATACTTTCAAGTGTCATATTATTTACTGGGTAGCAATTCAGGTAATTATTATTAAACATATTATTATTGCCACAATGTAATGCTCAATCAATCTGCCTAGCCTTCTCCCAACTATGTGGGGATTGTCTTCCAGACTAACCAGATGCAGCTTAATACCAGTATTCTACATGGAGCAACCTATCTGATCTCCACAACCCAATTACTGGGTAACGCAATATCTCGTGGTATGACTGTTGTCAGACTTTCGGGCTTCTATCTACCTGTAATGGCTGTCATAAATCTTCATTTGACAACCAGGACCAACAGTTTGAGGCGATTAGATCCTCAAATAAAATTCAACATATGAGTTGGCAAAAACCATATGTTTTGCCCCGCTTTCCCACACACTTACCTAATATCTAACATTATGAGCAACAGATATGGAGAGTTAGTTATGTATTGTTACCTGTTTGTTCTGCCTACTCGAACATTTACAACTCAACCTACAATACAAGCATAGTTATTGTTTGTTGTCAGTTCACAACTTGAAGCTACTTTTCAAAATAATCACTATTATAAATAAATAAATAGTATTAAATGTGATATCAATATTTTTCCTTTTTTCCTCGTAATTAAAAATATAATTATAAGTAGTTAATAAATATTTTAGTCTTTTTAACTATATTTTTACATAGTTATGGGACAGGCTTGAACTACTCCCCCTTTTACTTGAAAGTCAATAATGGCGCCATTTTAAATTCAATTGGAAAACCTACATGACTATTAAGATCTAGCAAACTAATATTTTGAAATTATAACACATAAAAAATCAAAGACTTTTTCATTTTATCTCAATATATTGGATATTCTCGAGAACAACTTTATAACATTTCACATATAATCTTAAGGTTATAAAATAACAAAATCTTACAATCTTAAACCTATCATTGGTATTATATTCACTCCAGATCACTTTTATTCTTATTTAAAACTCCTCTCTATGAAATTCATCCACATCCGTATCACAATACAAATAACAATTTTTTTACCTGTAGATTCAGATGTAGTGTTTTTTTGTAAATTAAAGATTTATTCATTTGACCATACTCACTTTGAGATGGTTTGTATGTTGTGCAGTCAGCGTTGTTATGTTTTATTCTTTGTTTAGCCTACAGAATGCTATTGACAGAATTTGAATAAATAAATTTTGATTTGATATTGATTTATGACAAGGATGTTGCTTTGCTTGTGTATGAATTAAAAAAATCTATGTCACTTAAATAGTATAACAAAATGTCAGTAAAGGAATTACTGAAAGGAAACTTTGCAAGTTAAATAAATTCCAGTAAACACATGTTTTAAACTTTTCTGTACGGGTATTTTGGTATTGCATCCGTTTCAATACCGTTATTTGAATCTCGGCAATGGTTACCGAGATCTCGATATTACGAGATCCCGGTACCCGATCCCGTCATGTACTAACGAACCATTTATTACGATACAATTTCCTATGCAAGTATTTTCTACACAACCGCGGGCAGAATATTTACATGAAAATCCCTTTAAATAAAGCTTTGTACGGACTGAAACAAGCAGCACGATTCTGGTTTGAAGTATTTAAACAATCACTTTAAATAAAGGGTTTTCAAAATTCATCAACATCAAAACATTCAACAAAGGATATGTGTGCAAATACATTTTTGTGGTAGTCTATATGGATGTTTTGGTCATAGCATGCGCTGATATTAAAACAATGAATAGTTTCAAAAGATATTTAATAAGTAGAGTTAAGACATGTCACATCTACAAGAAATTAAATTATTTTTAGGCATTAAAATTAGTAGATGCAGTATGCATAAAAACAGTTCTTCATAAATTCCGAGGTGTGTCGTAGCGGGGGATTCAATACCCATACCCGTTAGAAGGAGTCTGGTAACGGACGGCTGCGGGCAGGTTCGCGGTCGTGTGCCAGAGCGTTCTCGCGTCCCGCCCTCAAGCAGCTGAGGAGGTATACTGTGGAGTTTTAGTGGGTTCGAGTCCCACATAACCGCTCTGTCCCCCCGTGTCAGAGCGGTATGCGAGGGCATTTCTCCACATAAAAAAGTATGCAGGATTGCAAACCTGTAAATGTACCTTTGGAAAATAAACGAAATTATGAGCCATTGAACTCTAAAGAGAAATATAATGCCCCGTGTCGAAATGTTATTGGTTGTCTTATGTATATCATATTATGCACTCGTCCTGACTTAACTATTAGTGTTAATATACTCAGTAGATTTTTCGCAGGTGTATTGTAGAATCCGCTGTTTTACAAAAAAAGAAGATGAAAATTTAGAATGACGTAAATACTAAACCACTATAATAGTCGACAATATATCGGGATTATGAAAGAAATTAAATTAAATTGATCCGTGAGCGAGCGAAGCGAGCTCGGGAGTTTCGTGTACCCGGACACGGACAGGTTAGGTTCAGGTTTTTTCTGACCTTATAGACAAAAATAGGAGCCTCGCGAAGCGGGGCTCCGTCGTCCCAGCCACGGAAAGACAATCAGAATACAGTAAATATTTTATTACTTGAGTGGAGACTATCCATTTAATATACCTATACAATAAACAAATCTGTCCCACTGTAGATATATCATTCTGCATTAAGTCTAAACGTGGGTAGCAGTTTGTTAAACGTATCGCAATTAATAATACAAATTTATGTACACAAAGAAACAAAAGCCTACCCCCTACACCCTAATGATCTTTTGGCATCCGCTGACCCCAAGGGTTCTATTAATTTAATTAACTCCTTTTTCGCTAATGGTGGACAGTCCTTGACTTAAAGCATACCGATATCTGCCAGCATATCTCCACACACTGATGATTATCACTCTTATCTTAAAACTTTCGTCTTGTTAGAAACTGATGAACTAGATCGCTTGATAATCAAACTAAGAAGTGACTGTGCGGTAGGTTCCGACGGCATATCCGGTGCATTTATTAAAAAATTCAAAACTATCCTTATTCCTCACATTACTTGTATTTGTAACTTGTCGCTTAACACGGGAGTTTTCCCTCATGCCTTCAAGCTGGCGGTAGTGCATCCTGTGCATATACCCTTATGCACAGAGATCGGTCGAACAATTACACATACTTAGAAGAAAACCAACTTCTGTCTTCGTCTCAATACGGCTTTCGTGCCAGTATCTCCACAAATAATGCTGTTTCTGACCTTACTAATGATATAGTTGGCAAACTGGATAAAAAGCAGAAGGTAATTGGTGTTTTCCTGGATCTAACCTAAAGTATTCGACACGATCTCCATCCCCCCTATTATTACTAAACTTAAAAAAATTGGCTTTCGCGGCAATCAACTTTCTCTTTTCAAAAGCTATCTCACAGGGAGACGACAATGTCTCATGATCGGAGATCGGACCAGTGATGAGCTTCTCATAACTTACGGTGTCCCCCGGGGCAGTATTATCGGCCCGACCCTTTTTCTCATTTAAAGGCAATAACATTACACTATATCCCCAAAGGTCAACAACTGGCAGACGCTCTAATAAAACCAAAAACTGCGATTACGTTTCAGGCTATGAGAAGAAAAATGTCTAGAATAATTTTGTTTTTTTTTTATTTGATTTCAATTTTATAGAACTTAATTATTTATATGTTTCTGATTAGGTTTTTCTGGCTTTTCCAGTCCCAGCAAACACTAGAATAAGATTTATTTTGTAAGTTCCGGTAGAAGTCTTACAATAATTTTAAACGTCCGTATCCGATATAAACGCCATCTTTATTCGTTTAAAAGGTTGATACCACACAGTCTTGGCCTTTATAGGAGTTGGAAGTATAACCTTTCTTGTGTATCAAAAATTAAAATAGATTTTAATACATGTTTGTTCGTCGTGTAATTATCGTCCATAACCTATACCCAGGACCCCACGCTCAGCAGCCGCGCTTGGGAACACTAGACCAAGAAAGCAGTTAGAAAACTCCTAACAATAAAATTATTTTACAGGAAATGAAATAGAAATTCCCGCTGGTAAGCAAGTGTACAATTTCACTTGTGCGTTGCCTCCAGTGCTGCCTTCATCTTTTGAAGGACAGTTTGGCTATATCCGATATACAGTCAAAGTTACCCTGGATAGACCATGGAAGTTCGACCAAGAAACTAAGATGGCTTTTACTGTGCTTAATGCATTTGATTTGAATCTCAATCCTTCATATAAGGTAAGGAATATTTTGTGTAGTAATACATTTTATTTAAAACTAGCTGTGCCCCGCGGTTTCGCGATAATTATATTTTAATTACCTACTTAGTACTAACCAACAAATGGAAAATAATCACAATTGATCTCTTCTCGGCAATGCTCGGTCCTCGTCGTGTGGGAGTTATGCGTCAAACGACTCAAGTGTTGAATTATTTTCATTTTCCATTATCTCCTAAACTATGCGTTCAAATGCTATAAAGCGCCAAGCTTATCTTCATAAAATGTCTTGATGATGAAATAACTTTCATTCGTAAGGAATAATATGCCATGCCAAATAATTATGCTCATAAATCACTTTTAAATTTTCAATATAATTTTGGCACAAAATACCTTATTTTGGCTTATATTATATATACATATATAGATAGGCGTACCATGGACTTGTTTTTAGATGTACTAAAACGAATCATATATGAAAATGATTTTTCAAATCCGATCGGTAATAGGCCTGATGACTGATTTTGAAATCTCCTTCTATAATATAGGTACACGTCTACTATTTCCGAAAAATGCATTATTTCAGCAATAAACTTTGTTTTAACGCAGATTATTGCATATTAATATATCTAATCTAAATAAAGCGCGAAAACGCTCATGGGTGTAATGGCGCCGCTTATGATGAGTTGTGTCGTCACGCTTCGATAACATTTGACAAAACTTCAAGCAAAACCACGGCGATGATTGACATTCAATTGAGGCGTGACGTCATTCGCTGTAAAATTTGGCGTTTCAGTCAACATGGCCGATTGCAGCATTTTATGTTTATTTTATTGAAAGTCTTATTAATCTTAATATTTTTATTAAAACTATGTAATTTTTTAGACATAAATACTCCTTCCGACCGTATTTCGGTCACGGCGGCCTATCTCCACGGAGATTAGCCAAGTACGCAGGAGATATTATAGTGCACAAGTGTATGCGCAAACACAGGTGCATTCCCTCTTCCTTCATTCTCATATTCCGATGGGACGGAAATCCGACACGACCAGAGAGAGATCAGGCGCAGGACCGACGGCTTTACGTGCTCTCCGAAGCACGGGGGTGTCACACAACCAACTTCCTGACTGCTACTGAGAATTTCCAAACAGAAAAATTTAATAACATTTTGCCGACCTTGGATCCAACCCAAGACCTCACGCTCAGCATCCGCTCTTGCGACCATTAGACCAGCGAGGCAGTTTTTAAACATACATTGTATATGTATATGTTCATATATTTTTCTCTAAAACTATTTATTATTTGATTCTTTTATACTGTCATCATGCCTATTCCAGAGATTAGCGCGTTTAAACAAACAAACAAACAAAAAACTTTTCCGCTTTATTATATTAGTATAGATTTATTTTGCAGCTTTAGAAGTTGCAGTAAAATATATGTAATATAGTATGTTAAGTTTGTGTACCTATAGAAACAGAGTGTACGAATTATTTATCGAGGAACTACTCCTGTATAGTTGGTGAGTTTACTACAGACACAAATCCAATGGCGGTGTAGCATGGGTTGGCAGTGGCACCCAGGGCGGTTTTCTATTGTGCATCCCAAAAATAAAAGAACCAATATTTAGTTTTAATTTAAAGTATAGAAAGTTTCTACTTGATATACAAAAACAGCTGCCATAGTTCACTTACAGACAGGCATACAGGCTTACAGGCAGGATGCATTTATTTTTCATATCGCATATTTTTCGTTATTCCTTATATTTTTCCATTCCTCTTCATTCTTTTATTTTTTCCAATCTTTATATATTTCCACTTATGTACATCTAAACTACCACTTAGGAGTTCCTTTTATAATTGTAATGCTAAATCAATAAATCATGTTACAAACTAATCACTCAATTAATAAAAATCACATATTTCACTCATTCAGTAGGTCAGCCATTTTCATTGATTTCCAACTTTTCCAAGAATTGGAGAATTTAAACTTGAGAACCCCGCGTTATCTATGTGCCATAGACAATTGGGACGGAAAGGCACAGATAATATATCTCTGCGTAACTCATTTTATGGTAGTGACGTCTCCATTTGGTACCGGCGACACGGAGTGTAGACGATTAGAGGAGAATACGCAAGGCGTATTCTCCTTTGATTGTCTATGCTCTGTTACACACTAGTTGTTGTTTAACCAATTTAAGCAATTTTATTTTTGATTATTCTTTACTTTTATTCTTTTATGTTTATTATAAATCATATTATTATTTTAAATAAATGTTGTGTTAATGTAGGTATCACGATAGCGATAGCAGATGTTTGTGTTGTAACTATCCGTGAAATCACTTGGTCCTAGCAGAATACCAGCGCTGCTTATTATAAAGTAGCACAATGCTGAGCTAGGGTCCATTTTTGTCTCTCTTGTTTTGTTTGTTGTTGTTTTATTTTTATTTTTTTATATTTGTGTACAATTTATGTGAGAGATCAAAATAAATGTGTTTTCTTTCTTTTCTTTCTTTCTTTCTTTCTTTCTTTCTATGCAACTAATTTAGAAAATTCATGTTTTAAATGGTAAATCTGTCTTAGCAGTAGGCCATTCCAAACAATCCGGACCACACGGCCCTACTATTGTTCTAACCTAGAGAACCATGGCTAGTGGCTACTAAGCTGTGCGAGTGAGTTGTGATCATGTTGTCACCCCTTGGTCCTTGGCACCCGGGGCGAACCGCCCCTACCGTCCCCCCTTTACGCCGTCACTGCACAAATTTGTAGTGCACACTCATCCGTACCGGGAACATATTTTATTCGAAGGCCATACTTTTTTTTTCTCAAACTTGAGTTTACTTTTGGCTACCAACACGCCGGACGGTAAGCGACGGTGTGGATGTGATGGAGCACGTATATCCAAAATAAATCTATTCACTCTTAAGTAGGGTGGATAGATTTTGGGAGAACGATAGTTGGGGAGTTGAGGCACCTGCGCAGACCTGTCTCCCACAACGGTGGCACTGGACTACATCCCGAAATACGACTACGTCGCTTCACGGCTAGGCTTCGTCCGGTGGGTGGTAACCAGCCGCGGCTGAAGTCTCCGCCGAACCAGAGTTGTGTCGCCTGTCTTGCACCACCCGGGGGCCTACTACATGTATGGATTCCATTTTAAGGGTGCACTCCTACGGACACGGGTAACTCAGCCCTCTTAAATCTTCACCTCATCAAACTTGCAGTGCGCGGCGTCAAAGACAGTCTCGATCCCTGTAACCCACACCAGCCGCGCCGAAATAGTCAAATAAGCGTAGTCTGTTTATAATAAATATATTTAAAATAATGCAGACAAATGTGAAGTGTTTACCAACCAACCTCATTTGACCATAGTTTGAAACCAAGCGTAGCACATAGCTCCAAGTAGCTGTTGGACAAAAGATCCTGATTCAACATTGAATAACAATTGGTAAAAAAAAAACTTACTTTATACCACAGCAAACATAGACATCTTGGGAAGTTCACTTAGCAACTTATTGATCTAAATATTATCCTACTTTAAGTTATTTCAACGTTATAGGTAGAGTTCTAACTGAATATAACTCAATATAAAATTGAAGTGTCTGTTTGTATCGTCAAAATAATACTTTTTTTAAGCTCATACAGTTATTTGCATGACATCTATGGCTAAAAATCACTTTTTATAAATGTTTCCTGTGCCAGTCGCACATTCTGTTCACGATTCTGTTTGTTCCGACTAATCTTCGAAACGGCTGGACCGATTCTAATAAGATTTTCTATATAAGGAGTAACTTAGGCTAATTATATTATAGTAATACGCTGGTGAAACTGCGGGGCACAGCTAGTATTTAATAATAATATTATTTATTGACATCTTTCTCTCAATATGTATACAGGAACCAATTCACATCCAACTGGAGAAGACATTCTGTTGCTTCTGCTGCGCGTCACCGCCACTGTCCGTTGACGTGCAAGCTCCTGTGTCTGGTTACGTTCCTGGGCAAGTGATACCGATACGAGTGGACATTGAAAACAAAAGTAACGTGCAGTTGCATCTTGTCAAGATCTTTTTGAGGAAGGTAAGTTAAAATTATATTAGATAGAATTTATTATTTTACTGAGAAATATTATAATACTTATATTTAACGAGCATTAAGTGAGTAATAGCTAGTATTTCAGCTGTTGCCTTGCTCATTAGCAGACAATAGATTTTTATTGTTACAACGTATAATGCTGTACGTTGCTGAGCCGAAAGGTTGCAAACATTTTTGATGGGTTTGACTTTGAAAGTATCTTATTTTAACTTTCGCGAGATTTATTATGATTGATTATTGCACATGGATACACACATGCTATTTCAAGATACCTGACTAACTGTAAATACAAACGGCCCCTTTAAGGCAGAGCGCGACCGTCTATTACCTATTTTACCGATATTTGTATGTTTTATAGAAACAATTGTAAATACGGTATCGTTCCCTACCATTTGCGAGTATGTCACATTTATTATACTCATTTCTTTAAGGTGGTGACATACAGAGCTACGTCGCCTACCAACGCAATTAAGAAAATGAAAGAAATTGTTCTAACTGTACAAGAAGGGCCCGCTCCCGCCGGCAGCACAAAGAGTTGGAACCTGACCATGGAAGTGCCTCCTATACCGCCATCCGATCTCGTCAACTGTAACATTATCGATTTAGATTACGACTTCAAGGTAAGAGCGATCTGGATTGAATTACTTTAATAGGTTATAAATCACTTGAATAATTAAGAAAATACCACTCACCTTTGCGATTTAGCGATTATTTTATGTTTTACTAGCTTCTGCCCGCGACTTCGTCTGCGTGGACATCATAATTAGGTCCAGCCTTGATAAAAAGTACCCTTTGTGTTAATCCAGGTTATAAGCTATCTGTGTGCCAAATTTCATCCAAATCCGTACAGTAGTTATTGCGTAAAAGAGTAACAAACATCCATCCATACATACAAACTTTCGCTTTTATAATATTAGAAGGATAAAGTTATGCACTTGGTTAACTGCATACATCGATAGACAAAATCTAGAAAAAAAAACAATTTCATCTAGATCTGTAAAACAATCAACACGGAATTTAAATACATACGAATCTTTGGTATACGTTGCGTCGTGGAATATTATAATGCGTCTAATTGATGATCAATTAAATTGGTGTATTTTAAAATAATCGTAGATCTAGTTACAAAATGACAACAGACAAAATTTTGCCGTCAAGGAAATTCGCTAACTATAGAGGATGTGGCAAGTAGGTAAGTTACTGGTTAGATAATCATACGATTAGTGCTGTTCAAACGTCGTGAAATCCACACGTGAAATTACGGGTGACTTTAATTGGTGATTAGCCTACTCGACACTTTACTTAAGGTTGGTGAAAGAGGCCCAAAATGTTAGACGTGGTGATATGTTGCTATTATTTCACGGTCATCGTAACCAAAAACACTGTGTAACGAACTTATTATTGTGTTATACATAAAATATACTTCCTACTTCCAAGCATAGCGCACTTACACATACGCTTAGGTTATTTACAAGAGTAGATGTTGCGATATATTTCTTAAATTTAATATTGAAGTAGGTACATTAAATGTGTATTGGATGTGTTTGCAAACAAATCTTTCAGGCGCACTTCCCAGACTTAGAACAACAAATTATATTATGTTGTAGGTCATACCAATACTTTCTCCAAGCGGGATTCCGTCCTGCGACCCCGGGCGCAGAACCCGACCGATCTCTCGACCATTGCGCCAATCGTATTGTTCCCTATAAGAGTGCATTGGTGTGCGTGCGCGAAGTAAACACTAATGAAATAATTATACAACACATTCTTTCTATGTAATAAAAAAAAACGTAGTCTTCAACTACTGTATCTTTAATCTGTGCATACAAACAGTCACGCTGTTAATTATATATGGTTAATATAATTTGTGCCGTAGTATTCAAGGTTCGTTATGTAATACAAAGCTGATCGACTAATCTCGCGGTTTTTTTGAGAATGATGTCATGATGATGTCATACTTGAAGCCAAACACAAGTTCACACGGAACAAGCAAAGTAAATTGTATGAGATACCAGCAATTGGCACTAAAGAGTTTTGAGCTGAAAGAATGATTCAATTAAGACATTCTTTTTCTTTCCATACTAGAATCAATATTTAGGTATCGAGTTCGATTATTGTGAAGTCTATTTGCACTTGAGATAAAAATATTTCTTGTCAATATCACCGTGCGGAATACTCATGGACATCATTACTAATTTGGAAAAAAAAAGATTTCCTTTTTTGAACTCAGTTTCATAAAAGTGTCAGTGTTGTTAGGGCACCGCTTAGAATAGTACACCTTGACAGATCTATATGAATAGAAATTCTATGATACTTTGAAGGACTTTTTATTTGTAAGAAAAGTAACCCTACGTTTTGGGCGGAATTCATACCGACTTGTCATAGCTCAGATCGGTAAATAAAAAAAATGTCGCGATTCGTCACTGTTTTAAATAATTTTATTATCCTAAGCCCGACTCGTCATCAGTACGTTATGATGGTTAAAGTACAGTCAGAAACAGAAGCCGAATTGAGAAAATGAATTTAAATCCATTAGAAATACTAGGTTACAATGTTTTATATACGCTATTGAAAAAACCTTCGGGAAATACCACTCTGCTTTAGAAATTTATTGTATGGTTGGATTGTGGAAAATTGTTTCTATATGAATAACTATCTTCCGCCCGCGACTTCGTCTGCGTGGACTTCAGAATTAGGTCCAGCCGGGATAAAAATAAAAATAATATAAAATAATAAAAATTATAAACTATCTGTGTGCCAAATTTTATCCAAATCCGTACAGTAGTGATTGCGTGAAAGAGTAACAAACATCCATACATACAAACTTTCGCGTTTATAATACATATTATAGTAGGAAGTTAAGGTTACTAATAATTTCATAAAATAATGTATGTAAGTATATTTTTAATTTAGGTTTAAGAGTTCGCTAAGCATGCGTTAATGCTTTTCAAAGATTTATCTTGAATTAGGTTTAAGACTTAATTTACATATAAATATAGGAATGTATTATTGTTTTGCATGCCTCTAAAAGGCGAAACATGTAGAGCACTTTTTTGTACATTACTTTGACAATCTGGGGCTTAATTCTGCTAATTTACCAATGCTTCAGCTGAGTGTCGATGGAATGATTTTAGTTAATTGGTAGTCTGCTAGCTTAATAAGACCACCGGTCTAACTAAAATCATTCCATCGACACACTATCGACACTCAACTGAAGCATTGGTAAATTAGCAGAATTAGGCCCCTGAAACCATTTTTCAACGAAAATAAGGATTCCATCTTTATTCTATGCGCTAAACGCCAGTGTAGGAGATGTCAAACATACGTAAATTTAGTTATTTAAATACCTATGTATAATTATACGTAGAAATTTCAAACACATTCCGCTCGTTGCAATAAAAACTGAGATTTTTCCGTATCGTCTAGAAGGGGACAGAATTAGAGTAGAAAGGAGACAAATGCAACGATTCTATGGTTTTTTAAATTGCAACAGATAAGATCAAGTGAATACATTAGTTGTTTGTCGCTTTGTCTGTTGCTAGGAGTGTGACGTGAAAATGTTAAATCCATCAACATGAATAACGGAGAAGTAGCAAATCAGGACAAAAGTGTAAATATTTCTTTGAAATCATGATAGCTTAGTCGACAAAGCACTTGGAGTCTCTACGGATGAAGAATTACGAGCTGAGTCTAATTTCGACCCTTGCTCGCGGTTTAATTTTCCTATCCAGAGAAATTATGACTTGTATATTACTTGTATTTTAATTTAGTATCAAGAAATTTGTGCATATGTTCTCGTTATTTGTAGAAATGTCATTTTATAGTGTTTTTTATATCTGATTTTATATCTCACAAAATTATCCCCCATGTTTTATTTAACATACAAATCCTTTTCTTACTGACTGCATGCAGGGTATGCAGTAAGTAATTTCATAAGAGTGACGTATCGGAACATACAACCATACATATAATAAATCTGTAGAGAGTTTGTGTACATTAAAGAGATTACCAAAAAAATTGTCGGTGTGGTAAATGGAATCAAACAGAACTTTATTTGTGCGAGGATCACGTAAAAGGTAAAAAACCAGTGTGGTTAACTTTGACACAAATATATTGTCCGTAATTCGGAGTATTAAATTTTGATTTCTTAATAATCGGTTTATTCCATGTCTATTCCGTCTAAAATTTGAATTTGAAGAGTTCAAGATATATATCATAACAATCGTAATGGAAATATACGTAACGACATCTTTTGACATATATTGTTATACGAGCTGGTAGCCGCGACTTCGTCCGCACAACCGTTTTTTTTTTGCGCGTAATCCTAATTCGTTTTCGAAAATAAAAGTAGCCTAGGTTACTCCTTATATGATCAGCTATCTGCTAGCTAGTGGAGGCCCCGTCAAAATCAGTTCTGCCGTTAAGGATATTAGAAAAATGAAGATGTTTAATACAAAATTTATCCTCTATTTTAACCCCTTAGGGGATGAATTTCCGAAAATCCCTTCTTTTTGCACTCTAACGTCATTTAAGTAACATTTGTGCAAAATGTCATGCTTCTAGACCCAGCGGTTTCAGCTGTGCGTTGATCGATCAGTCAGTCAGTGAATCAGTCAGCCAGTCGGTTTCTTACTTTATGTAATTATATAGATACAATAATCGATTTCTAATATCTTAGGCTTTTGCGATCACTACACATTATAATAAAACATTGTGTTTTTATAATAAAACAACTTTTAACCGGATTAATCGCGTGTAGGTATTATTTTTTTGTTTTTCCTGACGTTTCGAACACTTTGCAGCGGTCGTGGTCGCAGGACGTCAGTCCTCAACTAAAAGTTGTTTTATTATAATGTGTAGTGATCGCGCAAACCTAAGATATTACTACATTGTGTTTTATTGTAATAATCACTTTGCATTATTAAACCCATGTTAAACGGAAATCTTTTCTATGTTTAATATTTTTACGGTTTACTCACAACTCGCTAGATGGCGTTGTGCATATTAAGTCACTTTCTGAATCGAGGTGCTAAGATTTTCAGCGGAATAATCACTATCGCCCATGTGGTATAGTAATCTTGATATAATATATAATCAGAAAAATTTGGTTCAAAAATGTTGATTACATAAAAACTAGAACTTAGTCCTCAGTAGCTGCTTTGTATTGGGCTGAGGCTCAGTATCAACATTTTTAATTATTATGAATTTGTGTTTGTCACGACGTGGTGTTAATTTAAGACATCCACGCGGGCGGAGTCGCGGGCACAGCTAGTATTAAACAAAAATGAATTTATTTTTAAATGGTGAGGGTCGGGAATTGTTGCATGGATAAACATTTTAGTGACGAGTCGGTAGGAACTCTTTGGGCGTACCTGAACTGTTTATGGGTACATATCTCAAATGCAACTACAACAACTCGGGTTGGTTCCTACAAAACCATACCATACGGAAAAAAGGAACATCTCTTGTTTTCTGGGTTAGGCAGGTGGAGGTGTACTATATTACACATTTCACCTATGCAAGCCGAGTCCAAACTCAAGGCTAGGTTGCTACTGAGAAGTTCCTATCAAACCCAATAATAATACTGCTCGACTCTGTATAACTCTGCGATAATTGAAACTGTTCATGCAAACTGTCAACATCTCTCTATCCTGTAGGTAGAATGCGTAGTATCTGGCATGCATATGAATATGCATGACAAGAAGTACATAGCTATCGGCACGGTCCCGTTGGTCGGTATGGCTGGACAAGTGGCGCCATCCGCTCCGGTGCCGGACAATGTGGGGACTGGAGAACCAGGACAGTACTCCCCTAGCCAGCCTGCTGTGCTACCTGTTGGACCTTCTCAACCTAATGTAAGTGGAAAATACTAAAAATATTTGTCAAGTTTTATTTTTAGTGCTCCATTCCACAAAAGGAAAAAACGGAAGCCTTATAGGATCACTTTGTTGTCTATCTGTCGAGACAAGTATCTTCTCGGGAACGCCTGGAGGTATCGAGTTGAAATTAAAATCATATATGTACTCAGGTCCTCTACAGTCTCTTGAAGCTGTGAAAAAACAAACTTCTAAGTTAACGTAAAAAAAAAGATACAGCCGTTTATGCTGCAAAAAAACGTTTATTTCGACACTCTCAAGGGAATCAAAATTTATAGGTTACTTTCCGTTGACCTTGAACTATGAAATTTGGCAAGTAATATCGTCTTATACTACAAGTACAGGGAAAAATCTGAAAACTACATTTGTAATTAAATAATAAAAAGTCTTTATTTAAAGTACGTAATCAATCATCGAGGTTAAGCAACGGTATGAACAATGATTGATTACGTACAAAAAAATATTAAAAATGACTCGATTCCTGAACTATTTATAATATGTACCTTCAAATTTGTATGGAATTCTCATTGGGCGAGTCCGACACGCACATGTCCAGTTTTTTTTTAACTGGTGGCTTACTTTGTTTATCTTAGCCCTTGCATAAGCTACAAGCAGCTTATATTAGCTTAATTGAAGTTAAAAAAATTGTATAATAACTTTCGTGAGACACATTCATATTAATTATTGTTCAACGGTTATTACTCACGTACATTCTTCGGGATTGCCCGACTAGTTTCGAACTCGAACGGAGCCCTTAGTCTTGAGCTGAGCCGTTGAAAAATAATTAAAATTTTTGTTACACGTTCGGGCACCGTCTATACTCTAAAGCCAATCACATTGAGATCTCGCCCTTTCAGAATGGCGCCTACTTTGAACTTGAAAATTTAATATAACTCAGCATCTCTAGTAATATCTTAGCTTTGCGCGATCGCTACACATTATAATAAAACAACTTTTAACCGGATTAATCGCGTGTATTATTGGTTTTTTGTTTTTCCTGACGTTTCGACCACTTCGCCAACCGTGTCGTCCAATGTGATCAACTGAAGTTCTAAATCATTTTTTTTATTTCTAGGCGCCTTCAGTCCCTGGCGGTGATCCTACCCCGGGAGGTTGGGTGATGCCGGGAGCGCCACCCGTGCAACCGCCATACCAAACATTGTACCCAACCCTTAGTAAGTATAAACAATATAGATTTAAAATCAATATAAAGGTTCTTCTATTTTAAAATTCCTATTCAAGTGATATTGGAATGAAATTCAAAAGAAAAGTCCCTAGGATTTATTCATATGGATCGTAAACTCGTAATGGCAGCCCAAGTGCATTAAAAGTTAATGTCGTCAACTGCAGTAACATTCATGTACAAAGTTTTCAACACCGCACAATGTAAGCACACGCGTCAACGATGCCACGATACTTAAGCATGTCAAAGATCTAGTCTTTCACACGCTTACTGTGTTGAACCGAAAAATGTAATAGTCGTTATATTTTTTTTATTTTCAGCGTCACCTGTTTATAAAGAATCTCCATACTCGGCCCGTACTATTCAGGATAGAGGCGAGTCTAACCACATGATGATCAGAGGGCCGAATAACTTTGCCCCATATTACCCTACTTATGCTGCCGTCCAACCACCCCCTTTACCTCAGTAATCAGATCTAAATATGCGTAAGAGCATTAGAGCTTAGCATTTTGTATACTTTAATTTTTTATTCAATGTTTACAAATATTTATAATTTTATATATATTCTTAAGATTAGGCCTACCGCCTTTTGGCAATTTGCACACTAGTTAGATTGTGATATTAACATGATATTTTAAATATGTTTCATACTAATAGTCAATCGACGTGCTATATATGCTAAGCTATAACAAAATGCACAATACAACTGGCGACATGGGAACCTAAATCTGAGAAAATGTTGTCCAATTGAGATAGAGGCGGTACTTATTTATGTCAATAATGTCTACCAAATCTGTTTCGCGGCTCTCAAGGTTGTCAGATAGTTACACCACAGTGATTCTCAAAGTAATACACGGTTGACCTAACGTCCAAGAAACCTTTAATTTTCGCCAGCAACACAGTGGTTGTTCCGTCAAGATACACTTATATTTACAGCATTAATCGCATTTTGAATGAGACTCACTGCTCAAACTAAGGCAGCATTGTTGGTAGTATCTTAAGCTGCATTCCTCAGCGTATTTTAAGAGATTCTTCAATTGGGATGTTTAATGGACTGTTCTTTTTTTTATATTTATGTTGAAATATTTGGCGAAAATTTGTATTTACAATTTAGGACAACTCAGAAATTTAATATATTATTCTTGAATCCGTACCTACAAGTATTAGAAAAAATAATTATCTTATTGGATAAATTATCGTAATAAAAAATAAAAATAGTATTATTTCGGATTTTGATTTCTCAATGTTTAGGCTGCCTGTTCACTGCACGAGAGGTAAAAATCCACCAAAAGAATTGCATAAAATCTCCGCTCCTCTTTAATGGACAAGGAGTTGCGAACTAGTTTAAAAATTGATTCAAAATCGGGAACCGGAGCGAGGACGCGGAGCGAGAGAGCGCGGGCGTGTCAACCAAAACATTGGCCCGCCGCCGGCAGCTCGAATGACTCGTCGCTTGCTCGCGGTCTAGCTTCACGAATGGAAAAACACAGCAGCTTCGCCCCGCTCCGGTGGACAGGCAGCCTTAGTAGCGCGCTGTGACTGTACTTCAAGTTTTGTTCAATGATATTTATTTTGCTTTATAGCCTGCCGATAAAAAGCTTTAAATACAAGTGCCAATATTAAGTGCTACTGAGTCCCTGTAATTATTCCGCAAAAAATTATCAATAAATATGGACACATCGTTTTCTTCTTCTAATACCTGTTAGTTTTATTAGAGCTTATTTTATAAATTTTCAGCAACACAAAATATTATACAAAATGCTGTTGTTTGTCTGTTATTCGTAATCTTATTATATTTTATTTGTTTTGCACCTATGTAATAATGATATTCAAATCAATGTGGGAAAGTAAATAAAATGATTATTATAAAATAAATAAAACTTATAATTATGACATTCTTTATTGATTTTCCTTCACAAATAAAAACAAAATGTAAAAACCATCTTTGACAGTTTATTTTAAACATAATAACAGGAAATACATTTAACGGACTCCAAGACAGCCAAAACAGTTTTTTTTTCACATTACTTACAAATTCAATTTCCAATTATTTGAAAATAGTCCTCAAGACAATATTGAAATTTAAGTGGCGGCGACCATTTGGTATGTAACAAAGTTATAAATAGAAGCATCAAAAACTATCTCAAGGAATGTTTACAGCATGTAATAACGCAAAACATGAATTTTGACCCAAGTGGCTCTCATTGCAAAGCATAAAAGAAAATAAAAAAAATTGTACATGTAACAGCCATCAAGTAAAAATAACATTTTCAGCATATTTTAGAAATCGCCATGACAAACCTTCATGAAGATATTTGATATTTTGGTGATGTCGATGTAAATGAGAAGGAAAAACAATATAGCCCTGTTTAACATTGATATTGTTTGTCTAAGACGTAGATCTGACACTGTTTGATATCGTCAATGATAATGGAGTTTAATATGAACAATGTGAATGTCCCTATAATGAAAACAAACCATCACTAGTACTGTATGTATTATATCGCCTAATAAATTATAATCTGACTAACCGGCTTAACATTCTCATATTTTTATTTCAATGTTAAATTAAAAATGAATTTAAATTTCTACAATGCGAACCTAGATGGTATTATGTCCGCGTACCCAAGTTTTGGTACGTCGCGATTTCCTAATACACTTAGAAACGAGAAAACAAGTCTTGTCTTATATTCAAATTAAATTTTTAAAATGATTTTAAAAATATCGCTATAGTTCTTACTGATTTTTGGACGTAATGTTATAAACCTCACACTAATTTCCTTTTTTCTTTTGGTATTAATACTATTCACCTCGGATTTTGATTAGGCGATTTCCTAACAGAATTTTTAATATCTTTTTTATATATTATCACCAGTCCTTGTGACTTCGTAAATTTGATTTCTCCAAGCCTTGAAATTCCATCTGAGCCACCTTAATTCTCCCCTCAGACATGTCATTGTCTACTCGTTTCTATTTGTTACATAGTAACGCGTGTAGTAATAGAGGATAGCAACAAGTTTATAGTAATGTCGATTGGGTGCATACGTATCTAATGGAATTACATTTAATATTAACGACCAATTTGCTCATTGAGCGTGTATTATTTTAATTTAACCCTTTTACATCTGTTTTGTTTCAACATCCTATAAAAAAATCTATCCCTGTAATGAAACGGTTACATTTTACTTGACACAACAATACTTGTTGCGCTAGTATGCTCCGCGCGTGACACAATTTCTAAGTTTGAGTTTTCACTCTTCAATACGGTCGATGGGCGAAGACTAACAAAGTCGCGGTCGGATTCCGCCGCCGGCGCAACCGATTCAACCCCGCGAGTATAACGCAACGCGGGGCATCCTCTGTCTGTCTCTACACCCGAGTTAAGATTGTCGTCGGTCAGGTGTGCGGTGCGCATCGGCGTCTGTCGTCAGTACCGTGGATCTCCACCCCGGAGGAGTGAGGTCGGCTGTTGCGGCGCGGCCCCGCGGCGGTCCGCCCGGCACTCTCAGTACTGGCTACAGCGTGCTCGGAATCCGCCCTGGTACGTGGAGTCCTGCGACAGGAGCCCGTCGGGCTGCGACGGGCAGTCGGGGGCCGCGGACTCTTGACTGAAGTCCGGCTGCGAGGCGCCCTGCGACAGCGATAGCGGCGGCTGCTGCGACAGCGGCTCTTGCGACAGGCGCGGCGGCCGCCTGCGTCCGCTGCGCTGGCCGGTGCTGAGCGGCGGCCGCTGCAGGCCGCGGTGCGCGGAGAACGCGGCGGGCGGCACGGGCGCGTGCAGCATGGCGGCGCGCTCGGGGCCCACGTAGGCCAGCGGGTCCCGCAGCGGCCGCGCGCGGTCGTACACCGAGCCCGGCACCATCGCCTCGCGCGCGTCGAACATTGACGTCGACATGAAATGTGATCCCGGGTTTTGGGCGTTCACCAGCTTCTTGGGTTTAGCGAATTGGATGGCCGATTCCTTCAGATTGGAAAGCGGACCCTCGGTCAGCACGCGGCGCTCCTTGTAAAAGGCGAGCAGGTGATTCCACAGCGGCTGTTTACTTAAGACCTTGGGGTTGCCGACCACTATAAGACCGTACTTGGCGCGTGTTAGAGCTACGTTCAGACGACGCGGATCGCTCAAGAACCCGATTCCTTGGTGTTCATTAGAACGCACGCAGGACATGATAATGATGTCCTTTTCTCTTCCTTGGAAAGCGTCCACACTGGCCACTTCTATCTCTTGGTAAAGTTTAGCATGTAAGCTACCCTGATACTGCATGTGCTGCACAAGGTACGACCTTTGGCCTTCGTAGGGTGTAATGATACCAATCTGTTCAGGACGTACACCGGCTTTCAAAAATCTTGTTGTTAATTTTTCAACATTAGCAGCTTCAGTTCTGTTCAAATACGACGTTCCAGACCCGGCGATTTCCTCTTGTCCTTGCGTTACATAGAAGAACATTGGGCGGTCGGGCCTCGGCCAGGGGAAATCAATTTTATGCAAACGACGTTCTTCAGCACTCACTCCATTTTGGAGAGACCCTTCATAAAAGAAATCCGAAGGGAATCTCGATAATTCAGGATGCATACGATATTGGACCTCAAGACGGAATGGACGGATACCGAGGACGACCAAACGCTCGAAAAGACTTTGGCTCAGGCCAGCTTTAGCAGCTTTTTTGCACATGACAACTGGACCCAGCTGGCAGTGATCACCGACAAGAATCAGTTGTCTGGCGCCCAAAACGACGGGTACCATACATTCGGGTTCCGTGGACTGCATACCTTCGTCGATGAGGATGGACTGGAAGCGCATTCGGGCTACCCTGGGGTCTCCGGCGCCCACGCAAGTGGTGCACACTACGTCAGCGGCGTCGAGGAGGCGTCTCTCTGCGGCGCGGCGCAGTGCCCGATATCTTCTTTCGTCAGCAGCGGACAATTCGCCAGCTTCTTCCTTCAACCTAGTGAGCTTCCTTAGCTCACTGTCTGCGGATCCTAAAGCTCTAGCTTGCTCGTGAAGCGCCAAAAACGACACGGAAGACTCCATAGCTTCTCTAGACTTGGCACAAAGTCTTACGACCTTGAGGCCAGTTCTATGAATCTTTTCGGTAAGTTGGTCGACGGCGGTGTTAGAGGGAGCGCACACGAGTACCGGCCCGCTGTTCTGTCTCACCAGTTGGTATACGATCGTGGCTGACGTCACAGTTTTACCAGTTCCTGGCGGGCCTTGAATTAAAGAAAGGGGACGCTGTAGGGCGTGCTTTACCGCGTACACCTGTAAAACATACAGGATCCATTTATAAGAATACATCAATACATGTATACATTGAAAATCACTACAGTAGTTACAATATACACAAATATCAAGACTACACCAAACAGCCAACTGTTAAAACTATTTAATTTAACTATGTAATAAAATTATTGAGTGGGCACAAGCCACAAATTTAAATTTTAAATTGCTGGCAATCACAAACCTATTAAAAAAAACCTTGTGATCGTAATATTTACCTGAGAACGATTGAGGTCAGGCAAGTTGGGAGCACTAAAGTGTTTCGGCAGATGAACACGAAACAACACTTCTTCGACTTCGTGTCCTAACAAACGGCGGTAGATGTAGCCGGACACCGACGAGTCGTCGACCGCGAACTTACGCAGAGCTAGTTGCATCCTACAATGAGAGAATAATTATATTTCGAGGAGTCGAGCCACGTTAGTCGTTTGTATGGGTCATCTAGCTATGCATAGCAATTAGCAAATACGTAATGAACATTTTAACTTATTCATTTCCAAGGAGATCAGCGGCTCCGCATCTTTATCTAATTCTACGGGCTGAAAAGTTACTTAATATTCTTATATTTCACACACCTGTCAAAGGAAGTACTTTTCCAAATGAAGTCTACTACAAAGTTAGAGGTGCAGTCCAGCGGTGCGCCGGCGCCGCTCTTCAGCTCTAAGCCAACGTCATCACCGTAGTTGTCCGGCACTTTTATCACGTGGCCAACGCCTGACCAGGCTTTATGAAGCTCCCCTACGTATCTGTATCAAGAAGAAATTTGTTCATACTATGTGTATAAAAATAAAACTTAACTAGGTACAGTTAAAACACAACACAATAAATGCACAGAACATCCAAATAGAAACAAAAAGATAATTTTCTATTTGTTAGCTTTCAGGAGTATAGTCCACTCCACATCAATTAAATAACTTCAAATGTTAATTAGATTATTTTACTGTATTCAAAAGAAACATATTAATGCAAATTAAATTTTAAATCATAAATGTGTATATTCCCTTGTCTAATCATAAATATATATGTTACCTCAATCTAAGCTCATCGCCATGCATCAGCTTCATGTCACTATCAGTTTTGGCGAGCGTAAAATACGCAATGGTCTTCTTATTGAGCCCAACATCCCAGCGGACTTCTATGCCTTCCTGAGTTTGAGACTCCTTGAGCCTTTTGTCGTAGTCAGCTTCGAGCTTCACTAGTGGACCAAAAATGTTCTGATATTGGTAGCCATCTTCATATCTAAAAAAGAAAATATAAGATAATTTTTTTTGTACATTATTCAAGTTTTCATAAATAATAACTAGGACCCTGTAATATATGAGATGATGGTGTGATTAGAATATCTTTCTCCTGAATTTGCATGAGGCAGTACACAACGGGTAGCAATGGAGATGTATTTATGAGGACAGAATAGGTTATTAAGTAATGGAATAAAAACTGAAACAAGAAACACTGAATTTTTATTGCCTTATGTGTTAAAAGATTAAATACATAACAAACTTACAAAATTCATTCCATAAAAATGAGTTGAGTAATTAAGTCCCTTACAAATAGAGAATCATCATTATTAATCAAATAAGTTCTAAATTACTTATGATAACTATTTATAGTTTACCAAAATTATTTCGTGATTTTTTATACTTAAAATACTATATTTCCCTCCTTTAATACAAGTTTTATTTACCTCAAGAGTACTTGGTGAGGCTCCTCATCCACACCAGGCTTCTCAAGATCTTGGAAGGTAGCATCGACATTATCACGCCATAGTTCTTCGAGGCGTCCTATCTGCTGTGGTGTCACCTAGAACAAACAACCTTATGCTTAGTTGACTTATTCAGTGTTCTTGAAAATGTTTTTTTTTTTTCATTTACATACAATTTTCTTAGTCTGATGAAAGTAGGAGGAATACATAATAATTATACCAGTTTCATAAAGGTCTTTCTGATCAAGATTATCTTTTGATTCATATTTTCTTGGTACATTTAAGCTTTTATATAAGTATAGTATTTGTTTAATGTAACTTACCTGACGAGCTCGCATCTGCTCAGCCTCCGATGGTACTTTTACCAGCCAAGATAGAAAGGCTCGGTCAGCTGTAACAAAATGCATATACATACAAGTAAATATTAATTGACTACTAATGAAGAATTATGTGAGAGTTCATGGGATTAGTGCCATCTAGTAATACTTCTTGAACTTCTCTAGCATAGGAAAACTAAAATATTTTTCAGAATAAATGTATCCTATTTTATAACACTTTAAAGTTATTATTTTAGCAGTGACTTTTGTATGCTTAAATAACAAATATGCATTATACCACATTATACATATATGCAAATAAAATTGATTCAATTTGAACATTTTTCAATTCGATTCATTTATTTGATTGCAAATATGGGAACATGGAGATCTTAAACTAATTAAAAATAAAAGTGCATTGACCATATCCTACCATAAGGCATGCAAAACTAATAGCAAATATTGTACAGATAAACGGTTTTAGAAACACATAACAATAAATAACATTGAGGTTAGTAGAACTCGATGGATATTATTATTACATAACAATTACAATTTATCTCCTAGAAATTTGCTATCAGTATAGTAAGCTTTTGACAATAACAATGTTTTAATATTTTTCTTAAATATGTTAATATCTGCTATCTTGAGGACTGATCTAGGCAGATGGTTATATATGCGTGGCGCCATGCAAAAAATACTTTTATCGAGCAGTGCTGTTTTATTTTTTGGTATACATATATTATGAATATGTCTTTTACTTTTTAATTTACGAAAATAGGGCATGTTGTTTCTGACAAATAATACAATACACATTTTGTTTATTAACAAACATTCAATATTCCATAAGGTTTCTAAGAATGTTAGCCATCACCATACATCTTGATGCTTTAATATGCTATGGGTTAAGGTCTAGCTACAATATAAATCAAATCTTACATATCAAGGGCTTCCACTGTTCCTGATCCCAATTCATGTCCTTCAGGGAACTTTGAGCTGCACAAGGTTGGCTGGAAATAACATGAATCTGTTATGATATCTACATCATTTTGTAAGGGAAGTCTGTCTAATAATATCTAATATAACTACTAATCATAATATAATAAATAAATAAAAATCTTGTGTCTCAGTGTTTGATATGAAACTCCTCCGAAATGGCTTGACCAACTTTTATGTTTTTTTTTTTGTGTTTGGGTAGGTCGGTTGTAGGGTATTTTTTATACCCCGTAGGTGATAACGGTAGCCCTATCCAGAAAATTGATATGGCAGAACAACATCTGCGGGACACAGCTAGTAATAGAATAATATTATAAAGAGGAAAGATATGTTTTTTTTTTGTTATACTGATTTGTTTGTAAGGATTTAAGTTAAAACAACTCACGATAACACATTCCCTGTCCATGAAGCAGCCACAATAGATAAACAATCGCCATGTACCACATGTGGTTCATTGGATAGTGAAAGGGTTAAAAATTCTTTCAGCAGTAGGAATCTGCATTATCACAGTAACATAAGCTATATTTTATTACAGTGATAATAAGATTTCAGTCTGAAAAATCATGCGGGCGAAGCCGCGAGCACAGCTGGTATCTTAAGGTTTTGTTTTGAAAAGTCAGTAATATTTCTAATAAAAATATTTTATTAGAATTTTTAATTTACCAGGTGTGCATAAACATTAACATTGTAAAACTGTGCTAGATTGCATCATACTTTGCAAACCATTTGGATATTTATATTTAGTTAATATTATTTGTTGTCTTGATGATGACGATCTTGTGTAATATGAACTATTCATAATAATTTCTTGTTTCTTACCGACAAAGCAGAACCACAACAGAATCTGCCTTAGCTGGTATAAAGCCAAGGACAAACACATTCCTGGCACCGCAAGAGTAGCATTCCAGCAATGTCTCTCCCAATGGTCCATCTCGATGCAAAGCTGCTTCCTTGTGCTTGGCACGCACCAAGTGGTTGATGATATGTGAACCTGAGGTGTTTCCTCGGCCATTGCAAAACCTGTGATTGAAATATTGCTTTGTCACATCACAGATAACCAATACAGTTTTATTTAAAATGTATTGGGGTTAGTATGAGTTTACTACACTTAAAACTAACAAAATAGTGACTGATCTAACAGCATTTGAATCTTAACTCATCATTATCTAAAAATTTATGGTTTATCAACATTTTATATCAGACTACTATGCAAATTCACTTTACAAGGTCATGTGAATAGATTGGAAATAATTTTATAAATTGAAGTATAACACAGTTTCTTCCCATTGCAAATCAAAATAATTCCTGTTAGTATAAATACTGTAAAATAATTTTGTGAGTATTGTTTTTCTATTGTGGGTAATGCAAATTACAGATATTGTAATGCAAATGATACTTGAAAATGTAATTTGCATTCTTGAAAATAGAAGTCAATTCAAAGGACAAGGAGGTTAAAGGGAAATGCTTGGCAGATCAATTATGAATAAACAGCTGATGATGACCTTGATATGTGGGTAAAATTAATAATGATACATAAGATACACATAGTTTGTACAGTATTTATACTCTCTATTTAAGTGAGCTATGAAATGTTGACAAATAATTATTGTTTGAGGTCCCTTATATTACAGGTTAGTATAAAAGCGTGAGACACTGATTTCTATGACGTGACAAATTTGATGTAGTGTTTGTATATTGAACACTAGGATGGAGAAAGTGACTCACCACTTGTTGCAAATATTGCACATGACAACAGTGGCCGGGTCATGTATACCACAATACTTGCACGCGTGGTCAGGTAACTCCTTGCTGTACAAGGCCTCATCTTCTTCTTCAAATTGCAATTCCGCAATGGCATTAGTCACATTGGAAACTTTGGATGATAAATCAGAACGACCTAAACCGTTTACCTATAATAATAAAAAAGAAAAACACCAAATATAATTAATATCGAGACGTTCACACAGTTACGTATTCATCAAAATAAGGTTAGAGGGAAAACAAAAATATTGAACTATGTTTTCACTAACCTGATTTGAAGATGTCAAGCCATGATCATGTTGTGAAGCCTGTGTTTGGCTCTGAGAAGGGAGAGTGAAATCAGTAAATTCGAATTCTGAGCCTTGAGTATCAGCCCCAATAAGATCCGCTTCCTCAGTGTCCAAAAACGTGAGTGTTTGTGAGCTTGGTCCATAGGCGTCCACACTCATTTTTCCTCGATATAATTATGTTGAACAAAACAAAGAAAATGTGTCAAAAAGATAAAATATCGCACGATTAAACCAAATTCCCATAACAGCGACGCAATAGTTATCAAACGACATGCGAAGAATGATGAAAAATCGCCATGTTAGCACATGGTTTGTTTCCGTTTACAAAATGCATGTTTATTGGTTCAATTTTATCCGTTGTGTGATAACACCAATCAACATGTCGCATTATTACAAATGGCTATTTTACACCAATCGTAATGAAAGAAAACAAGGAGTAGAGACAATTGCTACTTTTTTAAACATTATTCGTCAAATTTGGATTTAAGTACCGGGAAAATAGCCTTAATAAATATAACAACATTGTTGAAACCTGCACCTTCACAACTCTATAGAAGTCGGCGTTTAAACGAAAGCATTTAGCAAAGCAATACTTTTCGAATTAAGCAAATAAGCACAATAGATATTTTAAGCAATTTTCGTTCATTGCTTATCTCAAAATTGAAAAAAACATTTTGTTGAATACCGATAAAATTTTAGCATAGAGCCATCTAGAGGCTATTTTGAGAATCATAGATGTCGTGTGTTAACTCAAAACCTGCTGGAAAAGTTGTGATTAAGCCAGATAAAATCCGAAAGATGGCGCATCTATCCAATTGACGTATTTGATCAAGTATTTACGAAACCTTACGCCTTCTAAAATAAGGATGAAAATTGATAGAGGACTTTTTTTTCGACGTGGAGAAATGCCTACGCATACCGCTTTGACACAGGGAGACAGAGCAGTTATGTGGGACTGGAACCCACTAAAACTCCACGGTGTACCTCCTCAGCCACTTGCCGGCGGGACGCGGGGACGCTCTCGCACACAACCGCGTACCCACCAGCGACAGTCCGTTGCCGGACTCCGTCTCACGGGGTATTGCATCCCCCCGCTATGGCACTCCAGACACATGGCGTGCCGCAATGACTTCGGAGACCATGTTCGCCAGACGACCCCGTGTCCGGACGCCCAAAGTCCCCTGCGACGAGTCAGGCCTGTAGCCCCGCCGCCTGCCACTACGGCAGCAGAGGATAAGGAGAGCGGCCCCTCGCTATACCGACACTCCTCCTCCCCTGCGGCCCCACCACGTCCGCCGTTCCACGGCCCACCTCAGTTGCCACACCCCCGCATAAGGCCCGCAACCTACGCCAGCCCCGCTCCAACATTGGCTTTAATACAAAGCCCAGAAGAGCGGACCTCCTCGGGTTCCTTTAACTTCACCGTGGGTGAACAAGCGACGGCCACTAGAGCCCCCCCACCAAGACAAGGTGGAACCCCTGGGGGGGTCGTATGTGTTACCTCCTGATGGGTTAGAAGTCGGTGTAAACATTTTATTGTAAAAAAGCGTGGGGTGTTTCTTAAGATATTTTATAATAACTTCAATTAAATATTTACAACAATTGACATGCCACGCTTTTTTACGATAAAATATTTTATTCATAATCACTCTATTTTGTTTTTGCATTTATAGAAAATTATTTTTTACTTTTTAGTTCGACTAGTTACAAAAGCGTGTTTTTTAGTTTTTAAACTATTATTTTTAGTTGTTTGTGATTTATATCAATACAACGTAACATAGTTCAATACTGTGTTTGAACGAATAAGCTAATAAGTGTTTATGCAATTAATATAATAAGCAGATTTTTGAAATAAGTACAACGATAAGTTTCTTGGAATATATATGCTGTTAATCTCATTTACTACATCTCTTACCTCAGAGGATACTAATTTCTTCAAGTCTCTTACATTCAGTGTTGTCAGAAACCTATGCTTAAATGCACCGATTTTTGGGCAGAAATGCCAATATAGAAAAAAGATTTTATTTATTCAATTTTATCACGTTAGTTTTCTATTGTACCAGATTCATATTAGATCCATGTCGAACTAAAGAATAAAAGAAGCGAGTTGGATGGTCACCCAAATTAATGCCTTGAATTAGTCAACCAAAAGCTCAAAAGCCCATGAAACAGGTTCAGAATGGCCTTTAATCGTGATGTAGCGTCTTGTCACCCGAGGTCGAGTTCATAGATTAATACAGTCGAGTTGGGCTACCTACCTATAAGGCCCATAAATGGCTTTTATAATATGTTTGTGTTTAATTGCAGAGCAATGCGTGCTAAGCCCAACCTAACCACAAAACTAGAATCAGTATTTATTAGCTACATAATTTATCCACTTTTGCAACACATTGTGAAATTTGATGAAATATTGGTAATAGTGTCAGTATGGAGGGTAGAGGTAATGAGAACCGTTTTGTAAAGGGGATAAGTTGAAAAAGTGTCCAGCTTTAAGCAGCAAATTACAGTCCAAAGAGCAAAATACCGCTAGCGGAGCAAGAAGAAATAATATATGAATTTAGCAGTTATAAACGGAGTGAAGCCTGCTGATTTGAAACATTTAATTATTAAATTAATATAGATTAATTAAGAGGTCTTTTTAATAAAACGTTGCCCCACACTACGAATTTCTTCCTGTGTCGTGGCTGCGTTTACAGACATATAATCTCACATGCACACACACACCCAGACCCGGAGTAATTATCTATAGATCGTACGAATATTTGCTCCGTGCAGGAATCCAACCTGCGACACGCAGCGCAGCAGTCGGTCTGTGGACCACTGCGCCAACCGCGCTGTCAAGAGGTATTTAATGAGCTATAACAAAGCGGAAGTCTTTCTTTCCTTATTTAGTTTACTATTCTACTCTAATAACTTTTGGGATTGGCGTTATTTTTAAAATATACCAACTTGCTACCGTGTCGCCACCATAATTGGGTACTTTTCAGGCAACACTTTCCCTCCATACCCTACAGTTAACAGCAGTGATAGTTAGTAATGTAATTATCAGTTTAAAACTTCCAAAGAACTTATCATTGTACTTATATCAAAAATCTGCCGAAATAGTTATTCATTCAAACACATTATTGAACAACGTTTCGTTGTACTGACATAAATCTTTAAATTACTCTGGAACTGCATAGGTTTAAGAAAAACAAAGCGTTTTTCAGGATTTTTAAATTATCTACTTATTATTTATTTGGCATTTTAGGGAAGTATGACAATGGTCAGATTTCATTTTCAAAGCCAGAAGAAAGAGAAAACGAAAAAAAGCGCGGGAAACTTTCGAATAGGCGGACGCGGTTTATCTTTTCATAACTTATTTTATTGTAATTTTGTACATAATTTGGTCAAGGGAGTTGTAATTATATTGTATTATATTTACATTTATTAGTAGTGGTAGTGTTTGTTCATTTTTTAGGTAAGTTTTCTTTTATTTTCATTTATTAGGATAGTATGAATGAGCCGCCTGATCCGGAGGGCTTCGTCCCTCCGGCAGGCCATTTTGTCACATTATCAAATGAATCTGGAATGGACACAGATTGTTCTTTAACGAATCGTGCTATAAAACGCAGTCGTGTGCATGTTTGCAAACACTGCAATAAACGTCGCCGCAAGCATCATGGTTCAGAGGGCATATCGGGTTGTAGTTGCATCGATTCTCAGTCGGTACAAGTCCAACCCCATTTAATATGTGATGAAGGCAAAAATAAGTCTCAAGACCCAGCTGCTACTGTATCCCCTGTTTCCACTCCAGTGGGACGCACAGCCTATGAAAAAACTGACAGTTCTCCTTATTTAATTCACGTGCAAAAAAATACGGTTGCGACTAACGACAGCTACACACTGCACCCCATAACGTTTGGGAAGTTTCTTAAACGTAATGCATTCCAAAATATTGTAAACGGAAGTTTAAAAAAAATTGGGCGAAATAAAATATCTCTCGCATTTTCTTCCCACATTGATGCAAATTCTTTTATTGTTAACAAATGTCTCGAATCTGAAAATTTTAAAGCTTACATACCAACATTTAATATCACCAGAATGGGTTTGGTTCGGGGTGTACCTGCAGAATGGTCTCCAGAGGAGGTCATGGAAAATGTATCAACACCGATAGGATGTGGTCGCATTTTAAAAGTGCGACGCATTAATTTCAAAACATTCATTGATGGCTCAGCCATTTGGAAGCCATCACAGACAATTGTGGTTACCTTTGATGGTCAGGTACTACCAAAACGGATTTTTATGTGTTACAATGCCCTTCCTGTAGATCTGTATATTTTTCCAACAATACAATGTTTTAATTGCTGTGGCTTTGGACATACCAAGGCACAATGCAGATCAAAACCAAAATGTTTTAAATGTGGTCAAAACCATACTGCAGAATCTTGCAACAGAGAGGAGGATGATGCAAAGTGTTGCTTGTGCTCAGGTTTCCATTTTGCTACAAATAAAAGTTGTCCTGAATATGTTAGGCAGAAAAACATCAAAGCCTATATGGCACACAATTGTGTTTCCTACCAGGAAGCAGCTAAAGTCCACCCTGCAGTAGACAAATCATACCTAAATGCAGTCTTAACAACTTCTTCTAGAAGTAATTCTGATAATGCTCCAATTTATGCTAAAAATAAAACATCTTTGTCATCCCCTTCTAGTTATAAAAAAACTGTTTTTAAACAACCTCATACTTCTACTAAATCTGTCCAAGGATACAATAAAACTGCTCATAATAATATAATTAATGAATATCGTATTCCCGAACCATCAAATGGTTGTGCTTTGAATAACAATTCAAATAATGAGATAGACTCTCAACCTTCTTTGGATGAGTTTCTGTCTGCTCTCTTCAGTCTTCTTACACAGTTTAAAATTTCACCGTCCAACGCTGCTCCAATACTTGATAAAATAACTTATTCTTCCCAAAATGCACAAAGCAGCCAAACTAATTCAATGGAATTGCCGCAGTCTAATTAATAAAAAAAGTGATATTATTTATTTAATTAACAAATATGAGCCATTTGCCTTTGCTTTGGCAGAGACATGGCTCAAATCAAATCATATTTTTAGATTACCTAGCTACTTAACAATAAGAGAGGATAGATCTGATGGGTATGGTGGTGCTGCCATACTTATTAAAGATTCTTTCCCCTTCTCCACTATTTCTTTTCCAACTCATAGTGATGAGATTTCTATAGTAGCTATAAAATTAAATGTAAATAACTTGTGTCTTGTTTCTGTATATATTCCTCATCCTTCTTCCCATGTTCTTCAAGAGATGAATCATCTCTTTTCTTATCTTCCTAAACCTTTCATAGTTCTTGGAGATTTTAATTGTCATCACCAGTCTTGGGGATGTTCTAGTACTAATGCCAATGGTGAAGACTTGCTTAATATATTAGACTTCCATAACCTATGTATCATGAATACAGGGACTCCTACACGTCGGTCTGATCCTAATCAAGGCCGAAGTGCAATAGGCCTTTCTATCTGTACCCCTAATTTTGCATCTTCTCTGTCTTGGTTCCCTCTACCCTCGACTTTTGGAAGTGATCATTTTCCTATTATCATATCCTTCCCAATGTCTAAACCTAGTATACCTCTTAAAAAGTCAAACTTTAAACATAAACTTCCTAGCAGAAGTGATAGTGCCTGGGACCAATATAAATCTATTGTTGAGTCTAAATTCTCCACTCTTCCTGCTCTCTCTTTTGGCAATGAAGATTTATGTGCAGAGGCACTGGCACATATAATGATTTTGGCAGCAGATGAAGTTTTCCCTGTTAAAAATAATAGCATTAACAAGATCCCTTCTCCTCCTTGGTGGGATTTAGAATGTTCACAAGCAGTTAAAAAACGTAAGCAAGCTGAGTATAACTATAATAATGACATGTCTCCCAATAATTTTAATATTCTTTCACAAGTTAATACAGAAACACGAGCTTTATTCAAAAAGAAAAAATTTGAAGGGTGGAAAATCTTTTGTTCTTCAATATCTCCTAACACCCATTCTACTATTGTTTGGAACAACATAAAAAGGTTTCGTTCTGCTTACAACAATCACTCTCGTTCTCATATTGCTGATTCATTAGCTAACGAGTTCTTGGATAAATTGGCTCCCCCTTGGGTTCCCCAAGCTATTAATTTACTTTCATTGCCAGATAACCTTAATTTTAGTTCCGAACGATCTAACGACACACTGGGTTATCCGTTCACTCTTAGTGAACTTAAAGGCGTTGTCTTCAATACGGTAGACTCTACTCCAGGTATTGATGGCATTCCTTACTCCTTTTTTTCAAATTTAAGTGATAACATTCTTGTTTACTTTCTGGACTTGATTAATGTCATTATGACAACAGGCAATGTCCGACGTGAGTGGAAAGGCCAATCTGTGTTGCCAATCTTAAAACCCAACAAAGTACCATCGGATGTCTCGTCATACCGTCCTATTGTTTTATCGTCAGTTTTAATTAAATTAGCTGAACATTTAATAAAAAATAGACTTGAATGGTATGTCGAAAGTAAAGGATTATTGGCAAGTTCCCAATATGGTTTTAGAAAAGGTAAAAGTACTATTGACTGTTTAAGTATTTTTACTTCAGATATTCGTTTAGCGTTATCCAATAATCATTCGCTTGCAGCAGTATTTTTAGATATCAGTTCAGCTTATGATAATGTTGTATTATCAATTCTACAGAGTAAATTACATGACCTAAAGGTGCCAATCAATCTTTTGAATTTCATTCATAATATATTATATGAACGTTCTATTAATTTATCACCATCAGATCAACACACATCCCGCTTGGTTTGGCGTGGCCTTCCACAAGGTTCCGTTTTGAGTCCATTGTTATACAATATTTACACCTATGATCTGGATTTGATCTTTAATAATGAAGTTCAAATTCTCCAATATGCTGACGATTTATTACTATATCATTCAGGTATTTCAGTTGTTCAATCCTGCTCAGTTCTTACTTCTGCTTTATCGTCTCTCTCCTCTTGGCTTCATTTAAATGGATTAGATCTATCTACTTCTAAATGTGCTGCCATTTTGTTCACTAGAAAGCGAAATCCACCACCTATCAATATATTCTACAATGATATCCCAATACAAACAGCGAATAAATTTAAGTATTTGGGGGTGATTTTGGACTCTAAACTTAGTGGTGTTCCTCACTGTGATTATGTTGTTAATAAATGTGAACAACATTTAAACATTCTAAGGTGCCTTTCAGGAGTATGGTGGGGTGCTCACCCATTTTCATTGAAACTGATATATAACGCTATAATTAGAAGCATTCTTGATTATGGAATTTTTCTCTTCAATCCAGGTAATGTAATGGCTTTTCAAAAACTGGATCGTATCCAGTCTAAAGCTCTACGAATTATATCAGGAGCTATGAAATCGAGTCCTGTTAATGCTCTTCAGGTAGAATGCGGTGAAGCTCCCTTACACTTGAGAAGGCAATACCTCTCTGATAAATTTTTCTTCCGGGTTATTCAGTTCAAAGATCATCCTCTCATTCCAAAACTTGAATCCCTTTTAAGTCTTTTTCAGTCATCTAGTTTCTGGTTGCACAAAAATGCTCCATGTCTAATTACAAGTTTCCAAAAATTCTTTTCCTTATCTTCTCCCACACACCGTTCTAATAGGCTCCCTCTGTTCAATAGTACTTATGATAGTTTAGTTCATTCTCCTATAATTAAATACAATATTATTGATAAATCTGACCCAAACATAAACTCAAATTTTAAGATGATTCTAGGAGAACACTATGAAGGTTTTCACCATTTGGATTGTGATGCTTCTAAGTTATCTCCAACATCATGTGTTGGAGTTGGAGTTTTTCATCCGGAATTTAATATAGTGCAAAAAATTAAGCTTCCTCCGGAGACTTCTGTCTATACAGGCGAATGTTTTGGCTTACTTAAAGCAATCGAATACATCCATACCTTCAAACTCAAAAAAACTGTAATTTTTTCAGATTCTTTATGTTCTCTTCAGTCGCTTGGTAAATTTCCGTTTAAATTAAAATCATGCCTACCAATTATTATTGACATTAGGGATCTTGCATTTAAAGCCTCCATAGCGGGGTATACTGTGCATTTTGCATGGATCCCTAGTCATGCTGGTATTCATGGAAATGAAATTGCAGATAGGCTTGCCAGAGATGCGGTGCAGTGTGGTGACTTGTTCCCGTATAAAAACTACTGTCAGGATCTTTTGTCGCTGCCAAATGTTTTTCTCAGGGAGTCATGGAAAGACATTTGGGAATTGTCTAGTCGTAGAAAAGGACGTTACTATTCTTTAATACAACCTGATATACCGGTAAAACCATGGTTCTTCAGAGCCAAGTTTGGCAAAGTGGAGACTTCAATTTTAATTCGCTTCCGGTTGGGTCATGTTTGTTCTCCAGCACATCTTGCCAAACTTCGCATTATTAATAATCCTGAATGTGAATGTGGTGCGGAATTCGCCGACTCAAATCACATTTTATTTTCCTGTCCGCTGTATGACCGATGCTCCTTCTTCAATGATTTAATTTCCCTCCATATTCCTTTCCCTTGTTCTATTCTTTCTTTACTCTGTACAAATAATCTTTTAGTTTATAAGTGTATAGCATCATTTATTTTATGTAATAATATTAAATTATAATAATGGTTTCTTTTTTTTTATATTCGTAGTATAAGTTTGGATTTTATTTAGTTATTTGACGTGTTCTGTAAATATGTAATAAATTTTTAGCGTAGTTCAGATTATAACCCACTTGATTTTTCCAAATTTTTCTATTCGTTTCCGTTTTTATAATAATCCATATCCTGTTTCCCTACCTTTTATTGTCCTTTCACAAAGTCCTACCTTTTCTATTTTACTCGACATTGGCAATGCATCAGTAGTGCGAAGCCAGAAGAAAGAAAAAAAAAAAAAAAAAAAAAAAAAAAGTATGACAATACTGTAACATTAGGTTAAACCATAGATTATACAGATAGGTTAAACGTAAGGAAATACATAAGTGGTATGAAAGGATCTGACTGGAACTACAGAACAGTTTGTAGCTCCCATAGAATAATATCAGTAAATCTTACTTATTAATTACATTTCTCCATATATTAACTAATTATTAATTATAAATCATTGTATTCTCTTTTCTACCCGAATCCTGCGGTACTTCCATTGGAGGAACATGTTGCGTATTTTTTGGCTCTAATTTAATTTTCTATCGATCTTCTACTGGTTAAGCTTCAGGCCAAGTTTGCATAAAGTCTTACATACCGCAAGCCGAAAATCTGCTGAAGATATTTGTTTGTCAGTGAAGTTTTTTGCCTTCTTGACTCGCAGTATAACAGCCAAGAATTTGTCATAATGAGGTTCATTAAATGATAGAACATTTTAAACTGCTATGTTTAACTACGTATCATAAATTTATATCTTCCCATCTTACTATTTAGCAAATGAGAAACAAAGAAAGAAGAAATGTTCTTTCCATATTACATTTGATATATCAGTACCATCTATGTGAACCATATATTCAATTCCGTTCTTTTTTCATCACTTCCTTGTCAGTGGACAATTTGCAATCGGGAATTCGATTGCGTCCTACTGTCCGAGGTTCAATATACTCGCTTTTTCTAAGTACCACAGTAAAGGCAGAGACGTAAAGTAATTATCAAAACAAAGTTGATAATTCTGATGTCTTGGTATGCCTCGCGACATTCTCACAACGACGTTTGATGATGCTCTTAAGTCTGATTCTTCGGAAGCATGACATTTTTAGTTTGTTTCAGGTTCAATTTTATAAGCAAATCCTGAAACCCGACTAAGAACAATTAACTTGTAACCCCGTATGTGAGGTTCTTTTGGATTATACCTCTTCAAATTACTTCTGGCTTTAGTGGAGCAAATCTTTTCACCAAGACAAAGATATTCCTCCATAGGAACTCCACTACAAGTTCCGGGCATTACGTGGTGGTAGATTAGAATTGTCATTGAAATGCATATTCTTTCTTATTTTTTCAAACTCTTGTCTCTGCATTGTTTCTTGGATCATACTCGTAGGTGTACCAATAGATGAATTCCAATGACTGGTTACCCTCGGTAATTGTATCAATGGCATCATATAAGTAAGTTGCTCCAATACATTTCTGGATATGGGTATCAGTTACTTGAAAATATTGGTTAGCATTATTTTGAACTTTACTTACAACATGCTTGCAATTAATGTTTTCATTGTTACTCAATGTAACAGGATTTTTACAAACATAAAAAGTAACTTTTGTCATATCAAAAAGTAAAAATATGCAATGCTAACAATAAATGAACAAATTCATTCACCTACCTGCAGGTTTTCAGGAAAGTAACACGATTTTACCTATACTTTAGTATTTCTTAAAAAAAAAAAATATATAAATATAATAAAACAACTTTTAACCGGATTAATCGCGTGTATTATTGGTTTTTTTTGTTTTTCCTGACGTTTCGAACACTTTGCAGCGTTCGTGGTCGCAGGAGGACTAAGGTGTCAGGTGTCTCAACAGTTTATTTAAAATTATTTCAGTCTACCGTACATATAATTGATAAATTCATAAAATTATTTTTGTCTCTGATACATGTTTAAAACTAAATCGCGACGGTATTTCCTAAGACTATCCCTGAGAAGAAATACCGAAACAAACTCAGGGGTCACAGTCGTTTTAAATTTAGAGATACAATTTTACAATTTTATCGAATTATAAACTAAAAGGTGTTCCGATGCACGCAGTAATCGCTCACAGTATCTTGATTTTTCTTGTGACTTGACTTTGTTTGGGACTTGATTATTTTCAGTACAGGGTTCCAAACAGGTGGTAATTGCCAACCATCTTCTCTATTGAAATTTGGGTGTTTTTTAATTTCAATAGCCTCGCGGAGCATTCTCGGTATATATCGGTTTTCTTTCGCGAGGATTTGGGGTTGGTCAAAACGTAGAAAATGGTTGGGTTTGTCTGTTGTATGTTCACAGACTGCAGATTTTGTTGAGCGTCTATTCTTGACGTCAGCTATGTGTTCTTTCAACCTGGTGCCAATGCTACGCTTTGTTTGCCCTATGTATGATAGCCCACAATCGCAATCAATCTTGTAGACCCCTGCATCTTGTAAGGGAATGTGGCACTTCACCGGTCTGAGAAGTTGGCTGATCTTTCTATGTGGCTTGAAGTAGGTTTTGATAGAAGCACGCTTCAAGATGTGACCAATTCTATCGGTGACCCCTTTGATGAAAGGTAGGACAGCAGGTCTGCGATCAACTGTGGTGGGCTTTGGGCGGCTTCTGCGACGGGGATGTGGAGCTCGTAAGTTATTATGTTTGAGAACTTGCTTCACATGGTTGAGTTCCCCTGCCAGGTGGTCGGCGTCGCAGATGCCTTGTGCTCTCTGTAACAAAGATTTGGCGACAGTAGCTAACTGACAAGGATGGTGGTGAGATTCACCGTTCAAGTATCTTTCTGTGTGGGTGGGCTTTCTATACACAGTGTGACTAACAGAATGATCCGGATTATGGATAAGTAATATGTCAAGGAAGGCCAATGACTTGGTTTTCTCTAATTCCATAGTGAATTGAATTTTATTATGTATGGAATTTAGGTGGTCTAAAAATGCAGGGACCCCATTGTGAGGCAAGATGGTGAAAGTATCATCAACATACCTCTTGAAAATCTTCGGCATAGCCGGGGCCGTCAGGAGGGCTCTCCTTTCAAAATCTTCCATGAAGATGTCGGCAACCACCGGTGAGACCGGTGAACCCATGGCCACACCGTCAACTTGCAGGTAGAATTCATTGTCCCACAATAGGTAGCCGCTGGTAAGGCAGTGCTCAAGTAACTCTGCATATGCTAGAGGCATGTCATGGTCACTCAACTGCTTCTTGACAATTTCCAAACAATCCTTAACTGGTAAGTTGGTAAATAAGGACTGCACGTCAAAGCTAACCATCACTTCATCCTCAGTCAGTTTTAGGTCTTTGATCTGGCTGATGAAATGATAAGAATCCTTCACATATGTGTTAGTTTGTCCACGAAGTTTTGGGAGTATCTTCGCTAGGTGTTGTGCCAGTTTGTAGGTTGGTGTGTCAATCTGGCTCACTATTGGTCGTAGTGGAGCGTTCTCCTTGTGTATTTTAGGCAACCCGTACAGTTTAGGTGGTTTCGCGCAAGATGGAATCTATATGTTTACGTCCAATTCCAGGGTGTCGGAGTATTTTGATATTAATTCTGATGTTTTCTTTAGAATTTTATTGGTTGGGTCTTTGTTTACCTTTTTATATGTGCTATTATCCGACAAGAGATCTCGAATTTTATTATTATAATCGGACGTATCCATTATTACCGTTGCATTACCCTTATCGGCGCGAAGGATAGTCAACTCGGGGTCTTTACTCACGTTTTTTAGAGCGAGGTATTCGTCGCGAGAAAGATTTGGTTTGGGCAATTTGCTTCGACGTAGTACACATGACACGTCTTGACGAATCGCCTCCAAATCTTCCTTTTTTACGTTGTTTTTTATAAGACAGTCCTCAACGTTGCATATTATATCTTCGTACGGGATTTTTCTCGGTGCTAGCGCGAAATTAAGGCCCTTTTTTAGAACTTTAACGGTGTTTTCATCCAGAGATTTCGTTGATAAATTTACGACCGGTTCGATATTATTACTCGATTTTGACAGCTGGTTAGCTGTATTTTTAATTTCCTGATTTTCGCGGTTTTGGGTACTAGGGTTTTGGCCACTCAGTTTTTCATACTTTATTATTTGTCTTTTAGTATATTCACTGAATTTTGTGGTTTTTCCACCTGTTTGGAACCCTGTACTGAAAATAATCAAGTCCCAAACAAAGTCAAGTCACAAGAAAAATCAAGATACTGTGAGCGATTACTGCGTGCATCGGAACACCTTTTAGTTTATAATTCGATAAAATTGTAAAATTGTATCTCTAAATTTAAAACGACTGTGACCCCTGAGTTTGTTTCGGTATTTCTTCTCAGGGATAGTCTTAGGAAATACCGTCGCGATTTAGTTTTAAACATGTATCAGAGACAAAAATAATTTTATGAATTTATCAATTATATGTACGGTAGACTGAAATAATTTTAAATAAACTGTTGAGACACCTGACACCTTAGTCCTCCTGCGACCACGAACGCTGCAAAGTGTTCGAAACGTCAGGAAAAACAAAAAAAAAACCAATAATACACGCGATTAATCCGGTTAAAAGTTGTTTTATTATAATGTGTAGTGATCGCGCAAACCTAAGATATTACAATATATAAATATATTTAGAGTTCAAACTTTTTAGTTACTTACAAAATTTAAACTGACTTTAGTTGTTAGGTTATGCTATGTGTGATTTTTGCTTAGTTAATCAATGGTATGTTATAATAATGTAACACACATTTGAATGAACTTCATAATTATGTTCGGTACGTATTTTAGCGGGATTTTTGAGGTTTGTTACAGAAATCTCACAGGAAGCTATAAAGGGTTAAAATATTTATTGTGCTTAGGTATTTGCTTAATTCGAAAAGTATTGCTTCGCTAAATGCTTTCGTTTAAACGCCCACTACTATTCCTTAGCACTTAGAGTGGTTTATTTACGAGTACCTAATGCTAAAAGAAAGCATTAAAAATCCGTTAGTAAGTATATTCAAGATTACTGTAGGGTAATGCCGTTTATATTACGGTCTTCATTAAATGTGATGAGTTTGATGTAGTGTTGTCTGATAATTTATAGGTAAAACCAAACTTTTTATTAAACTGGTAGCAAACGTTTTGATACCTTGCGATTTACAAGAGGCGAATAGGTACAGAAGCAAGCAAACATAGGCACTTGAGTACTCACATATGATTCGTCGAGTCTGGCTGTCTGATTCTAGTTTAGTTATTCTATTTTCAACACGTATGAGTAAGACGGGGCCTGAAAGTGTAGAAAACATATTGAGATTAATATTAATACATCTGCTAGTTATGTCGGGGGAAGTACTTCATTCAACGTCGCTTTTTTATGAAATCTATAATCATGGAAAGAAAAGCTACGTAGGTTTTGGTGATTTACACAGATTTTATTGGTTTATTGACCTTGTTATTCTAATTTGCACAATTTTTATTAAAGTCACTACTATAAAAATTAGAAAAAGAAATATGTATTAGTAACAAGAACTAGCCTATCTAAAAGTAATTACGAAGCATTGCAATTTAATTTTTGATTGGTTTGTTCGGTTTGTTCATTAGGATTCTCTCTTTTTAATTTACACAGGTAGGTATGTTATTGATATACTTTTCTAATTGGATTGCTGATAGTTGTTTTTTGATTACCATGAAATTAACCTTTAAATTTCTGTAGTTTTTGTCTTATTTATTCATTTCAGCTTCGTGTCTTTCAAATTGATTGCCTACAAATCAAGTATTAGGAAGATAAGATTAACAAAAATACCTAGATAGAAAGATTTAAATAATTTATATAATTCAGAAGACAATTCTGGAGTATATACCTTAATGAAATAAATGTGTGTAAAATGTTTTATTTACTTCGGAGTATAAACATTACTGTTTGTGAGTATTAACGACGTAATAAAATCACGATATCTTCCGCTTCGCCGATCGCGGCTACTGGAGCATAGGTCCACCAACTCTAGACATCTTGGTTATTTTTGACTGATCCCGAAAGCCGGTCGACTCTGAAGTTTTATAAAAAATAGACCGTGTATCGACACCCGAATGATGTCGGATCACTTTGACAGATCGCCAAATGTTTTAATTGCATTTCCAGCGAATTTTGCGGCGACAATGTTGTTAAGTGCCTACAAGTCGTAAATGAGCGATTACTCGATGGTGTTAATTTTTGCTAAGGTAAATCTAGCCACAAAGAGTTTGAGGAAGACCACTGTTTATAACTATTAAATGGAATATCCTTGTTTCAAGTAGGTGTTATTACCATAAGCCAACGTGATTTAAATGGCCTATTTTCGGTGATTTTTGTCGGGTAAAAAAGTCGTTAGTTTTACCTACCTACCTACTACCTAACTCTAACTCGTAACAAATAGGTAGGTAGTACCTATGTACATTATAGTAGAGACACAAAACAGAAACACACATTCATTTTAGGCAACAATAGGTCCCATTATTTACCACTAATAAATACTTAGTTATTTCCATTTCTTTATACTTTTGTAGATCTAATACCCCAACTTTAACAAAACTAGGTGCCTATTTAGGTACTTTTACGTTAGTAATATTTCTAAAAACAGGCCATTAATTATGTAATTATAAATTACATGGAAATTAAATACGTGACGTTGATGGTGACCTACACCTTTTTTATAGGTATGTGTGGAAAATTCGTCATCGACGCTGTGCCGAACTCCTACCTACCGACTAAAAACCACATGATCCCCCACAAACCTTTACCGGGTCCCGGGATCGTAGCTACATTCACCGCGAGTCCGACAATGGTGACCTACACCTCGGTATTGTTTAGACTTAGGTATTCTTATAACCTATAGGTAAGTAGGTATCCGTTAAATTAGTTGATGGACATAATTATTTTGGGTATTTAAAAGTATATCAACGTTGCTGGTCCTAGTAAAAATAGTAGAAACTTATACTGAGCAGTGAGCTATAATTTTATTAATGCAAATAGATACAGTGCATTTTCGTCTAATTTAGAAACCCGTTTCTTTGGCGTCGTTCCAAGTCTAGATTATCATCCAACACTTTTAGTTTTACTTACACAAATGTGCATTTCATAAGACATGGTGTTTGCGTGTCGCAATTCATAATCATTTTATATTATTTTAAAACAAGAAGTGCCAGCGACTCCGTCTGTTTATTCTGAAGTATTTATATACGATATGGTGTTAGTTTCGGTGCACTTTCGTAGTGTGTCTTTTGAAAATACGACATTTCGTAATGTATAATTCAAAAGGTAAAGTCCCATACAATACGACACCTTCATTGGCAAAAAAAATTATACCAGTACTCAGTAGCTGTAGGCAATAGCGTGGTGAAGTAGTATATTAAGTTTCTTGGTCAACTAAGCTACGCTACAATGACAATCCTATAAAAATCGGTCCATTGGTTATTAAGTTATAGGGTTTATAATTGTTTTATGGTTATAGGTAAGTGTTCGGACAGACAGACAGAAAAAGAGACATACAGCGGACAACGGTTTCAAAAAAAAAAACTACTACTGTAGACAATTAAATATTGGAAAAATATTTAATGTACAGAATTATTTATTTATTTATGCACACACCATGGAATAATATAAACATCATGGTGCCGGTTATGTTGGCACTACATACTAAATTAAACTAAGGTAACTAAAACCTATAATACAATACTATCTAACTAAAAACGATATATATATATATATATATATATATCGTTTGTAGTGTGTTTATAGTTATATATATATATATATATATATATATATAACTATAGCTAGATATAACTATAGTTATATATATATATATATATATATATAACTATAAACACACTATACTGATCAATTAAATATTCAATAAATACATACTTAAATAAATAAATATACTAAAATTACACTATGGAGGAAAGGTAGTGGCTCTTTAACGCGTCTTTTAAATATAGAGATAGTCCGTGAACTTCGTATATTAGGCGGAAGCGAGTTCCACAATCTCACTGCATGAACGGAGTAGGAGTAGGAATAAAAATCTGTTTTATGGGATGGGAATTTAAGGAGGGATCTGAGGTGAGACCTAGAAGGAACATCAGAAGGACGTGCGTAAGAAAAACGCTCTCGCAGGTAAGAGGGATATAAAGGATTGTGTAGGATGTTGAAGAGGAGACATAATATCCGAGTGTTTCTGCGAAGTCGGATAGGGAGCCACTTGAGTTCCTTGCGAAAGTGAGAAACGTGATCATACTTATGTAGACCAAAGACAAAACGGATACACAGATTTTGCAAGCGCCCAAGTTTATTTAGAAGATCCTCCGTGGCATCCAGATAGCAAGCGTCAGCATAATCGATGATAGGCTGAATGAGAGATTGGGCAAGAGAAATCTTAGTTTGCAAGGGCAATAAATTCTGCATTTTAACGAATGAAAGGAGTAGTGCACCTTACGACTGACCTCACTGACATGAGCCCGCCAGGAGAGGTTTGAATCAATCATAACACCAAGATTCTTAGCGGTATCGGTATAGTCTATAAAAACCATCAATATAAATACCATCAAGAAATAACGACGGCACGTCTGACGCGTCGAGTGCACCCCGAACATACCTGCTACCAATGATCATGGCCTGGGATTTAGTAGGATTTATTTGTAAGCCATAAGACCTAGCTCATGCACTAATAGAATCCAGGTCACGATTCATAGCAGCGATAGCGGAGCCAGTGTCGGCCAGTTGAAAATGTCGGTACAGCTGCAAATCATCTGCGTAAAGATGGAAGTTAGAAGAAATAACTCTGGTAACAGAATTTATGAAGATGGAGAATAAGAGAGGAGACAGAACGCCACCCTGTGGTACACCCGCAGTGAGATTACGCCAGTCAGATTTAGTGTCTTCATACCGAACACACTGCGAGCGGCCCCGAAGATAAGAATCTAACCAGGTTAAAGAAGATGGAGAAAAATTTATAGATTTGAGTATGCCAAGTAGAATATCAAAATTCACTGAATTTAAAGCACTGCTGAAATCAAGTAAAACTAGTACAGAAAGAGATTTATTCTCCATAGCCCATGGGATATCATCAGTGACTTTTAGAAGTGCAGTAACGGTGCTGTGACCTGGACGAAACCCAGATTGGAAAGGGGAAATCAGAGAATATGAAGCTAAATAATTTGAGATTTGTCCATGAACAATGTGCTTGAGAACTTTAGAAAGGAAAGGAAGAATGGAAATAGGTCTATAATGAGATAATGCTGACGGATTATTGGCTTTAGGTAGTGGAATGATATGAGCCTGTTTCCAGACTGTAGGAAAAGAGCAGGAGGTTAACGAGTAATTGAAGACGTGTGTAAGAATAGGAAGTAAGGAAAGCAAGATAAGATTAACCATTCTCGAACATAAGTTGTCATTACCGACTGCTGAAGATGAGATGGCCAAGACAGATTTTTGTACGTCTTCTATGGATACAGAACTGAGGTTAAAGAGAGGACTCTTCTGAACCGGCAAACTAGATAGTTCGAGGAGTGTATGAGATTTGACATTGGGATCAAGAGAAACAGGAGAGGTGGAAAAGTGGTCATTTAGATCTTGCTAGAGAATTGCCGATACCAACTGATTTTAGAAATTTCCAAACATCACTAGAGCTGCGATTAGTAAGAGAATCATGGAAATAGCGCCTTTTAGCATCCTGACACAGACAACTGCAGCGGTTCCGCAAAACTTTGTAATAAGTCAAATTTAATTCTGACGGTCTGCCCTTGTACCTGCGTTTGGCCTTATCCCTGCGGGCCATTAAATCTTTAATATCACATGTAATCCAAGGAGCAGGTTTATGCTTCACTTTAATACGACGTATTGGTGCGTGTTTATCGAAGAGTGAGAGGATTTCAGAGTTAAGACCCTGCACCTTTCCATCAACCGTACCACACTCTACCAGCGAATTCCAGTCAATGATGTCAGCATCGCGCTTCAATGCCTCCAGATCAATGCTCTTGTAACTTCTAAGATGCAGATATTGAGGTTTACGCTTAGGAGTACGCACACGATATGACAAATAAATGAGATCATGGTACGAAAAAGGAGCAGTAAATTGACCATGGCTGAAAACATTAGAAGAGGAAGATACAATCATGAGATCAAGTAAAGAAGGCGAACAGTTAGGAAAGTAGTGTGTGGCTAATAGGGGGAGAATATGGAGATTGTAAGAAGACAGGATAGATTCGAGTTTGTGGGAACGGGAGTCGCTTTTAATAAGACATGTATTGAAATCGCCCATGGTTATTATATGATCGTATAGTGGACAAAATTGGTTAAGAATACAGTCAAAAGAATTGAAATAATTGATATTTAGATTTGGGCAATAAAAGACTGCAAGCAATATTTTGGTGTGGTTGAGTACAATCTCTAGGAATAGGTATTCAGCCGATTCAGAGTAAGGGTTCGGGGAAGAGGTGACAACCTTATGAGGTATGTCAGCACGCAGATAAATAGCAACACCGCTCCCTCCTTTCCCAGTTTTATCATTACGAATCAGAACGAAGCCAGGTAAGGCATACTGAGACGAGGGAAGTGAAGGCTTGAGGAAAGATTCGGAAATCAGTAATGCATCAAGATGACTGCTGCTAAAAGATTCCAGAAGATCGGAATAGTGGCCAGGAACACTCTGGGCATTAATGTGGGCTATATTAAGGTATTTTGGATTGTTAGAGAATACAGAAGAGATATTGTCATACAAAGTGAGTGGCGTAGCTAGTAGCGTAATTAGTAGTTTTAAGAAACAGAAGATTACCCAGTTTTATTATAGCAATTTTAAGATAGATAAAATAGCTAGAGATGGTAACTTGTTTTGGAAACAATGAATTGGTATGGTATATACCTTATTCTGGTCCGAGATATACGACGCCGATCGTTCACTCTGCTGTACACTATCAATGCTTATTGTATCTTCACCTTTTAATGTTCTTTCGGTTGTAGACTTTCGTAGTGGGATGGACGTTTATCTTCAACGTCTACCAAGTGGGTGACTGATCGTGAACAAAACCGTCGCCTGTTGCATTATTGAAGTGGACCCTTCTACAAGCATATTTAACTTAATTGGAAGGGTGCACATGGATACCTACTAGTAGTTAGCAATCCACATTGATAGCAGCCTTTAAAAAAATTACATGTTAACGGTGATAGGTAGGTACTACTGCCGAGTGCTGTGCTAAAAATGGACATCTTGAAGTGTTTTACATTTCTAGAAATGGACTGATGTTCATATTAAGTCGCAACTAAAAACTTTGCAATTAAGTATATGTAACACCGATGACAATACAATACCTATGGTATGATAGAGCTTGTGATGGAGCTGGAAGGTCAGCGTACCTATTCGCTATCTCGGTCGCCAACCGAATTGATGGACACTTTGTTGTACATTGCGTCGTGTGTTACAGCTTGTCTATCATGAGCAACAATAGTAAAAACTTACGACGCAATGTTCAACAAAGTGTCCATCAATTCGGTTGGCAACCGAGATAGCGAATAGGTGCGCTGAAACGAAAGCTGCACTTTTTTAAATAATTATTCTACCCATTTATTAAACTAAATGCCTGTTAGTAAATCCATCGAGTTTGGGCAAATATTTTTTTATATAAAAATATCTACATATGGCCACCAACTCGCCTGATGTTAAGCGACGGTGTGGCCGAGGATGGAGCACGTAGAACCAGAAGAAATCAATTCACTCGAAGTAGAGTGGATGGCCAAGGCATAACTTTCGTGACAGTTTTTAAGATATTTAAACTATTTTTTTTAACTATGAAAATATAGTTAAAAAAAATAGTTCAAATAACTTAAATACTCTCATTTATTGTATTTAGTTTTTTTTGTTGTTGAGAGATCGGCGAATCTCTGCAGTATTTATGCTGACTCACACAAAAGAGGCGCCTGCGATCGCATAAAGTTTGAATTAAACGTTAGTCGTCCACAGAAATGTCTGAAAAGGACTGTAATGATATTTTTATTGGTCGTTGATGTATTCTAAATCTCAAAATAATGTTTATGATGACTGTCTGAGTGTTTCTGTATCAGTTTGTTGGTGCTAATGGACATAAGGTGCGCCTCAAATTGCTTGCACCACTCGCGTTATGGAAGACGCTTCCTTTATGCAAATTGCTTTAAACGGTGTAGGTGTATGAATTTTATTGTTTTGAGACAAAAGGACAAAAAGTTTCCGTCACATAAAGAGAATTAAGATGTTTACAAATGGACTATGATGTTCGTTTGTTTTGTACCGAATTTATTCTAATCGAAAAATTCTCGTTCTACTACACAAATGTTACCTAATACAACGCTATTCAATTATAAATGTCATGTGTTATTATACTCTTACAGTCAAATTATATGCACATATCTTTTCATCATTTATATTCGACCCATTTCGATGAAGGTCGTCTGGATCCCTTCCGTCTTTCAATCTCTCATTTTATGCTTAACTACACCTTTCGTCATTTCGCGTAACGACAATAACCCATCCGAGAAATTTGAGTTGTTTGACCACCCGTATAATCAAATGGAAGCCCATAAAGTTCCTTATCTCGGTTTAAATAAAAACAAAACTTCAATAGCCGCTCAACATGTCATGTACATACATCCAATTAAGGGCCGCAAGTGGGTAATGTTCAACAATATGGGAGCATATCAGATTACGCTGCAGTCTTGCAGTTAACTCTCAAAAGCTAATTGATGCAAACGTCTTGATTGATGAGAGCGACGACCTTCAGTCTTATTTATTTATAAAAACACAAGGAGACCGGTTATGTCAATTAAGATTTTACAACGCCCTTTATACATTGGGAGTAAATATAATTATTACTGTGCAATGATTTCATTAGGTCGTTTAGCAAATTGTACGTGCGACATATCGTAGGACAAGCACGAGACAATTGCCGACAATTGGTGCGCAGCGGCGCCACTCGTGATGTCACCAAGACCTTACAAGCACTCTTAATCATACTGTAATAACATTTATAGCGGCTACTCACACGTATCGTTCCTACAGTTCTTAAGATCTCAGATTTATGTGATACCCAGCCAGCAGTATGGCGCATCCAATATGAAAGGCCCGTAAACATTATAAAACTTTGAATCCTGAGCCTAATTGGTAGGTATTATGGATATGGCTGTGCTTACGTGAAGTCACACGGCGTTAAGGGTCTAGTATATAATGTTTGGGGCATTAATGACTATTATAATAGTCGTAAAATTGTGTAACGTGAGTAGTAAACGATGTCGTATAAGTCGGTACATTTTATTGTAATGCATTGATATTGATTAATGGCTACATTTAACTTCCTGCATCTGTAACATTCGTATGCAAATGTGTAGTGAAATCGCTCCAGTACGGTATTAGATATCAGCAATAAAACATAATGACATGATGACGACACAGCCCGTATTCTGACTTCACAGTTGTAAATCTACACCGCAGGACGATGAATTTGTCTCGTAAAATATAGCAGTAGGTAGTCAGTTTCAGAATAGATCATGATGGATAGCGGAAAGTTTCAATTTCTCATGTTGATGGATTTTTTCAGTTAATAACACTGTAACATTGTTTAATGTTCATGTTAACAACTTAACTAAGAGCAAAAAGTGATCCACTTCTAAATAACTAAACATGAAGATGGATGGATTGCAGAACATGTTTTGGTTTAGATATGGCACATTGGCAATAACTTACAAGAAAAACTTAGTTACAATAAAAAAAGCTAAATACTTTAAAGAAAATTGAAGCAGGCTATATCTAATTTCTTCGAAAATGTAATAATGTAAATTGATTTGGTTATATGTTCCAAGAACATATTGACACTAAAGATTGCGCGGAATAAGCAAGCGCGTAGAGAACTGAACTATACGGCACGTTTAAAATAATTAGCTATGCCCGCTTCATACTAATATGCAAAGGTGGCGCCGCGGCTCATCGGGATTCACGGCGCAGTCTGCTGACTCTAGTTCGTCTCACAAACTTTATGGGTAAGTGAAATGTGCCCAAGTTATTTATCAGTTATGTAATACGCGTGTATGCAAAGGCCCTTTTGTCCGACTACCGCATTTCATGATAATTTTAATAGTTTTAAATAAAGCTATATCGTTTCGAAGTCACTAGTGCCGATAGACCGAAATTCGACCATAACTCATTAAAATATTAACGTTAAGGTTCTATAGTCAAAGATTTACTCACGTGTATATGTGTGTATACAATAATTTATTATATTTGTCCAATTATCCTGATCAGGATCTTCATTATTAACGACTACGATCAACTAATAATTTTATGAATTTTATCAATCATATGTACGGTAACCTGAAATAATTTTAAATAAACTATCAGGAATAATAAAAACCAATAAAACGCGCGATTAATCCGGTTAAAAGTTGTTTTATTATCATTATAGAAAATTATATTCTACTTTTTAGTTCGACTAGTTACAAAAGCGTGTTTGTTTAAGTCTTATAAACTATTATTTATTTCAACTCACATACAGGTCGGAAGATAGAGAGTAGGTATAAACTATAAATGAATCTGTAACTGTAATTAGTAGGTATTCATTTTGTGTATAACTAGCTAATTTAGTGGAAAATAATACTTAGTTACATAGCCTCTTAAAATCAGTTTGCGTCATAAATTTATCCCTTATTTGTTTATACTATTATGTTAGCGTTATATGATTTACTATATTAGGTATGCAATACTATGAATATTCTGAATTTTCGAACAATTTATTTTTCGTACGAAAATTTTGAAGCTATTAGCTAGTAATAGCTTCAAAATTTTCACGGTTATTAAAGTTTAGTGGTATAAGTATAATTTAAGAAAACTTAACACAAGTCGGCAATATATTATAGTAGTTATTACGCAAACTATCAGACGTTAACGAGTAGTATAGAACTCGGTCTAGACAGTAGGTACATTCGTATTAACCTAGACTAAATTAAGAACAATTTACGATATGGTTGTTTTATGTTTCCAGACAATTTGGTTCACGGCTCACTCGCAACTATGAATTGCAACAACTAACTCTACATTCTTAAATGCAACCTAAATACTTGGTGTGGTTAATTTTACTTAGTAACGAATGTAATCTGAAATCTAAAATTTTATGAACACAATAAAATGGATTCTCTTTGATGCCGCTTCTTTGAGTGGTTTCGCAATAACATTGGTAATTTGGTAAATACTTTATTAATCCAATTCTGAAAATATCTTAATTTTTTTAACACGCTTTTATTAGCTTGATATTTAACTATGTATCTTAGTAACGGAATCTTTGAACGTGATTTTCACCCAATTTAAAACGTCGTTTTGAATTGAAACTTCGCACACTTCACAAGGACCGATGACAGTACAATAATTTATCCGATTATCCTGAATCAGGATCTTCAGGATTAACGATTTCAAGACTAAAAGAGCAAAAATAAATAATAGTTTAAACTATAACTAAAATAATAACATGCCTTTTTAACTAGCCGAAAAAAAAGCAAAAAATATTTTTTTACAAAAAATAAATAGATTAAAAAAAACATTTTATCGTAAAAAAGCGGGAGGTATATAATATGTTGTTATTTTTATATAAATTAACTTCATTAGTATGTGAAGTAAATATTTCCATATGTACCTACAGTAATGTAATTACTTGGTACCTACTTTAGAAATACTGGAGCTTATTATCATCATCCCCCTGCCCTCCATTCCATGCCAATTTATTTGGGGTCGGCGCAGCATGTATTCTTCTTCCATACATACTCTCTACTTGTACTGGAATGCTGCTAAAGTTTTGGCAATGTTTTATGGCCGGCCGCCTGCCTGACGTCCACCCTCAATGGGAATGCTGTTGTTGGTGGTAACCGACGCCAATACGGTAATACTGGAGCTTATGAGGACTTTAAATTTATTTAATAGAATCCGCCCAACACAAACAAAAACGCCAAGTGTTTGTAACCATTCGCCGTCTATATTTCATCAGATACTTTACTTACATTTTTTAACCCAAGGGCGTGTAGAACTATGACCATTGTTTCAACTTTAATCACGATTGCATTCGGCGAGAAAGCGAGAATAAAATCCTTACAGGAATGCGTTTACTCGTTTAACCATGTTTCTGTTTGAAATAATTATTCTTAAATTCGATTCACATACACTTTGAACATAGCCGCAGTATCATTTTAAATGTCAAATTCATCGAGGTTCTTACTCGTATAATGGTAAATTAATTGCGACCATTTGGTCCACATTTTTTTCAAGCTACCACACATTTATTCTCTTAGTTATCCGTATATGAACTTGCACAATTCTATACCATTTTAGTTTAGCAAGACCTTGACTGTCCTTAGTGGATAATTATATCATTATGTTTTGTAATTCATTACAAGATGACGTGGGAACCCAAATTTATACCTATGACGTCTCTGAAGTCAGTTTGGATGCCATAAAGTCCATTTGAAAGCCCAAAGGAGAAGGAACTGAAATAGATAATTGCGTAACGACAATCTGAAGAACAAATTTGAAGTATACCGGACATGCATTGCCTTTCGAAGCGTGTCATATTGCAACAATGTAACTTGAAGCTAATAAAGAAGACGAGCTTTAAATTAAGTTTTAGTAGGCACATAGTAATGGCTAATCAGTGTCTTAAAAGTAAGTGCATAGGTACGTTTGGTTTTCTGCGCACGTCTGTAGGAAGTGCCTACGTCATGAGTTCACGGGACAAGGCGTTCGTCAAAAAATTAAAAAGCAGCATTTTCTTTGTTGACATTGTGTAAAGTGGATAGTGTTGTTTGTATTGGTATTCGATTATGGTCCATTAATTCCGCTATACGTGATGTATCGGTGTAGCATGCCCTAGGCAGGAACTGCCGATAGTTCATCGGTTATGGTGGCCAATTGATTCGACACTGGGTGTCCGCAGGTCGGCCTTCACCGTCTGCGAGGCGCGTCGGTCGTTCACGCATCTCCCTAGCTAATTATAGAAACACTGAATGGGTTGTGACACATTCTCTTTTGGCATATTTTTAAATAGCTGCGCATGCATTGTTTCAAATGTTGTGCGGTGACTTATTCAGTCTTAGCGAATTTTTACAATATTTCTTATGTAGATACATACATATCGAGTTAAGATCTGTACTTTTATAATAAGTTAATAAAATTCTATACCTACTTCATTTATATTAGCTTTAGCTAAAGTTAAAAAAGTTATTTTTAAGGCACAATTTGTAACCAAATTAGAATTACAATAAACATGGTATACAATTGATGGTTAAGTTTAATTGCCTAGCTCGTTATAGTACAAAATTGTACTTTATAGTAATAACATTTTGTTGTGTCTACTAGTTAGCGAGTCAACAGAACAGGACCAGCTGTCACACTTGAATTGAATAATTTTAACAATTTATCTTAAATGGCTTTCATCTATAACCATACATTATATCGTACCTTTTTAAAATTCCAGTGTCAATGCTAAAATCCTAGAACAGGCAGGGGTGGAGGCTTCTGGGGTACGTTTCGAATTGCATATACAATCTGTGATTGACATTCACTTGTTCGTAAAATGTTTTGAATTCCTGCTTCTGCCAGTCTCTTTTTTCTAATGCTATATAGATATCAATTAAAGACTTCTCTTTACCCACATTTTGAAGATGCGTTAAATCTACAATCTCTTCTTGCGGACAAAGCCATGGTCACTTGACCCATAATATTGAATGGAATAATTGTTTTAGACCAATAAAATGTTGTTGAACTATGATTAGAATTAGTAGACGACGGCTAGATATCATATAAAGTATTAGGAGAGGTACTGGTTCATAGTTTTTACGCAAAAACTGCATCTTGATTGGTGCTTCTGGAAGCATTTTGCTCGGTAATTTTAGAGTTTTTTTTTGTTGAAGATTGTCACGGTTGCTACATAATACATATAGGTGTAATAATAGTATTAGGTGTGTATAAAGAACTTTACCAGGTGTTTACGCAAAAGCTACCCCTTGTTTGGGAGATATGTCTGGATGTAGGGTGTAAATCTTTTTGCAGGTTCTCATTAAGTCATTCAGAATTCCTATCAAAGCAGCTACTACAAGCTCACTTTAATAGCATGGTTCTTGTAATATAGCTACAACAAATGGTTGTGAGAGAATATTGCCATAATCAGCGCTTTTGTGTGAATAACCCAATAATTGTATAAGCAGGATGTACCTTCTTAATGAAAGGCACTTCGCTTAGTACTTATCAAACAGCTAGCGCCGTCCTATCAATGAACCGTTCAAGTATTTTATCGCGATAGTGTCGCCTGTTAACCTTATTGTCGATCAGAGCTAAATGAGTATTATACCAGCTCTCACAGGTTTATAGACAAGTAATCCATAAGGTTTTACCTGAAAATATCCATTGTACCTATTTAATGAGTAAAAAGACAAAACCAACTAGGTACTGCAATAAATGAGTCCTACGGCATTCACAGAGCACAATATCTGGAGGCAGGATAAATGCTTTGCTAAACAAAGAAGACCAAACGTGTCGATCTTGTACTTTACTTTTAAGAGGCGTCATCTAGTAGTATTTTTTTATATTATTATACCTTTACGGAAAAAATAAAAAAATATCCAATTTTTCCGAAAATAGTAGGGCCGCTACAAAATGAGGTGGATCACTTGCTGGTGATCATAGACAGCATAGCTAAGGCGTTTTTGCGGTTGATTGCTCAACATTTCAATGCATGATAATGAACACGAAAGAAATGAGTAAAGCTGTTTGGGTGTGGTATGCTATAAAGTATTACAAATTTCTTATGCATATAACTATTATATTTAATAAAATAAATGCTTAAAAATTGGTTTATTTCCTTACAAAGAGTTTGTACTTACAATTCTATTTATCTGCGTATTATAACATTATAACAGAGCATATTTAATAATATTGTTTTCCATGGTTGAAATGATACGTAGGTAATCCAACAATAAACAAGAATGGACCGTTTAACTTATACCGTATCCTCATTTTTATGAAAACAAAGAGTCATTAATTTCCCTAGGTTTGCCCAACGAAGTATGTCTTGCTTTGTCGAGTCGTTGATCGAGCTTCTCAGCCCACACCCAATGATACCACCATTACACGCTCCATTAGACCTAAATTGCCTTCCCGAGGTTCCATGTCTCGATGTCTGATGAGTATCATTCATGATCAGCTGACGGATATCAATTCCGATTTCCACGGGCATAATCAAATGTAAAGCTACTATAATGACATTATTAACATCTATTCTATCATCTATTGTTTCGAATATTCAACCAAATATGAACGTTTAAATACTAGTACGTGGGCACCGTTCAGTTTCATGCCGTAGATTTTGGCCCTTCCCATTACAACGAAGGCTGTCGTGTATTGAATTTAAATGATTTTCAAATAGAGACGTGCCATGGACCACACAAAAGCGTGGCCCTAAATCCGAATTCCTCAAGGAATGTTATCATAGCTTATCTGTCATCCGTGAACGAACTTGTGAAATGCTCACATGAATGTTGGCCTTATGCAATTCTTAATAAATGACATGATTGCATCAGAGTGCATTGGATCGTATTACATTAGCATGGACACAATGAGCTGCTCCATACAATGCCTCGCGTACTGAAGAACCTCTGAAATCAATGCACATGCATTAATAGGCAATATGAGCTTACACAATACGCTTTCCCGTTCAGAACAAATTATGAACATTATTGTTAATGATACGGTGAGCTGCATCGATAAAAGAGAACTTATAATAAACTAGGATTTGCCCGCGGCTTCACTCGCGTTAATTAGGAGGAAAAACCGACGAGTGAGTCTACTCACTAAATTTATGAGGTACCTAAATTTAAAATTCAATCATGATTCGAAAGACGTGGCGCCATCTATCTTCATAATAACTTTATTCTTGTTTTCCTCGGGAACAGTAGTTTTTTTTCGGGATGGGAAGTACCCTATGTCCGTTTCTGTACCTGACAACGTATTTGTAAAATTTTAGGATGATTGGTTCAGTGATTTAAGCGTGAAAAGGTAACAAACAAACAAACAAACTTACTTTAGCATTTATGATATTAGTTATGATTAGGATAAAGGCCCGAGAAATCTTTTACACGTCCTATTATCGAGAAGTTAATTAGGAAAACTAATGAAAGTAGTAATATGAGTAGATTCATGGCTTGGTTTATATCTACGATTAAAATTTTTATTAGTGATCGAAGATATAAGTTCAATTGTTTCAAATGTCAGTCGGATGAATTAATTTGGAATGCACAATGAATGATTAACATATCAATTTCATTTATCGTTAATTGCATCTAAAAATATAACATTTTTGCTGTGGGTGTTGTTGCGTCTCCTACGTTCTTTTACCGGAAGTTGAGTCATGTGTTAGGCAGTTCCTAACCGATAAATTTCAATTTGCTTAATATTCCGGAGAGGACGCTGTGCAAATCATTCTGCGGAAAGACGGCCACCGCCCGGCACCGGGTGAATTTGATGCGACCGCCATACTAAAATATTGAGGAAACTTAAAATTGGAGTGTCAATAATACGCGAAATTTATAGCTGTCATAAATGCAAGCATCAATTCTTAACACAACGGCCAGATCATGTAACTGCGAAGGTAATCGATCTCATCTGATTTCTCTGACTCTATATTTCCGATAACTTTGTATTTCATCGCAGAGATGGAAGCCTGTTTTATTCAAAATTGTGTTTGTGTATTGGCTATCCACGAATGTAGGCAGGATATGATAACATTTAGGAATCTTTATACCCCTTTTGTAATAAATCATTTTGAAATTTTATTACGGTCAAAACAAGGCGTGTTTCATTTCATTCATTTATTTATTTTGCATTCCATATGTTTATCATAATATAGTCTCTTGATCAACAGTGTAACATGACAGCAAAGGGAGGAAGCATTGCTACACAGGGCATTTCACAAGGTGTTTCATGTCAGTATTCGAGTGGTCGTTCAGTAAAGGACACGTAAAGATCGGAGATAGTGCCGGCGTAGGACCGGAAAAAATAGAGTCCAAGAGAAGGTCTTTTTATTCCGTTGTTTATACATTATATGTGGACTGAAAAGCCTTTTAAGACACGTATAGGGAAATTTTAAGTAACAAAGGTAAGTAATATTGTGAAAGCATTTAAAGCAATACCTAACTAGGCGCCACGTCTGACCACTTACTATTCAGCAGTTGTGTCTTCCAATACACCGTATTTAGAGTTAAATGAACAAGCAGTTAACAGCAAGGATTCAAAATTGTATGCAAAAGCCTGATTACGTAACAGGTAATTGGTAATTTGCTGACGGCATTATGCATGCAACGAGCCAACGAAGCTAGTGCAGGTTCGTTGCACAACCAACACCTCGTCTCTGACACCACCTAACTCGAAAACATAATCATATAGATGAACCACACTAATAATATATGCGAGAGTGAGTCAGTCAGTCTGTTGGCGGAGTTATCACGGCTCAATTACAAAGCTGATATTGAAGTTATTTAATGGAGAACTTGGTTACCAGTGAGGTATCTATGTAGGGTACTTTTCTTCCCGAAATATTTTAAACTTTACATGCGGTGCTGGTGGAACCAGGGGCGCAGCTAGTAATTTATGAAGTGCCAACTACCTAGCTATCATAATCAGTCAAAACGTGGTGATTATTGGAATTTAAAGCTATATTCTGAAAGACAAACTGCTTGTTAAAACCTTTGCGAGTTCATGTAACTGTAATACGTTAACTAAGAAAACTTGGTATCCCGTAATTACCAAAGCATTAACAGCACGTTATTTGTCGATTTAAATTAACAACCGAATGGCGAACTGCCTAGTTTGGTTAGTTGCAATAGATTTATGCACATATATTTTCTTTAAATTAGGTTCGCTTATCGGTTACCGAAACGGTTATCAAATGACGAGACTCTACAATTTTGAATACATACATAGCATCACGCTCCCAAAGCGGTAGGCTGAGGTGTTGTACACTCACATTTCATCAATGATGCTAGTAATAGGTGGCAAGGCAGCAAGAAATCCAATAGCCCCTTGTTCGCCGAGAATGGGAATCGAACCTGGTAGACCAATGAGACAGAGTAATATAATGCATATATGTTATATATTTGTATCAAACTCAATATTGACTGAAACAGATTGGATATCAAAGAGCACTCGTCATCGAGATTATCGCAGTAAGTATATCATGAACGTTCATTCAATTGATTTCCAAGAAAAGTAAAACAGTGCATCTTGTTTTAGTTTCAGTTCTAGCAAAATATTTTCCCGTTTATTCCTCGAACTTGACCTTATAAACAATTTATTAATATGAGTAGCTAGCTTGGATTCTGATATTGAGAACGTTGAAGAAGTCAATGACTGATCGTGCAGTTATTTTTCCTTGTTTTATGGAAATTGCCTTTGTTTAATTTTTGTTGATTTATTACTAGTAAGTTTTAGGTAATAGTAATAAATTTAGTATATTTCGTGAAGCTTTGGTGTATTTGTGTCGTCCATCTCCTAGCATTAGTGACTCATACGGGTGTTGTATTTATGTACCTACTTTATCACATCAACATTTCCTTCATAAATGTACTTCAATAAAAAAAGTTAGGTGGAAGACGTTTTAATGGTTCCTGAGTTTATAAACTCACTACTATAACGCAAGGTATAACATTGTTGTGGTACACAATTGGTCAGCGGAAGGGAGTCGAACTTGCGACCTACGACCACATGACGTATTGAATATGATGGATACATTCAGCATAGAGAGCGGCGATTGCGATAGCTTGGTTGGCAAGAGCAACTGGTGGACTTAACCAGAAAGTCGGGTGTGAGTTCTGCTGGTAGTCCAACAGTATTTCTTGACACAAACAAACCTGTGGGCCAGGGTTACGGAAATATTGCCATCAAGTAACATCTTCTTTGGCAGGGGGTAAATAGTTAGCAGAATATTGATAGCAATATTTTCATCTGTTATAATCAATACATCAAAGTTTTTAGGCGCCTTATAATCTGCCTTCTTACTATTCTCTTAAGATTGTATAGTGTATTTTTAATTTTTGATGAGTGATCTATAAAGGACAATTACCTACTTTCATTGTCTGTTGATGTTAAATCTTAACATTCGCCTTAGATTTCTGAGCCTTTGCTACCAAAACGCATGTGTCGGCTTGGTGTTTAAGCAGTAGATAGACTAGCTGGAATCCGCGACTTCGTAAGCGCAACAAAAGGCAATCAAAATTCATCCAGAACCGATTACATAGAAACTTTCGCATATATAATATTATTAATAGGATTTATATTAGTTATATATCTCTCAGGCAAATTTTTCAATTGTTACATATTTTTCATCCAAGGCATAAATATGAATTTGATAGGTAGGTTGTATAGCAAAGCTATAAAAATTCATATTTACTCGTAGGGTAAAATTATTTTAAAATAAGAAAAAAAATTTTTATAAGTAAGTATGGTTAAAATTTACGCAAGTCAAAAGAAAATATAACAATCAGATTAGCGTATACTGTACGAAGCTGGCTGATATTTTGATTTTTGTTACTACGTTTGTAGTAACAAAAATAGCAAACAGTATAAGTTTATCTAAAAAGACACAAGCGAGTAACCCTGGCCGGTGCGTGTGGTGCGTGCCGCGAACGTAAACATGAAAATTTACAACAAAGTTTTCATAAACACGATTATAGGGAGTATGTACAGCGAGTGTACAGTTTACATAGTTTCAGGGCTTGTAGTACAAGGCGAAGGTTAATTTTCATTGCTAAAATTCTCCTGTATGTAAGTAAATTCAACGCGGTTTAACAATGTAAGTACCAAAGTATTTACTTTAGCGGCGGGTATTATGTCAATGATGGCCGACGGACAGATTAATCGCCTTTGGTTAACAGGCTCCTTTATAGCGTGAACTTAGTGACATCAAATCACATTTGATTTGTATAAAATTATGTGTAGTTATTTGTTCTGCTCAATAAACAATATGGCTGTTCATCCTTCAGTACTGTGAGATTGAGTTTTTTGGAGGAGGTAGTGTGGCATAAATTTATTTTTATTGGTATTTATACCTACTGATAGATGTCCATTCTTTATGAAAGTATCAGTTTTAGACGAGCAATCGCACGTACAAATAAGTAGCACTTCCAGGAAAATATGGTCGGATAAAATCCATTTTCAGTTGGGTTTATTTTTTCATATTCAACACCAATGAGAGGCACACGGCAGTTTTTGATAATGACGTACGAAGTAGCAATAAACTCGAAAGTTGTGTTCTCCTTTTAAATGAAGTGCGAGCCTCATGATATCACTACCAGAGACTAATTTGAACAATTATCTAAATTAATACCTGTAATTAGCACGTTGGAAGAACAGACTGCGTGTATATTAGACTGTCTGCGCGAGAACACGGATAAATGAATTTCGATTGGTATAATTTTACAATCTGCTAAAAGCCTATGGTGTTTCTGTTTTGATAGGATACTCTGTGTATATTTGGTGTTGGCTCGTGTCTATGCACTTAGGTAATAATTACTAATTAGTAAAATCATCTAGTAGACTGCGGGGCGCTCATTGTTGCACTGTGGTCATTATTTTCTTGGTTTTTATGAACTCTGAAAAAGTGTTGGCAGATAGTATAGTCAATTGATTCTACATATTCATTAATAATAATACCTAATTCGCCTCTTAAATCCTCGCATCGAAGCACTGACATCTAGTTATTTAGTATATGTATATACTTTATAAGAGATAAAGAGTAAAAGATAGATCTCAACTAAATTAATTTCAAAGAACAAAACTGTTCTGATTCCAAGTAAGTATGTAGATATTCATCACCATCGATAATAAAAATTTGTGTTTCAAACAAGAAAATTAATTCGTTCATTGTTATCAATGGAAGACAATGGGCTCGTTGAAAACTTTTGGCAGTACGATGCGGGCTGGCCCACGCTGCATGCCATATTAAGCGGGGTGATGAAAGACAAATGAAGTATTAAGCCGTAGTACATCTATGAAACTAAAGCCTCTCTTCTATTATAGAGAAAATTTTGATAAATCGATTCGATGAAGGTAAGTCTAATCACCACGTCTAGCTTTCCTTCAATTCACGCATTTAAAGTAAATAATAAATTACTTATTTGCAATTAAATGGATTATCATGAAGTTTTTATTTTTTCATTTCGCTTTTCCATATGCTCTTTACCTGCTTTATCTACCTTTTAAGTAAACCCTTTTTGTAGCTTTACCTACACAATATGTTGAAAGGAAATGAAATTTCCTTCCTCTTTCGAAAAAGTTATACCCAAACGGACTGTTCCTAATGCGAAATCCCCTATGTGTTTGGGCGGGCATTGCACGCGCGTGCTCTCGCTGCACCTCACGTTACGGCTAACTACCCAGCGTTTACTTAAACATACACGCGGAAGGATTTCAGTTACCTAAACAAAAGTAGAGCGTCTAGTTTCGCCTGAGAAAGTGTTCCATAAACAAAGTCAATTGGTCTAAACGAGTGATTTTTTATTCTGGGGCGATGAGATCATTAGGTGAATGGCCGATGGCTGAACGATTTTTGTGGAAATGGGTCGCGGGAACTCCACCATGACATTGATGGGTTGAGCTCGAGAGGCCAGGCCTGCTAAGAAAGCAGTCACTTGTTTTATAATTGTATCTGATATTAATAGAAGAGGGGGTAGCGTCTGTGTGTTTATTTTTGCAACTCTTAATACAATACATAATGCTTCTCAATATTTACTGGTTCATTTATCTAGGTTGCATTATATGCCAAATCATTGGTATTTAAATTCGATAGAGAAAATTATCAAAACTATTACGATCAGAATAAATCTTATAATTAACAATTTAGTTAGTTTAATAAGAGCATCTTGAAAATATATGTCAAAGCATCTGTTTTGTGTATAAATTCCTCGGCGACATATTTTTACATAAGAACGGAAATTTAATTTAATTCTGTCGGTGACAAGACCAATCCACAGTGACATTATGAGTGTGAGCTATGTAACTGTATTGTATTTAACTTATTTTATTGTATCTCGGCGCCTCGGCAGGGTTTAAAATTCTGAGCGTCACGCTCTAGATTTTCGCAATAAATATGTTTTATGTATCGACATTTTATCTTTTGCAGACAATAAAAGCTCTTAGTTTTAAAAAGCTCTTTAAATAACACATTATTCATAAATCAAATGATTATATTTATTTCGACGTACCTATTCGGGAACTAATATTTGAACGGGATTTTCCAGACTACAGAGACGCTTCTATTGCGATTTGGTTGATTTAATTAAAAAGTGGACTATAATTAGAACAATTGTGCTTTTCCAAGTCTTGACAGGTTAACTCATCACATCCATTGTAATGAGTCGTTGAACGGGTTGTCAGGCCCATCCAGGACCGGCCCGTCCATAGGGCGAACGGAGCGGCCACGCCAGGTGTCAAGGGTCAGGGGGCGCCTTCGGTACTTAATGGGTGCCGTAAGAAGTGAAGGTGTAGGGGCGCCTAAATGTTATCTCGCTCCAACCTAAATCTGGCCCCGGGCCAGCACTGGGCCCATCAATCTATAACTATATCCATCCTAACTATCCTTCGACGGCTATGTTGCATTGCCAACGTCTATAGCTACCTATGGGATTGCGCATAGGTACTTGCTCAATCCAATTCCTTTACCATGATAAAATTGACCGATTCTTGATATTAGGTATTCGCGTTTGGACAAAGTCATTTGGTGTTTAAAGAACGGTAGATTATGTAAGCAATAATCCTACGTCCGTATTTTGATACTATTTTATTGATGTATTATCGCAATCCCGACTTGAGAATTAGAGAGATTCTGTTTTCGGATCTCGTGACGGGCAAAGTGTTATTCGGATTTTTTCTATTAGGAAATTCTTAGTAGTAGGGGTTAGGAATTGTCCAGTAGAAGCCAATAGGCTCACCACCTATTAGGTACACAGGACTTAATAACGCCATCGGTGAAATGAAGGTATACAATAGTACACCTTTTCCCCTTTTGGGGAATACAGGCGTGGTACTATGTTGTGTTTTATCTTATACATAGGTATTATGGTGTACCTACTTACCGACTCTGTCAATTTACTAAAAACGTTATAGACTTACGTCACTGATAATTTTATAACCATTTACTAAATTTTCATCGAACTAACCGAAATTTTACCGAACCTTTTCAAAAAAGGACATGTTCAGAATTATTTTGCCCAAACATATACTCGAAACAAAAAAAAAACAAACTCCATTAAAATTTGTGCTGAAATGGACGTACCGTTTTTCGATGTTAGGTACTGCAAAATAATGAAAACAAATAACATCGTATGATTTAAAGCGTTTAATCATACGATATTTGTAAATGTCGTATCATCAAAAAACAGGAAATCTATGTAAAACCGTTGTAGGGAAAAATATTTTTTACCATATGTGTCCTGCTTATTTCTGATGTATATATACATAATATATATATATATATATATATATATATTAATAGGTAATGAATTAAATTAATAGATAGAATGAATTAACCTATACTTTAGTAAAGCAATAAGCCACTTTGCAACGTTGTGTTTTGGGGTTTCCAGATAATGTATAGGTGGATGTGCGTAACATATAGCATACCATCACGCCTGTATTCCTTGAAGAGGTAGGCAGAGGTGTAGGTACCCACGGAATTGTACCCACATTTCACCAATGTTATTATTACGTCCTATGTAATAGGAGGTGAGCCTATTACAATTTACCGGACATAATTCTATACTCTGTACTACTACTGAGAATTTCCTCACAGAAAAACTCAATAACACTTTGCCCGTCCTGAGAATAGAACTCAGAACCTAATCCTTCACAGTCGCGCTCAGGATCACTAGACAAGTGAGGCAGACTACGTAAAATTGTAGTAATTAGGGAGATCTGCTCGGTCGTAGCGAGAAAATTTTGGTTTATCGCTGTTAGACCTAGTTAGAAATAGAAATGAGATTTATATTGGTTATTTCCGATATTCAATAATATTTTCCTAAATAATCATAGCTTATTTTGTTTGGGACCAATTGGTTTCCCCTTAAAGTAAAACACTAAAAGCGTCCAAGCAATTAAAAACTAAAATATAATGGAATAAATAACCAGCCCATAACTGTCCCACTGCAGGTCAAGGGCCTCTTCTCATACAGAGAAGGCACGAGCTTGATCACCACGCTAGCTCACTGCGGCTTGGCGATTTCAGAGTACCAAGTCCAGGTTTCCTCACGATGCACGATGATTTCCTTGACCGTATGTCTGTGATGTCTTAGATTAACTAAGAAAGTACATATGACATTGAAAAAGTCATATTGGTAGGTACATGCCAGGTTTGAACCCACAACCCGCGGCGCGGGAGGCGGGCCCATAACCACTCGGCCACCACGACATTCGACATAATGCAGTAGAGAAAGGTTTATGGTAATAGCACTCCCAACTACTTGATATGAAATTGAAAATCATGAACATAAAGCATACTATTTAGGTCAATTTCTATATATTTTTTTATCTATCCAGTATTTGTATATTATTATTATGCATGATTTTGATTTCAACTATTTATTAACCGACCAAAAAGGATAAAAATGGAGGAGGTTCTCAATTCGACTCTACGTTTTTTTTTGTATGTTTGTAACGCGATTATTCCGCTAATTATGAATTGATTTTGATGATGCTTTTTTTGTTTGATAGATCATACTTCAGAGGTGATCCTATATCATTTTATTGATTTTCATTCTACTATGATTATTAATTGTTACTGGAGCGGACTTCGGTAATTGATACCGACTAAATAATTTTAGTATGTTTGTCTGTCAGTACCATCCATTTACCAATATATTTTACAAAGATATGTAGAAAAACCCACTAGTTTTAAATTAGGACGCAAACTGTCAAGAAAATATATTATTTTAATCAATAATTTGAGTATTCAAAATGACGTTGCATACTCAATCAAAAAATTCTAGGAATATTTTATGTCACTGGTCTAGAAATTTGATTAGTTTTCGTTGGCGGCCTCACATGCAGGGTAATTTCAAGCGGGATCAAAGTAGGATTCTAATTCTTTGATTTAGACACTAAGAGTGGGTAACCCCAGACGAACCCCATTACAATTAGCCCTTATGACGAGACGTCTATTCATAGACCACATAACAGTATTTATACTATAACTAGCTAACCCCACAAACGTTTTTCTGCCATATAAATTTTCTGGATAGGGCCACCCTTACCATCTAGGGGTATAAAAATAGCCTACGACCTATTCTCAGACCTACCAACAATACACAAAAAATCATACAAATCGGCCAAGTCGTTTCGGGGGAGTTCGATAACAAACACTGTAACACGAGATTTTTATATATTAGATAAAACGGTAGAGGTGCCAATTATTTCTGTACATTGAATATTTTTCCAAATTTGTTATTATTTTGTAGGTATTATAATATAGATATACATAAAAGCCGAAACCACAAGTTTTGGAAACGTCTGTTGGTCTCTCTGTCTTTCTTTCCGAACACTTATAACTTGAGGACCGCGGGACCGATTTTAAAAGGGTTTTCACTGTAGCGTAGCTTACTCACCCAGGCAACACAAGTGCAGTGTAGTGTAATATAACTTTGTGAATTCCAATGGCTAATATACAGTTGTAGGATGCACCAATTTATGTGTAACTGTCTCTGCAGCGATAAGACTTAATGATCAAGCCTTTAAAGTAAATAGGTATGTATCATCGCGCTATCATATTCATAGCGGCTGAATATTATATATTTTTTTACATTATCAACGGCTACTCTAGCAAGATATTTATTTGTTTGCTAGATTCAAACTTGATACCGCTTAGCATGATTAACAGGTATCGACTATCGAGTTCGAATCCCGCAATCAACATTACTTTTTTTGTTTATATTTTAATTATTTTAAACTATTACGACGTTGTGTTCATACAGGAGAAGATATTATTTTTCAAAATACACGTGGACGTAGTTGCGGGCACAATAAGTTTTATAATAAAATCTTTATTTGACCAGAGTAAGAACAAAAACAAAATGTGTAAGAAGACAATGTTGACCATGTTCACAAACAATAGAAGATATTTAAAATGAAAACGGCAGTTTGCTCATACAAAAAGTTCCTGTTATACTTATGTTAAACGGATGATTTTATATTGTTGGTAAACTGGGGACCTTAGATATGGTTTCAAGAAAAACCTTGTTTTGAAGTGGTTTCGTTCGATACCAGTGCGCAAATAGATTAAGTAACCATTATGTTTATCTCAACTGCCCATATTGGTATCCAGTTAATACCACTGCAACCTTCACTGATTAAACTATATTAAACAAAAGATATTCTAAAACCTCATAACGCACAGATTAAGTCTGATTGGTGTATATTTTTATTTTGATTAGTGCTCCATTTCTTGTGTGTCGACATGAGATCGCGCGCCATCAATCTGACTGATTGGTGAAATTGATAGGCGCCGTCTGCTGGCTAACAACTGGATACACTATAAACATAAACTAAACATATACAGAAGCTCAACAACATTATTACAGTGAATGTTAACATGATCGATATTATAGATAAACTATGTCAACGCTAATAGACAAAACTGTCAGCATTCGGCAGATTGCTATAAGTTTGATAATTTTGATTTTATCGAGAAATCAATCGATTAATATGCATGGCTAAACGATATCGAGTAGATAAATGTGTAGACTGTAGGTACAAGATATTAAAACAATCGAGACATAGTATTGAGCGACGCAATCAAACTAATCTGTTGCTCAATATTTGTGCTAACGTGAGCTTGTTATCGCGATTGTATGACTTATGGGACTGGTTCTTCTATAGCTATCTGTATTGTGCTATGACTTCGTTGAGAGATCTGACTCATTGTTACCACGTGATCGCCGCATTTACCATGGAAATAATCTAGGATATTGCCTTTAGCCGGAGTTAAATGCAGAAAAAGAAGTAGTTTCTAGACTTTTTATGTGATCTGTGTGAAGATGGTTTGATTAACTGAGAAAATATTTATCATTCTGAGTTCACGAATACTTTCACTGCAGAATCTATAAAAATATACGGATTACTTTAACTAGTTTAAAGAAGTAATACCATGTATTTTGATAATATTTTTTTTCTAAATATAATCTACCGCTTCTATGACCGTAGTATTCTCCATATTATGGCGCCGACTGCCGATGCTCTCACCTACTGACTGGCCATATTTCAATACCAGATGGATTAGACAAGCTAGCAAAATATTTAAATTAAAAAATCTATTTTCACTCGAAGCATGTTTACCTACTCACAATTCTTTTTTTTTCGAACCATGCGCCAAAGTATATCTACATATTGTTATATTAAAATATCTTACAAATAACTGATTGTCTACTACGAGCAGGCGTCATAATAATAGCATTTGACACACTTTGAAAAACGTTGGCGTTCTCGGTTTATGAAAGTGGCGCCTGTTGTGATCCAAATCTGTAAATCATACAATTTGGCATTGCGCCGGGCAAAGATTAGCGAATACAGCAAATAGAAGACTGTGACAGAACTGAATTTATGTAACACGATGCGATTATGATATTAATAGTAACATTTTACGTATAATCCGGTACAGAAGGACCGGGTAGATGTTTTCGGAAAATGTATATCTGTATGCATGATTAAAAATGATTGGTAAATATTGAAGTTACTGTGAACATTAAATAGAACACATCATAACGTGCCCTAGATTTAGCGTAACATATTTCGAACTACCGGATGTAAGTAAAACCGCATCCCGGGATTAATGTGTGGTATATGTACTAACGTGAATGAACTACCCATTGATCTTATTTGCAGTAGGACTTACAAAATATTTACGCGCATCTTTATTTTCTATAAAATCTAACTACATATATTTATGTAATTAGACCGTTTCTTTGTTTCATATATTTTCAATTTTTCTAATCCTCTACCGAATTCCGCATGTCGCGTCGGAAGAGTTTAATTTTAATATAAAATTTCAAGTAGGTGTCCACAAAACTTGTGCCCACTATTTTGTTTACAAAACAACAGAGGTGAATGAATTTGCAGAGTGTACCGTAAACATGTTCAGAATTATAACTATTTTGGAGCATGTTAGCAGTGTAATCTGCTTTTATTACGACTAGAGAGACTAATAACAGCCAGACGGCTCAGATACTAGGATGAAACGTTAGAGCAAAATTAGCGGTGCAATAACCGACGAGCATATTTCAAGCACTTTACGTTGACACGAGACATATCGTGCCAGAACGTATAATATTTAACAGTAGCGGATATCTTGTTCATTGTTTTAATAGACTTGTATCGCGGAAGTAGCGTGGTTAACTAGGTGATGATATGCGTTAATGAAAGATTATTGAAGGTCAATTCACATATTTAATTAAGAATGTTTAAAATAAGGGTCGTGATAAGACATACGTGTCTGAAGTTAAATCGGGGCTAAATTAGATTTATATGGCAATTAACTACCAAAAATAATAATGTTACAAAGGCGATGATAGTAGCCGCAACTATAAATTAATGCGGTGTGCCAACTGTCGGGCGAAATATCCGACGTTTTTCTTTAAAATTTCTCTTTGATTTTCATAATTTTTTTATTTGGGTGACAACATAATCAGTTAGAATAGCTATTAGACGTGATAGTCCGAAAAGGCCAATGAAAAGATTACTATAGCATTACAATGTTTGATATATTTTATTCAAACAATAATGTTAGCGAGTTGTCCGGATTATTTTGGGAGTTGGTAACGGGCAGTGGGTTTGTTCAAGATTTTGTTTGAAGTGGCGTCGTGGTTTCTAAATGGGTACGATGTTATGACAGACAATCGTCCCTGCAAACGACTCAGCCGCAGTTTCAGACAGCAAATGACGAGCCACGAAAATTCGCTATTAAATATACTCATTACGACGACTGTTACTTCAAATTATTTAGCTGTTCGAGTCAAAGGCAAAATTTTACTAGCTCATAAGTATATCAAATTAAGCAATGTTGAGTTTATTAATTACGTTCAGATACACATTATTAACAAACAACGAGGGATTAGAACGTATTAGGAATACGGGCTGTGGGGGCCACGAGTGTGTTGATACGATTACTGACAACGAGTGAATGCTATTGTACATCGGAGGTGACAATTGACATTATCTGACAACTGGTTGACGGCTGAACGGGACCACACACCTCCAAACTATAAATATACAATTGATTACACTGAACTTTTGGGATTCTTGTTAGCTTGAAAAAGTGAAATTTTATTTGTGTGTCAAGTAATTGTTCAATAACTAAATAATGAATTCGGTAGTTCCTGATTAACAAATGGTTAAGGGCCTTTGCCTAACTAAGATTTAATGTACCATGTACTAAAAATGTAAGTACTTATATCGAATCCAGTTACAACTTAGCTACGAAAATGATATTAATTATTAATACTTGAATGGCGTGTTTTGATCAAGTTCCTGAATCATTTGTGCAACTTGATTGAAGTAATTGGGTTAAACTACATTGTTCTCAGATGAGTAGTACTATGAGTAGTCAGATAATAATGCTGCCGTAAAGGCCAAGTAGTTACCAATTCTTAGGAGATACTAACATTTTTAGGTATTACTTTTTACTTAGCACTGAAATTTAAAAATTGTGTCAGTATTAAACGATTTGCATGATTACCTTGTCTAAGGATCTTATTCGATTAGTAGAGAATGAGAACTATTTTAATCACACTTTGCCATGGCTGACTAAACGCCTCTTTTTATAAGTGCCTAGAACCAAGGTAGGCATTAATTAAAGCTTTACGGGTTCCTAACTCATGAGCTAAATACAAAGTAGATGCCAGTTCATTACCAACAAATACCAATTACACAACAACCTTTATAAATCTCCTTCAACATTTTCAATATTTACGGAAACTAAGAAACCGGTTATGTTATTGTTATTGTTACATTTCAACGCACCAATCTGATATCTTAAAGTCGTTTGAGCGAAATCTTTGGTCATGCATTAGAACATTTACACCGACCATTTATTTATATTATGCGAGCAGTTTTTATTTATTGCAACACCACATTAAATTTTATCTGTGTGCCGTAAAAGTGAAATATGTTACATTAGGCCGGCCATGTTTACTTTTGATCCAAGGGCCGGGAGTCACCCGGATCGGCGCGTACGCAGAGGCCCTAATCCTGACAAGTGGTGCCGATAAATCAGTCGCAATGGTGATTGGTGACATCATCGTCTGCTGCTCGACCTTCCAACTAATAGTCTCATACATTTTCATGGTAGATAGACACATGTAGGTCGAGATGCCTACAGTAATTGTTAATGGTTTATGAAAATTTACGCACAGTATTTCGGTAACGAGTTAGATGTGTCGTAAAGTACAGATATTAGATTGTCCTTATCAATTGATTTAGGACGCAATTTCGTTAAGTGTCACAAAACAAACGTACAAATCACTTTTATGTTGACATTGTTTGCATACTATTACATTAATAAATACTTAACTATGTCGCCGAGAGCAATTGATTGTACCGATTTAAATTTGTACACAAAGACATCATTTCTTAAAAAGTATTTAACATTGTGTTTAAACTAAAATAGATTGGGGCGTCGCGTCGTTACGCTTGAGGTGACTCTTTGTACTGAAGCAGTCATGAACTCATGACCTCAAGCAAAGAATACTAATGCCTAAAGCGACAATCGTAACGTCAATTTTTGTTAGTTTACAAATAAAAATCAATTTCTAAGTAATTGACTCGGTTAATAATTAATTACTGATTGCGTCGGAAAAACCTAAAGAGTCGTTTTATTAATTATTCTAGCTTTATAATTCAGATCTGATTCAAACTAATATAAATATTAGATGAAAGTTCGTCTTAATAGCGTAATACTTTACCTTAGAGGTACCTGCCATCTGTGTAAGGTAGAGACGGGGTATAAGGCAGAAGGTACACTGATTGAGGATGAAGGCGTCGACGGCCTGGTCTCGCATCGCTGTAGGTTGCCGAAAGTAGTCGGAAAAGCGTGCAGACCGGCAACCGTCCGATATTTAAAATTGGAAGAGTTGAAGATCTACAGCAATCGGGCGCGCGCGCGCAGTCAGTGGCCCGCAAGTCGCCGCGACGCGCGCTCCGCTCTCCGAGCCGTTCTATTCTGCTACGCACCCGACTCATTTTCCGAACGCACTTAACTCTCAACTCTATCACAGATGCGAACGAAAATACCAATTTATTGAATAAAAATAAAGAGGATTATTTTATAAAAATCATTTCTAGTAGAGCAATCGAATATCAAACTATAAAACACGTGTTTATATATAGTTGGCGCGAACTGAATACGGTGTTGCTGATCCACGTTTTTCACTCCGAGTGAATAAATAATTAGCGGGCGACGACAACGTCGCGAGAAATTTCACTTTTTACCGGCAAGGACCCTCGCGTCTACGGACTGTCTATACTCAATGGAACGGAGATTATACCATTAATTCGAGTGAGTATCCACCCTTATTTTATGCTTGCATGTTATTATATTTTCTCATTCGTATTATTAATTATAAATTATCTGTATCTGTGTAGGTACCATTTGTGTTAAGATAATCTTGTAGGAGCTTATCGTAATAAATATTGTGTCAAAATAGGGATTTTCGTTTTTGATGATTCTTTGTGTGGTTTTTGCAATTCAAAAATATTGAATTATGATTTTATAAAAATTTATTAGTAATGCAGTTATCTAACGTAAAATGTGTATCTTGCAAATTTTATTGTAACTGTCTAAATCGAACTGTAATCCCAGATGAAGTAATACATTTACTGAGCCAGCGAGTCTTCAAATATTGTGTAACGTGTTTAATATTTGTACGTAGGCATTATCTATTGAGCAGAGGCGTTAGATAATCGGCACAGGACGGCTATTTAATTGACCATAAGTGCTTTCTATTTGCACAAGTACTCCATGTGTACAATCAAAATACACGAGTAGACATAATTTCATATCACCTGTACAAACTTTCCTTGCCTCATAATAACTTGTAGCCTTTATAAGCATATTCTTAATTCTCGTACATATCGCTTAGTTTTAGTAGTACCAGCAGTATTTTTCTTAATTTTCAACATCATTATGGATACATCAGACTTGATAACGGCTTCAAACAATTTGCATTAAAATAATATAAAAGCTAAGTTGATATTTAATTAGATATTGTAAAACTATTCTGTGAAGGCGTGTGTGCGTTTACCCACGTTCATTACAAGGTGGAGAGTTAGTAAAGTATGCTATCTAACAATTTTGTTATACCAATCTTAAACCTACTTAAATAAACGTTACATGTCGAATTTAAATAGGTCTGAGTATCATGCATTTAAAAATCTATTAGATATTTTAAGATCAACTCGTGCCAATACATCGATTCTATTAAAAACACAGGTGCATGACCTAAGACATTTGACACTGGTGATGTGACTTCGCGTAATAATAGTATAAGTATAAGTATGAATGAACACTCTGTTATGCAGTAGTATTACAATTTTTACTGATTTGTTTTTCTGTCTGGTTCTGCACAATGTAGCTGGTTGTCTGGTTATTATGCACACAAGTGGTATTTTATATGTTTGCATTAAGTTTATTTTAGAGTACTTTTCTTTTACCTTTGCACTTTTATATATATTTTATTACGCTGTTCTTTTATAAAACAATGCGTTCGTTTATTTCTGTATCGTGCGCAGACAAGCTTCGGTCATAGAATTCATCAAATTGTCGAGGTTGAGTGATTTTTACGAGCGACGAAGTAGACAGATAACAATATAGCAGTTCTAGCAGGTGAATGAACAGTATTTCACATGTGCTAATTTTCGTTTCTGTCATTGGTTAGCGGTAATGTTTTCCACCATTACTGAAAGAGACCTTGTGGAGCCGACTCGTTAATTGCATTAGGCATTTGCAAATATGACGTTTATGCATTGCTATAAAGCTTTTTCAGTTATTACTTAAAAGGTATTCTTTTTCTACACGCAGTTTAAAGGCGTCATCGGTTATTAAATCCTTCATGTTCATATTTCATGATACATACAGAGTTTCAAATCGTAAATTCAAATGTTATGTGTTTATCAATTTTGCCTTACATTTTGGTACGCACCACATGTGTGTTTAGTCGCCAAATATTTTATACTGTTAGTAAATGTCTTATAGTCCGAGTGGCCCAACACTCATCGAGCCATTTAATGCTGTCAGGTCGTGGCCACCTCGCAGCAGTTTGTATCAATTAAATCGTCGTTGTTAATTTTCGCGTTAGGCTCGTGAGAACGACATCGATCTCGGGGTCGCGCGGTCAATGCTGTGGTGACGAAGACAGCTGGCACGGATACGTAAGATGGATAAATCTTATTAAGACATTAAACATATTTTATTTTTGTGTTGATGAAAAGTAGCAGAACACAAACGTTATGATTTAGATATTTTGTCCAATTTTGTCTTAGATTTGGGAATAATCGATACAGTGTACAGAGTGTTCATAAATGCAAATGGAGGCGTTTAGCCTAATGCATCCCGTTGTTTCAAATATTTTTGGAAATATAATATAAACATATTTTGTAAGTTGATTATGATTGCAAACAATATTTAAAGTGGTTGTGATTGATGGTAAAAGAGAGCCTCTACAAATCAAACTTGCATAGAAACGCCCTCTCCTGTAGGTCACGGCTTTTTAAACGAAATGTATCTCATGAATAAGCATATATCCTTCGTACTACCAATCTAATACCAATGCAGTGGTACATCAATATGCAGAAACTATTTCTTTTAGTCAAAATGAATACAGTTTACATTAGGAACGCAACAGCAAAAAGTTTTTATTATATCAAATCCATATGGCGATGACTGAGATCTAGCGTGCGGCGATATTTGTACTTGTACATACATTCATATGTAGGTAATAATTTATGTAGATTTAGAAATGGTTTTACTAGCTGTGACTGGCGTAGGTTTGTGCGCACCCCAGCAACCGATAAAAGCGTCGGCTGGATTACGTCAATGAAATGGGTTAAATGGACTAAAGCAATAAAAGTAGCCCTCGCCGTGAACTCGCGGGACCGCGGCCGTAGTGGCCCCGTTGAAGGCCACGAAACATATAAGTGGAACACTTTTCGTAAATATATATGTCCGCTTTCTGCGGATATTTTGGCCATTTCACCTGTTTGGATTTGACTTTTTTTTTTTATTTGATTAAAAAATTACACTCCAATCTGCCACTGGTTTACATATTATGCGACCAGTATTCGTAACCAAAGGTTAACCCCTCTTAATTTTTGCCAATTTGTGAATGAATTTTCGTAATAGCCCGTGTGACTCAAAATATGCAGATGAGACTGTAAAGTGGGTTTCGGGGCTCTTGTAAATTAAAATTTGAGTTGACCGCGGCGCAGGATTCACACACTAACTTGCAATTTACAAGCGATGCGCGGAATGTTAATGCAGTACCTCGATTATTGCTCGAACATTTTGTATTTATTTTATGGGTACATTCGCGGAGTGAAATAAATAAACGAATCATTGGAAAGCCTTAAACCAATGTAAAAAGAAACACTCCTCTGATTCCATTTACTATTTTCTATTATTATTTTTACCATTCAAAACGTTAACGGAAAGTAGGTGAAGCACATTGTAGACACTCTTACTTCTAGTTTGCAGTTTTGCGCAATTAAGGTATAAAACATGCATGTCAGCGACCCGTCTACCTCGATCAACAAACAACAGTTTTTATAATATACATATATATTATATTGTGTGAATCACACGAAAGTATATTGGTCGTGTAACTAGCTCACAGGTTTTGGTTAGAAAGATAATGAAAATGTTGGCTAAATTAAACATGTTGACAAGTTGACAAAGCGTTTTGCACAAAAAAATAAAATATATAAAAAGTTCTTAAAAAATGTTAATCACTCCACTTAGATATCGGCGCCCGCGCCAGTAATGAAGAGGGGCATCGCATTGAATGGTAATGATAACAGCGGTCGTTGAACGAAGCCGCCGTGAACTTGGCTTTGGCCTTCGTGCCTCGCACCATCTTATTGTTAAGGTACAAGTCTACAAGGTATTGTTACGTCACCATTTTTGGTTCTAAAATTTAGGTGCGCTTTGTACATGATTTGTTGCGGGTGAACTGGCTTGGGTCGCCACGTTTGTCGGGTCGTGCTTTGCTAGTTGTCTCACGGCGGGAGTGTAATTAGTTAATAGTTCAACGGCATGCCATACTGACATAGCGAAGTCTGGTTGTGCTAATGCAGCCAGCTCGTGCATTCTATTGAGTATGTAGAGTCCTTTAGAATTCGCATTGGTAGGGAAAACCATAACCAATAAAATAATATTCATTAATTCTAATATATTTTATCTATCTGAATGCATATATTATGAGCATAGCTCACTAATGTCAATAAATAACTGGATAGTTTTCAGGAAAACCACTTCGGCAACTACAGTGGTCGCGGTTTCGATTCCTGTACGGAAAATTAATTGTAGTAACTACACTTAAATGTTTCGGGCCTGTATGTGTGTATATTTGAGATTTGTATCAATAAACAGACTCAGGACAAATTCCTTAGTTAGGGGCAAAAAGTAACTCTTAATACATCCTAGTAGTAAGTATTAGATCTCTGCGACTTCTTATTTCGAGATATATATCAGATATGTTTATATTATCTACCAATATTTATTTAATATTTATAATTAAACGTAAAGACATGTATGTATTTTGATTGTACGTGGGTTTATACGCTTATTATTTAAGAAAACAAGTGACTATCGTTTAAATTATTTCATACGTAAACACTATTTCATTTATACTAGTCCTACATTTCTGGATTCGTTCAAGTCTAAGGGTAAAGTGTCACAGTTTATTTAAAAAACACCCTGCTTGAAGAGGAATTTAAACTCTTTTATGGTTTAGTCCATTTGCCCTTATTAAAACACTCTTCCTGCATCTAGGTCTAGTCTAGACTGACACGTTCCATTAGCTAATTAAGTAGTTACCACACGTGAAGTGACCCGATCATAGTGACTAATACTGTTTAAATATACTACGCTTGTTTTTAAGCTCACTATGTAGGTAAAACAACAAGTAGTTATCGTCAGGAAGTCGACATATAAATACGAGTATGTTCACGTGCGCCACATGTTGATCTATTAGATCATAGATATGCTCCAGCGCAGGTCGGTTGATAGAAAATACTCATTGATAAGCTTAGAAAGGATGAGGAAGAGTACAATGATTCAGTTGGCGGAGTCATACGTTAGTAATAGATTATTCGTGTTAATATGGAGTTTGTTTTGATTTATAGTAAAGTATGTAGTTCGGTTTTACCTGTTAATCCTCACAGTGACAATGTGATAGGAGAAATAAACTAAATTGACAATCACATCGATTTTTTTATGATTTTCTATAATAATATGATTAAGGTATTGCGAGTTCGTAATATAAATTAGGAAAGAAATAGAACTCGAGATTGAATACTCATTCCACTCCATAATCGTGTAAAATTATCATGCGATTGATCGTCTAAGAATCGCAGACCTTGCTGTATGTTATTTTTGAAACGAAAAGATTCTGAGGGGATTCAACTTAATCACCAAATTAGATATGGCTAGTGTACCTTCAACTTTTGAGTGATTTCGAAGCTCTAACTTTTTTCAAGTTCTTAAAAGCAGGCCACTATGAGATTCGTAGCTAGCACGCAACTATGTTAGCCTAGATTTGGGTCGTACGTGATTATATCCGAAACTCTGAACCAGTTCTAGACTAAATCTGCTAGGACCCGTCTAACTGACCTCAATTGCTTTAATAATTTTGAACCATTAAAACCCCTGATGTATTTCTGTCGTCCTATATTGGTTGAAGACAGAAATAGCGTGTATGTATCGTATGACTGGAACATAAATTTCCTCAAACATAGTCTTATAAGTTGTGTATGGACAGGTTGGCACATTGGCCTAATTTTCATAGTTCAATAAAACATTTCCCCAACTAGTTTCCCTGAACTTGCACGCGGACGAACTGTTGCGAGCGGCCTCCCGAAAATAGATTGCAGATTCATGCGTCAAAGAACTGTATATATTATATGTATCGGAGAAGGTATATAGAATCGTGTAAAGATGAACCAGATTCCATGGCTGCAAACATATTTTTTATTACGCTGATTTTTGCATTAGTGAGTAATTAAGTTTTTTAAATCAACTGTCTATCTTTAGTACAAAGATGTGGGTTATCAAATCGAAAATGATCAATAATCAAAAAATTATTAGACTGATATTAAAAAAATATGTAAAATAAAGGGGGAAATGTCATTTCTTTCTTCTGGAAACCCAAAAAAAACTTAAGGTATACCACATCCATCAATTAATTTTATCATGACGACTTGTAAGCAGGTGTATCCAGTCGTTTGATTTTTATTTTGGCCGCGAGCTCGGCACGCGGGCACTGTCGTTAAAATTTTTACTACTGGACGTATGCACCACCGCAAATGTTGTTATTCGCTTATATGTTAAGAGAAAAAAGGTTATAGCCAAATATTGGTATCAGCTGTTGCTACGGCTACTAATCTATACTAATAAGGTAAAGTTCTGGAACTAGGCAGAAAAAAGATTGTTGGCAGAATAAAAATTAAGTACCTACTAAAAGAGTCACAATGTTAAATGTTCTGTTTACAAACATTACAGATTTATTCGTTTTTTTTAAACCCTTAAGCCCATAATCATGATAAAGTTGAATTTTGAAGTGCTTACATAGCATTTTACGCGGATCAATCATATTAATATGAAAACCTTCAGAAATGGAGTCTGAATGTCTGTCACTGCGTACGTCAATGCTGTATCGATGATAATGAAGATAAAGCTATCATTGCATTTTACTACCAGGATGTGCGATTGCACTAAAATCGAAAATACTCTCACTCATCATATGTTGTCAAGTGAAAATTGATAAGCCGTGCGATAAGGCAGCATGATGTAATTTAGGTGTTATCATAATCTAACTCTTGACGCTGGGAGCTTGGCAGTGAAGGCTAACTTTTCATTGCATATGAGGCTTTGTATTACGGTCTTACAGGCTTAGATACTTTAAAGATCTATGTTACGGGCAAGAGTGTTAGTTTGGTGAAAAAGCGGAAGCAATTTCTACATAAAGAAGCGATCAGACTACGACAAAGTGCTACGACGCTACGCCATGGGTCACCAATCTCCATTCTAACATTTTTTGTAGTAAAGGTCAGTATCTTATTAGCACTAATTACGATACCTATATCTAAAATAAACCATACTAAAATCTTATAAACTATTCTAAGGTTTACAGGACCTCAAATATACGCCATCATTGAAGTAAAGCAGTTAATAAGTTTTCAGCCAGTTTTGAAAACCTTAAAGTGATCAATGCTTATTGCAGACTTGTGCACTCAAATAATATAATAAAGTGTTCTTTTGCATTCACATATTTAATTAATTTCGACGGCCTAAGGACGTTTTGGGTTTTAATTAAGGTTAATAGAAATGAGACGAGTGTAGGCGTTCGTAGGCGATAGGTTCGCGCCTACTGCAGAACAGTAACCCATTTTACTTCACTAGCTTAAAATAGATCCGTCAGTATCCGGTTATACGAACGTTTATCATTATGCTAATAAAACTTCTAATTATTATAAGATATGGCATGTGACGCTACGAGATAAAAGTGGCGCCATCGTTACTATATATTTTCATTCTAATTTTATAATTACAATTCATTATAATAAACATTACAAAAGTCCAAGTTTATTCTGTGTAATCATAAAATAATCTAATTAATACATTATAGGTTTTATATATATATATAGGTCATTATTAACATTAGTAAGAACTTGGTAATAATTAGTTATTTTATCAATAAATATTAAGTTAATTTTTATACCTATTGCATACAACGTATGTTTTACATTTTGCGATATTAATAACTTGCGATACGAGAAAAATGTGACCCCAAAGATCATTATGTTTATAATTTACGATGTTAAATGGTTTGTTTTAAATATTACGGGCATTGTAACAAAGTTAATAATTATGTAATATTGATTTGTTCATGAAGAAGTTCGCCGACCTAAATCATTTTGTGTCATCATTGTAACTGGTTGTAAACTTATTCTTATTTCAAATCGTAAGGGCTACGTTTTTTTTTCTCGAATGAAAAATCCTACATGATCCAACTGCACCTTCCTACCTGCGGGAACGTTTCTCATACACACGTTCATTAGACGAACCCTGCAGGTCGCATATTCGAACTCTCCTTAAATTCCCTTCCCACAAAACTGACTTTTACTCTTACTCCCTGTCTGTTCATGCGGTTCGGTTGTGGAACTCGCTTCCACCTGACATCAGAGATTGTAAAACTATCTCAACGTTTAAGATACGAGTGAAGGAACATTACCTCTCATCGATATAGTCATTCTGGTATGCATGTATGTATGTATTGTATATTATGTATTTGTATGTATGTTTATGTAGTTGTTTTTGTGTTTATTTATGTATGTTTATGTACTGGTTTATTCTTATGTATGTATTTATATCTAAGTATCTATTCGTCTACACACTGTCCACATCACTTATACTTCAATCTCTCCTCTCGCAGGTCTGCTGGAAGAGATTTCTGTTAGAAATAAGCTGGCCTTTGTACTCGCCATTTCTATTATATATTTTGATGTCTAAATGTGTGTACATAAATCTAAAAATAAATAAATAAATAAAAAATAAACTTGTCAATGAAACAAAATGACTCTCTAATTTCATATGCTTTTATAGTGTCTATAACCTCATAGTAACATGAATTCACTGTATATAGCTATAGTATCCTACTACCTGTAAATAATAGACTAAATAAGTAATATAGAAAAGACTCGAATCAAAACAACAACATACCTACTACTATATTCTCAGTTTCCCTCACATCGCAATGAACACGTTTTTATGGTTTATTTTATCTGATAATTGTCATTAAAAATTATAATCGTTTGATGTAAAACGCGGCGGATTTTGGTAATCTTGTTAGTAAAATAAATAGATAATAATCAGCCAGTGGATGGCCTTGCTGAGGTCATTATCGCCATGAAAGTGTAGATAACTGATAAAGTATTATCGTTACATCGGAGGTTTTGGAGCTGATCTGTATATTACAACAGAAATTCCGAGTATCGCTACTAGTATATTGATAAAGAGATGAACGTGGCCTATATGGAGCAGTATTTGCATTGTGGCTATTACTTGATGCCTACGTGAGTAAATCTCTTGTATTTTATTAAAACAATTTTTACCTCTTTAGGCGTAATGACGACTATCAAATTGATATTCGTTTATCTTTCCAACTGATACCTATATAAAAGTCTAAGATGGCGAAAGTCTCTTGTCGCGCAGAGAAGGCTCGTTGCATTGATCTTTTACGCACATATACCACGCTTGTTGATTGCGCGTTGGCTATATCAGAACATTAGCTCTTCGAAGCCTTGGCAATACTTAAAAAATATATAAATAACTCGACTTAAAAAGATGTTCAGTTATTACATAAACCTTTATTTTCGCACGTGTAAAACAAATCTATTCTACGTCTGCTCGCTGTTTTTATCATACATACGATTATCTTATCACTTAACTAACAGACGATGTACGAGATGTACTCCTATGATACTTTGTAAACATGTGAATAGGTATATAGAATATCTATTGTAAATATAAATTAGTTAAAATGACACAGTTTCTAAATTATGAGAAACTAGAGGATATTAATTAATTTATAGAATTTAAGAATACATTAAAAATGGGAAGTGACACAAAGTATGTCAATAGGGTATCCTATCAGACTTCAAGATCCAAATTTTGAGATCAATTCCTGGGTCAAGCGGAAACGTGAACTTTCCCTATCCGGGGTCTTTTAATCTTGTTTTAAGCTGCCAAATAAAGTTTATTGCATCATTATGAAAAAATTATCATATTTACGAATAAAATCATATTTAAGAAATAAAATAAAGAGTACAATAATCCACGAATCTGCAAAAATGCATGTTATACTACTACAAAAATAATAATTAAATGTATGTTCACTTCAGTAAACATTTTTCAAATTACGAAGAAGGTTGGTTAAACAAAACCTCAAGCGCACTAATGTTTAAAGTAAAAGTATGCACAATCAGCAAAACAAATAGAGATACTCAGTGCCAGTGCGAAAAACGATCGTCCGTCTACAGATTTGCCGGTGCCTACGTGTATGTACGAACGTTCCACATAGCCAGTTGACTTGCAACCTGACACCGCACTTGATTCTGAATAAACATATGATTTCTAAAAAAATACGCTCCTGGACACTAGTTTTACTGTTTATTTTAACTTCTGTCTAATAATGTTTGCTGCAATGTCACCCATCTGAGAACAAAGCGAGTTTATATCTGTGTACCATTCTTGAATTGGACTGCACAACTTCTTTATATTATTATTTTTATTGTCCGCAGAGGATGTTAATAATCCTTTTAATTTTCCCTTTAATTCTTAAAATCAATCATTCACCCTACGTAACATGCATAAGCATATCCGTTGCATAACATTACTTATTGTCACCAAACTAACGATCGGGATGACCTGGAAATTCATACTTTCTGCAATAATATTCGTTTAAATGCACTTCAGATTAATTAAGAATTGTTTGTACGGGATTAAGTTCTAGACACTACAACATGTTAGCACATGCACAACTTCAAATCAGCGATGTAAAGGTTATCGTGAAAACAGGCGAGGTTATGTTTCATTCACAACTTCATCCTATTCATTGATAAAGTAGCACTGAATCACATCTCATGGTTATAATTGCATTAGTTTTACACTCTACCAACATCATGTCAGCCTGTAAACATGGGCCTCCCTTTGCACTCGAACCACGTACTTTGGAATGTAATTCAGAGAAATGGACGTTTATTACAGATTCCGCAACGGCTAATGCGTTCGCGCATCGTAAACGGTGTTATCAAGTTTATTGAGCAGCGTATACACTGATGTGCAGGGGTCGTAAACCATCCACTGGTTTAGCTGCTAGGTGCAAATTAAACGGCGACCACCGGAACGGTTCCAAGAATCATGAGATAAATAGCTTATTTACAGAATTAAATATCAAAGGACAATGTCATCGCGTAGCTATACCTATATGTATCAGTTTCTTTCCTTCATTTATTTATATCATGGACGCTCTTCCACTAACCTTTACCGCGATCACAGCTGAATTTACCGCCACCCTATCAGACATCAGAAATCTGCCAAGTATCTATCTCAAAGACGGCTAATAAAATACCGATGGTTTTGGACGATGAATTTAATGAATTCTGTAGTGTAATACATATAATAAATTGGCACTAAATTCTTTGCGTACCGACGCCGAGTGAACTGCTAACGCATAGCTGTTGCTAAGCGATCTTTATGCATCAATCTCCTCTACATTTGCTCATAGTTTGTGGCATAATATCCCATCTAAAACAAACGTGCCTATATCATCAAGCTATCTAGTGGAGTTTCAACACTGGCTGCGTATTTAGGATTTCATAATATAAACATTTACAGAGGACCTGACCAAAGGTTGTTGCCCCTGAGTCGATTGAAGCGCCCGTATCGGATGTCTAGAGAAACGTTTTCTGAAACGAAAATGATTTTCAAGTAAATATTTGCATCAAAAGAGATATTAGCAAGTTACAAGTAAAAGATATAAATAATTTCGCCCGCCCACGGTCTTTCAAACGGTGCCATAGTCCAAGTTCAGTTCGTTGGTTTCACGATTTTCTCCCGACAATCAGGGACAGATTTATGTATCCTTTTCACAGCCTACGCGTTACTAGATCTCGTTCTATGTAAATGGATGCACCTTATTCTGAAAATAGCGTAGAGCTTGAAATAATCCTTTTGTTTTTGTTTCGTATTCCCACGATTAATAGTTTTATTCTGCTTCTCTTTTAAAACATTGACGAGGCTGTGTTGTGTCAAACTATATTTCACAACTTTGTCGTACATAGGTACGTGAAATTATGTATCTTACACGTATATAATACTCTACTTCGTCATATAAGGAAAAAAAAACATTGTACGAGTAATAATAGTTGCAAAGACTTCTCCTTAAAAAGGTAAAGTTGTAATTTGATGTTTAGTGCCATTTAATGTGTCTGTTATAGGCGTATTTTATGAAATAAAGTAGTAATGTGGGTGTCCAATTTAACATTGATGGCATCAAAAACGTTTAAGACATGCAATTAACCTAATACCATATAAATTGTTGTCGAATAAGGCTGAGTCGGACCTATGTCAAAAGAATTCATATAAGTACTTACCTATATAATTAATAATTTCTTGAGTTTCAATTATTTAATTATTTTTGATGAAAAACAGCTTCATTATAACTTTATCTCATCCCAAACTATCTAAAGCAACTCCCGTTTATATCTGTAAGTATAGCTTTAGTAACGCTATGGCAATAATTGTAAACCTAACCTAGGGTGTTTTACCCTATATTATATGCTCTATTATCTAATATTATATCATTAAAAATATGACGTAGAACAAAACGTAGTTTAGGTGTCGAAGTATTCCTCCGCATCGCTGTCATCCGGTAATGTGCCCAGAAGACTGGCAGCATTGCCACGTTGAATGGTAATGCTAATTCTCTGACCAAGAAACAGGCCAGCCCTCTGGTCACGCGAAGTGTCGACCAATCTGCTAGAAATTTCTATAAAAAGTTGGCGTGCACTGGGACCCTATGACCCGAGTGTTTCGACCCCAAACGGCACAAAGTCGTAGGGTAGGGTACCTAGGGTAGGTTAGGGTTCCAATTATTGGCATAGCGCAGTGTATATTAAGTCATTAATGTATTTCAACAATAAAAATAATAACGTGTATTCATTTTTATTTAAAAATAATAACGCGTATTCATTTTCATTCACGTGTATACACAACTCAAATTATTATAATAGTTATAGTCAGTTTTATTTTGGATTTACCTACACACCAAACCAGTCAATTGTTACGTATAACATCGTAAAACTCAAAAGGTTTCACTTTGTTGCTTTCAAGTTTAATATAAGTGGCAAAATAAATATGTGCATAGTTGTCTATGAGTGGGCGAAAACACCACGCGATGTCACCGAGGGAACTGAGAAGTTTACACCAGACAATGTATAGTTTACGTAGGCTCTTATTTGCCATTCATTTGCATTTAAATTGAATGGAACTTGCTTTACTTAAAAATGCTCAGGTATAACCATCTTAATTTATTTCAGCTGTTGCGTTAATTTATATGGTAACGTCTTTTGAACTAAGGGCAGGTTGTAATTTTAACACATTATTGTACGTACGGCCTTTGTAAAACATTCCCCGTATTTCCATATTTAGAAGGGAAACAGTAACTTAAAATAGAATCCCTCTTAAAATAGAACGGTTTATACAGTACGTCCATCATAAATTACGCATACAACATTACCCTAATCGATATAAATACAATCGAAACCAGCTACATTGATACAAAGTAACATGACTTACAATAGGCCTAACAAAGCCTGTAAGAAACGGTGCTATAAATATCATGATTTTGTTGCTAATGTCGTAATCAATTTTACACATAATACATTTATTTTCCGCCTTCACAGTGGACAGCAATATAAATCATTAATGTTCACCTGTTGTACCATGTATTACATTTACGACGTTTGTGAATGGGACACACAAAATAGTGTTGGACGTTGTTCTTACTCAGTTTCCACGGTGCGACACCGCTGCTACATATGCGAATTCATGGATAATTGTGTACGAATTGCATAGAATTATCTTATCTTACGAAAATTACATTAAACATATACAAGCTAATTAAACTTAAGAGTGCTGCGTTTTTGCATAAAAAAGTATTCTCTTTTTATTATCATAGTAGGTATGAGGTAGTTGAATTAAACGTGCATTCGAAAAATAACCGCTAATTTAAAGACGTTATTGATAATAATGTTGTAAATATTTACTTATAAACAATACATTAATTAACTGAAGGTCGGTTAGTGGCACCACTACTAAAAATAATAGTATTTAAGTAAAAACAAAAGATCTTGTTGGTAAATGCACTTAGCGTAAGAATTATTTTGAGTATGAGATACTTTTTTTTTTTTTTTTTTTTTTTTATTATCGTGTGGAAATCCTCATGGATGCCCTGCACCTTATGGTGAGGGCTATGTCGGACTCCTACCGACTAAAACCACACGGCCGCACCGTTAACTCTAGTAGATCAAACCAGTGCCCCTTTGTGCCATGCCTTTGACTCCTCCGGGAAAACCGAACAGTTTCCCCAAATCCCACACAGTGTACGACTACATGTGAGCACGCACACTACAGGGTCACAGCGCCCGTGACCCGAATTGTCCCCCTACCACTGATGGTGGGGATGCGACTCTTCCCTACCTGGGCTGAGCGCGGGAGCTGTTGCCTCTCCTTTGGCGCCTACGTCTCCGAGCAGGATCGGCCCTCTCCCGATCCCTCTCTGCAGCCTCCTTCTGGAGCATAACTGATTCACAGAAGGAGGCTACGGCCGTCCAAGCCGTCCGCTCTGTCAGCATAGCCGATACGACCGCCGGCAGAGACAAATCTTCTCCAATCTGGTCGACCAGGATTTGCCGCTCAGAATCCCATGCAGGGCATTCCTGGAGCGTGTGCTGTGCAGTATCCTGGTCACTTATACAATGGTGGCAATTAGCCGTGGCTTCGCGCCTTATCCTATTGAGGTACTCACCGAAGCAACCGTGTCCAGTGAGTACCTGAGCAAGGCGATAGGTGATGCGCTCACCTCTCCCCATCCAGACCTCGAAACACGGCAAGACGGCCGCGACAACTCGCTTGTCTGCATACCGCGGCCCCTGGAGCCGCTCGCACCAACGTTCGAGTGCGCGTCGCCGTTCCTGCCGCCTGAGCACTTCAAACGCCCTAGGTGGCACGCTTGCGCCGTTTTGGCGGAAGGCGCGGACTCGGTCATAGACCCTCGCGTCCATTTCTGCCAAGATGTCCAAGGGCGGGAAGCGCGCCAAGACAGTCGCCGCCTCGAAGGATACTGTCCTGTATCCTCGTGCAATCCGGATGGCAACTTTGCGCTGCAGGCTGTTCAATTTGGCTCTGCAGCGCTGAAAGCCTGACAGACGGTGCGACCATACAGGTGCCCCGTAGAGAGCCATAGATCGCACGACACCAGCGTAGAGGCGGCGAACTTCTTCTCGAGGTCCCCCGAGATTGGGTAGTAGTCCATGCAGCGCACCTACCACCCTTTCGATCCGGGGAACGAGGCGGTTGAAGTGCTCTTCGAAACTCCAGCGGCTGTCCAGCGTGAGGCCAAGGTATTTCATATACCGGCCTACTTGGACGTGCGCATCACCCACACGAACCGATGAACTGGGTGGTTCCCTGCCACGCTGCCGTTTGTGAAACCATATTGCCTCGGTTTTGTGAGGCGCTATTTGCAGACCCAGTTCACTGATTTCAGCCACGACTTTTGCCACACCGAGCTCAGCAAGCCGGATAGTCTCCTCAAAGCTGTCTCCGCTGGTCAGTACTAATGTGTCATCAGCGTAGCAAACAACACTGACACCAGCGGGGAGATTGACACGTAGGACCGCGTCGTACGCTAGGTTCCACAAGAGAGGGCCTAATACTGACCCTTGTGGAACCCCGCAACTTATTTCCTTACGGTGAATGCACCCATCCCTACCCACATAGCGAATGTGCCTGTCATGCAGATAGGCCCCGACAATGCCCTGTAGATAGAGAGGCACTCGATGGTGTACAAGCGCCTCCCTAATAGCATCCCAGGGCAGGGAGTTGAAGGCATTGACGATATCAAGACTTACTGCCAACACCACTCCTCCCCGGGAGACGGTCTGCTCCGACAGCGAGCGGACGCGAAGAATAGCGTCTACAGTGGAAGGCTGCTGCCGGAAGCCATACTGGCTATCGGAAAGATCGGGACCAATCTCCGACAAGTGCTCGACGAGGCGCACGGCAATTATTTTCTCAAACAATTTAGATGCCTCATCGAGCATGCATATAGGGCGGTACGCGGAAGGAGAGTCCACGGCCCTGCCTTCCTTCTTTATAAGGACTAATCCAGCTTCTTTCCAGCAAGAGGGGAACACGCTCTGACGGAGGCAACTAGTGAACAACTGCCTTAACCTGTCCCCCAGAGCAGCTAAAGCTAACACCCACGCTCGCCCAGGAACTCCATCAGGCCCAGGTGCTGTATTGCGAGCCTTCAGGCGACTAACGGCTCGTTCCAACTCTCCTTCTGTAACCTCAAACTCATCCGACCAATTTTCCGAAGTTATTGAGGGTACTGTATACGTGTCCTGGATTGTAGGGAAGAGTGTATTAATGACTCTGCCCAACAAGTCCGGGTCTAGGGTTTCTGTCAGGGGGGGGACCCATGGACGTAACTTACCCAGAACGATTTTGTATGGTCTCCCCCACGGATCTCTATCCAGTCCCTCGAGGAGTTCGTTCCAGGACCGAGATTTAGCATTTGCAATGGCGATTTGGAATGCCTTTGTAGCTGCCCGATATTCTGCATAAGCTGTGGCAGTCTCGTCGGCTGTGGCCTGACGTCGCCTTCTGTTCCGCGTGTACCGGCGTCGGGACATCAAACAGGCCCTACGAAGTTGCGCGAGATCTTCCGACCACCAGTACACCGACTTCTGTCTGGCACCTCTGACTCGCGGCATCGACGCATCACAAATGGACGTCATCGTCTCGCGGAACCAAGTTGCTTCTACCTCCGGTTCGGGCAAGATCCTTTCAAAATCCGAACTCTCTGGCCATGCGGCGACGTTAGCCGCTGCGACGAGCATATCCCTGTCTAGCTTTTTAAGGGACCAACGCCGCGGTAGGGAGCTATTGTTCTGGCGGTCGGGGTTCCTGCGAGAACGTAGGGCCACTTCTAAAATAATGTGGCGGTGGTCAGATAGAGTGACTACTTCCTCTGCAACTCTCCAATCCGACACCATGCGGGAAGCAAGAGGAGTTGCCCATGACAAGTCGACGATCGACTCCCCCTGCCAACGAACGCATGTGGGCACAGACCCCCGATTAAGAAGACCGAGATCAAGTTCGGCCGCCCAGCTCCGTAATGTCTCTCCCCTGGTCCCATCCCGACGGTTTCCCCAAACTCTTGAGTGAGCGTTGAAGTCACCGAGGACGAGCACTGGACGAGGCAAGCAAGCAGAGCGAACGCAGCTTGCTACACTGTTCAGGTATCTCTCGTAGTCGTTGAGGCAGATGTTGGGAGAGACATAGCACCCCACTATTGCCAGAGGGCCCCATTCTACCGCAACAAACCCCTCCCCCTTTTGAAGAAATGAGCAGTGTGGGTCCCCACTTCCACCACCCCAATAGATAGCGACAGAGCCAACAGTGTCACCGAACCAACGAGGGTGGATCGGAATGTCGTAGGGCTCCGCCACCGCCGCCAGGGCAACCGACCACTCCGCGGCAGTTTGCAGGAACAAATTCTGCGCATTGCGGCAGTGGTTAAGGTTGCATTGTAATACTTTTAAGGGTGGGCAGGCGAAGTATCTATTACCTCTACGGGGCTGCTATTCATAGCAGGTACGGACGTGGATCCCACCATCGTGGAGTGTATTAATTTACCTTTTGTTTTACCTTTAGGCGGGGAGCACTTCTTGCTCCCTAGCCTATGGTCAGCTGGCTGGCCAAGGTCTGCACATAGCGGACATCTCTTGGTCTGAGCCGTGCATTCTATAGCCTTATGACCTGGCTCACCACAAGCAAAGCATCTGTTACCACGATCAACCGCACTAGGGCATTGGCGACGAACATGCCCGAGTTCGAGGCATCGGTAACAAGATAACGGCCGCGCTTCCAAAACTTCAATCCTCGCCAAAGCCCAGCCAATGCGAAGACGCTTGCTAGATGCCAAGCTTTTTATTGTTGCCAAGGGGCATCGTACCCAGACACTGCCCAGGGAACGAGGCTGGCGGCGAATTTCACCTACTCTTATATCCTGCGCCAAGCAGCCGCCTGCCTCAGCAACTGCAGTTGCTACTTCCGTAGCTGAAACAGCGTCGTCCAGGTCATAGACTCTTATCTCACCGGTTTTAGTGGGACGGGCGATGCGCACGTCCATGTCAGTAAGAACCTCCCGCATCCGAGATGCCAGACTATCTGCCTTGGCGCTGCAATCATTGCCAGAGATTTCCAACAACAACCCACCCGTAATGGCCCGTTTCTGACGGACAGTATCAATTCCAAAGTCAGAAAGCTTTATGCGCTGCCTAGCTGCAGCAATAACTGCCGCATAAGTTACATCGGAACCCTCCAGCACAGTAACAGTTATCGCAGCCGACGCGGGAACTCCAGGCACTCCCTTGGTTTTCCCCTTCTTCTTTCCATCTTTTACTGACGCGGGTGTTGTCGAAGCTTTGGAATCTTGGCTTTCAGTGGTTTGGGATTGAAGAGAGGTGTTGTTAGTCACGGTTTTCTTTCCAACCATCGTAGCCCATGTTTGAGAAGCAGCAATCGATGTTGATGGCTGTGGATCTAGAACTGGCACGGGGGGCAGTTCCACCACGGTAGGCACCGATGACTTAACCCCTTTTTTCTTCTTGCCTTTTCCCTTCCCTTTCTTTTGTTTTCCCTCTGAGTCTAAACCCGTCTGCACTTGATTCGCAGACGTGGATGTTTCAATTGTAGCATCAGCAGCCAGTGGCGGACGGAGACGCTGTTCTGGAAGCAATCTACTCTCGAGTGCCTCAAACCTGGCGTTTACCATGTTCCCCACTTGGAGCATGATCGACCGCGCCAATTCCTCTCCAAATGTTGAAGGCAAATTAATTTCATTCGTACCCAACGCCACGGACGTTGATACAATATTTGAGACCTGAGCCTCACCCTGCCGACGAAGGGCGTTGAGTTCTTCTGTCAGCTTTTCCAGTTTTGTTGAGAGGTTAGAAATTTGCAGACGCAGATCCGCGTTTTGCTTCTCCAGCCTCTCAACGTTGCCAGTTGCAGAATTGTGTTGAGAAATCTCCACAACTGTTCTCTCCGCTTCTTTGCCCTCCCTCAATGACAAGTTTTGAGCCAACTTCTTTTTAGGTCCCGGCAAATCCCCAGTACCTGTCAGTCGTGTTCGCTTTCGCGTACGACTTGCAACTGATGATGACGACGCTTGTGAGGCAAACGACATTTGCGAGCAGTCTGATTCGTAACTGTCGTCGACTATGCTGGTCGGTACCTACCGGAGTAGGCGGTCGCGCGAAGCGTTCACGCGGCCGTGTTATTTTGCCATCTGGCACCTTTTCCTCCGCAGATTGCTCTGCAACATTTCCACCTTTTACGGAGTCTTTAAACGCCGTCGTAACCAACGATTGATTTTTTAAAAGAGTTTTATTAATTTTATCCATATTGTTCCCACGAGTATGGGGGAAGTATTCGGTCCACCCGGGCAGTGCCCCCTGTACCCGGGTAAGCGTACTGTGTAATCCAAACAGGGGGTCCGCTGGTACCCTGAAGGAGATGCGTTAGCGACTGTTGTAACCCTTCAGCCATCCATACCCTCGTCACGCACCAGAACTTGATATTAGGGGTGATTGTTTATAGAGGTTTTCTTCCTCGCAGTCCGGGCAATTAAGCCGAGACCCTCGGTCCTGAACGACACCAGGATTACGATTTGACGACAGTGGCAATGAAGCCTGTCCCGTTATTCGCACAACGCGACTTAACAGAACCCACCGTAGAATATTCGCTCCTCGAATAATACGCGGAGCGAAACGCAGACACTGTCCGATATCTCGGACGGCCCGTCTCCCTCGGCAGTCCGTAATGAACTCCGTCTCGTATCCCTTAGTCTGGTCTCTCACTTTGAACCTGTCCAGCATGAGTAGCTCTACTGGCATAGCTCCAAAGGTCCCTGAGACACGCAAGCCCCACCACGGCGACAACGTATGGATACAGGTGGGGGAGTATGAGATACCTACGTGACAAAAAACTTTAAGGTAAATTAACAAAATCAAATTAATCTAATTACACTTTTTAAGGTTGGTACTTTTTATACAAATTACAAAAGATATCATTTTAAAAGTTGTCATAATTTTGAAAACGAGTGAAGACTATATCGACCATTGAACGTTTATCAAACTTTGCTCTTTTTACCGTCCATGTTTATTTACACCCAAAAAAGTCCAATCTTTGTTATCTAATAACTCCTGAAAACTATAGAGTTCCATCACTGGAAAATCGATAAACGGAACCAAGATGCAACCGTAGACATCACTAGCGGTCGACCTTTCTGTCGGCAGGCCTGTGTGACAGGACGAGTTGCAAGGCAACGATCTCAGCCACATGCAAATCTTATGCGGCTGACAATCTAATTAGCACCTTTATCGCGTGCCCGCCGTCTGCAAGTAATGTCATAATCGTTTCATGACTTAAGATGGAAAAATGAGGCATTTAGCACCGTTATTGTACCTTTCAGAATAACAATAATTTATAACGATATTTGAAAACCTTTCATATAAAACACCTAATTAGGAATTATTGGACAGGACTTTTTGGATAGACATTGACAATGAATTACTTAAACAGTTAATGAACACCTGGAAAATCACAATCATCACTTATGACATAAGAAATATATAATACTATATAAATACCGTGTAATACGTCTAAGTTGAAAGTAATTTATTCAAAATGTTGGACATATATTAGTTGTCTAAACACTGGTTTATGTAAAACACGTAGTACAAATTCTCACGCAATCCTCGTACGACAACGGTGCGACCGACATAATTTTGCTGGCCTATTAACATTCTTTCTATTAAAACCGGTATATAGGAATAGGTACGTAAATACCGCGTTCTAAATTTGTCCGTAGATAGAATCACAACTTAATATGATGACACCAGTTCCTCGCACGTGGTAAGCCTCATGGGGGCTAGGGTTAACTGATAGGCTGTTATCCAACAAATGGTTTTAGTGTGCCTCCTTTAAATCAGAGCTTAATTGTGTGGATTTTGTTTATGATAATTTTGTATAGTATTTATGTGCCTTAATAATGAAACATATTCAAATTTACTTCTGTTTTTAAAAATAAATTACCACCGAAATAAACCGCATTGCCCGGATTTCTAACTAAATCCCTTAACACCAATCGCAACTAAACTCCAACACAATGTTTGCGCTAGCCATAATTTACACTACTGTTATTTTACATTAGCTTAGAAAAGAATTCGAACATAAATAACGAAAATATTAATTTGCAGCAATCAACTGTCACATAAATTAGGGTTTGTATGGCAGACTATTGATCTCTACAATGCTCTGATATATTGCATATTGCTTAATGTTTCAAAGAGTCGCTTTGTAAAATTAATTAAAGCATTCAAGTCTAAAATTGTATTATCTGTTCCATTATTATTCATAGGGCCCACGATATGTAGGTACCACACCTTTGCCTTTAAAATTCTCGTTTCAGATTCAAGTACTAATGAATGCACATTCATATGCAAACCGGTGATTTGTCTTTACGAAACTATCTTCGAAAAGAATAAAAAAATTTAGCATATGCAATTTGTAACTCGAATAAAGTAGATTTCTATCGGTAAAGGCGAATACAATAGAACATTACACGATAGGTATTCCGATAAATCTCAGCCTACGCATTCGAAATGTGTTACATGAACGAACATGCGCATGCGATCCTAAATCGGTGTTCTACGAAACTGACAGTTGTCTATGTAAACGATGAGGGGCAATGTCATCAAACGCCCGCATGACTCGGGTTTCATTCATATGTCTAGATTCTAGAACATATAAATATGAGTAAACACAATACGAATATATTTAGGCATTGATATGTCGTTCAACTTTACACACGATTATAATAACAGGTGCCTACCAGTATCGTCTGCAAATGCAATAAATGCAAAACGGTTGTAGCAAAATCGCAGTTAGGATATTCGCATCTCCAACATAATCTATGTTAGGTTTCATATTTGTAACTAATGTTATAACAAAGTAAGTCGATGATTTATTGTTTTTAACATAAGTTTAAGAACAGCAGAAACAATACTTTATAATTCTCCGCGAATGACATGTGATTCATGGCGCAGAGAAAGGGTTGATAAATCGACACAGTTGTTTTCAGCCTCAGTAAAATTTCTTCATTCCTCTTATCTTCATGACAATGCAAAAAGGGCAATAAAGCTCTAGAAAATAAACAGACAATCTATAATCAATTTTTCTTCCAATTCCCATAGTTCAAGCTTACTTTTACAAACAATGGTTTTTATGAATAATTCATAGTGTTTGGCAGACAATGATAGTGTCAGTATTCACCTAGTGACGAACCTCCCCTTTGCTGGATGTTGACTCACACCATAACACTTAGAATGTAGTCCAACCACAAATCAATGTGGTTACAATTTTCTATTCAGAAAAACTGTTATGTGCATTACAAGAATGAACCTCCTTGTCACGTACTCTTTAGTTAATTTTCTCCTTTCATGTATTTATTATCAATTGCCAATACAGTTGGCCATTGAGCAAATGCAATCGCCAAGTTAATGTGGACAGCAACCGGTATGAATGGACCCTTACTTTGATGAATGGTCCCGTCGACTGATTTCTTGACCTGGACTATTGATAACAAATTGACAAGCATGACAGGGGAATAGCTAACGAATACTTTTTGTAATTTCAACATGGTCAATATTTTCAACAGAAGACATCTTTCTCCCACGATTGTTTGTTTATATATTTTACACAATTGAATGTTTCATAAACGCGAGGATTGCGGTTGCCATTGATGGTGTAATGTGTGACTGGCGTTGCCGCGTATCGGTGCTTAATAAATTGGCACAGAACGTGATAATACAATCAGATGCTGGGACTGTTGTATTTCATACATAGATATTTCTTGTAAGGTAACTCGTGTATAGTAGTAACGGAACATGGAATTAAAGTTTAAGACGCCATATCTCTAGACACAAATATATTAGATAAAGATTACAACTAAACTCCAAAATGACAATGATATTAAATGAAGTTAATAGGCGGAAAGATTACTGAATCTTCAGCAAAAAGGCCATATTATGCCTTGGCCCACGTATGATACAAGATTAATTTGTTAAACAAGATTTGTCTGGACAGCGCGGTTTACAAGGCTGAGCCAAAGTTCAATAGTCTGATGTGACGTAGGGTTTACGTAGAATATTTAGTTTCAAGATAAGATAATATATATACGTTGGTGCTAATATTATAACATCTAATAGGTAGCACGTAATTTTAAAGTTAGAGTGATTTAAATAAGTATTCACAATTCTGCTAAATATTACAGATAAATCTGTAATTTGTAGCATTGGGAGAATATCAGATACTGAATCTAAAATCAATATGATTCTGAATCATTCATAGTGTATCAGTCGTAGTGAAATAGTTTACTTGATGTTTCAATTCCATTTCAAAAGTCTTTTTTATTATGAGTCCCTCTTGAATCACCATCTGATGAAATAGGAGACTGTGTCGAAATTAGGTAGGTTATATTTTATATCTCAAATGGTTAATCATCGTTATTTTCATCAGCCGTTATGATGTCTAGACGATCATAACCTTCGACTTCCGCAGTTTCGAGCCTCTAGCTTCGAAGTCGTTACGGATTGTTAAAAACAACGCCTTGACAAGAAATCTAGGTCCGACAGTCGCCATTTGTCGCCCGTCTTTACTAATGGTACCTGTCAGAATTGACGCCGTGCCTCGGCAACAATAGGTGACCGAAAAAAATACTGGCATCGGCTGTCTTAGTGTCTATACAGGTTTATACAACATTATACAGATTCCCTTGAAGTATTTCCGGGTGTCTTTGTTTTACTATTGTATTTTTGTACTAGTAGTGGTAGGTAATCCTTGTTTTCGTTTTGTTTTTTTCAGAGGACAATAGATAGCATAGTTTAGCTAAAATCAGTTTGACCATTTTCTTCAACTACAATCAATTATAAAATAACTAAATGTATGGTATTTTATTATAAAGGTTTGTGGCATGAGGAAACTGTTGAAAATCTGTGAGACTTATGCAAGTGCTCATGGCTTGATGTATAATGTGAAGAAAAGCGAGTATGTTGTCTTTAAGGCCGGTACTAAGTGTCCCGCTAGCGTGCCCCCTATAAAGTTAAATGGAGATGAGTTGGCTAGGGTACGTCAGTTCAGATACCTGGGTCATCTGATTACCGAGGACCTTAAGGACGACATGGACATTGAACGTGAACGTAGGGCACTGTCCGTGAGAGCAAACATGATTGCTCGCAGGTTTGCCGGGTGTACACATGAGGTAAAAATCACTCTCTTCAGAGCCTTCTGTACATCTTTTTACACCTGCAGCCTGTGGGCAGTCTATACTCAAAAAGCGTACGGTGCCCTACGGGTACAATATAATAACGCGCTTAGAACGATGTTGCGGCTGCCCCGTCACTGTAGTGCATCACGTATGTTTGCGGAGGCGCGCATCGATTGCTTCTACGCTACTCTGCGCAAGCGGTGCGCGTCAATGCTGAGCAGAGTACGGGCTAGTCGCAACAGCGTTTTATATATGATAGCCAGTAGACTTGATTGTCTGTACATGGGTCGATGTATTAATGCTCACATAAGTATTGATACTTCGACTCATGGGTCAGGCAGGGGGCGAGTAGCTTAATGTTGTATTACTAACACTAGTTATAAGTTATTGTACTACTAACAAATTGGATCTTAGTTATCTGAAATAAACATTTTTAATTAATTAATTAATTAAATCCTTATGAAACTAAAACTTTGAATTAGTTTGGACGTGTATTAAAATCTAACGGCCCCATATTTTTAGGTATAGGTAGATACATGATATTAGGATATCGTGCAGCGATTTCACTTACTAAAGAATGTATCAATCAAATTCTAGGTTGACAGACAACGTGTAGGCTGGTGTTGTGTGCCTAATGGATTGATTGAACTATCAATTTTGTTTACTTCTGACCTCTGTATCAATTAAGCTCGTTATGTATATCTTAACCGTCTTCAAAAAAGGAACCTTTTCATCATTCAATGTCATATTCATTATTGCTGTAGGTAGAATATTTGAAGTGCTTTTGCAATAAGTTTATTGTGGGGTATTTTATTACTTTTCATAATTCGTATTCTGCTGTTAGGATAAACTACGGAGCCTTTTTAAAACAACAGGCAGTAATTCCTATTTCACATACCCGACGTACATATTTTCGAACGATCTCGGCAGGGCAGTTGGTTCATAAAGGGCAATAATTCGAGCCGAGTATAACCGGCGCTACCGGTCCTCACAATGGCTCTAGACAAAGAGCAAGTGCGCGCGAGACGATGACGGATGCCCCCAGCGCTTGCGCACTGTTAAGCTTCCTTCACATCACGGAACTACAAACTCCATGGAACCCGCTTTTTTGTTTTGACATTGACAATTCAATCAAGTGAGGGTGGTAATCAATGCTCGTTCTTTCTATGCATGAGCGGACCTTCGGCCTTTAGTGGGACATTTACAGGCTGGTTATGTTCAGAATAAATTGCTTAGATAAATGGCTTTGGCTCTACGCATATATTAAGCTTTACATTATCGTATGCTCCACGTGTATTTATATAATTACATTAATACAATATCTTCTGTTTAAAATGCAAATGTATATTGTTAGGGAGTAGTCATGATGTGAATGTAATTTATTCGCTAATAATCAAGCATTCGCCAATAATAAAATATTAAATTTAAATCTAAAATCTCTTGACGTAGAACTTGTCTGTTACAGACGTTATTTTTTCTGCAGACTTAGACAAACGAGAAAAAAAAACGTTAATAACCATTAATGTAATTTAAAAATAGCACAGTATGACTAGGTACGTTATGATAAGAGACTTAGCCAAATTTGTTTGAACTTAAAACATCAACTCTCAGTCATGCATGTTGTTTTCAACGTAATATAATTTTAAAGAGTAAGTCGTATCATTTACCTTCGAGTAAATTGGAAAATATATATACAGTAGGTGAATGATCAATCGTGTGTGTTGTCAGAACAGAGACCGAACTTGGTCGGTTTGTGAATAATTGTGCTATGTAGCTCGTATATTGTGGCCCGGTTAGTGGAGTGTTATACTAGGATAACAACAGAACCTGGCGCATGGATAACATTTGGTATGACATAGCTAGATAGAAGGAGACCGTTTTGGTGGTGGTTACCACCAACAACAGCATTAATAAAACATTGCCAAAACTTCAGCAGCATTCCAGTACAAGTAGAGAGTATGTATGGAAGAAGAATACATGCTGCGCCGACCCCAAATAAATTGGGATAAGGGCAGGGGGATGATGATATACAGTAGGTGCAATGTTGTTTCAAACGTACAGTTTAATTTTATATAGGGAATATTCATGATTAACATTATAATAATATGCTAGTAAGTTTATTTACCTACGTAATTGCTAAAAGGTGCTGTATGCTTCTACGCATACACAAATAATTAATATTTTAATTTAATGATTCATATCTTTAATCTCGACGCAAGACGTAATTTGTGGGTGCAGGAAGTGAAGCTGGTCTATACAAAGGTTTTATTGAAAGTATTTTAATAAGGGGCTTGTATTCTTTGTACAGAAAAAAAAAACTTTACGAGTATAAGTTCCTCCGAATACTATCTCTGTCTTTCAATGGACGGTTGTTGGCGCCACCGACCCGCCCGTCAGTCCGTCCGTACAACTTTTTGTTACCCGAGACCATCACATTATTTATATTGAACATAGGTACTATTTCAAGTAGCAATTTAAATTTACTTATTCGTTGCTTAGTCGGAATTACGACCGGTAATTCTACGTGATCGAATCGTATCCGGCGGCTGCTTTGTGCATTATTGAGCGTTTACATCTTCAGTTTTGTTGCCAACAACCGGGGCCTCTCGAAACCTGATTCTAGTTTCATCTTGTACTTTTCACTGATAAGTGTTACCTACATACAGATATGAATTATATAATTTACCAAATTACTACATGGCCTCAAAAGCGCCTTCTGCTAAGTCTCATTATCAGATGTTTGAATAAGAAGTGGGAGATTGAGCCCAGGTCATACGTCATTATTAGCCTAGGCACGAATCGGGTCAGTACTAAGATTAGGTGTTGTACACACAGAGATATTATTATCTTTGCTGTTATCAGAGATACTACATGATACTGGGAAATCAGAGTTGTAAAGATTAAGATGTGTAAGTATACTGAGAGCGGTATCATTATTTTGCAGGTTGTTATTACATTTAATTTATGTAATTCATTGATAGATCAGATATATAGGTCGTGTATAAAAAGGAAAATTTTAATAGAATATAAATAGACTATAAATAAAGTATACGCTACCTACAAAATACATACAACTTTGGCGTAACATGTATACAGTTTTAAATAAGATTCGTGACGTGATACACATACAGAGTGTGTATTTACTTACGTACAATAAATACACGGTAATGTCCAGTGAACGTTACATATTTCCTAGTAAAAATACCGGCAGTCTTACTTTACAGTTTCATATATCATAAATTTCATTAACCTATGAACGTCAACCTTTACAGTACCTTGCGGTTACCAAGCCGATTTTATTAAAGACTGAATAGATCTAAAAATTTACACAGCTGTAATGTTACATATCGGCGTTGTAATATGTACCTAATGTTTGATACAGGTGGCCCATATTGGCACGCGGCAAATGGATGTACTCACACAGGCTAATGAAATATGGTACAAACGTCGTGTCACGCACGATTACGTAAATGAAAAGGAAATATAAAGAACCATATTATAATTAAAGATTATAATAATATAGGAACATTTCATAAGGATTCAGCATTAATGTTTGCAAATATCTTTTGTAGTTTTTTTATTATTACTGTAAATTGTTGTCACGTTGGAAATTGCCCCCATTATGTCGAGTCGTTAACTCATTTGTCTAGGAAACTTTCTTGATTCATTGTGTGGAGGTATCATTGTTTTAAATGCCATAATCGTCAGGTGAAACTGCGTTTGCTCTATGAAAAACTGGGGTAACTCATTGGTTCCATCGTATAACGTTAATTACAAAAGCATAAAGCGGCTCCGTAAACATTTTAACCATCCGTCATGGCGCCAGCCTCGCCTCCCGTTCCGAAGAAGTCAAACAAAAACAAAGAGTGCAGCCGAGGTGCCTGGCGCCTGCGTTATCGCGGCACGTGGGCCCTGCCACCCTTTGATCCTAATTCCTAAAATACATTCCTTCACAGAAAGGCTCATCTCGTCTCATCTATTGTTTCACTTGGCTTTTTACTGGCTGTAACCAATGCGACCAACACCCTTCACTAGGCACCATGGGAATTACTTTACACATTTAAAAAACTTTCATGTTAAAATTATAGCGGCAGTAATGTATGTGCATATTAGTGAGACAACTGTTATTTATGGTTTAAAATTGTAAATTACTCTACAGCCTGTCAATCATTCATGTTTTGTTGCGATTCCGATGAAGAAAGCTTTGCCTTTTATAGAGTACCTAGTAGTTTGTAGTCATCTATTCGGGCTTAATGGTACCAAGTTTTTTGGCATCCATAAAAATTAAATTACTCAATCTCAGCACATCTGTTTATTATAATATACCTATTATAATGATAATATGTATTATATACATATATTGTCACATCATTAGCAGTGTCACGTATTCAAAGTTGTATTTTATTTCTATGACAGTGGAGGGGACTAGTCTTAGCTTAAACTATGTATACCTAACTATTGTTTTAGTGAATAGAGTAGGTATAAACAAAAAAATATTATCTCTGGGTCGTATTCCCAAATGATGTGCTATACATATGGACTGAAGAGATAATACGTAATTATGAACAATTATATAACTTAGTTGCCGGCTCTCAGATAGAGATAGCGATCTATAGACAGCGGTCGCGTACGACGTACCAACGCTACACGTAAAAATCTTTGTCGCGTTTGAATTAATTTATTTTCACATCTATTGAATATCATTAATTTTATTTTATTTTATTAAGTAAGACTCCTTAGTTGTGGTACAGTTATGGTGAGTAGCAATCGTTCTAGCTTTAATAACTTTATTGGTGTAAATCTTTTAGCAACAAAATACAGGCTTATAAATTTCATTTTAAACAACCATTTAAAAAAAAATATGTAATTTTTATTGGCTCGAGACTTTTAAAATATAATGTCACATTCAACAAAAAAAAACTCTTCACACATAACTAATCCACCGATGAATTTAAAATTGGCTACATAAACTAGGAACTGTAATCTGATATATTTTTTTATTGTTTCAGGTAGTGTATGATGACAAACCTGCTCAGAAGACGGATGATGAGCACATTATCAATATCGAACTACAAGCATAAAGCTTCGTAAATGTTACAACCAAAATTCACAGGACAATCCTTTTGTCGGTAATAGTGTGGTGAAATAAAAGTGAAATAATAAGACTAATTTATTCATAACGTGGACTCAAAATGCGTGTAACTGAGTGTCGGGTGCTGAGAAAGATGGATGTGCGGTGTTTGTTGTTCAAACTGTTATTGTTCCAAATGTTGGTGGCGTGGTGCGCCGCCAAACATGTCACGATAAATCTGTCGAAGAACGCCGGAGACGCAGATAGAGATGTCCAGGATAGCATAAGAAACCTAATACATACTGGTGAGTTGCTTTTGATTTTTTGTTGTATTTTTTGGTACAGTGTCTATTTCGTATTTTAAGCGTTTTAATTGCAATTTTAATGTCAGAAATATTATGTACTTTATTATAACGAAGATTGCTCATTTTTTGCCAACCCTCAAGAAATACCCATAAAAACACACAACAGTTTAAAACCATTTTCTAGTTTTAAAGCAGTCAGAAATTAGGTTTTACTTTTCTTTGAGTACAGAAAAGAAAACAATTTTCCTAAGTTTACTCTTTCAATAGGCGAAGGACGGTGAATGATTGACACACTTTACCATTACATATTTCTTTGGGCCTTGTATTGTATCAGCATACAGTTTATCTATAAAACTAGTTGTTGATTTGTTATGAATAAAAAAAGCAACATCATCTGTTTGTAAATTTGGCTTAGACAAGAATAAACTAGGCATTTGGGTCACATTAGGTGAATCTAGAAACTAGTGTAAAATAATTTAAATCTTTTATTTTTTATTTGCTATTTTTTATACCTCTTACAGGATCTTTTCACGAATTATGAGATTAAGTGCACTACGGCATAAACATATTTCGGGTGTGTAGTAAATCACCAAACCCTATTAAATAAATATTTTTTAGCTTCAAAAGGAAAAATTCAGGCAATTTTCATTTCCCTTTCCAATTTTGCTCGACTTCAAAAAGATCTAGCCAATATCCAGCCAACTGACGGAATAAAACAAAATAACAAAATCTGTTCCGGCCCATTTTCAGTTAATAAATTAAAATACAAATACCACTGTTGAGCCTGGAAGCCTGGTTGTAAAGAGTAAATTGAGCGAAATGGGTTAATAGTAACGCAGGCGACAATTTGGCCATTCGTCTTATTTTACAGTAATTGCGATTTTTAAATGGGTCCATTATAATGTCTCTTAAATATTGTGTGTTGGCACTGGGTGATGTTTTGCTGAGATATTTTGAACAGACAATAAAGTGAATTTATCTACTTTGGAGGTCTAGAATTAATGTCTCAATATACTAGGTGGTATAAAAAGTTCTAATTGCTCATAAAACTGTAAATTAGAAGTCCTTCCAGTAGCATCCGATTAGTTCTAAATAGTCGAATGTACACGGTTGAAGATTTTGCTTTTAATAATGTAGTTAAAAGTAATTTTACGATATTGATGCTCATTTATTTTATAGTGGCCACCATTAAGGCCCATTCAAGATATGTAAATCAAAAACGTTATAAAAGATGTCAAGGCATTAGAGATCAAATCTTGGAATAATCTGAGACCGTCTGCTTTACGTTTTTACAATTAAAACTGAAGGGTGACAAGGGTCTACATCAGATTAAGTATCCTTTGGATACATCGTCACGGTAATTGTACACCTTGTTTTGTAATTGTCACAAATTTTGAAATACTGATAATTGGATTCAGAATACGCGTGACAGCCGCATCTCGTGACCCAAGTTCATCCTACAAGGGTTGTCTTATTGCCTTTTTTTAGACGTCATTTGATGAATTTATCTCATAAAACCACCATAATTTAGGAAATTATAGAGTTTATGTTAATGTAAATCCATCAAGATAAAAGATTACTCACGTAACAAACATAAATATAAAAATATCCAATTTAGTATATAATTTACATAACAAAGTTTTATAACAAAAAAACCGAGCAATAATAAACAGGTTCGCAATAAATTACTATTGTAAAATTATATTCAATGTGATACTACGTTACACAAGACCACGAACATATAATTATTTTAATTACAAATTTCATCTACTGACTTACGACCACACCAGTAGTTATATAGTCATTTCAAACTTGTTATAAAATACTTAAATCTCAAAATTACGTATCCTTTTTTAGGTCATTACCTACCGCATAAAATCGGCTTATGAAAGACTGTAAAATAAAACCCTAAACTATAATATTACCCAGATTGTGTTACTGTACGAACTGACATGTTGTGTTGCAGCCACCTCCATGGCAGACATATATTTATTATTTTTCTTTTGTTGCCTTCAGCTTCATAATCAATAAATTATTCAGTTTAAGATAAATCTTTGAAAAGCATTAACGCATGCTTAGCGAACTCTAAAGTTATTATATTAAATGGAAAAAGAATACTATCGCGAACAGGATTCGAACTTGCGCCTCCCGGATAAATACTCCAGGCGCTCTGACCACTAAGCCATCTCGACCTCTGCTCACCACCGCGAATTCTTCTTCTTATTAATTATTCAGTTTAACCTACTAAGTATTTAGTAAGAAACGCTTTTAAAATTAAATATTAACACCAAACTGCTTATAACGCTATTGGTGAAATCATACGATTTTTCTGATGAGCTTTACAAAATAATGATGTAATTTCTGCGTGTGCATTTGTCCGTTTAGACATGCTGGCTACATGAATGTTCACATGTTGTACGTAATACAAATAAATGAATAACACACCTGTAGAGAATTAATAAACGGTGTACCTTTCTGATAAATTAAAGCGGATCTTATACCAATAATGAGTGGCTAATAGTACATAAATTAACCAAAGCATTAATGCAGCAAGAAATTCTATTTGCAGACTTAAGAACATTTCAAAAATAGACCGCGGATAAAGTGGAGTGAGTTGAACTGAAAGCTTCAAAATGAAGCATAAACGTAATCAAACCAATAACCGTAAAGCGGCAATCGGTGGCGGGATTTATAAAACAAAGCTGTTAGTGAGCGACACGGTCATCGAACTTTCATTCTAAATTCGTACCTGTTCAAATGTGCCAATATGCCTTAACCTTAACTTCAAAATATATTGCGAGTGGCAATTTTTTACTTGACCCATAAATTGTAAGTTTAATGTTTGATTTTAATATCGTAAAAGTTCTTAATTATTGCCTAATTTATCGCTGGAAAGTGCAAAGTATAACGATCCTGATTCGCTTATCTAGTAATCTCAATATTTGTTCAACCAATCTTATCAGTGTAGTACAGAAAAGGCGCGAATCTGTTGATCTTCGTGACGCGCACCATGACGTAAAGCTGCCATTTGTCAGCCGAGGATACGATCGTAAAGAAATCATAAGCCTGTTCACTTACTTTTTACAGCAAAGCAGAAGATAATAACGTTTTGTTGATACAGTTATTTTATAGATATTGAATTAAATTGTAGTGGCAACATAATACTAATTATAAAAAATCTGCAAGTTCATTAAAACTTAATTCGCGACAATATTTCAGTGCGACTACATAATTAGACCAGTTTAGTCATTCAGTAAATAGTTACACATCTTATGTTTTTTGGAGGAAACTATAATTAAGACTTTTGTTCTTGTCACATCACACATAATACCTTTGTTTGCACAATCTGATTATGTGCAATTAACGGTGATGTAACACATCGCCTCATACAAAATTATAATAGTTCTGTTGCTCGGCAACTTTGATATATATAGGTACAGTTTTACGCATTTGATACGCTATTATAAAACTAATGATAAAAAATAATGTCAATTATGGGTTGCCTTGACCGAAGACCCGAAATATAATGACGAATACAAGAAACCAATATATATGTATCTAACCAATTCTGAGACGCGAAGATTACCACTAGACTGGTTCCTATCCGGTATTCAAACTTGATGAATAATAATTAATTCTATTAGATTACCTTCAAGTGATATCCACAGGGGGTACCTGTGCTATGATAAGGACGATGCGATACCAATACTTTGTTACATGGTCAAATAACTTTCTGCAAGAGGCCTCGTATAAGGCGCCCTACGGAGATAATTCTTTACCTATCTAGGTTGCATGCCTCACTTAATTGAATGATAAATTGTATATCGTCATTAAATTAATTTACGTAATTGGAAGATCGTTACTAATACGCAACATAAATGCGTGCGTAGAGATGTAAGCGGTTTATAAGAGTGTCTGTCTATATCAATATTCATAATAACATGATAAACAATATTTTGATAAAAGGCCAGCTTCTATATTTGCTGTAACTCATAACCCTTCACGTTGCTTTATTAAATTTGTAAAGAAATAAGATTGCGAGATGTAAAAGCTTAGGGGCAATTTTAAGTGCACCCATAGCGTTGTAGTGATGAGCTCAATTGTCTCCGGCAGGGGGCGGTACCTACGCACAGTAATTACTGGTAATTGCAACCAGGCCTAACAACAGCGCCCGAGCATATCCAGCCCACGCCTCTCATTTCTACACTGATTAGTACAGACATTATTGGTTTTAGATTAATATTCTTGATACGTATACGTGCCTACCCAAAGATGAAACTTACGACACCGCATTATGGAAATTCAGCCTATTTTACATTTCATAATGAACCCACTTGATATCATGATGACTATAATAAAAATATTTGATTTGATGACTATTTAATAATTCTAGATCGTTTTGATAATGTTTAATTGCTACATTTTATTTCCTTTCAATCCAATTTTTTTCATCATTATATAAATGGTTAATTCTTGTATAATCACTGTATTATTAAAATTCAATTTTATTAATAAAATTCAGGTTTTCGTACAAAAAAACTCGCACAATTAAACATCGTCTGCGCCACAATGTTCAAGGCATGTTCTAAGAAAATTATCGCTCTATTAATCCATTTATCGTCTGGAGGAACACTTAAACCAGCTAAGGCTTGAACAATTGTAGTTTTTACCTTAATTAAATTCATTTATGAGTGAGCCTCGGAAGACTAATATGGAGTGAGAAAAACACGAGTTGCAAGTAGAACCTGTGTGGCCTTACCAGTCAGCGAGTGTCGTGTGACTAGCGCCGCTCCGTCGCTGACCATGCACACTGATTTCATATGAAATCGTTCATATGATGAGTGATAAGCTAGTAATTATGATTATCTATGAAAAATTTAACTTATTACTAAGAATTCAGTTGTCTAGGAACGTGTCAGGCTAGTGAGCCACGGGGTTATGTTACCGGTCGGGCAACGACTTGACACTTTCTTAGTTCTATAATACTATGCAGGTACAAAACGAATTGTATGTTTGATTCCCTGTGTATCCTTATTTTTTCTATTATAAGAAGCATTATTATCTTTATGACATATAAACTAAAAAATAACGAGAATCTATCATCCACATCCATTACAACTACCGTGTATAAATTCTTCTTATCAAGAATCGAGGTAGGCGTTTGCCCTCAAATAAGAACAAAAAATGTTTGATATGTCGTCATTTGTTAAAGCCAAGTTGTTAAGGTATAATTAAGGCGTTAATCGCTATGAGATATAAAAATACGAGTGCTGTGGCGCCTGCGTCTTGGGCCTGGCGCCATGTTTAGGGCGCATACGCGGAGAACCACATTACTGCATAAGTATAATGCCATTAAAGCCCTCGTTATGTTCCCCTAATGTCTCGTTGCCTTTTTGTTCCTTTATTTTAATGGCATTTTTAATCTAAGTTCATTATCATGTCAATAGGCATAAATATTCAAAGATTGGAAAAAAAACTTACTTGCAAATTATAAACCAACTATTAAATTAGAATGTCAAGAAACGCATCCTCGATACGAAAATTCAGAAAATACTTGTATTGCCTGTAAAATAAGATTTGTTGAGCATAATGCTGAGCAAGAAATAGTTTCGTATTGCATGGTATCGTACGATTTAATCTTGCATCATCAGAGTACACGTAGATTCGACAATTGTATTTATTTACTGTCGTCAGCTAAGTCCATCAGGTTATTGTCTTATGATTTTGTTTGTTGAATTTCCGTTGTTGTTGGAAAGCGCCGTCATTATGTTCCTCTTCGCTTCGAAATTGCAACGCTGACAATATTGTAACTAAAAATCTAGGTCATCGTTTGTTAGTTTTCAGAGTGTATGACGCTTTTCGCCAAATTTTACTTGAAGAGTTAAATTGCTAATTGACTGATAATCTTTTGACAAGCTTCATATATACATATTAAAGAAGATTTCATTAAATTCTTGTCAAAACCTTTTATTTCGTTTAATTCTCTAGAGTCTGGTCTGTTTCTTTTGCCCCTTTAAAATATTATATAACAAAGTTAAATAGTCTCTCGTTGCATTACAAAAATACAATTTTTATTTACATGTTGGACATAACCCTTTAAACGTTTACACCAACTGTTACTTCCAGATCTATTTCCATCGTATTGCGTAGAATTTACAAACAAACACTACTCTATAACACCTTCGTAGTACGAGTTGGAAGGAGCATGATTTTCGTACTTTTTCGCCTTCCAAATGCAATTGTATTCGCTTATTCGTATTTCCTTGAAGGCTTAGCGCATTGTCATTTCCTAGACAACAGGGGTTGGTATTTTGAAGTGCAACTCATGTATGATTGTTTTTAATTACAGGTGTCTACTCCCACCGACACCTCGACGCGTCAAAGGTGCAGGTCGTGCACCCAGTGAAGGTAACGAGGCATGGCGAGCTGGTCTCGCACGTCGTCGACCACGCACATGCGCACGGGCATGCGCGCGCTCGTAGGGACCTTCATCATACGGAACAGTATCAGCCACACGTGGTTCATTACAACCTTACTGTGGATGGCCAAGAGCTCAGGCTGGACCTGAGGTAAGAATCTTTTATTTATTATTATAAGGCTTTACTAATTATATTATTTCATCAGTACTCGAATAGGTTCTATCATCGGATGGAAGGACCAAATTTATTTATAGTTGGATACCAAGTTTTGCTACTGTATTAACTTCACAAGAATATTCTAAACTTGACAGAACGTGGTAGAACGAGGATGTTAGTAAATCGAAAACAATTAGAACTTTCTGGTAATTCTCTTGCTATGTGCTGCTTGAATCCACACAATAAATGGAAATACATTATTATTCTAAAACTATATATAGTATTTAATTTGCGTCGTTTATTCTATTGCTTCCATAGATAAGAGTATTTATCTATCTAGAGTAGACACAGATAGCACTGAAGTTCATGGACATTGGGCAAGTAAAAGCAAAGAGTACAATGATCGTAAAGTGTTACCTGGACCTTCAGATTCGGTTAATTCGCGCATATTATTTGATTAGCAATTTAATTTATACTGCTATGGTAAATATCCTTTTGATTAGGTGCTACAATGTTATATAATTTATCAATAGCTAATGAAAGCTTACAATTATTATTTTGACGTCTTCTTAGGTGTAAATTAATATTAACTACTAGTCATAATTAACGTAACAGAAAAACTCAAAGCAATTTCATCTAGTTAAATCAATTTATTACAGAATTACATGGCGTAGAATGCTGCGTTCAAAAAAAATCCTTAACAAACTTAATATAACAAGAGAAACATACATTTTATATTACTTTTGTATATTTGATGACTAAGCCCCAATAACGTTTTTTTATACATATATGTAGTGCAGATAAAGTTACACGGGAATATGATTTGGATTGTCTATCTAGCGACGATAACCCGGGCCATGTGAAATTCGAGCATTTAAAAGCACAGTCTACTGTGATTAAACGTATTACAATAGATAACAAAAAACGCGTGCGCCCGCGCCGCTCTCTGTTACCGACTGGACTGACATAGTTTTTCTTTACCTATCGCGAATCGACCTTCTCAAATATTTGAACTTGGCTCCGCTATCGTACTAAGCTATAGCAACGTTTATCTGTTTTGAGCAAAACTACCACTAATGACACTTTATCTGCCGTATCACTGGTTTATTTCATTATTCTTTTATCCAGGTACTTTTAATTCCATTACCTGATTGTATTCTGTGTACGCCCACTTGGTTAAAGTGTTGTAAAAAATTAAGTTGAAATTATCAATCACGTTGGTTAAGGCTATGTATAAGCCTGTATCGTACCGATTAGGAAGTAAATTTTTATTGTATGAATTTTGATGAGCATTGAAACGAGCCTTCCTAGTATCAATGCATGCGTTTTCTTTATATTCCTTTACTGTTTGTTTCGGAACGTATAATTCTTATTTAGGATATAAATTGGGGATTTGGGTGTTCTACAATCGGTAGGACCGATCTGGTAGCGTGTGTCACTTAAGGCGATTGCTAAGACGTGAGGCCAGGTCTTGGTGAGAATGAATAGTCCTTCAGATCAGATGAGATCAAACGTTTGCCTTTAAATTATATCTAAAAAAGGAAGGGTATCAAATATTCTTAATATAGTAGCAAAATGCTTTGCAGTTCTGCAAAAATACATAACAATATCTTCTTCGTGAGGAATGATGTGATTTTAGTAAGTATTAACCTTGAGACAGTCTGAGCCCGTTTCCGAGGAGTATGCACATAAATCTTAGTAAATCTGCCCGTTGTTCGTCTGACGCAGCATTAATACTGGTGTCGCTACCGGCGACAGACTCACTAGTAGTTGTACAAATGGCTCTTTGTTTATTTAAGTCTTTATTTATTTAATCGCATTAACAATCTACAGTTATAATAGGACGTTTTTTAGATTTATTTGGCTCTTGTTTTATTTAACTGTCGTAACAGATTTTTTGTTATTTCTACTTCGTGAATCTTTTATATTCAATGTCATCAGTTCTGAAATATCTGCAGTTGAACATGAGTTTGGCTACATACTTTGCAAACGTATTGATGATCTCTAATCTACAACTATGTTATTTCATACAGTTGGTCCCGGCTGGCTGGTGTTCAACCTTCAATATAATCCCACAGAGGACAGCTTAATTAATTTATTAACACTTGACACTTTAGAAGATATAGTAGTAGTAATTACTTTAGTAATACTTACTATAGCTACATGTGGGGTACCAGATGTGAGCCTTTGGCAACACTTATTCCTCTGTTGTGGCAACAGCATCATTAATGGACAATCTAATTAGCTCCGAAGTCAATCATAGAAATTGGATATAAATTTCAGACATGTAGTTGGCCCCGCGCCTAACTCTCCACACGCACTACTTACTGGAAGCTCATAAATTTCAAAGGCTATTTCTATAAATTTTTACACAAAACTTATATCCCAAACAGAAATACTTATGTTTATTTTTAATTAAAGTAGACATGCCACGACTGACTAATTGCGAGAATGTCTTGAACCATTAACTTAGGAACTAAGGAATGTGTTAAGAATCTAGGCAATACAAGACTTTCTGTTACAAAATCATTCTCTAGACATTTTCTTATCTAATTTAATTAGTTTTAATAGTTTAATTTATTGGCATTGTCGGAAACACAATTAATCAAATGGCGTATAATGTAATGCGCACCTATTATTCGTGCCTTTCGCTCGACTAGACATCGAAATAGGCCCGGCATTTTGTTTTCAATGAAATTTGGTCAATGAAATTTTTTTAGAACTCGTTTTTTGCTTAGTCCTCATAGTATAATATAATGAAGCCATTAAAAGCATTGATAAATGGAGTAATAACAAAACAGTTTACATACAGAATTTAAATTCACAGAAGCATTTTAACAAAATATACGCATATGGAAGTTAAGATATAAAAGACCAAACAAGCTGATGTGATCTCAGCCGATTAATCCTTAAGATAATTTTGCTGTAATAAATCAATAACTACTGTTAGTGTTACTAGCCGCAAAATAATGCAAAGTTTTCCTAATCGAGCTTAAAGCTTGTTTTATCTTAACTTAGATATAATGAATTCCAAATCTGGAAGGCATAACAACATTCCTGTGCCGAATAGTGTTAATAATTTATGAAACACTAGCTAGTTAATAAAACTAAATTTGTTCGTGAACATGTACCTACTTAGATTAGGTACTAACTTTCCGAGGCATATTTTACGATAATTACTTGTTAGATACTGTTATATAATTAAATATGTGATTATTTCGCAATATTATAATAGAATGGTGTAACTTTAAATTTGCTCTGATGCTAATCTAATCGTAACAATCTAATCTTGTCAAGAATTTAGAAATATTGTTTTGTTAACCCTACATCGATATGAGACTTATTCCGCATTATCCTAAAGAATAAAATATGCATACACTGATAGTTTGATTAACCGAGGTGTTCGCGCTTACGAAATACATTCATACAAGTAATGTCGCCATCGACTAACGCAATTCCAAACGTAGACTATGCACATGGGATCAGATACATGAACCACTCATTATTTCTTTCGAAATAGATATAAACCCTTGCTCACTTGCACGAATATTAAGATTACTATCATTTAATTACTAAACAGTTACATCACACTCTACAACATTTTCAGGTTTGCAATATTGGCCGTAAAATGGATTTAAATTGGTATAGCCCTAAAAAGAAGATTGACAACCCCTTTTTCCTTTTGGCAACGTCAAGAAAATTGCACATAATTCAAGTTCTGTGTCCAATTAATTTATAGTTACCGATAAGGAGTAGATAATTATGCTCTTATAGCTATTAAAGTTAAGTTACGTTTTCATAAGAAACCTGACATATTGATTTATAGCTATACTGTGCTAATGAACAAATCTAATTATGTACAAGAAGTTAAGCATATATATTTTAAATACAACCAGCAATGCAGCTACAGTGATAAAACTTAAAAATACGTTGGTATATGATAGGCCCATAAAATATTAGTGAAGATAATTATCTCCTTGTGTATGCAGCGGATGATCAAAGCAACGCAGACGCATCGGGTGTGCGACGCGTTTTCGCCGCGCAATAGTTTCGCGGAAGCGTTGCCGCGTCGCTATCACTCGCATTCGTGTGAACGCAACACTAGCTAGAAGCTGTCCGTGCACTTTTTGTTCCTACGCACACCAACTGGTATGCAGCCTACCTTTTGAAATAATCATACTTTCTAAATAAATAATAAAAAACAAAAACAATAAGTAAATACCCAAGGTGGATATTTTATTCGATACTGTTCCAATCACAATAAAAAAACCAAATGATCACCTTAATGCAAACAGTTGTCACCAAACTTGACAGACTGGGGTGCGGGCCGTGTGACCTCGTCGAATTTCTTCTTATGCAGCAACTGGGACGCTGGGCTCATGCATTTTTAATGTACTGGAGACAAAAACTCGACAGTTTGAAAGTTGCTGTATGGTCTTCGAAGTTCAATTCATACATATTTATGTGGCAATTATTGTATTACAATGAACGATGAATATTGCAAGGATTGCACAACGTGACCCTACGTAGCGGGACCTCAAAGAGCGGGACCAATCGTGCACCGAATATAGTAATACCCAAATAAATGAAAAACGACCCGTTTAATGCAATCTGTCAATTAAATTCTGCGACCATACGGTGACACAAAGATGGTTCAAATAAGGTATTGCTTGTTAACGGTTGCCTAGGACTTCTGAAAAACAGAAATTCCAATATATTTATATAAATAGTCAGTTTTTTTTGCGCAGAGTCCTAAAACGGTTGAAGATTTCTTAGTCGGAGTTGTGAACATTACCGTTAACGTCACAAATGACTTTGTTACTCTTGAACTGAATAATGATATGAGTAAGGCCAAGGTTAAACATTGTTTATGTATACAGCGATCAAACGCCAGAATGACGTTTGTGTACATGAAGTACCTATAGCTATGCTTACATTTAACACATATTCACCATTCACTAACGTCGAGCAGCTCTCAAGCATGATTCAACGTTCCCGCATGCATGATTTTGTTCGACCATCGTCAGAAGTACTTGAATCAAGGATTTCTATCTATATTGGCGTTATCCAGAATAAACGGCAAATTAATTGAAATGCATTATGCATTAGCAGTGATAGCCTAGTGGTATGACCGGTTGGACTGACAAGTCAAAGGTTGCAAGTTCGAATCCAAGGCACGCACCACTGTCTTTTCCAAGTCATGTGCGTATTATGGTATTATATATGAATTAATAATAATAATAATACTCCTCCGAACGTATTTCGGTCACGGCGGCCTATCTCCACAGAGATTAGCCAAGTACGCAGGAGATATTATAGTGCTCAAGTGTAAGCGCAAACACAGGTGCATTCCCTCTTCCTTCACTCTCATATTCCGATGGGACGGCAATCCAACACGATCGTAGAGAGATCAGGCGCAGGACCGATGGCTTTACGTGCTCTCCGAAGCACGGGGCTGTCACACCACCAACTTCCGGGCTGCTACTGAGAATTTTCTAACAGAAAAATCCAATAACACTTTTCCCGACCTAAGAATCGAACCCAGGACCTCACGCTCGGCAGTCGCGCTTGCGACCGCTAGACCAACGAGGCAGTCAAAATAAATAAATTAATTATCACTTACTTAAAACGGTGAAGGAAAACATCGTGAGGAAACTAGCACACCTGTAAGGTGTTCTCAATGGTGTGTAAAGCTATGTCAGGGACGTACAGGTGGTTTAAACTCTGACACTAGGTTGTTCATCAACCACAAGATAAGAAGAAGATTATAATTTAGAACATTGGAAAATCAGTCTTTCAAATTTATGATAATAGGCTTCCAGGGAGCATATCGCAAAACATGTTAAAATTAAACTCATTTACATCAATATTTACAACAAAGGTCTTATATTTATTTCTAGGCGCATATTATAATAGGATTATACCTGAATCAGAAGTGATTCATAATTAGTAGTCTTACACGACTGCCCAAACAAAGGAGTGCTATGTTTTTAAGGTTCATGTATGTATGTTGTAAGTATGTTTGTTTATGAGTTTCTTTATTCTACCATAGCTTCTAAATGCCTCGACCGATTTAGATGTACGGGGTATAATCTTTACATTGTCCCGGTAACATAGACAAGTAAGATTAAAAAAATAGTAGTCTTCGAGTACCTAATAACGTAATATGTTTTTTTTATTACATAATAACATCTTCCCTCGTGGTTACATTCCCCATAAAATCTCAGGATTTTGTAATAACTATAAATGGGCAATATATACGATAAAGGCTTTGGTCCTTTCACCCTACTAAAATAGTAATAGTTGTCGTAATTTCTAATTTATATACAGTGCATTAGGTTTATCGAATAATGAGATTTTATAGCTGAGAATTAAGATTGCCAACAGCGAATGCCATTTGCCAAACACTTAAGGAATGATAATCGCCGATAACTTAGCCCCGTTGTTGGCAAGTTAGTTAACACAATTTAAGGGTACAAGAGGAAAAATGCACGAGTAATTCGAACACGTACGAATAAATGCCTTATTGGAACATTTTATGGCTTAGTAGAGGCTTGTACCAGTTTCGAAGGCTATTTCGAAAATTTCGAAAATTGCACCTGTTATCGCCGACCGATCTGCGGTTAATATTTTTATCGTGTACTGAACTGGACAAGTGATCGCGCCAAAGTGGTCTAAAGATTGTTGTAAATTTCACCAGTTTTGGTAAATTGGGGCGATCGATAATAAATTTTCGCATTGGTAACATCGACACGGCGCGAGATCGGACAGGTTCTCCGTGCAAAGTCGTTAGGTTCAAATTATTTGCATAACAATTTGTACGTATTTGTGTAATTGCTAAGAGATTAAAGTTCTAAAACATTCCATATTAGTAATATATTTATGATTTATTAGTAGGTATATAAGAATTTGCTTATTTTAATTAGATGCTAGTTATATAATTAATTTATACTCGTATATTATTGATATGATTTTAATTCAACATTTATTCGTCTAAATGTTAATTTTATCTTTTTTAATTCAAATTCAGTTAGTATTACGTAGGTATTTCCTATTTTGGGAACGAGCTACTAGCGAATAACAAAATGAGTCGCAGAACGATATTAGGTACTATGGCACCGTGTATAGGTAAAATGCAGTGCAAGTTCAAGTGCAAGGAACTCGTAAGAGGATGTAATAAAATAAAGGTTTCGCACGGCAGGGCGCCGAAACCACAGGGCACTGAGAGATTTATATCTACACACACTGTATATATCACCGAGCGATACCTGATACGATGCGAAAGCAACAGCCGACTCAAAACAATACGCTTTTAGTCTTACCCTTTTATTTTCTGTCGCTATGGGGACGTCTGAACGTTTCTCACTTACTCACCAAGAACGCAGGAAACACTAAAGATAAATTTTACTAAAGCTAACTCCTATGTACTGTGTTTAATAGTGTCATTTAGTTTTATAATGCTTTCGCTTTGACATTTTACTAACGACCTTTGACATCTGCGAATGTTAAACATCTTGAAATTACACCTCTTGCAACATTTAAAAGGACAATGTTTATCGTTCTTTTATAAGTAGGCGACGAAAATATCTTCATCGTTGCTTTTCTTAGAATCTACCTACCTACACTTTCTTCTGAAAACAATCGTAAAAGTTCGCTTTGATCATGTAAGTATAATGTAGATACGTTGGTTCATTGTAGCTAGGTATAATAAATTACTTTGTGTATCAATAGGTGAAAGTTGATACAAAACTAATCGTGTAGATACATTAACATGCACCTGAGCGAATAATTGGCTATTGCTGCACACGGGCCTCGTAATATTAGATATATAAATACTAAAAAAAACCCGTAAATATGCGTATATTTTTGTTTTTGGGACTTCCTCTGATGTGATTCTATAAGGCTACGATGCCGGTTTGCCCCCATCCGGTCAGGTCCAATGATACGTTATATATATTATTATAATATGTATGGTACAGTTCCATATAGATATGCAACAGTGCAAAAATTAATGAAAAATAAATTACTGCCATCACCGAGTTTGGCAAAAGATGTTGCTGTATGTTTAATGTTCTTTTAATCGCATAAAGCTCCTTCTCTCGTAGTAGTAAATTCATAATCTATCTACCTCTTCGGAATTTTGGCACTTACGGGAAAGGGTAGGTACTGTACTGTATTCTTTGCCGGGAACCAACATGCTTCTACAATTAACGTTATGTGGATTAATGGGAGTATTTCAGAGATATTCGCTTGTTAATCGCGGCTATTAGGCAGCTCTCGCGAGTTTATCTTGTAAAGGTCTCGCTTCGGCGCCTGTGTTACCACATATAAGGATACGCATATAGTTTACAAACTGGTCTAATCAGCATAAACCAGCTCTTAAATGATACGCTTATTAGCCATTTAGCGCCACGTTTCTTGACATTAGATAAGAAATAGGTATAACATTTGTATTAATATAATTATGACATTAACTTTTTATTAGTTATTGGTTTGTGAATGATGAATATATATATCTGTGTTCCTGTGTAGTACCTACAGCTTAGGAACTATAATTATGAAATTTGAAGTCTTTATCAAAACATATACAATCACGGTAATAATTTTTACACACAACAACTACCGCATAATGTCGCATGAATGAATTACACAGTACGGTACATATATTTACCCTAATTGAGAATGCAAATTAATTGTAAATTAACCCAATGGCGCCTTTAAATATGCCTACGAACAGTTGATACGGTAATGTTGTGATAAAAAAAAAAAATGGGTGATATCAAAATAAATTGATACTTAACATTTAAATTGATCATTGTAGTCAATTAGTAGACTTTACAAAAACGTTACACCCTAATGTCCGTAGTCCTTTGCCGCTAGAAACAATCAATCGTCAATTATGACGGGCTAGTATATCTAGTTACCATGTATGCACAGACAGACACACAGACATTTGTGTCAACACGTATCTGGGGCGACGGTGTTTACCTCTACTAATTGCCGTAATGAGCCTTATCTGTGTGTTCAGTGCCTTACTCGCCACTCGAACTGTTTGCTTCTGATCGACAGCCTGGCCCTGATTATGTCCACAACAACTAAAAACAACAGTACTTGTCGTATGTTAGTTTAATGGCGCCGAATTGACGAGTGTGTGCATGTGTGTTACCGTGTTTCATTGAAGTTTCGTTAATTCATCAAAGTTATCAACGCTTACATAATTTGCAGGTTGTTGACCGAACACTACCATCAATAAAATTTATTCATGGTCAATTACTGAGTCATAAATTATTGTCACTTACTGGTAATAAAATAGGATATAAAGGTCGGTTAGTTACAAATACAGTGAGCACTCGTATATTCTTTCCTTTTTCTGCGCTTAATATATCGTTACATTCCACAATTGCTGCATTCTGTCCGGTATCTAAGGCCGGTCCATACCGTCCGATAAATCTTGACCGTGTGCCAGTGCGAAATCTACTTTTTATGGTCGTCGCGGCCGTCGCCATAGTGGACAGATTCCTTGGACGATATGCGATTAAACCGCAGTTTGTATTTATAGCTATATAGTGGCGACTAACAATCTTGGATTGTTAGTTTAAACGCAAAAATAATACAAATCATCGTATCCACACACACAAAAATAAAGATAGAGTCGGCGCTCAGCGGGAATGTTAATCACACTACTTAGTTTCATAAACAATTCAGAATCATCTGTTGTCTCGTCTAAGTATAGTTGGCTCGTACCTAATGTATTCTTGTTTTATTTACGGAGTAGTCGCATAGTTGTGCGGCGCGCGCAAGAATCTGAGGCTCGCGGCGTTGAGCAAAGAGTTGGTGGTAATCTGCCTGGACCTCGTCGAATAAGGCACGCCTTACGACCGAGAATCCCAATTATGTCGTTATAATCCCACAAGGATATACACCAGAAACATAAAAACGAGGAAACGTGAATACTTTATAAGACTAGTAGACTAATTCCAATCACTCTCATAATGCAAACATTTCATTATGAGAATGATTGGAATTGTTGTAAGAAATAATTAGAATTGTTTGTCCATCTTTTTGTTCCTCAACCACAGGAGAACTATTAATTTTATAATTATACATTGGTATTGTATTGTTTACTGCCACGAAGTATATAAACTGCAAACCAACAGACCGTTTTATATCTAAGCTATAGCTGGTTATCTATAGCTGTTATAGCTTGTTCCATCCGTCTCGATTATTCCGCCACATTTAGCAGAAGACTTTTTAACAGTAACAAATAAAATCTCTTTGCTACAGGCCTTCAGTAACGTTCATAACGCCAGCGATGGTGGTGGAGCGTCACACCGCGGAGGGTCGCACACGTGACCGACCGCACCCCGACGCTACGGCCTGTCACTACACCGGCTCTGTGAGGGGGCAACCCCTGTCCAGCGTCGCGCTCTCCGCTTGTGATGGCCTTGTAAGTAACGTGATTTTACTATTTAGGAAGCGAAGTGTTCATAACTTGGTTGCAAACTGTCGTTCAAGTTAAGCATGGTTTGACGTGGTTAGTCCGTAGGTAGGTGAACGCTAGGAGCGTTTTCGTCTGAGGGATTCCATGCTTCGGAAGATTGGAAGGAAGCAGTCGATGAACTAAGTCAGAGGGGCTTACGGGTGGCTTTAGTAACTCTAACACTAAGTTGGCTCCTTATTACACGAAGGACAAGAAGAAGAGAATAGTATTCTGAGGGTTCTTACATTAAAGACATAGTTACGTTTCATTACCATCCCGTTTACGGTCCGTCTAGGGATTGTTATGCTTTAGTTTTTTTGAGCATCTAATAATGGTGGTTTCAAATCACACGTACCTAAGTTTTCAGGTACGTATGATGCTGGAAATGCTTCTTAATAACACCAGTAAATGAGTCCATCTTAAACTGTGTATTAACAATAATGGTAACTTTATTGCTGTGCTTATCGTAATCTAAAATAATTATCTAAGTACCAAAGCTACCTAGATTAGCCGCGTTTTACCACACCAAGAGCTAATAAGTAACCTTCCGTTCTTTCTAAGGTAAGAAGTTCGGTAGATGTGTCTACTGCTATGGAGAACATAAAAACGAATAACAACACTGATAGGCATTTTTTTTTCACGTGTTACCAGCTGTAGTATTATTATATTTATTTTTAGGCCCTTATTCACCCTTATCAGAATTGTCCCAAATAAAACATAGTCACGTTTAACTGGAAACGAATACCCTCCACCGAGTTACCAGTAAACTAAAGGCTAACAAAAAGTGGTATCAAAATATTAAGCATTCATTTGACTGCAGTAAAACAAAACCAAAATCAACAAGTTAAGTCAGCTATTCAAACGCCCAAACTTTTTATGTCTGCGGTCAAATCGTTAATTTTATCATCAGTTATATAAATATATGAAATGTAAGATAAATCACAATGTCTGTGCATCGCGAGGCCGTGCAATAAAATATATTCGACACAAAACCGATCAGTACTGGGAACTGAGCAAATCAATCAGAGTAACAAATCAAATTGTGTTGGGAACCTTATGTAAGCTGTCGTTCGTGGTATTTTTAACCTTGTTTTTTTTATAATACTTTGTACGCGAAGCCCTAAGTTAATCTTCAGGGTGACTTGAACTCTAACACCAGCAGGCGTATTAGCTATCTCGGTTGACATCGAAATGATGGTGACATTGTAATACATGGCATTGTAGAGCTTCACTATTATAAGCCAAAATATTATAAAGCCTACGACGCAATGTACGAGTACTACTAAATGATATCAATTAAGATAGCCAATACGCGAGCTGTTAGCTTGTGGTCACAAGTCAAAAAAAAAATAAGAAGATGCTAATTCCTTTAAGAAAATCTATTAGCTTTCTATAGACATGCTTCAAAGAGTACGTTAAGTCGTCGATCGCGACTATTATTAGTTATTAGTAGTCACAGGACCTCACGCTCAGCAACCGCGCTTGCGACCATTAGACCAACGAGGCAGTCAATAAAAGTCAATAAAATTACGGATCTCATGAATACGTTTTTCATTTCAAGGGCATTCCAACCGCAGCGTAACGCGCTAACTAGCAAATTACGTAAATATATACCTATGCATAATTTAATGAAGCTATCAATTGTATAAATAATTTCGCGAGATGTCAGAGTTCACTCACCGATAAGATTTAATTTGGTTTTTCCTTTCCTCTAGAGTCTAGACAGTCATAAAACGGTAGTTTTGATTTTTTTATTACATGTTTCTTTATTTTGGTATCGTAGCGGACAACAATATGTAGATCAGTTTTGTTTCCCTTCTAAAAATTACCATAGAAAACCCGGGAAAGCCAAGTTAAAAAAATTAAATGTAAGAATTAATTTCTCATAAAAACATTAATAACAAGAATCCGTAGGCCGCAAACTAAGCTAAGGCTAGTTATATCTTGGGCATCATTTTATTAACAATGTGTTTGGAGAAATATAGTGGAGCAAAAGTAGAATTCACCGCAGAAGAACGATTATTAACTTACGCTACCCTTTTTTTTTTTTATTAATTAGCTAATTTATTTAGGTAAGTATTACAAGACGATTTAGTTTGATTAAATTCATGTTGAAATATCCAGACACACAGAAGTGTGTCCGCCAAGATCGGAAAGAAACGGGTGACCCACACCCAGTGTGTATTTTTACCCGAACCATATTTTTTTCTATTGCCATTATTCAATTTCTAGAACTTTTCTTTTTCTTTGAGGGCTGAGTTGCCCGCGTCCGTAGGAGTGCACCCTTAGAATGGAATCCCTACACGTGATCCCTGGGTGGTGACGGGTCTGGGCAGTTGCATCAACTCCCCAATTGTCGTTCTTCCCAAATCTATTTACTCAACTTAGAGTGAATAGATTTATTCTGGATCTACGTGCTCCATCCTCGGCCACACCGTCGCTTAACATCAGGCGAGTTGATAACCAAAGGTCCATTTCGGATAAAAATAAACGATTTTAATCAACATTTGCATATGACGCTATACGCTTTATTTTAAAGCGCAGCTACAAATATATATTTTAGCATTTGTTATTCATGCTTATAAAAATGTTTACATGATAATATGTGTTATTAAGAATCTAGTTTTTATTGCTCGTCAAAACACGATCTTTGAAGTTAAGTGACACTTGGTGCGGTCAAACTGTGGATGGATGATGTGGGTTTTTTTATTTGAAGAACTCTGTGTTTTGGAAGGCACGTTGGTTCCGGATAACATTCGTATGAAGCCAAGATGCGGGCAGATTAATCAACGCTGATTCTCAATTAGACCACTACTCCACCTATAGTTCTAACATTGCGAAAGAAGATACTTATGTATCTATGAGGGAAAAGTTATCGCTTAACGATTCCTAGAATTTTATTTTAAATTGTTTGCGATCCTTAAATATTTTAAATCAATTTGAATGCCTTCATACCTTAAAAAAATACCTACGATTAACAAACCTAATCATATTACTATCAATATTTATCAAAGTCCTTTATGCCCATTCAACATTAACATCCACCGCTGGATCTACTCTCAATAAACACGATCCTCGACTACGGGTACCTTGCGCAGATCATGACCCTACCTACCCTTAAGCGCTGCCATTGTCCGTACCTAACTGAGTAACTGAGTGCCTCTAAGGCCTAAGAGACTAACTAACACAGAAGCAAATTCAGTTAGAGTAATTTTCGTTATATTTTTCTCTGTAGTGTTACGATATTTAGGAGAATGTTACTTTTATATATTTTCTAGTTTAATTGTATGTTTTAACTTTTATATCAACCCTTTAAAAGGATTTCCACTAATAAAGTAGGAACTTGAATAGAAGTCAGCTTTCCTCGAGCTAGTAATAAAATAATGCCTATCATTTACTTTCATATTTGACGATGAGCCGATCTGATGGAAAGTGAAACTATGATTTAGTGCCAGCTGGACAGCGGTGGGTTTCGAAAACTTGTGTTTGGTTAATTGCTTTTCAACGATTACCGCTTTATTGACAAGTATGTAACATAAATTAACAATAAAACATGCTTTATTGATTGGCGAGTTTAAGTCAACAATCTTATGTAAATCTTGACAATTTTGTATGATCTATCGTCTAAGTAACAGGTATTGCTTTTCCCGATAGGTATAATCATTGGGTAGTTAATAATATTTGAGAGTGAAAAGAATCCGGCATAATATTTAAGAAAAATAATGATTTGATACATGCAGAGATGAGAGACATACGCTTCAGAATCTTTTTCACTTCTAAGATTGCAACCGATCTATTTAATTTTTACAACTAATATTTATTTACGCCCGTCCGCTCTTTATAACCACATAAGATGACATGAAGCATACAGGTGAAGACCTAACATTACTTAAAACAATTAAGACACTACCTATATTAAAAATAGTTGATGACACGTAATGTCCGTATTATTAGCTAGCAGGTCATCGACAGTAATGGCTTGTAAGCTGGTACTATGCCGCGGGGGACACATCCATCGACTGGCATGGCTGTGAGCAGGTGTGCGCACGCGCTTCACACGTCATCTTTACTAAACGATTGTCAAACTGCCTCGGCATTTAAATAAGGAATTTAAAGTCATATAGATAATCACCTATAATATTCAAACAATCTATTCCTAATCTACAATAACCTAATCATTCATTTAAGTAGGCGATAAAACATTAAAAGCATGTTGCTAAAATATTTAAATTGCCTATTTTATTTATGGCTAAAATGTTTTATGAGGTACAGCCTTGATTTGACTAATATTGCAAAAATTAACATAAATTAGTCAAGTTAGTGAAATCTGAACTACCGAATGAAAGTGGGCGTTGTTTTTGGCGCGATTACATTTAGTTGTGACATTCTATTCACATATGAATTACTTACTAATTAGTACAAATTTGATCAAGTAAATGATTGATCGATTAAAATTAATAAAATCGATAAAGGCGCCTAATCTTGTCACAGATATTTACAATTGACTTAATCTCAGTCATTATTTTTCTTGCTAAGGTTTTTACGTCGTTTACTCCGCCATGATTTTTTGTAGATATAGTCTACCCAATTATGAAAAACGCATTTAAAGATATTTATTTATTTATGAATGCCTACAGTTGACAGACATTAAATTATACATATACTTACATTTATATTCTAAAATATCTAGCTATGATATGTATAATGTTAACCAATTCAAATCAAACACAGCCAGAAGTAGTTATGCATGCTGCATGTTACTAAAAAAAAAAAATACAGAATAACAGTATACCGCGCACTAAAGTCGCTTTTATATTATTATTGCTGTCATATTTGAATAAGGTTAATACAATTTTGTGACTAGTAGCGTACATGAGCCTATTAATCAATACCACAATTATTCCAAATTAAATCGACATGTCGACTTAATGTATAGTTTTAGCCGTTGTTAAATATTATGTGGTGTAGGATAAAAAAACTAATTGCTTACTAGGCACGTGGGCGGATAATATAAATTTATTCTTCATCGAAACAAACCTTTTTTTAACGATCAAGTCGATAAGGAACATGAAATTATAGTTCGAAGTGTACCCGATCGAATTAAGATAATATCACGCAACTTCACGGTGAAGTAATACTTATGTGGGATGGTAGGTACCTACCTACATTTATTTATAAATATATCAAAAATATAAAATCAATGACAACCAAAAAAACGACGAAGTTTAAATAAAGTTCTAAATCACTGGGCCAAGCTGATGTAGTAACAACGTAATTACGATTATCTACAAGTAACTTGCATTATTAATATATTAATTATAATATTAATAGTCTGCACTTATTTTTTACAACAACAAGCAACAATAACTCAACAATTACGGCTTCATAATAAGTATCTAATAGAGTAGATTTTTCTTGTTTTACAACTTAATAGCCTCACAACGGATGTGCTTCATTATATCCAAATAGTTACCAAACAGTTTTTATTATTGTTCAACCAACACGGTGTTGTAAAAAAATTCCTGTAGTTACTAGCTCAGTCAGTTGCCTACCCACCGCTCTACGTGAAGGCATTTTAAGTATTTTATAATACGAATAATCTTTCCGGTTATTATTCCGATTGTAATCAGTATCTGGATACAGACGAGGGTGTGGCAGTGAGTTGGGTTATGACATCGCGGCCGGTCCCGTCACCCGTCACCCGAAATCATTTTATGTCACCTAGATTTATATATATTTCTAAGCTATCTTATGCGAAATGAACTTTACTAATAAATTTTCTTTTTAATATACTCTTATATCAATATTCTTTAAGATGTACAAGATACTAATTTTTTAGTTAACTTCCATAAAAGGGGTCAATGTGTAAGTAATAAGGATTTCATTAAACCATAATTTAAAGCTCGAGAAAGAGTTTTCCTTTTTTCTCAAAGTTAGGGGAGCAGTGTTCATCTTACTCATACTATAGTAATATCAAATAATTTGTTATTTCCATTTAATTCTTGGCAAAAGTAAATGAATTTGTCTTATATATCAACTAACATATTCAAAAGAAATTTCCTAATAAATGAGACTCTTATTTATATGCCTGTGTTGAGGCTGTGGTAAATGTTGCGTAATGTTAAATCATAATATTTTATAAATTAAAGATACTTCTAAAAGTTGCGTTTAAGTTCAAGGACTACCGCGGGAGTGAAGAAGCTGCTATCTATACCACATAAAATACACAAACTTATGTTAAAAAACTTTTTAGTGTAAATTTTTTGCAATATAATTAAATGGATGCTTATCTTATATTAATGAATATGCAGAGCACCTACACAATGACTTTCAGAACGCTTATTAATTAGCCAGACCACGTCCATAATATTCAACGTCTCTTTAAATATCACGTATTTGCCGTTCGATTTCTATGCAAACTATTAGCAATAACACTAATATTTTGAATTGTTCATCTTCTTTATTTAATGGCGGTATAAAGATTTGTAGACTGCTCAAATAAATGCCCGGCCAAGGTCTTTCAATTCGATCTAGTACTCAAAATACAAATCAAAGAGATATCGTGGACTATTTATAGAATTTTCTATTCTACTAACGCTATCGTTGATAGATGCCTATAACCAGGGATAAAATTCCTATCTATGTAAATACACAGTAGGTATGTTAGTTCCCAAACAACATCAATCTTTAAAATCATTAGGATGAATGAACTATGACAGGTGAATGAATGCTCAAGTTAAAGGGGTGTCAAACACATGATATATTAAACTCGTTCATTTACAAGCAATCCTTTGTGTTTGTTAAAATACCGGTTAGAAATGCCTGGAACATAAATTAATGTTCGCTTCATGTAAAATACAAAACTGTTCGCAGCATACCCATTTATTTGCAGAGCAAAAGTTAAATTAATAAACCGTGAATGCTATCATAATTAAGATTCTGAGGTATGTTTTGCGCGTATTGTTAAGTGTGCACAAAGAACAGACGCAACCCTATGACCCTAAAACCAGCGAAGAATTCAGCGTCTCATTAATCACATCTCAGAACATCATTTTGATAATGCCAACTGTGGTTAATTCAGTGATTTTTTATTTACACCATCAACAAAATTAAGGTTCGTTTAATTGAAAAGGGCGGACACAAAAATAAACAATAGGTGCTTTTTGAGGAGAACACGGGATTCAAATTCCTCGGAGACTATTATTTTTTTATTTATAAAAATTGTTTGTTGCTTGATTAATCGAATGGAAATGAACCTTCCTAGAACTTTTTGAATGTATTAAAAACCTTTTTGATAGATTATACAAAAACAAATGATGTGTTGTATAATAGAGTTTGTGAATGACGTCAAATGACATTCATTAAATTTAGGACTCCAGTATTCACGCTTTGCTTTGCACACAAAAACTGTCCTAATAGCAGTACATTAATTAAACAACATTTGCTTACAACCCACATTCAGTGCTTTGCATATACACGTGTTCAATTCTAATAGCTAATGTTGAATAAATATTCAACGAGTAGTTTAGCCAATGTTTTGGACAACTTTGACCAACGAACACAGGAAATGCAATATTCTCTAAAGAACAGCACACGAAACATCAGTAAATGCCGACACATCTTAAGAAGCCTGAACTACCACTTGATCGGCGCAGCTGGAAACCTCTAGTGTTCACATCCGTGTAAATAAATGACCATGTTCACTTTCTACCTACAACCGTATCGCGAAGATAATAAAATTGAAAGTGATACCGCTAGAGGCCAAATGTTCCCATGTAGCGGTGATTCCAATGAACAAGTACGATTTCGATTATTGAGTTCGACAAAATGAGTTTTTAATGCAAAGTATGTTTGATAATATAAGATGCAAAAGTGCTGGTCACTAAACGATCTATAAGAATTATGTAAAAGCTTTTAAACAGCAGTTTAGTTATGTTTTGCATAATTTTTAAAAGATAAGATCTATAATATCCCATTTGTCTTTACTATCTTTCGATTTAAGCTCAAAACCTTATTATAAGCCGGAAAACCGCTTTCCACTGGAGAAAACTGTCGTTTCAGTGACTCAGACTACATTAAAACATCCAGCGTTAATAATAATGAATAACTCAAACCGCAATATATGTTGCGCCTAACAGCATTAAGACTCAATATCAAAGTAACACCATCTAAGTGCTATTAAATAAAATTTAACATCAATCAATTTAATGAGTTAAATTGCGTAGTGTTACTTTCGCGGACGGCCTTCTGGTGGCAAGGCCGGCGACACACAGGCTAGGCAGACCACTCCACATAATAATATATACTACAAGACCTCTTACACATAGGTGTCTTAGATGTGCGATTTCGTAAACCTATGACGTGACTGACTACACGATTAAGTACTTAACGCTTATGCTAACGGTGTAAAATACATAATTTTATGGTGGACGAGAAGTATATATTTATTAGTGCAATGACACAATATAATTCCTCTTTATGTGAAAGTGTTCTCAGTCATGCAGCAGATAAATCGTAAATATTTCTCAACTTAATCATTAATTTTAGTATATTATTTACATTAGATGTTAATATAATTCTCGGTTAGACCAGTCATCATGTAAATTCAAGGGCTCTACATAAATATATATTAAAAAAAACAGGAGGAAGTGTTTATGTAAAGTGCCGAACATCACCTGTCCAATATTAATGACATGTTCTTTTAATTGCTCACCTAAAATCACTTATTATATTTAGTTAACAATTAATTTTGAACATTTATATGCTAATAAATTCTTAAACATATTTGTATTGATCTTAAAATCAAAGCAAACAATTAGTCAGTGTTTATTATTTATTACATCCACAAGTACGGAGGCTGGTTATTTTTCCCAACACAAAAGCTCATTTATTAAAATGAAATTCGTTTGGCTGATTATCTATTGAGTATAAATCATGCCACAATCATGCAGACCACTAAGTTGATCAAGATATCCGTTCAGATGGAACAGTTTCCATTAAATTTCGCGCAAAGCCGCCTCTGGTTCGTTATCAATCAATTTATCTAGCTTTACTGGCAAACATGCCAGATTTGTTGACCCACTACTCGCTCGACCGGTTTGAAGCTCTCAATGAACCGTAGGCCATTCAGTGTTATTTAGATGTAGGTATATTATGCTGATCGGTAATCTTTATAGTATTTTAACTATATAAATAAATATATATTTTATAAATCTTATGTACAATATCGGAGTACATCATGCGTGCAACTTTAATCAGGACCACACTTTTCAGCGTAACCTTCACTGATAAGTTTCCAGTTCTTCGATATTTAGAGGATTTACTATATCATCATCCTATGATGCAAGTAAGATAAGCTGTCATGATAATACCAAAGCTACCAACAAAAACGTTACCAAAGAAACGTTGGTAAGGTAACAAACCTTTAATCAAGGTAATTTATTTAATAGGTATCCACCTTGAACGTATAGTGCGGTTTTGTTGTAATATATCTTGTGTTATTTATTACACTTTTTTATCAACAGGCGGGTCTCTTGAGAACGGAGCAAGGAGAGTATTGGATTGAACCGTCCAATCAAATCCCCACCGACAGTTCAGAAAAAAGACCACATGTTATATTTAAAAGATCTGCAGTTGACAAAGTCGAAGCTTGGCATAGAGCTAAGAGAGAACTAAACAGCCGAACTAATAGCAACACTCAAACCAGAAGAGATAACCATGAGAAAAATACACAACAATACAACAAACGAACACGACAAAACGCAAGACGATATCGCGAAAACAAAGAAGTAATGGATAAACGTAGAAGAGAATATTTGGAAAAAAGACGAAGAAGAATGGAAATGATGAGGAAGAACCCTGCAGAATTTAGGAGACAGCAAACTATGCTCCGAATGGAAGAACGCAGGCTACAGTCAAACTCGAAGAGTGCTTCGATAGAAAGCAGTAGATCTGCAGATCAGGCATCATTGGAAGCTAGAAGGAGGAACCTAAACAGGTTTTCTGATGAGCAGAGGTTGAGAAGGATCAGGAACAGGCGAAGACGACGAAGATCGAAGAACTGCGCAACGAAGCAGCCGACGTACCTGTGGCGAAAACAGAACTTACAAAGGCAGGAGAGTGCACGACAAACTAACGATAATAGTAACAAGGTACGTGGTACAAGGCAAACATATTAAGTATATAAGGTCCTAATTTATTAGGTAATATCCTTTGAAAGGGGTCATATATAAGTCAAATACATTCACTTAAGCTAAGAATTAAATGTATATAACAAATTATTTGTAATTAACATAGTACTAGCAAGACGAAAATTGCTCCTTGAACGGCGAACATTAAGAAAAAAACTAAATAGTTGTAAAAATTTGAATTTTGGCTTAAATCAATCCTTATGGATTGATATAAGCCAAAATTCAAATTTTTACACAACAATTATGCATTGACCCCTTAAAAGGAAATGACCTATTAAATTAGGACCTTATATTCATGAGCTTGATTGATGTTGTTTAAAAGATAACAGATTTTCTGTTATCGTTTATTAGCCCCAGTAAACGCAGCACCGCTAACATTAGTTTTGCAATGTACAATCCTTAAATTAGTCAACATTTTGATCAGTTAGCCTAAACTACTACTACTAGTACATAAAACTAACTAAACTAATCTAGCGTAAGAAACTACAAAAAAAAAATTGTTCATATCTGAATAAATAATAAAATTAAGTAATTAATTAATATTAATACTCCAGGGGTATTTATCCGGGAGGCGCAGGTTCGAATCCAGCTCGCAACCGTGTTCTTTTTTCACAGAAATGTATGACTTTAAAGTTCGCTAAGCATGCGTTAATGCTTTTCAAAGATTTATCTGTATTAGAATTAATATCTAGAATTGAATTTAGGTATAAAATATCGTCTAAGATGTACCATTTTGTTAATACCTGTAATGTATCTAATATAATACCCCGTCCTCTTTCCTATAAATGATTATATTTACCCTCACAACTAATATACTTTTCGATACAGAATCATGGCCGTTACCCACATCATCATAATCTGGCGCAGCAGACGCCCGATGGCGCAAGACGCACCACTCGCTCCGTAAGCAAGCCGCGCCACGTCGAAGTTTTATTAGTCGCCGACAAATCTATGACCGATTTCCATGACCAGGGCAATTTGGAAACTTATCTGCTTACTATTATGAATATGGTACGTGTAAACAAAACTTTTTAAAATCCTTTAAAAGTATAAACTATTATCGAATTGAGTCGAATTCTGAAATCCGATAAATGGAAATGCTGCCTGTTTTTCCAGCACTATATTTACAATTATTAAAAACGCTAACGACTATAATCAAACTTTTAAAAGTCTTACAAAAACAATTCGAATTCCATAGTTAGCTCACACAGTAACACAAAATTCTGATGACTTTCAACTTTTAGATTTACGGGTGTTTGAAAATTCAACACCCAAAATATTTTTCGGATCCATTAAACACGCTATTTGTCTCTTACGGTCAGGTTTCTTCACTCTACATGGACCCATCAATCGGTAATTACATTAAAGTGGTCGTCGTTAAGATCATTCTGGTGGAAGAGATTCAAGCGGCCCCTGATCTAGAAGTATCGACAAACGCCGACATAACCTTGGCGTCGTTCTGCCGCTGGCAACACCAATTGAATCCAGAAGACGACAATAATCCTCACCACCACGATGTTGCCATCCTCGTGACCAGGCAAGACATTTGCAGTCAACACGACGCTCCTTGCAGGTAAGACCTATCGCCATATTTCATAATTTACTTAAACAGGCCCGTCTGGCTCTTCAAGTTTACAAATATTTAGCAGGCAACAAAATAAGACAAATGTGAAACAAAAGAGCGTCACTTGGCCTACCGGTCACAGTGTACGCGACGTATACACAGAACAGAGGGCCAACACAGCATAGGTAATTAGCATTTCTTTTTTACTGAACGTCGAGACAAGGTCAATGGCAGGAGCAGCCGTCTGTTAGCAAAGTAAACAGAATCGCGATGAGTAACCAACGCACAAATAGAACACTTTCAAATTTGAACACCAACACCTGGATATGCATCTCTAATAGTTTCTAAAGCATTTTCACCCATTTACCTCGCATTCAATACAAAATATTATAAAAAACGTGAAATTCGGTGCAAACCTTCGTCTAAAAAAACTTTATTTAAATGAAACGGAAATGTTAGCGTTTAAATAAATGGCTCTCTGGCATCAATGTTTTGGATCACAGTGATAAATAGTTTGCACATTCTCGCCCGAATTTATTTCTAGTCCATGCGTTTTTTACTATTTCAAAAACACACGATGCATCAATCTAAATGAAAGTGAGCATTTTACAATTTAAATTATAAACATTTTATTTTAGATCCTAGTAGTGTGCAAACTGTAGAGATTTAAACACGGCCTGACTTATTGAAGGCTTTGTTTATATAATTTGACTCACACTTAAATAACTTCACCTAGTTCCCGATGGATAAATGTAAAATTAGCTCTCGTAATTAAAATAAATCATATTGTGTTGCATTTGGTTCTTGTCGGTAAGAGGCCGGTGGTTTGTATACTCGCACACGTGTTGCATAATGCTGGTCGTGTTTAGTCTGTACGCTATTTAGTTGGAACATTTACTTTGTCGATATTATCCGCAGAACACTTAACGCTCAACACTCCATCATATCGGCACCGCAATGTCTGACCAAACATACTTGTCATAATATTCAAACATTTGTTTCTTATCAACGTTCACTTTGCAATGTTTCTATTTTTAAATAAGATAAAAAGATTAAGATACTTTTATGCACTAATGTAATGATTTTTTACCTTTCACACAACTACATGTCATCTAGAAAGATTTGGTAGAATGCCTAATATTGCAGCTTACTAAACAAACACTGTGGTGTGAAGTGACGCCTGTCTCTTAAGTGAAGTGTACTTAAATAAGAGTTAACTGCACTTAAGTTAGATATGCAAACGTACCAATGACATTAATAGAGATAAAAAACATCACAGGACTACAAAATTAATGATTAACTAGATTAAATAAATAATTCTCGTCGAATAAACGCGTTTAAAGGAATGCAATGCAATCAATCAAGTTCACAGTTACGTACACTGATTGATAAAAAAAAACGTTGCCAAAATGCTGGACCTCTCGACAAATTACTGTTTACATCATTATCGGTTTTTTGCGTATGTTTGCGAATCGCTAACGGCGATGTACCGGCCCGAGCGGTCACTTCAAAAACGCCGACATTAAGGCCAAGGATGTTGGGTGGGTACAAATTGGGCATTCATTATTTTAACAAAAGCCTATAACCATATAGCGTTATATAATTACAAGTACAATTTTTGGTCATGCAAAGTTTGTCTGTTGCACAAGATAACTTGTAACAACCGCTTGTAAAATATGGCGTTGATTTAAATCACTGAAATGAAAACTAATAGATAATGCATACTAAAGCAAATAGAAGAAGTAAAATTTTAGAATTATTAACTATTATTTGCATGAATTGTATACATTTTAATTGTACTGAAACGAATAATATTACGTAAGTATAAAAGGAAAATTATTATAAAAATAAAATAAGCATAATTTCGAATAATTAAATATCGAAATATTTTGGCTTCATGCATTTTCACGTACACTTGGATGCTATGATTGAAGATGGTTAGCAGACATGTCTTGCTCAACTTTCAGCGACGAGCTTACTCAATCGATTGGTTTTTTTTTCAGATAACACATAACATATTCTTTTAGATGATTAATAATAATCATTAATCTTATACAGTTTGCATACAATCCTAATCCGTAGGAACTTACATCGTATAATATACTCGTATATGCATCAGTCAGTTCGTATAAATATATAAAGACAGTTTACACTTTTCCCGTTGCGTTAGTCTTGGCAAAAACTGTTTATTCTGATAATATTTGGCTGTTTGCTTCTTTAAAGTTGACTGCACGATTAAATATTGTTTAATATAATACAATTTTCTTTGAAAAAACAGCGATTTACGTAATACTACCAAGGAAAGCGGATGTTGAAAGTAAATTTTGTTTGCTATTGTTATCGTGGTATATTAGCCAAATAGATAACACGATAGTACATACATAACGTGATCAAACAAACTGTTTACATTTCACTAAAATAAATGACACATGTCAAAAATACAATCGTATTCTTCTAAAGTTACTGGAAAAGGCCGTTGAAAAACCATTTTGCAATCCCATAATCTCTACCTCTAGTCTTCTATATGTTTCACGTGCTTTTCAGCCCATTGAGTTCCATAGTATATGCAGGTGCTTAATAAACGATGTTGTTCATTACACGGCGTTGAAGCGAGGAGACGGCTCGACAGCGGCATCGAGTTGTTAACTACATTAATTCGTATCCAGAGCACGCATGTCCAAAAACCAGTGCGTAATGAATGCAATGAGGAAGCTCGCTGCCTTCGGTAAACGGTACAAACGAGTAGTCGAATGTTCTCAGAAGGCGGCAATCAAAACACAATCGTAACGGTGTCGATGCAAGCCCAGGGCGGTCTGCGTATACGCATGCATTATGCAGTATGCGGTCGCATAAAAATTGCAATCATAAATATGGTAACTTCTATGAATATTATTACTTTTTGTATAAAAGCCGACGAGCTTTCAATTTAATTATGAAGAGATATTTTTATTTATATTATTTTGAATTAAATAATTGAAAGCGGCACTGCGCCTCTTTTATTATAAGCTGGTTTTAATTCAAGGATGTTTTATATTATAAAGGCACTTTTAAATATTTTATTCGTAAAAGTTACATTTTTATTACTACTAAACATCGCAAATAATTAAATAACAGTACCCGCGGAGCTTAGTAATTGATTGTTAAATATGCACATACTATTTAATATTCGTTTCGTATTCATAAACACGATTAAGGCATAGATTGCTTGACTTAAACTCAAGTGGAATCTTAATTGGAAGTCTAAAAAATATGCGTGTAATGTTCGGTTACTGACTAGTGACTATAATATTTATTATTCAAAGGAAACGTAGCGCGAATCATTTTTTATAGATCGATATGTATTCAATGTTCCAATAAGCAAGCACGTATGAATGCAGAGTAAATCATGATACACAACTCCGAAATTATTTGTTAACCCACATTTTTGTTATTTTGTTTTGTTTTTTAATTACGTAAGTACTTTGTGCGCTCTAAATATTAGTTTTAGTTTTAAACATTGTTTCTCAGTAAGTGTAGTAATTCTTTATGAGAAATACAGTCGTTGTTAAATTAAAAAAAGACCTAAATTAAGAATTGGTATGAATGAGACAAAATCATAACAAATTTTTGTCAATAATAAAAACCTTATACCAGCGATAATAATAACCAGCGATACCAAATTGTAATAAGACTAAGAAGAGAGTGAGAAAAGAATAGGTTAACTTGCCAAGTTAAATAATAACCGTGGTGCTTTAACGTTCAATCAGACCACGGGTGCTCTCATTACTCTTAAAGGCTTCCTTTAACTTATCACCTAATCTCCTTAGGTTTTAATCATCTACGTAATCGAAGTCGCATTCTGAGTAGCGGCTATTGGACAAAGGGCGCTCGGTAAAAATAATGATGTCGGTTAATTTTAATTCGTAGTTGTGTCGTGTCGACGCCACGCCGTCTCGGGTGTCGGCCGCGTCGGACCTGCGGGCGCGCTTATCTCTTCCGCTACACGATCGCTAATCTTTTAATGTGCATACTTTAGATTAGACCATCTATTGATTGGCGTACGTTATTGAATTGCCTTTTTATAACATATTTTGTTCGATTGAAAATCCTTGAGGTGAGATGAAAAGTACTTTACATTTATAATTGTATTAAAATAACATAACCAGCCACACCACTGTCCCACACCTGGGCAAGGGTCTCTTCTCATTCTTCTTCTTCGTCGTTACACTCTTGGCAGAGTGGTCATGGTCGTCACATCAGGGGTGGTGGCAAGCTTCACAGTCTGTCGCCATTCCTCCCGTACTGAAGCTTTTCGTGTACATTCATGGAGAGATACAATGGTCCATTGAGAGCAGTTTTGACCTGGTCGGTCCAACGCATTGGTGATGGTCTTCTCATAGCATTACCATTGTATGACCACCACGCTAACTCACTGCGGGTTGACGATTTCAGACTATTAAATGGTTTCCTTGCGATGTTTTCCTTCACCGTATATGTCTGTGATGTCTTACGATTACCTATGAAAGTACATAAATGACATGAACAAGTCACATTGGTATTTACGAAATTTGATCCCAGAAGCCGTGGTTCAAGAGATGGGCCCGTATTACTCATCCAGCACTACGTATCATCATTATGATCGAATCGTACTACAAGTGTTTAACTAAACATAAATTCGTCAGATGAATACAATATAATTTTAACATCTTGACCCTATTCGATGCAATTATTGACCAAAAATGGTATTGTGACCGAAAATGTATGAATTCACAATGCGACTTTCTCCGTTTCTTTGATCGTGCCGGCTGGCGGCCGGAGCGGACTCTCGGTCGATGTCATGTTCGCGTTCAATTAGCATTTTTTACTTGCGATGTTCGCCGCCCAGTGGTCTTGGTTTCGTCGGTGCAGTGATTGTGGAACATGAGACCTTAGTTGATCCTAAGGTCGGTCGGTTGAAATCTAATGGGAATTTTATTTAATTTACAATTTATGCACACAAATTATACAAGAAAAGGAAAAGAAAACTAAGTACAAATGTACTGTTTATTTCTTACAGCAGACCTGCGGACGGAGAAATAGTGAATGAAAGCGGAAGACATAGTGTGTACAGAATTGGACAAAAATAAAATTAAGCATTTTAGTGAAGTTACATTGGCATAAAATACAATTAGAACTAAGATCACTAAAACTAATATTTATATATATATAAACTATACCAATAACATAAATACTTAAATAACTACATACTTAAATATATAAATATACTAACATTACACTTATGTTGCACGGTAGTGCTTTTTAACGCTTCTTTTAAATATAGAGACAGACTGTGAATTACGTATATTAAGCGGAACGGTTTCACAACCGCACTGCATGAACAGAGAAGGAGTAGGAATAAAAATCTGTTTTATGGGATGGGAATTTAAGGCGGGACCGACAAGGCGCATCAGACGGACGTGCATAAGAAAAACGATCTCGCAGGTAAGAGGGATATAATGGATTATGTAGGATGTTGAAGAGGAGACATAATATCCGAGTGTTTCTGCGAAGTCGGATAGGGAGCCACTTGAGTTCGTTACGAAAGTGAGAAACGTGATCATACTTATTTTGACCATAGGCAGAACGAATACACATATTTTGCAAGCGCTCAAGTTTATTTAAAAGCTGCTCAGTGGCATCCAGATAGCAACCGTCAGCATAATCCGTGATAGGCTCGATGAGAGATTGGGCAAGGGAAATCTTAGTTTTCAAAGGTAATATATTCTGGAGGCATTTTAGCGAGTGAAAGGAGTAGTGTACCTTTCGACTGACCTCATTGACACGAACCAGCCAAGAGGTTTGAATCAATCATGACACCCAGATTTCTAGCGGTATCAGCGTAGGCTATGGGGATACCATCAAGAAATAACGACGGCACACCTGACGCATCGAGTAGACCGCGGACATACCTGCTACCAATGTTCAGGGCCTGGGATTTAGTAGGATATATTTGTAGGCCATTAAACCTAGCCCATGCACTAATAGAATCCAGATCCAGATTAATAGCAGCAATAGTGGACAATTTTGTTTAAAAACATCTTTTTTAAGGCTCTATATTTAGATACTATGGAAATAGTGTCCACATTCCACAGTGAAATGACTCTCCTCCAAACTCTAATATTTAACAACCTAATGTGATCAGGTAAATCACAGGCGACGGCGTGATGAACTGAACTTCCACTTAGAGGACTGGCCTCAAGCTGCCACAGATTGGGAAAAGTGGAAGGAGGGAAAGGAAGGAGAAGGAGGCCTTTGCCCTATAGTGGAAACTACAGGCATATAATAATAATAAATAATCACAAAGGATCTGTTACTAGTTCTATTTTTACATTAATGTGATATAGTTATTATGTATTATTCATGAAAGTACGCAGCTCCCTCTGGCGGTCAAACGTGGTAACTTCACCGAAATGCTAGACTGTAAGGCGCGTTGCCAGTGTTACGCACATACATTGAGCATAATAAATTAACACCTGTATGCTAGTTTGTCTGTCATAATAAAGAATAAGATTGTGACATTACAAACATTGCACAAAAAGGTTCTATTGGATTGTGTACCTTATTTGTAAATGCAGTTATTTTAATATATATTAAATAAATTCAAGAGGGAAAGTTAATTAAATTTATTAAGTTGGATATAATATTTATAAAACAAAATAGTGTTGCGACCTCTGAATTTTAAAACCTAAAAGACATAAATTATAGATACCAACTTACATTTTGTCATGTATAGTTAAACACTATCTATAGTATAGTAACTCGTTTACGAGTACCTAGCGCCTTTTGACTGAAATGAATGGACATTTAATTTCTCGTTAATTTCACACCCGCCTTAAAACAAGTGAACAATTAACGGTGCGTGTGATTTATGACTTTAAGCGTAAAAGGATAATATTAATCGAAGTTTTAACGTCATTAAAAGGTGATTATACATTATGGCGAATGTTCTTACAACCGTAATAAAATTACAGCAAATTTTATCGATGTAAAGCTGTTAACAAATTATATAGTACCACTTAAGTATATATATATAAGGCATATAAAATTAAATAATTACGAGATAAAGAAGAGCCACCCCAGAAACAAAATATTTATTTTATGTAGTAAAGTACCTACTTTAAGTGCTAATTTAAAACATGTTATACTTTTACACAAAACACAAAACATGAAAACATTTGCATTTACTGATAACTTTATGACAATGTATCACAATCTTCCAGCGAGTAGATTTTCAGACTATATTAACACTCACCAACACCATTAAACCCACGTTTAGTGCTAGGCCTGGTTAATGATCCAAATTGTGCGTAAATAGTGGCCAGTTGTTAGCACAACACCCACTTCACTGAGTCTGACCTAATTCTCAAATTGGACTTTTACAACACGCACTGAACGTCAATTAAGGATAGTCCAATATTTTACAATCTAATAGCTGTTTCAGTAATTGAGAATGCATAGCAACACATTACTTTCTGATTTCTCTTAGTATATTTCCTTAGAATTCGAAATAGATATATTTTTACTTTATGTTTTATTTTGTTACAAAGGTTGCTATTGCCTAATGTGTCCAATACAAAAGACATCAACGCGCTACAATATTTAGTAATAAATACCTTACCAAATATTTTAGGAGGAAATATTTATGAAATTGGGAACAACTTGTCAAATCAATTATGGATTTACGCATCAAACATCATAAATCTTGCCGAAAATCACAATTATTTTAGTGACATGCCGATAATAATAAATATCGATGTATAAAATGTTTTGATTCATCGAGTATCGTAAAGTACAGATGCCGTTGTAAATAAACATATTAATTTTAAAATACGTTTACGTTATGTAGTGTATGTTTTGAGTGAGTATATTGAATTTATTACGAGGAATTTATAGAGCTTTTCATCGGCTTCCGTGTGAGTGAGTCAGCGGCGCACGCGTATTATTAGCCGCCTATTCCCGTACGCGCCGACATCAAAGAATAAATAGACTATCATAGATATGACAAAAGTCCCTTTCTAAAATTCTAACTATTGTAACGAAAATTTAATTTCACTTTCATCACTATTCTATTCATATTTTTATGTAACAATATTTTTTCTGTGAAAACTTTCCTTGCTTTAGGTTTGAGATCGATTTATATAATTCATAAGAAAATCACAATGGATAACCACTTTTACTTTTTTCTTTTATAAATCTATGGTATATTATGTCACGACTTTAATATCTGCGCTGGTCGTCTAACGTTAGGTTGAATGAAACCACGCCTTACTGGCCTGTATGATTAGCGAGCAATTAGGAGTCGCGACTCGCTTTCTTTATTAGTCGCTAATTCATATGTAAAACAATAATTAGTTCCTTGTTTCCCATGTGATAACTTCACGCGACAATTATTTTAGTATCTACATACAATTAAATACTTGTAGGTATAATTTATTCGCAATGGAATGTGCAAACACGAACATGTCTTAATATTTTTGTATGTTATTAAACTGTAAATTGGCAGTTATGTAATTAAATTCTTCTTAGGGACTAAAGAGCGAAATATGTCATTATATTAAGGAAATGGAATGGCATTTATCACGGATTTTATATTGAAATGTAATTAATATAAATTTAAGTATTTGTCGTAAACTGCCGCGTTGGTCGAGTAGTTGCAAGTGTGCCTGCTATCCTGAGTTTGATCCCGGGTGGGGCAGTGTTCAGTATCAAGAATTCCTCAGTTGCAGGCCAGAATTTATTATTATGCTCGCATTATATGTGACATGTTCAATAAAGTTTTTTTTTTTATAATGCCACTGTCAACAGGCAACCTCTGACTGACTTTTATCTATAAGCACTTATGTGCTAACTGCATTTTTTAAGGGGCAGGTTTTTTAATATTTATATATTAAATGAAAGTTATTTCGAAAAGTTATCTCAATAAAGACTTACCTATAGGCTGTGATGGAATCCTACTTAAACTAGTAGACAAACAAGGTCATTACAAAAACAGAAAGCCTCTGTGATAATCATGCTCATTACCGACTTTACGTAAAAATAAAATGTTCGAAAGTGTTAATGGCTTCCTTATTATTAATTTCGCCATGCGTCCACAAATACTGTTGTGATGTGAATGTTAGATTAAAACTTTTTTATTTATGCTCGTGCCTTTTCTGTATGAGAAGAGACCCTTGCCCTGCAGTGGGACAGTTAAATGTGCTGGTTACGCATTATGGCTAGCAACTATACACAAGTTGTAGCTTAAAGTTATCTTATAGATGTTTACGGTTTATCACACCCATCTCTGATAGGTACACGTCTTATTAAATTGCTTTCCCGCTACACGAAAAAGAAAAATCAATAATAAACGCGAATAAATTGAGGATACCATTACGTGTACTGATCGCGAAAATCTAAGACGTTAAGTATTATCGTAACTAGAATGCCTAGAACTTTTATACGGCCCTCCATTTTGCTCTTTTGTCTGACGCCCAGTAAGGCACATAGTATACGAAAATAAGCTTAAGTTGACGGTGAGGTAGTTTATCTTTGTTTGACAAAGATATTTAACTATTTCATTTAATTTTCTTCTTTATAATGAAATATTGCTACATAATACCTTACTGTCGGAAGCTGTCATAGACGTCATTCTCTCTCACGACTTAACTAATGATAAACAACACCGACATTATTTTTTTGGTTGTGTGACGGCGAAAGTTGAGTTTGTATGAAAATTAATGGTTTAGTTGATTGTTCCTATGCCTACAAATATTTTAAAGTTAAGAATACATACATTACCATACAAAATATTAAGAAATACTTATATTGACTAAAACAATATTGATACTTAATCACAGTAGGTACCTATTTGTCGATACGCCTAATTGAATAGCGTTTTCCTAGAAAAATCTCATATAGAATTTTAATATTTCTAAAGACAACATCTCAACGGAATACTTTCCTTGCGCAGGTGATACTTTTTTGGTTCAAGATCAAGTATTGATCACCAAATATATCTGAAATAAAAAATATTACGTTCCAAACAGACCAAAACCGTAAGTGGACTATACGACTCCGTTCTTTCAGATGCTAACTTAATTGCCGATGCAATATCTTCAGTTTGCAAGTATAGTACTTTACACTTACAAGTATAGGATATGTAGTAAATTGCTGCGTTAATTTCATAATATAGCATAACACCTGTTTTCCCAACTAGGCAACTTATCGCATTTTACTCTCAGGTTAGTAATTTTGTCAGTTTTATTTTACGGATACTGTCGGAGTATTACATATCGCATGCTTGTTCCAGCACGCTGGGAGTCGCGCACGTGGCCGGGATGTGCAAGCCGGACCGCAGCTGCTCCGTCAACGAGGACAACGGCATCATGTTGGCGCACACCATCACACACGAGCTGGGTCACAAGTAAGGAATATATTAATTATTGTTCATCAGTTACTACTCACGTACATTTTTTCGGGATGGCCCGACTAGCTTCGTACTCGAACGGAGCCCTTAGTCATGAACTGAGCCCGTGGCGATATCGCGAGTCAAACTGGAATATATTAATTAATTTTCTTGGACAGGTTATTTTTTAACGACAATAGTTTATAAGGGTTAAGGCGTCAGAGTTGCAATCGCACCAGTAGTACGGTTAATAACACATCAGTGGTAACACTTGGACTACGAAAACCGTCTTTACTGCTACATAAGGTGGACTTGCAGTTGACTGTAAAATTGTCGTGCAGCTCTTCTTCTTGTTAATCTCTACATAGGCCAGATCAGTTAATATGAGAATGATTTCAACTACAAATTTGTCGATATCAACCGTCAAACGACGTAAGTTGATGATAAAGCGATAAATATCAGTACATTTACACTTTTTCGAAAAAGATCCGTGCTCGGATGCCAGATTCGGTAATATGACCACGGTTTCTTTTCCATGCCTATGTTTATGGATAGAGCCTTTTAATTGTAAGAAAAAATCTGATATTAATTCTAACTACCATGCAGTTAAACGCAGATAAAGATCAACACAATTATACGTGTTAATAGTTAACGCTGATTTACCTGACCAGTTTTCTGCTACGGAAAACCCCAACATCTAAATTAAGACTAAAGTATTTCTTCTAATTACATTTAGTAACCCGTATTTATTTTGCAATAAATATAACATACATTTTTAAAAACTTTATTCTGAGCGATTGCTTTGGGAAAATCATTATACGTCATAACTTATACCTACCTCTATAAATCTTATCGAAATAAATCTCACTCAGCATGAGAAAGTGAAAATTAGAATTCATAAGTACTCATATTTTTAATTAAACGACTATATAAATCTATGCGAATGCACAATAGTCGTAGATATTATTCTGCTTATTTCTGTGAATCGCATTTCCTCGGCAAGTGGCCAGTGTTATAAATTAACTGGCCGCTATTTGGCAGGTTTCAAGCATTTAATTAATGATATTCAGAAAAAAATAACGTTCTAGATTCATTTTGTTAGTTCTATTTTCAAATAAAAACAACAGTGAAGTTTTACTATGAGTTTTGGTTAAATACTTAGCCGTTTTATTATTTACCTAGTCTCATACTCAGGAAGTTATCAAAAACCTGGTTTCTTAAGGTTTGCGAAAGGCAGACTTCTTGTTTAGCACTGAATACTAAGAGAACATATCAAGGATAAAGCCATTGGTTTTGCTCTTGAACTACCGATAAAATTTATTTATAGATTACAATGTGATTAATTCCTTGAAAAAGTTTTCGATTAGATGACTCACCCACCATCGTATATACCATTGAACTAGAAATATTAATCGCAATGTAAACAGACGGGTTACATAACGCGTAATGTACGGCGGAGTAGTTACCACTGTGTTTTGATCGCCACGCTCCCGAAATAGATGTCTTCAGTCCTCCATAAATTCGCCATGGATCTACTGAATGTTTTATATGCCATAAAGAATTTAATGCCGGATTAGATAACAAAAATGATTTAAACCATAAGTAAGATTTATGTTAACAGCCATACAGCGCAGCATTATCATATCTGTGGTAGTCCCTACAAAATCAACTCATAAAATATTAATAGGCACCTTTGAAGGTACTAATCTATTCTCATATCTCACACACACAGGCTTACACCGCACAAAAAAAAATTACTTTGATTTATCGATACTTTCATCGCTAAAGCTTCGCACTCAGAACATTTTTATAACTCATTACCCGTTATACATAAACTGTGTTGAAATTTTGAATATTAGCCGCAATGTACACGCAAATAACGTGATAGTTTATAGTGCAGTCATATCGATCATAGATAAATAGGTTACACAAACATCGCTACAATAACTACCCGCTCGTGATCACTTCAGCTGGTCAAAGTTTATGTGAGGAATAGTCAGCTAGTTCCTATGTATGACGTCTGTATCTGGTTAGGTTACAGTAACCACATGCAGGCTTCGATGTTCAAAAAGCCTAACCAAACTTTTTAGTGCACATTACACTTACCGCATGTCAGCCTTTTGCATTCGAAGCCGCATCAAACGATCAACTTATTTCTTAAATAAATAATCATTTAGTATGGACGTATCATTTGATTTCCGGAGGGCCACGCGCTTTTATATAACAATATTTATATTTATAGTTTATTTTAAAACATGTATTCGTAATATTGTTAATATTATTTTGGAAATAAATGCTAGTTTTATTTGGCAACCGTTGCTGAGTGCTTCAATTATCGGCACTGAGTCATGTTTCGAAGCCGAGATTACCGCAAGGACGTTGCTTTCAAGATAGAAAATTATGAAATACTTAGTTGCACCCGAAGTATGCGAGTTCGCACAGTTATTTGTTTATATTTTATTATTTAGTACAAACAAGGCGTAGTCACTAGCACTGGACAACGCCCACAATCATAATACAAACACAGGTTATGTAATGTGCAAACAGCGCGACACAGGCATTGACCTTCTTGTAGACACATGAATGCATCATTCGCTCCGTACAATGCACCCAGTGCATTGACGCCGTACTATCGGCCCACACAAGTTCATAATTTTTTCATAGTGTTATCTTGAATAAAGAATAAGGGGTTTAATAATAAATTAAACAATTTGCAGGCGACAGACGTCGATACGGGTCGCGAGGCGCGTCTCTTAACATTTGCGTTCATGTAATGTGCAACAGGCACGATGTGCTCACTCGGATTTTATTACGTTACTGAGTGCAATGTCGAGCTTGTAACTTTAATAAATTTAAATTTAGATTAGCTATAACATTTTATTAAATTAAAGTTGTCGTGTTTCATCTTGATAAAATTAATTGGGATGATATTTTTCCTCCTACCAAAATACCGAATTAACAAGTTTGTAACCTCGCGTGCCGACACTTCCGGAGCTTTAGTGGATTTATTATTCGTTTTGCTAAGAGAAGCAATTAAATTTATATTTTTCACACGATAGATCCGTTTCTATTTATAAAGTAGGTACTTGATATTAAGATATAATAGGAATTACTATTTTTATCCAGTTTTATATTTATATCCTATTATAAATAATTGTAGTACTGAGAGAAACGAAATCCGCAGACATGTATGAAGAAGTTCAACACGAATAAAAATACCTTACCATCGGTTCAAGCTAAATCAAATATTTCTTTTGAAATTGCATAATTCAAATGTTTTTACAATCGCATTAGTACACACGCGACGATGCAGCAATTCAGTGTTTAGAGGTATGGAACAAAAGCGTAACGTCAATTGATTCGGTCCTGGACGTGTGCCAATATATTTTTCATACACATTCGCGATTAATTCTGAACGAACAACGCCCTGTGAACGATGAGAAGCGTCACAGACACACAGGTGGCGTTACGACAGCATAACATAGATAATAATGCTGGGTTCCAGTGCCAAATATCACGACGACTGACTGACTGACCCACTGATAAATCTGTCTAGTCGAGTCGTGTATCTGCGTCGAACCGACCATATTGTCATCACTTCCTGAAGGCATCCTTATAATACATATAACAAATATAGGTAGCATTCCCGCTTAATTATAATTATTAGGTCGTGTACGATTTGATGATGGGTCTAACATCAATATCGTAACCATGGAAACACTCGATTATAATAGTTGTACCTAATGAACTACGGATGAACCTACCTACCGATATACTTTATGTAGTTAGGTATCTACTTAGTGCTCTACTTAATCTTACGAAAGTTATTTCATTAATAACATGGAAACATACTTAATAATGTTTACAATCGATGCGTTTCCAGTACTATAGATTAACAGATAAATTATAATTAGGTGGGTACTACGTATTGCACGTCTAAAAGACGTCATTATAAAAATAACATACTAGATAACAGTTGACGTAACATTTGCCTTTTAGTGAACCTGTTTGAAGCAATAACAATTAACTCGCTTCCGCTTTTCCGAATGAACACATAACGCTTCATTAAATTAACTCGTATATATCGTATAACAAGTCATTCTTCTTTTTTCTTAAGTCACTCAGAATCTACCAATGTGCTTAAGTTTACTTAAATAATATAATATAGAATACATTTTTAATCAATTATTTGAGATACTTATTACCTACTAATCTGAGCAAAAACATTCACAGTAAAATCAAGCTAAACTTGGGTAATATTTCTGACAGGCGCGAATCGCAACCAGGTTAACATTAGCTTACAAAGTTATGGCTTTCTAAACGCACCATTGTGACAAGACGTGTATCATGTTCAGCTTTGTCATACAGATAAAACAGAAACAGGGATACATATCATATAGGTACATATTGCGTAGGTAGGCTTGAATGAAGGAAGTAGGCCTGCCATGGTCGGTCATTAATGACATTACGATCAGCTGTTGTGTTCGTGCCTTTACAGGAGCGCCACCGTTCATGCAATAAGATAACGATTACGAGCGATGCTAATAGAGCTATTAAGATTAACATGTTGCTACACCGCTGATAACGTCATTATCATTGCATTAATAACGCCTTATGAATGATATATAACGCTAGATGATCCATCTGGGCCGTATCGTTATTAACTATTTAAATTATCTATCGGTCGGATTAATGATGGCCGTTTTGTAAATTAATTCGAGGTATCGTGTTGCAATTGTTGCTGGTAGTTTAGCTTTATTAAGTTTTAAAGGTTCTACGCATTATTATTTACATAAATATCAAATAACTAATTGACAGCATTTGGTTAAAAATTCAAAACAATATATTAAATAAATTGGACAAAAAATACCTACAGATTGAATGTCAAAATATCAATAAACTACTGGTCTTACATTATTAATTAAAAATTCAATACATTTTATTAATTTTACAACATCTACAAAGTGACATATCTTATTGGTGCGATATTTAAGATTTTTATAGATAAAAATAATAAATTATTATTATTATTTATTATTCTCCCACAAATAAATCTATTTTAAATTTACGTTTAAATGTATGCAAACAACTATCATTATATTTATTTGTGGAACAATAATAAATAATAATAATAATAATATTATATTTTTATCTATAATAAATAGTTTCAAATAATAGAGAACATACTCTTTTATTACCTAAGTACTTCCTAGTAGAATGCAAATGGTCTGTGGATACCGTTTACGCTTTTAAAACTAACGGAGTATGCAAAACTCTCAGCGATACCAACTTGCGACTATCTAAGTGGAAACTTCTTGAAGATGGCTGTAATGAGCCTAACAACTATACTATCGATAGGGTACGTCGATCTCGCATATCTTTAGTCATGAAAATCGTTGTCTTTCAGTTTTTTTTCACTACGCCATCACAGACAAAATATTAACAAAATATTCCATAATTTAGACTCAGATATTTCTTCCTTCTTCATAGTTCTTTACTTACCTATACAATGGACGCACGAATCAAATTTGATATGAATTGCAACACACATTCTCCTATAGAAATGGGTTTACATTTTTTTTTATTGCCGCTATGCCTTTTATGACCGTTCGGCCAGCGTCATGTTGGAAACCCTCAATAGGTACAATTGACAGCTGTCATTTGTATAATAAAGCGTCAATCCTATTATTGCGTGTAATCCCATAAACAGGTAGGTACCTAAAAGTACCTTAAATCTACTAACATTCACAAAATCTCTTTTCTATTTTCCTTAGCTTCGGACTATACCACGACACAGAGAAGATAGGGTGTCATCGACGTGAAGGTTCGACGCTACACATCATGACGCCGATATTTGAGGCAGACACTGTTCAGGTGGCTTGGTCAAGGTGCAGCAAGCGAGATGTCACCAACTTTTTGGAGTAAGTTAACATTTTTTTTTTTTTTAAATCTAGAGAATCGATCATGGCGAGTCTGTCTATGCAGTCTAGGTATTTTCAATATTGTACAAATACAAAATAATAAATAAATAAAATAATATAAATGTAAATCGAGTGGATGACATCTGATCATTAACGCATCTTAAAAAAATTATGTATTATGAGCTTCCATTGCTCACGCAAACGAAAAAATAAGACGGAATTGTACCAAATTTAAAAGCAATCAATTCATCAACTAGTTTATGTCAATTTAAAAGTTTTGAAGATATCGTATAAATGCTCTATACATTTCTCTATTAGTAGATTTTGTCTTACCGTTTTGTGTAGCGTAAAATTTTCTTTAAAATAATAAATTTTGTAAAAAAGATCCGGAGCAACAAGTCCATTAATTACCATCGAATCTGCTACAATTAACGAACATTTATTCGTTTTTATCCGACTTAAAAAAGAGTTTCTCAGTTTTATTTATAGTAAATTACGAGTTTCGTACCGTTTAACTTTAGTACCTACCTTTCCTTAAAACCTTTGACTCAGACGTATCTTTGGAGTAAATTACTAAAAGCTTTCAAGTCTTTAGTTTACTGTAAACAATAATACATACTTATGTAATGACCGATCATCCTAATGTATGTACATTTTGTACTTACCTACCTAATTTACTAAATGGTCAAGCCTTTTCCGTCATATAATAATTATATAATTATTGTGACCACTCCGTTAATGCAACAGCTTAAAATTTAATTTCAACATCATTTGCATGAAAGTCTTACATAATACTGTAATTGCTAGAAAACTAAATAAAATGTTTTATAGTCAATAAAATTGAAAGCAGAAATCCTACGCGCATATAAATAAAGATTTGCCATCGAAACCTAATACCGGATGTCGTTTATATGTACGATCTCAAGAAATTAATTATTATGTCGCAACGGAATCCATCAACATTTTACATACATTCACACACGCGCCCAACTTATTTGTCATCATCCAACAGACTAATCATCATAAAGCATCAAAATATGGTGTTACTATAATGAATTAAATTTAAAGTATTCCGTGATGAATATAAATATAAATGACGGTTGTTAAAAAATTGATAGGTCTAAATGTGACATGTTTATTGCGGTCTCCGTCGTGGAAGGACCAACTGTTGGTCGTTGTGAAACTGGCGAGCGTTTATAGAGGCGTATTCGCTATTCGTACGCACAAATCATTGTAAAGTGTGTAAACGCGCTCGTAATTGTGCGAAATGTGCTGAAATGGATCCACAAGGCGCGGCTACTGTTCTGCTTCAGCTGTTATTTGCTCGGCTACGTAGAAATCTTATTGTGCTACAATTTTATGGTCGACTATTTCCTAATCCAGCTGGAATGAATTCAACGCTGAATAACTTTGAACGACGATATACATCTCTAAATTTAATAAAAAGCATGTGTATAGATTTGGATGACGGAATTTAGTGGGGCGTAAAGCATCAATTAGGTCGTTTGTTCAGAAATATGTTAGTGAATCATCAATGTTTCTATCCTGAGTTGTGGATGAAAATGGGACACTAGGTTAAGAACAGTATATCTGCCTAGCCATTTCCCAATTACATTGGGGTCGGTTTCCAGTCAAACCCGATGCAGCTTAATACCAGTATTTTACATGGAGCGACTGCCTATCTGACTTCCACAACCCAGTTACTGGGTAACACGATATCTCGTGATATGACTGGTTGTCAGACTTTCAGGCCTCTGACTACCCGTAACGGCTGTCATAGATCTTAATTTGACAACCGGGACCGACGGCTTAACGTGCTCTCCGAGGCACGGAGGGGTCTCGGTATGAAATAATGGTCACCCATCCACAGACCGACCGCTGCAAGCGCAGCTTAACCTCGATCGATCGATCTGTGCGGCTGTTACTTAGCCACGAGCCCATCACTAGGTTAAGTCCAATAAAAAAAAAATGTACTTACATAACATTTATATTATCCTTTTAGTGCGGGTTTGGGTGAATGCCTCAGTGACCGACCTTCTCAAGAGCCGTTGTACGTCTACCCTGAAGTCCCAGCCGGTAAGTGTTTAGTTTTTACAGTTTTCAAATAAACTGCAAAGTAAAATTCCGATACGTTTTTCGGTAAACATTAACAACAGTTTGTAGACACAATAGTTAAACAATCACCTTGTATTATATCGACGCGACGGTTGAACGAATATTTGGTATAGGATTGAATATAAAAAAAAACTTAAAAAATATGTCTTTAGAAACATTTGCATATTTCCCAAAAATGTCGCTTGAACCAAATAGTCATTCAATCCTCGACAGTGAATTGGTTAATTACACATTACTATACCTAACATGTAATACTGTTTCTATTCAGGTGTAACGTTCGACGCAGCAAGTCAATGCCACTTGCAGTTCGGCGCCGAAGCTGTCGTGTGTGCAAAGCCAACAGAGCTGTGTGAACATCTGTGGTGCCTAGTCAATAACACGTGCAAGACGATGCTGCGCCCCGCCGCGCCCGGAACCACTTGTGGGCCAGATATGGTAAGAAATACAGGAAATGAATTAAACTTTTTGTATTGACGGCCTTTAATGGCATGTGGGTTTTGTTCTTGCATCATGGGTTGTACTCTGAAATTGATATTTTATAGTTCCAGTAAAGTTTAATCGACTAACACCTACCTGTTGAATTATGGAAGCAATACAGGCGCTGTCTCATTTGAACACGTTGGTCTGCTCCTAAAACGAGTATTTAGTACCTACCTAATCCTTCGATAGTAGGTATCAACAATACTTACTAAATATCGAAAGTCTAACTTACTGATAACACATACCTAAAGTTACAATATTAAATGGAAAAAGAATACGGTCGCGAACAGGATTCGAACCTGCGCCTCCCGGATAGATACTCCAGGCGCTCTGACCACTAAGCCATCTCGACCTCTATCAAGAGGTTCCATTTAATATTGTAACTTTAGAGTTCGCTAAGCATGCGTTAATGCTTTTTCAAAGACATATCTTGAACACATACCTACTTACATATTGTACATGATTCTTTCGGAATGGCTTCTATCATTTGGAATAAACACACGAAAGAGGCAGTTTCTTTGATATCAGGCATCCAAACGATAATCTTTCTTCCACAGTGGTGTCAGAACCAAACTTGCGTTCCTCGCACGCCGTCTCCCGTGCCTCGCGACGGCGGATGGGGCCCGTGGTCTGAGTGGAGCGAATGTTCTCGAACGTGCGGTGCCGGCGTCACCACACAGTCACGCGAGTGCAACAACCCAGAACCACACAACAATGGCAACTACTGTATCGGCGATAGAAGCCGGTGAGTCCTCGACTTCTGATGTGGGTTTTGGGTGAACGGTTTTAAATTAACTATTTTTGGGACTTTTGTATTGAATAGGAGGTTAAGACTAGAAATTTTGTTCACATTTTAAGTCCAGGTGGTTACCGCGGTAACCATCTGGACTTCTGTAAAGACTTCTCGGCTATTCGCGAATAGCCGAGAAAGTCTTTAGACGATTTATTTGGTCATTCAGTTATTACTTAGTCTTTGAAAATCAAACTCGAGGAACAATAGAAATAGCATCACGTCTGTATTCCCTGAAAGGGTAACAGGTATACAGTTTTACACCCACATTTCACCAATACAGGAACAAAAGAAAGTCTTAATGTAATTATTTTCTATAATAGGTACTAATGTATTAAACACTTTAGATACAAGACCTGCAACACCGACCCGTGCCCTATCAATGAACCATCATTCCGGGAAGTGCAGTGCTCCAAACATAACAATATGACCTATAAGAATGAAACCATATCGGAATGGATACCATACTTTGACCAGGGTAAGTATAGATAAAACTATAGAAAGTCCAGTGTTCTGTTGACCCACCTACACATCGGATTTATCCATACAGTTATGTTTACGACACCAACATTCGAGAAGTGTCAGTTGAGTTTCTGGGTGTACCTAATAATATATTTTAGTTAGAAATTGCCTTTCGAGGTACCTTATGAAATAAAAATAAAAAAATAGAAAGAGCACACCTGCTAACCGAAGAGACATCAATTTAGTTATAGAATGGAAACGATGTAGATATAAAGTTGAGTAATGTGTTACAGACAAACCTTGCGAGTTACAATGCGTGGCGCGCGACGGCAGCGATGTGGAAATGTTGGGCGGGTTCGTCGCCGATGGCACTCCCTGCAGACAGAGTGTGGGGGCACGGGATATGTGTATAGCTGGTAAGAACATGACTTTATTAAGCCATATAAATATGCCTATAATATACGGAAATGTAACTCAGATGCTTAGCGAAATATAATCTTGCGTTAGATCAAAAAACTACTGCTTTGATAATGGAAGATACTGCAGGTTTCCATTTAATGATACGAATCATCGAAAAAAAAGAAGAAAGATAATGAAGGCGCTAATATTCTCCTTTTGTTGGACTGTATTTTCATAACCATCAACCTTGAGTAATGTATTAAAGCGTCTCAAAACAGCAATTAGGGCGCTGAACCGATTATACACCAAACTGCCAAAACGTGCTCAACGTTGACGCCATAAAACCGCTAATCCAGCATTTTGAAAATAAAATAACGATTTCTACAATATTTTCGGTTTTCGGTAACTGTTGAACATCAATTAGGTATACTTTCTTCATTTTAAAGATATTCACTACGACTTATTAATTATATAAGTATATTAAGTGAAGCCAAGCTCAGGCTGCGTAGAGTTTTTTAGCTGTGCCTACCTACCGTACTGATAGAGTTCACATTATTAAAAATATTATTTTATAGGCGTATGCTACAAAGTCGGCTGTGACTGGATAGTCGGTTCTGACACAGAGGAAGACAAGTGCGGTGTGTGCGGCGGCAATGGATCGGCTTGCAAGACGGTGCAAGGAATATATAGCAAAGGAACCACCAAGCAATCTGGCTTTAGTGAAGTAAGTGTGTTCACAGTCCACTGGGTAGGTATGTGTCTGCTTGATGACAAATGCAGATAAGCTTGGTCTATAAAGTTGTGCTCTTGTTCTTAATACCCAGTTATTTTTATTGAATTCTCCATTAGCCGGATTTTTTTTAACCTTCTTTTCATTTAAATTATTTGGATCTCAAAAATTAAGGTGTCGTACATGGTTTGCTAGGTTATTTAATAACAATATAGGTACGAGTTTTTAATCTAATCATATGTATGTTTAATTATTTTAATTGATTGTCCCAATTAAATTGAAAAATCTCAACAGGTTGCAGTCATACCCGCTGGGTCAAGAAATGTGAAAATTCAAGAGAAAGTCAATCCAGGCAATTATATATCTATTGGAAGTGCGAAATCCAATAAAATATACCTAAACGGAGCTAGGTAAGACCAGTAAATTAACGTGTAGAGAAAATGTATCTTTCAAGCAGCCATTTCTTAACCTATTACGAATTTAATTATAGAAATGCTACTTTGACGGAGTACTTTGTTGCGGGAACTCAAGCTATTTACGAACGTGATCGTGATTGGGAGAAAGTACGAATTGTGGGCCCACTCGCTGAAGACATCAAAGTTTATGTAAGTAAAATGTAACAACATTCTATAGACATTCGGGACAAACAAACCCATTGCATTATTCTGTAATAGCCACGTAATTTGTCGAGAGCGGTAAATGTAGTCGCCACGTCTGCTGTAGGAATAGGTGTACCTGCCTACTGATTCTGCCTGCATAAAACGCTTAGTTAGCAAACCCATGAAAGAGACCAGCAGGCATCCGGGCACGGATTTTGTTAACAAACTTGTCGAGTCGATAGTTTTCATTCACTTATCGAATTTTATCATTTTATCAACGATTTAAATCAAATTTGACGTCTAAAAATGACAAACAACAAAAAACATGCTCACTCCGCTGGGAGTTTTAATTTATCGAGCACCACACATTGTTATTCCTAGCAAGAATCGAGGTCGTCTTATTTTTATTTTAATCCCTGTTGTTAATTTTTACCTTATTTCCAGCAACGGATATACCGCGGGCGGCACCGCAACCCGGGCGTGACGTACCAGTATACAGTGGACCGGCAGCGCATGCGCCGTCGGTATAAGTACCGTGTATCCGAGTGGTCGGCCTGCTCTGTTTCTTGCGGCGTGGGGTACATGCGACGACATCACGAATGCGTTGATGAAAATAATCGTAAGTTGATTGGCTTAGTAAAGATAGCGCTGTATATGGACACGCACCTCCCGGATTTTTTGCAGCAGGGATGGAGGGGAAAATCAATTAAGATTTAATCCGGCAAAGAAACTTCGCACGGGTGCCAATTGTATTGAATACTTGTATCTAACGGTCCTTCAACATCTTTAGCGCAGCAGAATAAAAACTCTTAAAATTTTATTGTTATGGCACACAGGAGTTGTAGAATTGTCCCAGTGCTACCACATAGAGCCGCCACGACACGAAGCTCTGATGCAGCAGTGCAGACAGCCGGCGTGTCCTCCGCACACACTACACACGCACTGGTGGGTCGGCGCCTGGAACCCCTGCTCCAAGCCCTGTCACATGCCGGTAGGTTTTTATTACTAGCACTACTCACTCTGATGCAGCTACAGGAACCGCTAATGTATATTTCTAATTCAAAAGCATGCAGTTATTATGATATAAGTGAGCTAAGTTGGTCATTACACTCGAGGCAGGATTGTAGCCCGAGCCGTAGTGGTGGTTTTAACACAACCAGGAGTATAATGACCAGTGCTCACGAGTTTCATATGACGTTTTTCAACACATTTGCGAGGAAAAATATCATAAAATGTAATTGACTTATTTTGATAACAAAATGAAGCGGATGTTATTTACGCGCGCTGCTAGGTCAGTGCGAGCTTCGGGTGTAAACTCACCAGCGCACTAGTAAAGTGAAAAACACGTGTGCTTAATAAGCCTGTGGTTCTATCATACCGCTTTTAGGTTCATAGTACCTAAAAGCGGTACAATAAGAACCACTTTATGAGCAAATGTGTTAAAATTAATTTTAAACAAAAAATGAAAACCGCCTTCAAAAACTACTACACTAAAAAGTTTAAAATAATATCAAAATTTGCTTATAATAAAATCATTTTAAAAGAACAATATATAATAATAATCTGTTAATTGTGGAGTCGGTGCCTGTACTGGGAGAGGGTTATTGTTTTCCTCTTGTTAGTCACTTATGTTCGTTGCGCTGTGGTTATGTTACCGGCCTTTGTATCTGGTTGTAAACCCCATATACATCAGGCACCGACTCCAAAATTAACAGATTATTATTATATATTGTTCTTTTAAAATGATTTTATTATAAGCAAATTTTGATATTATTTTAAACTTTTTAGTGTAGTAGTTTTTGAAGGCGGTTTTCATTTTTTGTTTAAAATTAATTTATTTTAGTCTTTTTAGTTTTAAGTGTGTTATATATATATTGTATAGGTCATAATATAAGTTTGTATACTTCATAAATAAGTTAATTTATAAATTTAATAATATGGGTAGGTTTTCGAAAGCCGCTAGGACTTAATTACTGCATCGGTGAAATGTTTGTGTACAACAGTGGACACTTCTGCCTACCCCATCGGGCAATACAGGCATGATGATATGCATGTATTGAGTGGCATGAACTGTACATGAACATGCGATTATAGCAATTGAGAGTGATTTGCTATAATTCATTGAAGAGTTCCATCGTCTAACTTCGAAGATCTTCATCAGATCTTTACTAAATTTAAATGGGACCACCTCTGGGGACTACTCTTTCAAACAAAGATATCGACGGACATACATAACAAAACATGGTAGCTACTGTAAAACGTTGAGGAGTTCCCTTGACTGTCCTTCGTCTTCATCATCAGACCCCTAATTACAGTCACAACCCATCTAGGTGTAAAGTTCTCATCAATACAAATTAATCAAGCCCAAACACCAGGTAATTGCTGTAAATTTTTAAAGAGTTCCCTCGACTGTCTTTCAGCTCCATCATCAGATCGACTCCACACCTTCATTAAATAGTAGTGCTTTAAAATACTTAATGAAAAAATTAAGAAATGCACTTGTCGCCCCTACAATTTTCGAAGGTTTCCCTCGATTTCTCGGGGATCCATCATCAGATCCTGGTTTCCTTATCATGGTACCACCGTTGAGATTTCTTCTTTCCAACAATAAAAGAATTATCAAAATCGGTTCATAAACGACGAAGTTATCCCCGAACACACATAAAAAAAAAAAAAAAAAAAAAAAAAAAAATATATACGGTCGAATTGAGAAACCTCCTCCTTTTTTGAAGTCGGTTAAAAACAATAGCTATTTGTTTCTATAGACTTTATAATTTGTTATAGGGTGAGGAAGCTACGAAGGAGCGAAGCATCTACTGCGTGGACAAAATAACAAACAAAGTAATAGATGACTCCGAATGCGATATACTCAGTAAACCGATAAGCGCCATCAAATGTGCAGATGTACCAGCATGTTAACGGTGACATCACACGCCATGGAAATGAATCCATATGAAACACATCGATCAACGTGATTGTATGATACAGAATTATATCACACAACGACACGAAAGGTTCAAACATGAGTGTTCACAAGCACACTTTTTGATAACAGTCACGTCGTTCCCCCCGGGGCAACGTCTTAAACCTGTTCAGTTAGGAACAGCAGATAATACATAGGGTTCAGAAAAGAACTGCAGAAATATGGAATCGAGACAAATGCATCTGAAAAGGCAAAATGGTTGGAGTGGGACATTGAAGTGATGACAAGTTAGTGTAGGACTCATAAGAGCAACACTTGAATCGTGGAGTTGTGAGTGACTGTGAGTGCCAGTGTTTTGTACTTGTTACGTATTCTTTGCAATATGAAATAACCCATCGAATAGACATAAATCAGTTACGTGTAAGTACTCGAATAGTATCACTACGTGGTGACGTGCGAATCTCGAGAGTACGTTCAACAATGCTCTGCAATTACCACTTACTGCCATATTATAAGTAACTAGTTTTATCATAGTCTTCGCTTAGTTATTAACTACTAATAAAAAATATTTTATATTCTGTAACATCAGTATTAAAGTGGTGTATGTATTTTTTTTAATAATGCAAATTAATGTAATGTGAACGAGTATAAGTATATAAATTGTTTGGACCAAAAATATTTTAGAAATCAAATTCACGTTGCCATAATCACTGTTACTGCCAATATGACACTTGTATGATATAAGTAGGTAATTACATAAGTTCTTATTATATTATGTATTAATGAATGATTCATATTTTTGTACAAATGAATTATTGAGTATTGTGTAATATATAAGTGGTTTAAAGGAACACATCATATTGTCACACTGGGTATCAATTATATTAGAGCTGAAATCTGTTTAATCGCTTCTATTGCATACCTATAGACAATAAAATAAATCAGCTAGTCAGCAACGTAGGTATTTGTACACCAGGCTATACACAGTTGTATTGTGTTTACATCCATATTTAATTCGAATAACATAGAGTAGTATTAGTATGTAGAACTTCTTACACTATACAGTAAGTACTCTTGTATAATGTTAGATATGTGCGTAAGGTTAACTTGTAAACATGTCTCCTTTCGATTAATAATTTCTGTGTATGAAAATATGGACTATTATAATATGCAATTGTGCCTGTTTCTGGAACAAATATGCGATAATATTTATAAATATTATTATTTAAAAGCATTGTTAATGTCCCTTTTCAAGTGACTATGCATAATTATAAAATATAGTTATACTTTTATTTATCACCTATCTATCATAAGGCTATTAATATCAATGTAAATGAGTTTCCAGTTATCTGATGTTTCGGTTCTAAGAATCATCAGAGACGCGTCCATCAATTAATACACAATTTTAATTTTGATATAAAAACTTTTGCTTCAGAAACTAACCCTTATTTGTGCACCCATTACGTATTATTATAAACTGGTTTTTACATTTCTATTGAATATTGTGAACATTACAGATTGATCAATTATAATTGTGTATGTAATAGATATGGCAATAAAATCGTGCATTGTTTAAATTGTGTGTTTATTTGTTCATACAAAACTTATAAATTCCTAATTAAACCCAATTGCTAAGAATAAAAAATCACAGTGAACAATATGAGAGAAATCAACACAGGTTATTAATTAAATTGAAAATAATCTTACAATCTGGACAGATTGAAATAATCACAGAATTTATTTTAAATAAAACAAAAATAAATACAAGAGTACCATTTTAAATAAAAGTAATTGCCGTTTCAAAAAAACTAAAACTAAAATGCAACTTAGAATACTTGGTGACCTCAAACTCAATGAGTGGACTACATAGAAAAAAATTCAAGTTTGTCAAGAAAGTCATGAAAATAATCTTTTGAGAATTAGTGTTTTTGCTTGTTTTGGCAACACTACATTACTATCAAAGTACTCAGTTAATACTGGCACTAAATTACTACCAAAATACGCCCTAGTTTCAAATTCATTACTTTCTTGACAAGACTGTACGTTTAATATGGAATTATATTGTGCTTGATACCAGAGACATAAAGAGGTAAGCGATGTATGAGTAAGATCTAATTACATCTACAGTTTAGTTGGAAGTTAACAAACAACATAACATATCTGAGTATTTTATATAGTTACTGACAAATTTTAAGAGCTGTTAGTTTATAACAAAACTGATCAGACACTGGTTTTACAATAAAATTTACAATTAAACGAATACATTCAATGGTTTATAGACTAAAAAAAATAGAAAATTGAAATTCAAAATATATTAATTACTAGCTGTGCCCCGCAAACTTTGTTCTGCCATATAAATTTTCTGGATAAAATAGCCTACGACCTATTCTCAGACCTACCAAAAATACACAAAAAAAATCATAAAAGTCGGTCAAGCCGTTTCGTAGGAGTTCGTTAACAAACTCTGTAACACGAGATTTTTATATATTAGATTTTATTTAACATTTTGTTTTCTATCGCTTGCAGTTCTAATTTAACCGATCGTTTCAGAATATGACGACAGTTTACAATCTAACTAGCCTTATTTTGTTTTATTGTAAACTAACAGATCTTAATATTTTTAATGACATAGCATACTAAAACATTCAGTTTATTAAACTTTTATTTTAGAATAATATAAATCAGATCAAGCGGGAAAACACGGGGCTTGGGTATCGAATGTAGTTGCGCAGATCAACGGCGGGGGATTTGCGGAGCGACGGACGGGGCGAGCGTCGCATACCACGCACCGCAAACTCAGAGTTTGCGGTACGGTCGGTTACGACACAGCATGCCACTCGTCTGTAAAAGCCCTAACATTCAGCAGCATGAACAACCGAACATTAGTGTATAAAAAATACAAAAACCCGCTTTTTAGTTCTCTTATAGGTACTGTACGTGTTAGAACAGGGGTCAATGAACTCTATATTAAATAAAAATCTTTTTTCACTATAAGTATGTACATAATGTTGTTAAATAATAAATTAGTGTAACAATAAACCCTCATTATTTTTTGACAACCCTTGCATATTTGCGCAAGATAGCGTTAATACCTACAGGGCACCACCCAACCTCATATGGCGATATACAACTGTACGACGTTAAACTGTGGACCTATCCCAAAAAAAAAAAGTATGAATTTCTCAAGTGTTTTTAATAAAAAATATAATTTAATCAACTGGTCAAGACACATCTTAAAATAAATGAGATTATTATAATACTACATCTAGAGTGCGAAAAACATCAATTTTGCACTAAAATATCTAGACCAGACGATTCACATAGCATTTTTGAAAACTAAAACCGTGTCTTATAATTTTGTTATCGATATGATATTTCACGGCCATAACTTATACATAGTCTTAAATAACAAAGAATAAAAATCTCACAGATCATTTTCCGTTTATTTCGGTTTTTATAACATTTAGTATTATTAAAATATAAGTATAAATCTGCAATTAAACAGATCCGGAATTAGACTCTTTCGCTAAGATAGCTTCTGATGAAACGTCAAAACGTATGTTTTTCTTTTTGGTGGGGTGTTTCTGAAAAAAACGTTACAAACAAAGTTTTTTTAACAACATCGCTGTCACTGTAATGTAAATAATAAATTAAATGTATTTTTTTCTAAAACTAACACGATATTTTCTCACTTTCTTAATTAACAAACAGTGGACTGGATTCGTAATAAAAAATTCCCACAAAGCTTATGATTGGGCTACAAGTAATATGCGTGCACAATAACTGCACAAAATCTGAAAACCTGTCTACACTTTTTGCAAGTATGACGCAGTTTCCGGGCTAACCAGACGCACCTGTATTTTACATACGTAATGTCTATCTGATCTCCACAGCCCTATACTGGGTAATACGATACTCGTGATAAGACTGGTTGTCAGACTTTCAGGAATCCAAATACCAACTATATCTTCATTTTTGACAACTGGGACTGACGGCATAGTGCGCTCCCCGACGCATATACAAACTCACATTCAAATAATTTATTCTGTATATAGCTATATAGGTTTTCTGGAACTCTTTTACGTGTCAAATAAAAATGTAGAAGGCGTATTTCCTATCTGACTATCCCTGAGAAGAAAAACCGAAACAAACTCAGAGGTCACAGTCCTTTTTAAAGTCCAGATATCAGTATACAAGGCTATGTGAGCGTAATCATGTAGGGCGTCTGGAATGGTCATGCACGGTCGAGGAAATAAAATCATTTGTTTCACATTATCAAAGTAGTTAAAATCTCTTTCTGTTTTTTTGATAGCCGCACTAACGACTTTTTTACATAATCTGCAGGACGGCGATAAGTGAAAACACTGATTGTCTATTGAGATTATTTCAAACTAATTTCGACCTAGAATTTATCATTAAAATATTAATGAGACATTAGAGGTTAAGATGCGTCCTGATTACATTTCATCTTAACATAACATTACAGCCTGTACTTCCCAAAAGGGTAAGCATAGGTGTACCCAGTTGTACACCCTTATTTTACCAATGCCATTATTAAGCGTGGGGACATGGGGTCTTAGGTAATTAGCCTTTTGCCATCTACTGGACACTATTCCAATCTTTGGGCTGTCACTGAAAATTTTCATAAGAAGAAACGAACTCCACTCGTCCCTGGAATCGAACCTAGAACCTCTGCAGCCGAGCTTGCGACCAATGAGGCTATTCCTAGACTGTACATAATCGTGAGACACATTCATATTAATTATTGTTCAACGGTTATTACTCACCTGCATTCTTCGGGATTGCCCGACTAGTTTCGAACTCGGAACGGAGCCCTTAGTCATGAGCTGAGGCCGCGGCGATGTTGCGAGTCAAACTTACTCAGTTTGACTCGCGACATCGCCGCGGACTCAATAATTAATATGTACATAATCGAATGAAAATAAATAAATATATCTGATAAACTACTCACTTTGTCTTTATTGGCTCTAGGGTCTGTGTTCTTGGAGCGTTCCTTCTCCAAGTCTGTGTGTAGTGACGCCAGTTCAGCCGTCAGCTCGGTCTGCACCGACCGCAGCCGTTCCACTTCAACTAGCACTTCGGCTTTGTCTTTCACTGTAACATATACGGATTTTTAATTAAATTATTAGACCAACTAGCGAGTTGTCTATCTGACGGAAAGTGTTCAGTTATTGCTTTTGGACACCTGAAATTTGTAAGAATTAAAGAAGTAGTCAATTTTACGATAAACGTACCCGAACGCAGTAACTGCGAGTTTTCTAACACACTCCCTTACATCTGTGTTAACAAGTAAACCTGTCTCCGCCACTCGGGGGCGAGTAAAGTCAGTGCCATAAATTTATCGCACTCGTGTCGATTTCTTAACAAATTAAAATATTTTAGTACAGTTACACTTTTCTATACAACTATACCTGCGCGGCCATTAAAAAACCCAACTCGTGCCTCACAGAGCATATTAACTGTCGGTCCCGGTTGTCAAATTAAAATCTATGACACCCGTTACGGGTAGTCCAGAAGCCTGAAAATCGGACAACCAGTCATACCACGAGATATCGTGATACTCAGTCACTGGGTTGTGGAGGTCAGATGGGCAGTCGCTCCATGTAAAATACAGGTATTAAGCTGCATCCGGTTCGACTGGAAGCCGACCCCAATGTAACTGGGAAAAGTCTAGACAGAGATACACTGATGTGTCGATTTTCAATTAAAATTTTCATAATTTTGGGCTAATGTTTTACTATGTCATTTAATAGGACGGATCTTTAAAGCTATGAAATCTGAAGTTACATCCAAATTTTTGGAAATAAGAGCTGGTGTCCCCCAAGGATCGGTTCTGGGGCCTATTTTGTACACGATATACACAGCTGACCTTCCCATAGTCCATGGTGTTACAACTGCTACATTCGCCGACGATACGGCAAGATTGACCAATGACCCTAAATTTGCGTCACAAATACTACAAAGGGGACTTGATGATATATCAAGGTGGCTACAGAAATGGAGAATCAAGGTACTTCCCTCCAAATCCGTTCAGGTGACGTTCACCTTAATTAGAGGCAACTACCCACCTGTGAAGCTCGACTGAAGTTATATAAGGTGTATCCGGGATATCGCTTGATTTATCCATCATTGTTTTTACTTAGCATGGTAGTGTAAATTAGACAAAACAATTAGAAATAAGAAAAGAAGTAGCACTGGCCTCATATTTGTTTAAGCTGTTTCACGGAAAATTTGAAAATCGAACCTTTCTGCTAGAACCTCGGCTGTATTTGCCAGATGACTATGTGGGGCGACGGCGGCGGCCGCAGCTGCTGGTTGTGCCGTGCGCGCGCACCAACTTGCTACAGGGGGCGCCACTAACGCGTGCCATGCGTCAGCTTAACGTAGACCGTGGTAGCTCAATATGTTGATTTGTTTTTTTTTTACATTGAGCGAATTCACAAGTGTTACCTACTTATTGCGTGACATGTTATAATCCTAGAATGTTATAGTTCTAGGTAAAGCAACTATTTGTTATCACTAATTTGTCTTTTGTTACTGTTGTTGTTTATTTTCTCTTTTTTTTGTATTGTATTTAGCTTAGCTATCGCATTAGGTTTACTACCTGTAATGATAGATCTAAGTTTGGGATATAAATAAATAAATAACAAACAATAATTATTGAAGCCTGTCTGGACCTATGGCATACAACTCTGGGGAAGTTGTAGCAATTCAAATATGTATATCCATAATGCAGGGTATGTAATACTAAGATACATATCCAATGTACGCTGGTACATTAAAAACTCTGAAATCCATGAACAACTTCAAATGAATACTGTAAAAGAAGAAATTCTAAATATATCTGAATATACCGAAGGAGATTGGAAAACCACTCTAATGAACTGACCTCTATGTTAACAAGTAGCACCTACCAAAAACGACTCAAAGGAAAAGATCTACTGTCATCACCGTCGTGACAGACATGTTATAAAGCTGAAGAGTTTGCTTGCTTGTCTGGTTGAACGCGCTAATCTCAGGAACTACAGGTTCTAATTGAAAAAAACTTTTTGTGTCGGATAGTCCATTTATTGAGGAACTACGGCCAATAGGAGCGGAGCATCAATGATAAATGTTGCAAAAGTGGGTAAAAATATTCCTTTTGACAGCTTCCGTTGCGTGCGCGTAAACGGTTAATGTTGCGTAAATATCCTGAATGGTGGATTTGTTTCTCTTTAATACTTCTTAAAAAAAAGTCCACGGTAGTATATGTCTATCTTTTAAGGTTGGCTCAGTATAACCTTTTTCATGGTAATCAATTTGTTCTAAAATAAAATCAATTATTTGCGAAGGTGTTTTATAAAGATAATATTAATCCTTATCCAAATAAATACGTTATTCATCACAAGTATTTAATTTTGAACAATATTGCCCTTGACATCATTTGATTTCAATTAATATCTTAGGAGATATCATAGTTTCAATATAACTCCGCAACAAAATAATTACTAAGTACCACGGCATTTATGATGGACAAGGCGGGAGGTGAGTGAGGGCCTTGGTGAAATTTATGTATTTTAGTAGGTTTTTCCTCAAATTAACGTGGGTGAAACCTAAAAATGGTATGTTAAAGGTCACAGGTTCCAATCTAAGACATGCACCACTGGCTTTTCGGAATAATGTAGATATCATAAATTAAGTATAACTTTCTTAAAATGACAAAAAAAAACATCATGAGGAGACCATCTCTCGATGGCGTGTCAATGTCAGAGGCCTGCAGGTGGCTTAAACTCCGACATTGGATTGTTCATCAACCTAAAGAGAGGTGTACATAGATGCTTGCATCATATGCAAGTCAAAGATGCCTTCTACGCCAGGCCTTCTTCCTGATAGAACTTAGGTTGGTTTTGGTTTTAATACAAAATATTCCACATACACAAGAACAAAAAGGGTTCAATCGACCCCAGTTACCATGGCAAATCTCACAGCATGACAACACTGACTACACAATTAAAAGACTATGTTTTTAATAGATGCCTAAGACACATTTTCATAAATGCAGTGTAAATTAAAAAAAAACACTTACTTTCTCCCTGGCCAAGTATATTGCAAAGCTTCTTATTTCGGGACTTGACAGTATAAAGTTCTTGTTTGAGGCTAACAATCTCTTCCTTCAATGTTGCTATTTCTCTATCCTTTCTCTCTAGAGTATCGGCAAACTGCACTCTGGTAATAATTTCATCAGAAGCTGGCTGGCGATTCTTTACTCTATCATAGATTTTGTCCTTTAATAGCTCATTTTTAGTCTCTGTTTTTACTCTTTCGAAAAACTCTGTGTCTTTGTCAGGTGACTTGGGATCTTCCTGATGGCACTTTTCATCTTCATGGTTGACTGAAAAGTAGTTAAATTTGATCATTAGAATTTTCAAAACAATAAACTGAAACACCAGATTCACGATTCAATTGCAAATCCTTATGCTCAGCAGACGCACATGCATTCCCTAGACTAGACCAGCTAAGCCATTGAATTTTATAAATAGATATTGGCTAAACTTTAATAAGTACAATATCTGGCAAAACACTGCATGTATTATAGTTTTAATTAATAGATTCTACCCTAGATTTTTTTATAAACTACCTAGTTTCAGATAAGAGTAAACTTACATTTCATATTTTCTTCTCCAACATTCATCATATCATTAAACTGGTCAAGGCTCATGACATTCTTCTTCTTTTGTTTCTTTGAATTTGCACGAGAAGTCTGTTCAGTTACCTTCCTCTCAACATCGGCATCCTTCTTGGACTGTTTATACACATCTTTCTTCTCTTCAAAATCAAGCTTAGATAGTAGAATAGCCTACATGGAATAAGAAATTCATTATTATACTATAGGTATGTAATGTCTTAATTGTGTTCTATAAAGTATATGCATGTGAATAGTTACCATAAACAATATTTAATTAATATTACAAAAGTAGTCCCAAAACCGCTATTAATTGAAGGGTAGTTCAAATTCATTGCTGACATTAAGCATTATTGCTTTTAGATGAAATGTTTCATTTTTCAAAATAAATCTTGAAAAGCATTAACGCATGCTTAGCGAACTCTAAAGTTACAATATTAAATGGAAAAAGAATATGGTGGCGAACAGGATTCGAACCTGCGCCTCCCGGATAAATACTCCAGGCGCTCTAGTCCACTAAGCGACCTGACCTCTGTTCACCATCACAAATTCTTTATCAATATTTTAGACAAGTCTTTTTGGCGACGTCATTGCTATCTATGTAGTACCTATACTATATATGTTTCATTTTTATTTCCTCAGGATGCACATTCATTGCCATACTACATTTTTATTCAAGCATATCACAGTAAGTAGACACTAGAAATTACAATAACATTATCAGTTTGAAATATGTAATAATACTCACTTGTTGTAATTCAGTCTCAAAGTTGCCATCAACCATTTCCTCATCTTTCTGCTTCCACAGCTCCCACTGGTTGGCAGAGACGGGTTGCTGCTTAGCCTTCTTCTTCTTGGGTGCAGACTTAAAAAATTTCATAACACATTTATAACAGCAATCATTGCAGAGTGGTTTTAATGGATGATTATGGTAGATGTAAGTGAGTGTGGTAAGATCAATTGACTATAAGGTGTTACTGCAGCCTTTCATGCTGATAATTATATTATAGTATAATCAATTATGAATATGACCTTATGGGATCCAACTTCACTATACTGAAGCCGCTAAAATTAAAAAGAATAAAGAAAATAATATATTTGAAACAAAAAAAAAATTAAGGTTTCAAAATTTTCATTGTTTGTTTTAGATAACTTTGCTAATCAGTCTCGCATTTGTGTCTTGTGGAGGTAAAAGCCATATAATTATATTCTTGTTGCATAAGTTCTGCTATTAGTTTAAATGAAAATTCAGTTTGTTTGATAGTAAACACCTAGTTACAACAAGTGTTACCTGGGGTTTGGTGGTGACGTTCTTTGTTTTCTTTGGAGGCTCGGCTTTCTTAACAGTGTTTATTTTTGACTTTTTCGACTTCTGATTATCGTTAGGAGGGTAGTCGTCATCCTCGATCTTCAGACCGGCGAAACGGGATTGTACGACCAATGCAGCCATTTTTTCTTTATTATATCTGTTTATAAATAAACTTAATTTGATAAAAATATTGTTCGAAATAAACTTAACTTTAAATTATGGATCAATAATATTAAAATAACGTAAATAAACATAAAAATTTAGCATCACGATAAATCTGTTGAACATTTTCTTAGTATTAATTTTACTAATATATAAGGAGTATTAAAAAAAATATATATATTATATATTGAACTCACCTATTGGAAATTAATGAGAAATCGAATAATCTTTTGTTCTGTATTAAATTAAACTCCCAGAAAGCAGCGATATTACAGATATGGATTGATAGGGATATTCAACGGATGACAGTCAAATATATTATTGCCAGATATTAAAATCATTAATCAAAATAATACAGCATTATAGTAACACTAGCCTCTGCCCGCGACGTCCAGCCGGGATAAAAAGTACCCTATGTATTAAACCAGTTTATAAACTATCTGTAAATTTCATCCAAATCCGTACAGTAGTTATTGCGTGAAAGAGTAATAAACATCCATACATACAAACTTTCGCGTCTATAATATTATATTAGTAGGAAGTAGGATTTATAAAATTCAAATATTAATTAAAGGCACAATGGCGGTCTTATCGCTACCGTTAGATTCTGGTATTCAAAATCTAATGGTAGCTGTATTCAAGGGGGTATGTATAGGGGGATTTCAACAATATTTGTACTGACTTATTAGTTTTGATCTATATTTTAATACTATTACGTTTAATCTGGTCATAACAACATCAGGGAACTTCTCTAATGGGATGAGAGACCTCTTGCCAAAGTGGCGCAAACTAGTGGCGAAAATTGTCATGAACACTACTATTTCAAAGTGGTAACTAAATTATATGATGGCAACAATGTGTAGGTATTTCTTGATATTTGTATTAAAAAATGACACTTTATGTCTACCTGATTACCTCAATGACTAAAGACTATGTAAAGGACATGAACTAAACAATAATTTGGTGCGCCAAAAAATAAACTAAAATGGCGTAGGCCCCGCCCACTAACTAGTGCTGCCCATGGCAGTTAATAAATTGTTAATCGTTTTGATTACATCGATCGAATCAATTAATGGTTATCATAAGGGTCACCTTATCTTATGTATCCAATTGGATGTTATACAGGCTGTGGTTTTGAACAGTGACCATATTATAGGAACATATACAGCAACAAGTTATATGTTGTATAAAAATAATTATAACAATAATAGCCAAGATGTCAACGTCCTATTCGTCTCGTAACAGCTGACAGCCTAACGGGAGTTATTTAAATAAGCACGATTGTTACGAAATCACGTCACAGTTTATTTAGGCTAGGTTTCACATTCTAAAATTCACTCGCGAGCACAAGCTTCGATACAGGCATAGTACATCAGATAGCAAGTATACAGTAGTTGATAAGTTAGGAAGACTAGGAAGAAGTGAAGAAACAAACTAAGAAGGAAGTGAGAGACTATAGCGAACGAAAGTGGATTAGCGTAGCTAGCAACGTATGGCGATTTTGCGTGCATTCGCCGTCACGGATAGCTGTCGACTGGTGGAGGCACTCGTGGGCAATCGCCGGTGCACCTCTCGGGCTGCGATGGTGGCTATGCGGCTCCCTTGCTTCACGCGCCGCTTCCGGTGGGTAGGAAGTAGTGTCCCCACAATTGTTACTTTTATCCTTTTGAGGAACGGAACCCTAAAAGGACACAATATTTTCTCAATATAGCCACAAAGTCTCGACTTTATGAATTTGTGAAAAGGTGCGCGGTCACGGTAATGGCCGCTCGTCTTTTAGAAGATTTAGCCGGTTAGGAGCTATGACAGGCCATATGATATGGGTGTAAGTAATGCAAGTTTCGTAATTTACCTTAGGAAGCCTTGTAGGTATTGTATTGTCTTGAAGTCTTATTATATCCAGAGCTCTGTTAATACAGGACCTCAAAATGTAGAGAACATGCAAATATTTTATCGATGCTGGTATCAATATTCTCTTCGACTCAATGATTCTTATTATATACTTTTTTAAGAACTTAATTTTTTGTAACCTAAAAATATTCGGTAATTTGGTTGTTATCATAACACATAATGTATATTATATATATTCAAAATAAATGATTACGAAAAAATCGAGAAAAACAAAATCGAAGTCGTTATTTTAATCAGAAGCACAACACTTTATTAGCCTGTAAACAGTGCGTATTATACAAACCCAGAATAAGGAAATATACCATTCGAAACTTTTTTAAATGGTATTCACCTATGACAAAACAGTAATAAATATTAAATGTAATGTATGTAATGAATCTAAAATTTAGTCGAGATACATGAAGGAAATGAGATAATATATGAATTTTTAACGACTTACTTGTGTATGGATATAGGAGGCACTTTATTACTATATTTCGTACCACAACCCTTCACACAACACTTAGGCATAATTGCGTTTATCACACGCAGCTTCACAGTTAAATTGTCAGCACTCAAGATGTGTTAAGCAAAGAAAATCGTATTAATAAGTTTCACGATAACGGCAAATGACACTTTATGTACACTGCCAAGAGAACTCAGCAATAGAAACTAAAATGGCGAACGGGCCAGTGGGCGGATCATATGTGACGTCATATTTATTACTTGCAATTTCAAAAAACTGTCAAATTAAGATTTTATCTTAATACAATCTTCTATAATTTTCTAGTAGAATCCGTACGTATGATATTTCTATTACGTAATGTGTATATAGATTAATAGGGCACGTCCTTTACTTATTTTCTTTAGCCATTGGTTTACCTACGGACAACGGACACTGACACAGTGACCAGTGCTGCTAGCTTTTTCCCTGGGGGGCAGATTATCGGCCTTTCTGTACCTGTGTCGGCCTTTGGCAGTACTTGGCATTTCATTCGTTCACTATGAAGATATTCAAGGCCTTAATTTGGGTGACAATCCAACTGGATTCTTAACTTTTATTTTTTAGTCCAACATGGCTCTCAATGAATCTGGTGAAATAGAAAACTAACATGAAATATACTGAAATTTAATGAATAAAAACTTTTTTTTTCTATATCCGCCTTTCTGTCCGAGATCGGCCCTTTTCAGCATGGATTTCGGCCAATTTTGATACATGTGTTGGCAACACTGATAGTGACACTTGTTGACAGTTGGCACTCGAATATTATAAAATACATTTGGCGCATTTCTGAAATCTGAAGATATACACAAATAAATTTTAATAAATACTTTTAAAGTCCTTAGCTGTCCCACTCCAGGTCATAGAATACATTATTAATACTGCTCCAGGTCAAGGGGCCTCTTCTCATACAGGGAAAGCACACATTAGATTAAAAATAATTACAATAAACATCATGAAATTACAGTGCCAAGTAGAAGTTATCAATAGACTACACAGTACTTTGAATATAAGATCTAGTGGGAAATATTTAAAGTCAACTTTAGCATTGGGAAAAGAACTAAAAGGCGAGACAGAATATTTCATACTACATTTCTCGTCAGTTAACAAAACTGGTACCAAATATCGCGTGAAATGTATAAAGCAAGTATTCGTGAAATGTATAAATGAAGGTAAAGCAACTATACGTTTTGAGGATCCACCACACGACTTGTGTATTAAAAGTGAAACTATACAGTTGAAATGTTTTATGAGACTGTTAAGATCCTGCGTTTCCGGTGATACGAAAAACTTACAGCTTGCTCCTTTAACAAGTTTAAGTGTAACACATAAAGATAATGCTCCAACTAAACTCATAATACATGATCGGAGTGAATTTCCTGTCAAAGGTCTCCCAAGAACATTAGAATCTCTGTACATAAATGGACTGAAACTTTGTAACTTTAGAAGAGACATATTATTGTTAAAACAGCTTGTTGTACTTGATCTAAGTAACAATGCCATGGAAAAGATACCACCAGAGTTTGGTAATAATGTTTAATTATCACTTACCTTGTTATAGTTTTGAAATCATTGCTGTCATAATTAATATTTCTTGCAGGAAGAATGCCAAACTTATGTGAATTGTATTTGTCTAATAATCAACTTGGTGTCAAAGGAGAAGTTGATTGGAGATGGCTAATGGGACCACAGGTATTATACAAGTAAAATCAAAAGCTGTAACAGCTTAAAAAACCTTTATCTGTTGGCTCGCTAATTAGCAAACACAATAGATTTTCATTGTTATGAAGTATGTATTTGTACTTGGCTGAGCAATGGGTTAATGATCATAACCTTTTGAGAGACCCTCTGACATCTATGGAATTAATTTTTTCACATCACTTTGTATTATTGTTCATACAATATTTCTCCCAAAAAACTTGATGTTACATTCCAAATTTTGTACTAATTAATACTAACATGATATATTTGATGATTATGAATTTTAATCTGTAAAAAAACTAATAACTATATTTTAATTTTAAGATTACTACAATGCTCAAGCTATTGGATATAAGTGGGAATAAATTAGGATATCTTCCAAAATCAATATGGAAGTTGCGAAAATTAATTACACTGAAGGTGGATAATAATATGTTAGATAAACTGCCAACAACACTTGGTCGCATGAGCAGTCTAAGGTATGTTAATTGTTTTCTCATAATACACTGTCTTAAAAATATACAGGGTAGTAATTTGAGATTGAGCAGCAAAGGTACCTCAGCCATTGTAGCTACAGCAGTTTTTAGTAGTCTCTGGTTTTGGAAAACAAATACTTTAAAAGACAGTATATTAATGTTAGGATTTGTATAGAAAAGGATTTTGTAAGAATAATTAACTTCTTTATTTTAAGAGATTTTAGTTTAATACAAAATTACTTTAATTTTCAGGTATCTAACAATGACACAGAATGAGCTCACATCACTGCCATGCAGTTTATTGCAGTGCCGCTTAGAATACATAGATCTCTCTGAAAACAAACTGGATGGTCAAGAAACACCACCAGCTCCCAGTAAAAATACTCCATGGGACTTTTATATTGGCAATTTAGTTGATGTTGCATCCAAGGCTGTTCTAAAACATAAGTTATATTATGCTCCTAATATTATACCTTGGACATTAGTAGAGTTTCTAGACAATGCCAATATGTGTGTTTGTGGTGCCCCTGTAGTGAACAATACATTTTATTTGAATAAGGAGTTTCAATTAAAAGACTATTTTCGAGTTGTTGTGTTCAATAGTAATAGAAAGAGTACTGTAACATTTCAGTGTTATTTCTGCTCACCGAAATGTTTTAACAGGTGATTTCTTATTTTAAATCAAACTATGAATTAGACAATAAGAATAATATTTTTATTTATTTTTTAAAAGTTTTTTCTTATAGTAATACTATACATAATTGCATAATTAATTAAGACCTTCAAGTTTCCAATTGACGTCTGGAATTACTGGTGCTATTCTTACATGAGGTTCTGAAAAAAAAAGGATAACATCTCATGTGAATATAGCTGCAGGTGGGTAACATGTGCACTTAAGCACATATGCGCCACAACTGATAAACATTTATAAAGTAAAGTTATTATATTAAATGGAAAAAGAATAGGACCTCTGCTCGAGATGGCTTAGTGGACAGAGCACCTGGAGTATTTATCCGGGAGGCGCAGGTTCGAATCCTGTTCGCGACCGTATTCTTTTTTCATTTAATATAATAACTCGCTAAGCATGCGTTAATGCTCTTCAAAGATTTATCTTGAATTTATAAAGTAGATATGTCGCAGATGGATTGTAGAATCCGCCGTTATACAAAACTGCTAGCTGACAAAACAGTACTGTTATGAAAAACATCTGAACGACGTTTAGCGGTTTTACATAATTACTGAACTATAACAAAACGCAAAATTGTATGAACGTTTTGCGTTTATCAATGCAGCGGGTCAACGGTCAGAATCGTTGACCCGCTGCATTGTGATCAAATAAAACAGTGTGAAATGAACTGTCAGATTATTATAATATTAGGAACCCCGCTAAGCGCAAAGCAGCTAGCAGTTTTGTAAAACAGTGGATTCCAATATCCATCTGCGACAGGTATACAGAATTAAAACTCACCAAGAGTGGCAATGCCTTGTGGAATTATGCTTTGTCCATCTGGTACATTCTGGGCTGCTATAGATGCATTTGTCGCTTCTAAAACGAGCTCGTTCGTCCAAATGTCTTTGAAACTGTCCTTCATTTCCTTCAAAAGTTTCTCCAAAGTTGTCTGTAACAATACATATACGAATTGGTCTCGAGTTATTCTTTGTATTAAGTTAGATTCGAACCTAAAGCCATAGAAACGATCACTGAAATTTCATACTAACAACCCGCCCTGTCAAATAATATGACTGTTGAAAATATTATAAAGACAAATTTATGGCGAAAACCGCTATAAGTTAGCGAACAAACAGACAAGACAAGTATACCTGTAAGATGTAAGCTTCTTTGTCCTTTCTGAAGTAACTTAAGGCAATAACAATTTCTTTTACTCGCAACCTTAAGTCGAATGAGGCAGTAACCAAGGTGTGTAGAGCCATTACTAGTGCAACATCTTCATACTGAGAACCTTCTTTGAGAGATGCCACTTTGCGCTCATGTTTTCTTCTATTCTTACTTGAACGGAAAGATCGACTGAAATTTAAGTATATTAATTTAGTGTACTGAAATTATTAAATGTACGTCATATGTCAGCTGTAGAGTAAAAAAATATTGCATCACTGCCGTATTTTACAAGGGTCAGGAAAAGGTGTACTCTTGTACACTCACATTTCACCAATGGTGTTAAATAAGTACGATGTGGTGAGACTGTTGCCATCTACAGGATAAAATTTCAGACTCCGGATTGCTAAAAAAATGCCAAAAGAAAAACCTAATAACGCTCCCCGACCCGGGATTCCAACCCAGGACCTTACGCTGCCACCGCGCTTGCAGCCACTAAACGAGTGAGACAATTAATAGATAATTATATTCATTAATTATTATGACAATATTACATTTCAAACCGTCAGATTGTAATCCGCCAGAGAACCAAAACTATCGACTAGGCTCACAGGATTAGTAAGGTGAAGTGGCAGTGGACTGACTGACGGAGTGTACTTATTACCCGCAGAACCGACAACCACTGGGGTAAATGCGTTTTCGAGTGGAAACCGCGAATCGGCAAACGTAGCGTAGGACGCCCTCAGGCTAGGTGTAGTGACGATATGCGCAAGGTGGCTGGCAGGGGCTGGATGGGAAAAGCTGACGACCGAGCTCAGTGGCGTGCACTTGGAGAGGCCTATGTCCAGGAGTGGACTGCTATAGGCTGATGATGATGTCATTTGAAACCTAGTTATATTACATGACTTCGTGTGAATATGTACATGAATACTACTGAAACAATAATTATTTCCTCTATAGTTTGGCCTTTTCGCTATTAAATAATGACAAAGTTCAAATCAAATAATTAATTTAAACAAGTACTCTACTCTTAAATGAAATGGAATACGTCGACTACTGAACATAGGCCTCCCCATAAATTTTAAAAATGGGTGTTCCTGAGCCAACTTCATTCACCGTTTGACTTCAATTTCTTATAATAATAATAAACGTTCGTGGTCGCCGTTCAAGAACCTTTTCCCCTCATCGTTTATCGGTTATACGAAGTTTATGGCCTGACCATTATCATTTCCCTCATTCGTCGACTTGCCGACGAATCTGAGAGCTATGTCATTGCTATACGAACACCACAACAGTTCTTCTAAGTACTGACATTTTGACTACCTCGTTGGTCTAGTGGTCCCAAGCGCGGCTGCTGAGCGTGAGGTCCTGGGTTCGATTCCCAGGTCGGACAGTGTTATTGATTTTTTCTGTTAGGAAATTCTAAGTAGCAGCCCGGAGTCAGGAAGTTGGTGGTGTGACACCTGCTGTCTCCGGAGAGCACGTAAAGCCGTCGGTCCTGCGCGTGATCTCTTTCCGGCCGTGTCGAATTAACGTTCCATCGGAATATGAGAGTGAAGGAAGAGGGAGTGCACCTGTGTGTGCGCATACACTTGTGCACTATAATATCTCTTGCCTACTTGGGTAATCTCAATGGAGATAGAAATACGGTCGGAAGAAGGAGTATTTTGGCATTGCTGTAAGGACTGGGGCACTGACCAGGTTTCGCTTGATTGAAACAAAGGCTTTCTGTACAAACGCTAAAAATTATACAGAGTACCGAGGACTAGAATCCTCCGATTATAGTCCTCGGTCCTCTGTATAATCTGCCGGAGCGATTACTTGCCTGCATACAATGGAATCAGTGGGCCTAATAAAAAGGGTGTATAACAACATAATTTTAGTCTACTTGATTATTGAAATTTGCAGTTTTTTTAGCAGATTCTTCATGGGCATTGCAGTGGTTAGTTAAATTGTTATATCAAAAAAGTTTAATTTATACATTTGGTCATAGTAAAACATACCTTGAGCCTTTAGACGATGACGCCAGAGTACTTCCCGCATCAGAATATAAATCACTGTCTTTATTGGTATAAAATTCGAATGTATCCACTGGGTGTTTGGTTTTATTTTCACGGACAATACGTAGACGGTCACGGTGGCTTATGAATGTAACCCAATTTGTCTCAATAAATTCTATCATATTGTTGTATTCTTCTAATAAGGCGGGTAGAAGCTTTTCATCTATAAAAAACATATCTCTCACATTATTTAATAAGTATATTTGGCATAATAAAAATGTAGGACTGTCAATACAGACCTTTTAAATTATTATTTTTGTATTGCGTACAAAGTTGCAATGCCGCTTTATACTGGCCACATTCTATGGCATAAGAAATTGTTTCTTCACAATTACCATAAAACTGATTTAAAACTGTTAAGGCTTCCTTGTGACGCTTTTCTTGTTTCAAACCCTCTACCAGATCCCTGAATGAATAAAACGAATTGGTATATGGAAAGTCATAAAAATATTAATCATAATGTTGTTGCTGTAGACTGGAACATACCAACACAACTGTTTGAACTGGTCTTCAGGCCAAGAATGGGCCAAACTTATTGCAAATTCCCATTCGAGGGCGGTTTTGTAGCATTCGATAGCTTTACTGATACTATTTGCTCTTTCATAGATTATTCCAGCTTCAGTGTACTGTTTCTTTAATTTTAAGTACTGTGCAAAGTCATCTGCTATTTCTTTAAATATGTCATCGTTTGGCGAAAACAGTGCCAATGCTTCTCGATACAGGCTGTGATATTTAACAAAAGTTTTTAATTCGTTATTTCTAGTAGCCCCACACATCACAAGACTCTCAACAGCCCTATCAAATCTTTTCAGATGTTTATTGATAGTATATCTCTTATAATTGTCTTCCATTTCATTGAGTTCATCGAGCATTGGAACATATTCTTTAGGGTCTTTCTGTGACTTATATGCTACTAACAAAACTAAATCAAAGTCATACATTCCAAGGGCAACATCAAACAGTTGATTGACATCAACCATATACAGTAGGTACTTCAATGCTTCATCTGAACCCACAGGTAATTTAGATCCACCAGATTCTTGTACTTTAAGTTCTTTAATTATCAGCAAGGCATTTTCCAAGTCTTCTATAGTATTCTTTTTTACAAAGGTTGTAAGTAGAGGTAATATTTTGCTGTCACTGTCTGATCTCTTTTTCAAATATTCTCTAACAATATCACAGATCTTCTGGATTTTAGAATCTATTTCACTTTTTAGCTTATCTGGTTTACCAGCATAACTACTAGAGTACATCGATTTTGTTACATCCAAATTTTCTAAATCAGACAGGAAGAGATTCAGCCATGAAATGTTTTTTATAGATTCTAAAAATATGTCTATGTGCTTCATAAACTTTTCGGGGTCATGATCATAAATTAAATTTAAATTGATTCTCTGTTTTCTCATAAGGTCAAATGCTTCATGATACTGAAGGCGGTCAAGATATTCTCCAACAATCTTTAATGATAATGGCCTTGGCTGTATAGTTTCAAGATTTCCCCTTGGCATTTGAAAGACAGTTCTAGTATCATTTGGTACTGCAATAACCAATTTAGCTCCTCGCTCTATTTTCCTTTTATACACATGGTTTGATTCTGTTTTCTGGTACTCAATGATAGCATCAAGACCTGATTTAGTCAATTCAGTGCACAATAGCACATGTTGCAATGTTGTCAACAGAAGAAAATGAGTGTGAACATAAAATGAACTAACATTGTTCATTATTATTCTATCATTGATAAATAGTTGGCCTTTGTGTGATAGTCCAATAAAGTATAGTTCATTTTCTACTAGAAAAACATTGAAATTTGGACATGGAACACTAAATGAAACATCATGGATATCCATATTTTGTTCATATGTCTCTTGAACAATAACTCCATCATGCAGTTGTAAAAAAAGGGTGGATGCCTCAGTGGGATGTGACTGAACTAAAGCAATAGCTGCAGGTAATGAGGTTTCATGCCTTTTTTTAATATTCTCTGAACTTACCATATACTCTACTAGATTGTAAGTGTCATTACCACAAACTTTGTTACATATAATTGTATCAGATTTGACCCAAAACCAATTGTAAGATTGGAATGGGAAATCATAGTTATTTGTTTTAAGAGTTCTAAAAACTTCATAATGTAGTGGAAACTTATTTGTTTGTTTATAGAATATTAATTTATTGTCTGCCGTATATACAAAAAAACAATTTGGATTACAATCAAGTTCTTCCTGTTTTAGAGGAGCAAAATGAACAGAGTTAATATTAGCATCTAGCATTATTTCAAAAGCTGCCATAGGCGGAGGAACAACAGTTTGTCTGAAGCCTGTCAACAAAAGTTTACAACCATCAATGACTGCAACCACTGCATCGTCATCAGACTCAAACCCTCGACTGTGATCTATACTCCAAATCCAGGTGTATGAGAAATGTTGCCCATTGTGTAAAAATACATGTAATTTTTTATTGTTTGCCATATCAAAATCATTGTCCCACATAATTTTGCTTATAACCTGGTCATTGTTGAAGACTAAACATTGTTTGAGGTACCAGTGATAATTACCAATTGTGTAAAGTAATAATGACTGGATATTGTTATTTCCTGTGTCCTTGCACTGTAAAGTCAATATTTCTGAGTCAGAACTCCAAGTGATATCTTCAACTATTGTACTAGAATTCATAGGAACCTCAAATTCTCCATGTTTTAAACCATTTTTCTCAAAAAATGAAACAAGATATTTCTCGTTTAGTTTTTGTGTGGTAGCAATCAGATTGCCACTAGGTCTCCAAGACAAGTTAGATTGCAAACCTTGTTGTTTTTCACTTGTGTATTGCAGGTGTCCTTCCTTATCAAAAATCTTAAATCTTCTGATTCCTTCCATAATGAATCCAACAGCATAGAGATTACCATCCCCTCTCCATGATATTTTTACTGCATCATCAGCTATCTGAGGATCTGAAATACAGTACTTAAAACATTTAAAGACAAACATGTTATTTATATGTAAGTCCTCTGTCCCATCACATCCATCACAGTTAACAATTGACACTGGTGTATTATTATGCTCATTCAAACATGAAAATAAAAGGCCTAGTACTGATGGACAGTGTTTGTGTTCTAACAATTGTGAAATAAACATAGGACCAAGCCTATTTATTATAACAATCTGCTGTATATGTTAAAGTGTGTAGCATAATGCAAACATACAGTAGTATGTATTCTAACTTCTATTAGTTAGAATACTTGGCCGTGCAGGCCCTTAAATGCAGTAAGAGTAAAAACAGTTCTGAGAAAACTGCAATAAACGGTATCAAATATATACCTATATATCAGAACTATATTCACCACTTGAGTGTGGGTAACTATGTAGTACAGTAATCCTTAATAAAAAAATAAAATACTGGATTGACGCAAACTTTTAGGGAGAATAGGCCAATGTAAGCAACATCTTCATATAAAAGACATTAATTTAAAAGTGCTGCCTTGTTGGTCGAAAATCTAATTAATCTTAATGTATTTATTAAAACTAGGCCATTTTTTAGAATCCTGTGTACATATATTTTTCTCTAAAACCATTTATTATTTGATTCTATAATACTGTCATCATGCCTATTGTGTACACCTTTGCCTACTCCTTCGGGGAATACAGGTGTGATGCTATGTTGTGTTATGTTTATGTTAACTATAAAAAAATTGGCCTTGATAATTTTCATGAAGATTACTACAATTATTGACAGTATGATGGGTCCAATATATTAAACATTTATAATTACCAGTATTAGTATGGAGCAAAATCCTGACAGAATGGTAAATGAAATAGAGTCACATAAAAGATGGGAGGACAAACTCAAGTTCACAGCAGGTCCAAACTGCAGAAGAGTTGCAAAAGACAGGAAGCAATGGAAATCGTTAGAGGAGATCTTAGCCAAAAGGCACACTGAACTCTGAGATAACATAAGGGAAGAAAACCCTAAAATTGAAAAATAATAATAACAAACAGCGGAGTTTCAGGATAAAAAGACTATTGAAAATAAATTACCAGCAGTGACTTCATTTTTCACCTTGGCAGCCTGTTTTCCAGCTGACCCATGAAACTGTGTTTCCTTTTTCCCCCAACCCACAGTTATGAACTGTTTCTCTCCAAATTCTTGGTTTAGCAGATTCATCTCAGTGATGGGATCGAACATGTTCATTAGTATCATGTTCATGTCTTTTGTAACTAGTACCAGAAGTTCTTGGTCTGGACTCCATTCCATTGCCTGTAAGATTACTAAGTGGTTTAAATAAAATACACATGAACACTCCTAGCTAAATATCATTTCCTCTTAGATTCTATATTGTTTCCATTAAGTGTTTCCACTGTATAAGTAGGAATCCAGATAAAATTATACAAAAAAAATTCTAACAAAACTAATTAAAATATAACTTTAAGGTCTAATAAGGTAAGGTTTGTTGTAATTTAGTTTTGGCTCACAGTTATATGTATATTGTACTAAGTTTTATATTAAATTTGAAAATCTTCAAGACAAGATTAACCTGAATTTGTGGGATTTACACTGTGTAGAGAATTACTAGTATGATTTGTGTACACACCAATAATCCATTTTCACAAACTCCAGCTAAGTCGCAATTCTGGCCATTGTTGCCGATGGTAATTAGCTCGCCATTCGCAAGCCCAACACATAAGGTATTGGTCAGTGTAAGAAATGTAGTGTTGAGAGGACTATTATCAGTAGAGACAATATCTGAAAGATCCTTAGTCCACTTTGTGTTATTATTTTCATCGAAATTGATTACATTAAGGTTATGTGTACAGACATACAGTTCGTTTGAAGAGCTCACTTCATCGTGACCATTACAGACTATAAGTTTGTCTTCAGCTTTTAGATTTAGATCTCCTACGGATACGTCCCAAAGAATTAGGTTTCTCATTGTTAGAATTTACGAAAAATTACAAAAAACACGTTATTGTAAATATATTTACTGGCTGACTAATGACATTGACAGATAGAACAGCAATCAACATCAGTGCTGAATTGTTCCTGAAAAATGTAGGCGTGCCGTATTTGAAGGCAAAAATTGGCGTTATGCTGTATTTTTTTTAACGATAAATGTGGAGTTAAATATACTTGCCACATCAATTAAAATTCATTTTTTCATTATTCAAATTTGTTAGTAGCGACAAATTGCGGCAAGAAATAAAAAGAAAAGTGGTATTTTCTATTTGGTCCAAGTTATAAGACAAGAAGTTATAAGATAAATCTATGTCGCGAAAATTATACATGTTTTCCTATATATCCATGAGTCCATGAGTTTGCTTTTCTTTTTCATTGTGAGGTTTAGCAGAATTCCTCCCAAACGTGAAAAATTTGTTAAAAATATGGCTATACAAAATTTTAATTCAATTGTATATTTGATGCGGTAATGAAATTGCTGCCGTATACCGTATTTTTAACCGACTTCAAAAAAGGAGGAGGTTTCACAATTCGACCGTATTTTTTTTTTGATGTTTATGATATCTGAATGTCGTATATTGTGGCAATTACCATATCGGGATTAATATAAAACTATAAAATCAAAACACCAAAACATGTCAAGGTTTATGTATCTCTTGGATGAAGGTAATAATATTATCATAAACGGCGATACAAAAGTAAGGCAATTGCCTCACTTGCACTCACTCTTTTGATGACGACAAAAAGTCTGGAGTCCCAGGAGTTTAGAAGCCCACGCCTAGTACTCTACGCGTCACGTCGACGCTGATGTCAAACGTAGAACTGGCACTCCTGCCCTCAGACGACGCCGACGATCCTTTATCCCCTGTCACCGTAGACGAAGTTAAATGATCGTGAAGAACCTCAAATCCTGGAAGTCACTTGGCTCAGACGGGATCACCAATAAAGTGATTAAACACTTTGTTCGTGACAGCCCTGCTATTCCCGTTTTAGATAGCCCTGTGTTTACATAGATTCAGTGCCGTTATTATCCAGAAAGACAGTAAATTCGCGTGTGTGAAATTATTACGTTATTATAGAACAATTTAGAGACCATAACAGTAATATTCATACTATATAGTAATTTAGTGCTTGTAGAATGTCTAGATTTGTATTAAAACACTTAGATTTGTATTCTGATGCCGAGATTTATATTATAACACTTATATTCGTGTTCATATGCCTAGAATTAAGGTATTTTTAATGTTTTTAAATGTAGCAGCCATGTTCCATAAGCCATAGCGTGAATGTAAACAAAGATGTTGATGAAATATTTTATTGAGAATTCATACATAATTTGTAATCTTAATATGTACATAACTATGGATATATGCAATAAAAACTATTCGGAATGTTGTTTCATTTGTAGCCGGCATACTCGTCTAGGGGGTGCTGATTGTTTTATAGCTTCAACCCTTATGGTTTAGACACATTAACGTAGAAAAACAACCCCGATTTTTGAAAATGAGTATGTTGACAAATGTATTCTGTGCCAGGTGCCCAAGTATGAGAGCGAGATGGTTGACACATACGTCAATAGATAGGTCTTGTCAGCACCTATCTATTGGTATATAGATAGCTATATATATAGTCATAGTTTAGAAGTATATAGCCTTTATGTAGTTTTTATTAAGTAAATAAAGAATAGATAGTGCGAGGTTTTTGCGGGTCTCGTTACGGTAAAGATTCGTCGTAGTTAAGCAAATGCGCATGTATTTTCTTCGTAGCTCAAAAACTACCATATCTTCAAGCCTCACCATCTTCAATGGAGTAAGCAGAAACCTCAAGCTTTCATAGTGACAGTGCAAGTCGGTGTTTTATTTTCATGGAATGATTCTCCCGGTGACCTCGATAGTGTTATAGTCTTCATAGTCCCTGAAGAAATACAAGGTTTCAGCATACGTCGAACCGAACCTATAGGTACAGGACGTCAGCGGCTCGTTTCTAGTATTCGATAGACCGCCCGTCCGGTACACACTTCCCCGCTCTTCTAACAGTACGCATGACCGCCATCTTCAATGCGCCACTGAGCAACAACATCTTCTCATAATCGTGGAAACAGTCAACTGTTATAGGTTTCCCTAAGCCCGCCAAGCCCGTTCGAGCCGACCAGCTATTGCCACATCAGTCTTCTCAATGTCCCAAGGAAGTCCTATGAAATGCTAATTTATATTCGTTTAAAGGATTATGCCGAATTCCATGAGCTACCTCCTGACGAGCAGTTTGGCTTTCGAGCTAAACACTCATACATTCATCAGTTGTACACACAGTTGAGCACATAAGCGCAGGCTTCGTGCGCAAATAAAAACGGGCATGTTGTTCTTTGACGTAGCGAAGGCCTTCGACAAGGTATGGCACAACGGCTGAATATTTAAGCTGTATCAATTCGAAGTGCTGCCGGAACGTCTCGTACTCATCATGTAAGACTTTCTGTCGAAACGTAGCTTCCGTTAACTTCGTTCGTTATCTTATTCTGAACCATTCGAAAACTTTCCATATCGGAACGGAAACTTAAAACTTAGGTAGAAAATTATAAAAAATATTATCCTCATGTATTTCTTAAATTACTAAGTAATAATCAGGCTTTATCAATTTAATTATTTTTTAATGGCGCTTTAGAGGTTCTGATAGTCAACTTTCCGCGCGGACTCGAAAACGCCATTTTCCGATGGTTCAGAATCAGGGCCCAGATCCAAGCCGAGTCCCTCAGGGCTATGTGCTATCACCAGCACCACTCGTCTTCGCGCTGTACACCAGCGATATTCCTAAAAGTGGCAAAGCCAAGTTGGCTTTTTTTTCGCCGATGACACGGCCATCTACACTGGTAGGAATCTTGACTGCATTACTCGATCTCATCAGACCTGTGCCAACGCCTTAGGCGCGTGGTTCAGAAAATAAGTGACCGCCTTGTTATAGACCTACCCGGTGAGGTCCGTGACCGTCGTGAAAAATCTCATCATATCCGCCCTGATCTTTGCTCGTAATCGCCCGCGCCGAACCTAGCTTTAAACTGGTCCCTTAATAATAATAAGGAAACTGATCTGATCCAGCTAGTCCCTACGCAGACAAACCCCCTCTGGATATCTGCAAGAGGCCATCACCAAAAAAAAAAACGACTTGCACTCAATCATGCATGTTTGAATCAGTGTCACGGTTATACGTCACTATCACTCTCAATTCTCAATGAAATACGCCTTCCTGTGTTATTAGAGAGTGTCCAAATTCCACTATTATCAACTAGCTTCTGCCCGCTACTTCGTCTGCGTGGACATCAGAATTAAGTCCAGCCGGGATAAAAACCCCTGTGTTAGAAATAGTCACAACACAATAAAATACACTTATATTTACATACATAGGTACATACATACATAAATGCACGCCTTTCTCCCACGGGGGTAGGCAGAAACTACAGAACGCCCCCTGCTGCGATCCTTACCATGAAGCAATTATCCTTACATATGCCTTTGGGGCCGTTCAAGTATTACGTAAGCAGATTTTTTGCAATTATTAAACCCCACCTCTCCCTTGTCAGCAAAGCTCTTACCCCCCCTCCCATGCTTACGTAAACATTGGAACATGAATTTTTTTATGTGTTCTGCAACTCGGTGCCTAGCAAGTAAACGTATCCATTATTTTCGGAAATCATAGAAAATGTGTTTCGTTTTCAAGCATACAAGTAGGGTTGCCAATTCCCATATGTTCAAATCAAAATCGATAAAACTAAAGCAAATTCGAAAAAGTAAAAAAAAATATACTGCTGACGTAATCACCATCCAGATCCCCCCCCCCCCCCCATGTCATCAAAAATAAGCAAAGCGTCTTTGCATTGCTTACATGCGCGGCGGTTGCGAGTACTACGCACCTTAACTTTTTGGAGGATAACTATCACTATGGTCAGTGTATATCCTTTTAGGGCGTCCCCTTCCGACATTTCTACATAAACTTAAATTTATTCTGAAATTATGTTATCATTTTTCAGAATCAAAGCTTCGTAATGTATACTTTGTTCCCGACATTGCTGTGATAACTGCGCGTGACGTGCGTTCGCATCAATGAGCATGCAACAGTTTTTCGCAAATATCTATCGAAACTAAACGATGTATGTTTATCTCTTTCTAACCACTGGTATGCTGTACGGTTCTTTTCTGCGCGGATGCGGTTTATGTATGTATACACAGACTAGTTAGTGATGCTAACGCATCAGCTATATCAGAGTTGCCACATATTATGTCTTAGTAGTCTGTGGTCCAGCGCGTCTGCTGAGCGTGAGGCCCTGGGTTTGATTCCCGGGAAAGGCAGTGTTATTGAATTTTTCTGTTAGTCATAAATTATTATTTTTTGTTACTAATAGATCAGATTACCGGTAGAGAAAAATATTTGAAAAGCCTTAACGCATGCATAGCAAACTGTAAAGTTAGTCTGTAGACCATAAAAAAGTACTCTGTGCTGTAGACTGAATAGATGGCAATGACGGCATATGTATATCTATCTAGCCTTTTCCCAATTACAAGGGGGTCGGCTTCCATTCAAACCGGATGCAGCTTAATACCAGTATTTTACATGGGGCGACTGTCTGTCTGACCTCCACAACCCAGTTACCGGGTAACACGATATCTCGTGATATGACTGGTTGTCGGACTTTCAGGCCTCTGACTACCCGTAATAGCTGTCATAGATCTTAATTTGACAACGGGGATCGACGGCTTAACGTGCTCCGAGACACGGAGGGGTCTCGGTATGAAATGATGGTCACCCATCCACAGACCGACCGCGGCACAACAAAACAACAATAAGCACAGCTTAACCTTGATCGATCGATCTGTGCGTCTGTTACTTAGCCACGAGACATCATTAAAAGATGTATTAAAATGTGAAAGAGGAATTCGGGGTAGTGAGCAGAGGTCGAGATGGCTTAGCCGTCACAGCGCGCCTGGAGTATTTATACGGGACGCGCAGGTTCGAATCCTACTCACGGCGTATTTTACTTTCCACAAAAGTTATACACTTCGGATTATTCCAAGAAGATGTTCATATGGAGAAGAAGATTTAGGAAATTCTCAGTAGCAGCTCTGGATTAAGAAGTTGTAGGTTTAACATCTCTCCCCGGTCATGTCGGATTACCGTCCCATCGGACCTAAAAATAACATAAAGAACTATGAGAGTGAAGGAAGAGAGTGTCCCTGTGTTTGTGCATACACTTCTGCATTATAATATATCTTGCATACCTTGCTAATCTCAGCGGAGACCGGCGTGACTGAAAATTCGGTCCGAAGTAAGTTCCTTACTTTAGGTTGAGTTCTATTTCTATAATGGCAATATAGTCGATACATATTACACGTTTCCCTACAGACTGACCATCTTCGTTTGTTCTATATAAATTAATAATCTATAACAAAAATCAGTTAGCCAACGAATATTAAACATGTATTATGTAGGTGAGTGCAACAAGTTTATATTGGCTAATGATGGCAATATACGGATTTCCAATGCGTCACAAAGCCTTGGCTTAGAATTCTTAGAGCATAGATTATGGCTTATAATAAAACGCGTCAGGTGTTCGAATATCATTTAAGACTATAAAATATAGACACACTACAGCTATTTGAAATAATGATGATCCAATTATAATTAAACTTTAGGGTAATAAGTTGTCTCAAACTTCTTCTTGCTTCTAGGATATGGCCGCAAAACTTTGGGAATATAAGGAGGCAGATGTTCATCCAACCTTCTCTTGAAGGGGTTGATGCCAAGCTCAAATGGTCTTCTCTTTGCTTCAAAGAATCTGGTATTAAACTTAATCTTATATATCTTTTCCCAGTCATATATTTCAGGAAGTAACAAGTGTTTTGGTCTATTGGACACTATGTGTTTATATTTAGATTCCAGCCAGCAACGTCTGTTGTCATCCTCAATGTCAGCTACTACTTGTTCTTCATTTCCTAAGTATGGTTTCATATCATGATCTCTTTCTTCAGGAGCATTTAAATAGAACTGAATCAACATTTTCAAAACATCCTCATTTAGTCCTTGGACTTTTCCATTATCTATGCTCTCATACAACTTCAAAGGTTTTGTTCCAAAGCAGATGTTATTTTTTGGACTATCAACCTTATCATTATGCAGTTCAATTGTATTTAACTGATATGCATATAGAGACCATAGCTGACCATTTGTGATTACAGTTTGTGTGACCAAAGGATAAGTTATGTCATTGAAAGTAGTAAAACCTTGATAATTTGCTTGAGCAAGGAGCCATCCAAAACTAGCCTTCATAGCTTGACAATGCAATGCTTCTGAATTGTCTTCTTCACCAAATGATTCTTTCCTGGCTAAGATATGACCACGGCCATGATAAGAAAGTAAGCCAAACTCATCAAAATCGCCAGGCCAGTAACCTGAAAAAAGACCAAAACATATAAAAGAAAGTGTTTCCTTAGACCTGTATATCTTTGATATTAAAAAAAAGCTAATCGGGTATGTTCAATAACATAATTAGACAAATAAATCATAAATAAAACCAATGTGGAATGTAAGTAAAAAGATGATAAGTTGAGAATAGGACCAATGCAGGGTTCTGAGTTAACTAAAACATACAGAAAAAAGTAATGCAATACCTGGTATATTGGTTCCATGCCTGTAGTTTTCAAAATATCCAACATTATTTGGAACATTTGTAAACTTTGGTACTTTGAACTCTGGATTCTCTGCTTCACTGTATGGTATAATAGGCTTCAGAGGTAGGCGATTTCGTAATGTTAACATAGGAGTACCTAAAATAAAAGTAAGTAATATATAAAGAGGAACAAAACTTTACAATATCGAGTACTTTACAAAAAGACATAATTTGCTCTCTAAAACATTGGAAGTGCATAATAATTTTGACCTGTGATTAACATATTTTATGGATTTATTATTCATGCCATAGTCCAGAATCTTACGAAATGATTTAGTATGTCAATTAGCCTGTTACTGTGCTTAGTGCAGGCAATACAAATATATGGATACAGTGCTTTATAAGTTCAAACTAAGTAAATCAATATCCATTTTGTGTAGTACATGTATTGCAGATATTGTGGGCCAATTAACATGTGTATTTAATATATATCCATTTGAATTATTATCATATTTACCCAGATATTGGACTGCTCTGTCAATGGGTTCATGCAAACGATACTTCAGGCATTGATACTTTTTCCTCCAACCCACAAGTTTATGTGGTGGTTCTACTCCACCAATGACCCAGAATGCTTCATGACGAGGATCATAATCAATCTGAAATATTAATGAAACCTGTTACATTTTGACCCAACCTGTCTGTTACAGTGTCTACTCATAAACAATACATCAAGCTTTTTTAACAAAACAGTTGGGATATAGTTAATTATTTCAGGACTATAAGAAGATTATGTTTTTTGGTATAAATCAGCAATTTATTGATTAAGTATTTAAAAGTTGTTTGTTTCTGTACTTACTTGGGATGAAAATATATGATCTACTTTATCAGTCAAGTTGTTGATAATGATTCTATTTATTTGCTTCACAATGCACTTTGCTAATGCATCCTCTATTTGGGGTGCTTCAGGCTTCTCAACTGTAGTTGTGAAATTATGGCTAGAATAACAATAACACATATATTGATTTCATTAAGTCCTCTAGGAAACAAAAACGAACATTCTTATAGCTATTTCTTTACACATTAAATGACAATTTAGTAAATTAATAATAAAAATGTTTTAAATACATACTGAACACCATAACTCTCTATAAGAATAGCTTCTTCAATCAGGGCTTTTATTTCTTTAACAACAGCGTCTGCGATTTCACTATTTTCATTGTAGGATGCTGGGAGTTTGTCCACAGGAATGAAATGACTTCTTGTGTAATACTGCACTAAGGGCATGGCGTTGTAAGGTATTTTATCTTCGTTTAGCATAACACACTTCCAGCCATAATAGTAGGGAATATTTAAAGCTATTTGCTTCTCTTCTACTGTATTTATTTCTTGAATTTTCTGGTAAAGAGCTTGTCTTTCTCGTAATTTTTTTGCCTGGAGAGACATATCCAGAATTGGTGGATATTCCGGTGTTTCGGTGTACTCATTTTGTTCTATTAGTGCTGCTTGTGACTGCAGTCTTGTTATTATCTTTTTTAATCTTGGAAACGTTCTATGAACCCTATTTAAATACATTTTGGATCCAGCTGAACCCGAAATGTTCACTTTTATTCACATAAATGTTGAGGACTTGAGGTTATATTTCGTTCTGTAATTGAAAATATGTCACATTTTAAGTTTGTATTGAAGTTGTTAGTTTTTTTTTTATATATCAATGTAGTATATATATAATATTATTAATAATTAAGTACCTTGTACCTTCATGAAGAAAGTAAAAAAAATTGCAATATAATTTTTACTTATTGGTCATTTAATTTAATATGTATAGTTTATTTTTGTACTTTGATATTATTGTAACAAAAGATTCAAAATTATTATTGAAGGCATTTATTGTGTACTTACTTTTAAAATTATATTAGTATTTATTTATAAATAAAATATGTATTACCATAATTACTATTTATATAAAGTTATGTACAAACTAAAACTTAAGAACTGTATTTTAATTAGCACATAGATTTCTAGACGGAATAGAGCTGATGCAACGTTTTGACATAAGCCACAGCCTGATAGCCACCTGCCAAATTATCTTGAATCAAACCTAACCATTCTTTGAAACGTTTATCGTATTTTAATCATAAATTCTGTACGTGATTATGGATGAAGATATGGTATTTGACCCTTCTTTAAAGAAGAAGAAGAAAAAGAAGACCGGTTTCGACATAGACGCGGCCCTCGCGGGCGAACAAGGTGAGAGCACGAGCGTGGAGGCGCCCGCTGGGACGGGTGACGTCGACTTGCCCGAGGATGATAACCTCGATTTGGACAACTTTGGAAAGAAAAAGAAGAAGAAAAAGAAGGCAGTCTTTAACATGGAGGAACTCGAAAATACATTACCGGAAACACCACCAGCCGAGGAGCCGGAGCAACAGGAGGATGAAGTTATCGACGATCTGGATCTAGATATTGACTTCTCTAAAACTAAAAAGAAGAAGAAAAAGAAAAACATTGAGGAGCTGGTCCTTGAAGACGACAGTAAGGGTGAGGACCAAGAAAATGTGGAAGATGTCTGTGGTGACTTGTGGAGTGGCACAGACCGGGATTACACTTACGACGAGCTGCTCGAACGAGTGTTTGACATAATGCGTGAGAAAAACCCTAGCATGGTCTCTGGCAAAAAACAGAAATTCATTATGAGGCCTCCTCAAGTTGTTAGAATTGGTACTAAGAAAACATCCTTTGCCAATTTCACAGAGATCTGTAAAACACTTCATCGGCAGCCTAAACATTTACTAGATTTTTTATTGGCTGAGTTGGGTACAAGTGGGTCTGTAGATGGTAACAGTCAACTCATTATTAAAGGCCGTTTTCAGCAGAAACAGATAGAGAATGTACTTCGCCGATATATCAAGGAATATGTAACGTGTCATACATGTCGCTCCCCTGATACTATCCTCCAGAAAGATACTCGATTATTCTTCCTCCAGTGTGAAACATGTGGATCCCGTTGCTCCGTGGCCAGCATCAAGTCTGGATTCCAGGCTGTGACTGGAAAGCGTGCTGCCATCCGTGCAAAGACTGCATAGAGTATTAGTGCTTAGTGATAACTAATTATACAGTCAAGGATCTGGGGTACATACAGTAATATTCCTTTATGTTATAATTTTACGAAACATTATCAGCTGCAATCTGGTGCTGATCATTGTTATTGTTGTGCAATTATAAGTAGATAGCAACAAGATGTACCTTGAAAATTACTTAAAAATTGTACCTAAAGGTACAGTTAAATATTTAAAATAACTGAATATAAATGAATTAATAACTACTCATTTATGAAATTCAGTTACAGAATTTCATTCAAGGTCATGGCAAAATATTAGTGATGTGCTCAAACATTTGTGATTGGTTGCATGAGATGTTGCCTGAATGTACCCCATTCTAACCCCTATATTTATGTATAGCTCACTTCTGTATTATTCTCATTGATACACAATGGTTTTATAAATGGTTGTTTTATTTATTATCTTAAACATAAATAAAACACATTTTAACATAAAATGTAGTATGATTAAAAAAAAATTTGTTTAATAACATCTATAAAAATATAAAGTATTAATGTAGGTATATATATAAATATATTCATATAATGTTATGGGAAACTAGTTAGTTTGTATAAAAGATCCTTGAAAATATTGTGCACCCATAACAGTAATTAACATCAAATAGTAACACACTAAAACATAAACAACATCTATAAAAATATGTTTTTTTTTAAGTTAATTGCACTTGTTAATTAGTAATAACCTCATTTTCATAAAAGCTAATTATTACGTATAATTTGAGGTTCAAAATCATGCTTGACAGCCTTGTTGAGGCTATCAGCATATAAATCAAGGCGTTGTGTCATAGTGAAGCCCCACTTATCCTTTATCTGCCGACATAGATTTAGATCAATCTGAGCTATCAATAAGCCATCTGCCACTCTAGACAAGGATGGCGTTCTAGTACCATCTGGAGCAGTCACATAGCTAGATCCATAGAAGTGACCAAATTCTTTATGTGCCGGCTTCCCATCCCCAGATGTAAATTCATTTGGAAAGGATTCAGTTCCAACTCTGTTTATGGCACAAGTGAAATAGCTGTTGGCTATTGCAGCATTTCTAGCTTCTACAGCCCACAAGTGCTCACTGAGTCCTGCTACAGTAGCAGAAGGGTTAAAAACAATTTCAGCTCCATTGATTCCAAACATGAGCCAGTTCAATGGGTGGTGACGGCCATAACAAATGTTGATAGCTATCCTGCCATATTTGGTATCAAATACAGGGTGGCCAGTATTTCCTTCAAAGTAATAAGTTGACTCATTGAAGTCCCCTACACGAGGAATATGATTTTTACGATGTTTGCCAATGACCTTGCCTGCTTCATTGATAACTACAGCAGTGTTCCAAATAGTATCTCCATGGACTTCATCTCTTTCTAAAATGGGTGAGACAATAACCATTCCATATGTGATCGCAAAATCTTTTAAGAATTGTGTGCTAGGTCCTGTTTCTGCAGATTCAGCAAATTCACACCATGGTTGTTTTTCTCTCGTACAAAAAGCGAAAGGCATACTCCATGCTTCTTGAAGACAAAGAACATTGACACCTTCTTCTCCAGCAGTTAATATGATTTTACGAACTTTATCAAAAATTGCTTGTCTTTGTTCCCCTATTGGTCTATCAGTGCATGTAGCAATAGAGTGTTGGATGACTCCGACTCTTACTATTCGTGGACTTCGAGTATCTTCTTTCTTGGTAGGAAAATTGTAGGATGCTATATCAAATCCGTTTTCTTTAGCACACTCTTGATTAGATTTCTTTACACTTAATTCGTGATGATAAATTCTTCCGTAGTGAATCCTGTTATATTCTTGCAATCCTTTGCCTGATAAGTTGCTTGATATAAGCGAGTCTAAGCTCGATAATTCCTGCGAATCTGCCATTTAAAATTGAATTTATAAATAGGTATATTTTATTATCCAGGTACAAATAATGATAATTTATGAATACTCTGCGGTCTGCCAACTCCGTCTGTAACTCTTATCAGCCGACAAGTATACAGTAAAAAAAGTACGTATATAACGATAACAGAAGATAACAAGTGATAAGCACTGTTTTTAACGATACACTACTAATATATCTGTATAATCTATGCGATACACGCTACACACACTTTTGTCATTTATTTTGTGTTTTGTATGTATGTGGGTTTTTCACTGTCTGTAGTGTCTGTCACAGAGTAGGTACTTTATACTATAGGAAATAGAGACCTCTCTCTCGTTCAATTTAGGAAACAGGGCACACAGACGCCATCTATAGTATTACGAATGCAGTACTAATGCCACGGCACGAGGAACCGATGACGGCCGCGCTGACAACCGCGCAGCCTGAAGGGTGCGCACTGTGGGTGCGCAGGGGCGGGAAGTGAAGGGGCGGCTGCCGCTCTTTTCCCCATTTTGGCGCGCAATACTTCTCTACGACGATTTTCCGCGGCGGTCACGTAGTACAATCGGGCACCGTTTGATCTATCTTTGTTTTTTATTATACTCTTTATTTATACAGTCCGCTCTCTTGCTATTGCTGTAAACTATAGAACCCCGATATGCATATACATTTGTTTAGGTATTATTAGGTATCTACTTAGGGTACAACCAACAAAGATATAAAAAACGTGATTCAACCGCACCAATATATTCTTCTATTCTTTTTTTTATTGCTCATACATCTTATGAATAATTTGGAAGAATATAATGAAATAAAATTAATGGTTTTCAAAGATTTATCTTTAATCACTTAACATAATTATTTTTATTGCCTTTAATTTATTGCTGTCATTATCCGTCTTCCCGCATAATATTTGATTTAAATTTTTGCAACAATGGTGAATAAAGAATCGGGAATCGGGATGACAAAGTAATCTTAAATCTATCAAGTTTTCTTTATGGATTTGGCAATGCAGGAAGTCGAAACTAATATGTACAAATATTACTTACTTATAAATTGTTTTAAATTATTTAATGTTATATTTGTTTTTAATATGTCATCATAAATGTCTTGTAATTCGGATATGCATTTTATTAATGAGTAACTGGGACTGCGAAGCCAGTTCCGACCAGCATACTCCCGAGTCCCAATATTTAATAAATTCAAGTTCACTTTTACAAATAAGTCTTCCTTGCATATCTGTTGCAAAATAGCATTAAGCGCCATCTATTGCTTTAGGAAGGTAAAAAAAACCTTACCAAATTGCAAAAGAATGATTGCCATACGACAATGGATGTTTAAATGAGCTACTTTATTTTGTCGATTTATAATTGTCCAGTTTCCTACTCATTTGTTCGAAGATTGTACACCCTGATGTCTGTATCACAGAAATTTAACTAATATGTCTGTATTTCATTCTCATTATTTGCATGGCAATAATTTTAAATTTTAAAAATGAAAGAAGTTATGAAATAAATTATTACCGTGTCGCGTACGTACTCAAAAGCGTTCGTCTGATACGTAGTATCTCTTAGTAGTCTGTGTATATTACTAATCTGTGGTTGGCAATTGCAGCACTGTAATGGGCCTATGACCTAAGTATCCAATTGAATCTTATTTATCTACTGTTCTCAGAGGTCCGGAATTTTTGGGAATCATGAATGAAAACATTTACATAATATGTACTAACAACACAAATGTAATAAAATAGTAAACATTTATTCGTCTCGCCATAGTTGCCGTCCCAGGTTGAATTGATTCAGAATTGTCCATGCAAATATCTTCTACATCACCTTCAGTGTCAGCAGTTGACGTTATTGTCTTAATAAATTGTTCTTGATAATTTTTCTCATATGTCGAAATACGACACGTTCGATAATCCAACTGCAAAGTAAGTTTGTAATTGTATATTTTTTTGTGATATAGCTTCAAATTCACGATTTTATATACCTCCACGCGTTCCTGAAAAAAGAGGTCTTAACAGACAGAAGAAAGCAACAAAGATTTCCCATTTTCAAGATGGCGGCGCTCCACAGGCGAGAGGTTATATACTTTTTTAAAGAAGTTCATTTTTAGTAACCTAAAAAATGTTAGGTAATTTGGTTATTATCATATCCCATAATGTGTATTAAAAATATACAAAATAAATGTTTCCGAAAAAATCGAAAAAACAAAATCGATATCTTTGTTTAAATCAGATGCACAACACTAATTTAGCCTGTAAACAGTGCGTAACAAACAAACCCAGAATAAAGAAATATACCATTCGAAACTTATTAAAATGGTATTCACTGATGACATAACAGTAATAAATATTAACTGAATCTAAAATTTGGTCGAAATATATAAAGGAAATTTGATAATATATGAATGTTTAACGACTTACTTGTACATGGATATAGGAGGCACTTTTGTACTATAATTTGAACCACAGCCCTTCACACAACACTTAGGCATAATTGCGTTTATCACACGCAGCTTTACAGTTAAATTCTCAGCAATCAAGATGTTTTAAGCAAAGAAAATCGTATTAATAAGTTTCACGATAATGCCAAATGACACTTTATGTACCCTGTCAAAAGTACTCAGAAAGAGAAACTAAAATGGCGAACCGGCCGGTGGGCTGGTCATATGTGACGTCATATTTATTACTTGCAATTTCAGAAAACTGACAAATTAAGGTTTTCTCTTTTTACATTCGTAGAATCACATAAGTTAAAAAGAAATACATATAGTTTTTCTATTACTGTATCGAATCGTATGATATTTCTTTATCGTAATGTTTATATATTAATTATTGTTCAACGGTTATTACTCACTTGCATTCTTCGGGATTGCCCGACTAGTTTCGAACTCGAACGGAGCCCTTAGTCATGAGCTGAGGCCGCGGCGATGTCGCGAGTCAAACTGGCGCTGCACCGCATTGCATGCGCGCGGGCCGTAGATGCACACGGGCCGTAGATGCACACGGTGCCGTAGATACACACGGTGCCGTCGCCGGGAGTGTTCGTGTGTTCCCGTCATTCGTCGTGTCCGAGTTACCCATAGTGCATACCGCGCTTACTGTGTCGCACTCCAGACTTGACTCACTTTTGCATGATGTAGACTTCAGAGCTGGTTTCCAGGCAGGAGGCAGTGTCCAACCACCGTCTGTGTTGAAGTTTGGGCGTCGGCTTATTTCGATAGCTTCACGTACTTTTCGCGGAACGAAATATTTTTCCCTCGCTAGTATGGACGCCTTATCGAACCGTATGAAATGAGCCGCGCCCTTGCTGCATGCGTGTTCTGCGACTGCCGACTTGTTAGTGTCCATGTTCTTCACATTACGTATATGTTCACCAAGTCTGGTTGCGATGTTGCGACGCGTTTCACCAATATAGCTTAGGCCACAGTCGCACGGTATCATGTACACTCCGGGGACGCCTAGCGGATCTTTGTCCTTCGGTGACCGTAGTACAGCTGTCCGGGTGGGCGATAGACGGTCTTAATACTATACTTTTGGCGTAGTATATGTCCTATTTTGTCCGTGACTCCTCGCACGAAAGGTAGGAACGCTGGATTGCGTTCCGCGCCCGCCAGTCGACTACGACTCGTGTCTACCGTATTTAGGCTGCGCATGCATCGTCGCCACTGGTAACCGTTGCTTTCCAGTACGTCTCGTAGGTGACCTAATTCCGCGTCTACATACTGAGGATCGCACAGACTGAGCGATCGGTTAAATAGCGATCTGGGTACGGAAGATAGGTGTGCTGGATGGTGATGGGAGTTTGCGCGTAGATATCGGTCGGTGTGTGTCGGTTTCCTATGGACAGTGTGTGACACACGACCGCCGGGTTCTCGGATGACGAGAACGTCTAAAAATGGCAAGACTCCACTATTCTCCTCTTCTACTGTAACCGCTATCTTCCTATGTATCCCATTCAGGTGAACTGTGAAATCGCTAAGCGCATCCCGGTCGATGATTGCAAATATGCCATCTACATACCGCCACCAGCATCTTGGTTTATATATGTCGTAGATGGATTGTAGAATCCGCTCTTTTACAAAACTGCTAGCTGATTTAAGACATAAAGAGCCATATGCGTCAAAATTCCGAACTAAAACCAACAATCTGACAGTTAATTTCACACTGTTTTACATAATCTCTGATCGTTGAATTGCTCCATTGATAAACGCAAAACGTTCATTCAATTCTGCGTGTTATAGTTTACAGTACTGTTTTGTAAATCAGCTAGCAGTTTTGAAAAACAGCTGATTCTACAATCCATCTGCGACATATTTATCAGGACACCGTGTAGTTGTTTTGACAGCTGTCGGTAGGTCAATTTTCGAAGTAAACTAACATGGCGGACAACGAGCCAATCAGAGATCAGAAGCACTGTCAGGTTCGATAATTGACCCGTAGACAATACCATGCGGTCAAGGCACGGATTTGTTGTATGAAGATTACCAGCCGTGCATATATACTCTTTGGTGCATATCTCTTAGTAGTCTGTGGTCTGTGGGTCTATATCTATATTACTAAACTCTTTGGTCTGGAGTTTAGGCGGGAAAATGTAAAGTGCACGTTGTCGATTTTATATTGTTTTCCAAAACTTGTGTTTCTCCGAAGTATAATGTGTAATTATGGTGGATAATTAACCATTATGTGTTCATGAAGGTGTGCGAGTGTGGGCAAATTGTATACAATTGAAAATCATGACTTTTTGTGTTCACTCCTAAACTCCATCGAAGACTCAGTAAAATTTCCACCGTTTTACTGGGGCAATAACTGCAATAACTTTTTATACTTGATTAAAACAAGAAGGAAGTAACTGAAGACGAGGCTTTGGCCTTACTTTTATTCAAGAACACTGAAGACGAGGCGGTATGGTCTAAGACCTTAGCCTGCCCGATTAGGGCGAAGGAAAAAAAAAAAAAAAAAAAAAAAAACTCTTTGGTCTATATATATATTTTGATTGTCTTTCGATAAATTGCTATTTGATATCGAGAAAGGACCAAAACCAAACAGAAATCTATGTTCTGTTTACTAAAAGTTATTCCTATTATTATTATACACATTTTATTTTATAGTGCTATATTAATTTTGTCAAAATGAATGTGCTTCCAGCCCAACCTGTTGGGATTCAGAGCACAGCGGGAGCTGTTCCTATTCGAAATGAAAAGGGTGAGCTCTTTACGATAGTTTTATTCACAATTTATTTTAGTTGTTCGTTATTTTCCAAGAATTAATAAAATTTTATACTTACAATTAACCTTGTTGTCATTTCTATTATACCAACATCGAGAAATTATTTGTTTACAGGTGAGATATCTATGCAAAAGGTGAAGGTTCAGAGGTACATATCGGGTAAAAAGCCAGACTATGCTCAAGGTGCGTCATCTACAGAGGAATCTGACACAGAAGACTTTATAGAGCAACAGAAACCTGACCGCAGGCAGCAAACTTTGCCACAAATCATTAGCAAGAAAGAAGAACATCACAGTGATTCTGAGAAAGAAGTTAGTTTAATCACGTATTAATCATTATCCCTTTCACTCAGCCACATACAAAATTATACTTCATAACAATAAAAATCAATTGTGTCTGCTAATTAGAGAGCCAGATGAAAGTAATGTATTGTAGAATCCAACATAATTTCAAAAAGCTTGCAAGGTGAAATCGATAACCTTAAAGCCTAAATTAATGTTCAGTTCCTGGGCCACCAGCGGTATACGACGAAGTAGGGATGTTCTTTATGAACTTTACGAAAAAAAGTCCTATTCATCTGACAATCATTTTCATAATTATGTTAGACAATATTCAAAAACATTTAAAAAGGTGTGTACACTAGCAAAGGCAGTTTATATTAGTGAACAAATAAAAAACGCAAGCAATAAAATAAAAACTACTTGGAAGATAATTAACACTGAAACTGGCAATCGTAATTATACGACAGTTCAATTAACTTAAAAATTGATGACAAATTAGTTTCAGATAAAAGTGTAATTGCTAATTTCTTTGAATCTTTTTTTACAAATATTCCTGTAGAGACTACTAAATGTCTCCCGTCGTCCGCACTAGTAGCTGCGTCCCTCTTAGAGCAAAATTTAGATTTATGTAACGGTAATTTTGAATTTAGTTATGTGTCACATTGTGACATCACTAAAACATTTAAAAGTATAATTGTTAAAAAAACTGAAGATTTATGGGGATTATCAATCAAAGCCGTTGAACCCATAATTGCTAAAATTGCGCCCTTGTTGGCGTTAATATTTAATACTTGTATCGCAGACGGAGTATTCCCTGATCTAATGAAATATAGTAAAATAGTACCCATTTTTAAGGCAGGCTGCCAAACTGACGCATCTAATTATAGGCCAATATCTGTGCTGCCTGCATTAAGCAAAATATTTGAAAAAAATATATTAAAGCAAATGTTAATTTATTTTAATAAAAGCGGAATATTACATGAAAAACAATTCGGATTTACGAAGGGACGTTCTACGGAAGATGCAGCATCCACCCTTATGAAAACAGTATTGGAGGCCTGGGAAGATTCGCAGGATGCTATAGGCGTGTTCTGTGATCTTTCTAAGGCATTTGACTGCGTAGATCACCAAACGCTTTTACTAAAGTTAAAATATTATGGGATTCAAGGTAGATCTTTTGATCTCTTAAATTCATATCTGTCAAATCGTGAACAAAAGGTTTCTATTGGCAATGTCGTTTCTACAGGCGCGCTTGTTAAAATGGGTGTACCACAAGGATCAATCTTGGGCCCATTTCTATTCCTTGTTTATATCAACGATCTTCCTCACATAATTAAGGATACAATGTCAAATATAGTGTTATTTGCTGACGATACATCTCTTATATTCAAAGTTAATAGAAAGGACAGGGATTTGATAGAACCCAATAATACACTTAGTAAAGTATTTAACTGGTTTTCTGTAAACAATCTTCTACTAAATTCAAAAAAGACCAAATGTATTAGATTCTCTATCCCAAATGTAACCCACGTAGGTTCAAATGTGAAACTTGATGATAAAGTATTAGATCTGGTTCCCTCAACTGTCTTCCTAGGCGTTACAGTGGACTCTAAACTGCAATGGGGACCTCATATAGAGGCACTTGCAGGCAAATTGAGCTCTGCTGCATTTGCTGTTAGGAAAATAAGACAGATGACAGATGAAGCTACAGCTAGGCTAGTTTATTTTGCATACTTCCACAGTATTATGTCTTATGGCATTTTACTGTGGGGATCGGCTGCTGATATCGAGACTATATTTATATTACAAAAAAGAGCAGTCCGAGCTATTTATAATATGGGAAGCCGTGAGTCGCTCCGTGAACTATTCAAGGAAATAAATATACTTACATTACCATTGTTGTACATATTTAGCAATATTATGTATATTCGGAAAAATATTGCCCAATTTTATAAAAAGAGTGACCGCCACAATCTAAACACCCGTTACAAAGATAGGCTTCAAGTACCAGGTTTTCGACTTAGTAAGACCAACAAGTCATTTATGGGTAATAGTATTAGGTTCTATAACAAGATTCCTCGTCATATTATTGACTTGCCGGACTTAAAGTTCAAACCGATTGTTAAGCGCGTTTTAATGTCCAGCGCCTATTATAGTATAAATCAGTACATTAATGATACAGATGTATGGCGAACGATTCCTTTCTGCACACTGTGACCCACTGGCACTATTTGACCAGCGCGGACATATACTTACTTTTGTATAATTTCTTTTTTCTTTTTTTAGTCTATTTTCTGACCGAACTGTCTTTTTACAGTTATTTTATATTAATATTTGTCATACGTATTTATTACTTTATCATAACTTATTGTTATTATTCTAATTACAGATTGTACTCTATATTCTTATATGAGTCTCTAATTAATAAATAAAATAATTAATTTCTTTTCTGTAAAATGTGAGCATCATGTGGTTAATAATGTTATATATTACATTAATATATACATTCACCTGCCTATTGCCAGGCATTATGAGTTTGTCATGCTCACTAAAATGTCTTGCTGATGGTGGCGTTGTGTATCGGGTCGTTGAGTTCCCTTCAAAATGGTTGAGTTCAGCGACGCTGATGCGCACGTCATACTCGTGAACGGGTGCTGTCTGTCGGGACTGGTCCGCTCGTAATTGCCTTGGTAATCGTTTTGGCTTTATAAACTTTTACTATTTCAATCATTTGCTTTTGTTTTCCTCTTACATTATTCTACATTATTCTCACATACCATCAATACACCATTGTAATTAAAATTTTATTTAAAAAGAGTGTCTATGGAGTTTCTTGCCGGTTCTTCTCCATAAGATCAACTTTTTTGGAACCGTGCACCTAGCTTTGACGTTTTATAAGTGCCTGTAATTTGGTCTATGTGAAATAAAAAAAAATGAATTTGAATTTGAATTTAATAAGACTAATTCAAAATCCAGATTAATACCTATCACATTTTGTTGTATTTCAAATTACTGCCTGAAACTTGTATATACGGTATATTATATGATAAGAATAAAGATGTAAGTTATTATGGAAGGTAAACAAGTCAAAATATTTAATAGCATATTTCAACATTGTTTTCCATATGATAAAATTATGCTTTTCCAGGTTGATGACCCTCGTCTTCGACGTCTACGTCAAGCAGCTCAGTCTCCCCCAAGACGTGCTGAACACAAGCCAGAGATTATTGATGCTGAACCTGAAGTAGAATCAGAAAGTAGTGTAGAGGAAGTCAGGGACAGTTCTGAGAGTGAAGATGAGCTGGATGAGGAAGAGATTGAGAGGCGTCGACAGGCTCTCAAGGCTAAACTTGCTGCTAGGTATTTGGATTCGATTTTTTGAGTATTTTTTGTTTAGCAATTAATTTATTTTTGTAAATAATGACTTCCAAACTTTAGGATGAGTTGGTTGATTTAACTCTCTGTTATGCCAACTGTATGTGTAACTATATTATTACTGTTTGTGCTTTTTTAGAGAAGCAGAAAAAGAGGTTCTTGGTAGAGATGAAGATGAAGAAATACTTGATGGTGAAAAAGAAGAGAGTGGATCCTCAGATACAGAATACACAGACAGTGAAGAAGATACAGGTATTGCCAATAGATCATTATGAAAAAGCCAAATAAATGTATTTATTACAGTTTCTGTGCTAGTACTGTTCACTGGATAACAAATTATCACAGATTCACTTGCTCACTTAGATAGATGGCATAGTGACCTCAAATGTATTGGCCTCCATCTTAAAAATTATGTGTATTAATGTGTAACTTTATTCTAATTATGTAAATCCTTCACCACTTTATTTGTCTGATCCCTTGTATTTCTTATATCCCCCTTGATTTTTAACTAGCAACCCGCCCTGGCTTCGCATGGGTATAAACTTAGAAAAAAGAGTGAAGTTATGTTTAGCCTATGTAAGCCCTGTAATCTTTTTTTCTGCAATTTGGTTGTATTTTTATTTCTACTTACAAAAAACTTAATTAGGCTTTATTATAATCTATAAACCCTCTCTGAAATATTATCTAAACAATGGTGAAAACCCCATCAAAATCCGTAGCGTGGTTTAGGAGGAGTTAGTAGATAAACAGACTTTGTTTTATACTATGTAGAGAAGAGATAATGAAATATAAATACCTTCCTAGGGCCACGTGTTAAGCCTGTCTTTGTGAGAGCATCGGACAGGATGACCGTGCAAGAGCGTGAGCGGAAAGTCAAGCAGCAAAAGAAGGAGGAAGTAGAAGCAAGAAAAGAAAAAGAAGACAGGAGAAGAGAAGCTTTGAAACTAGTTGAAGAGACTATCAGGTCTGAACAGAGGAATACACAGGTTTGTTATTATGATGTCTGTAATCTCTATAAATAAAAATGAAATATAGTCATTATAGTCAGAATAATTCTTATATATCTATCTAACCAGCTCACGTCTTCACACTGCTAAGTATAGAACTCTACTTTACTCACTACTTTTGCCAGTCCTGAGTTAACGTAATCCAGTCCAAATAAAGGAAAGAATAATTTTAAAACTTGCTTGAAAAATTGGAAAATTCAACTAAAACTGAAAGTCAAGATAAATCTTTGAAAAGCATTAATGCATGCTTAGCGAACTCTAAAGTTATTATATTAAATGGAAAAAGAATACGGTCGCGAACAGGATTCGAACCTGCGCCTCCCAGATGAATACTCCAGGCGCTCTGACCACTAAGCCATCTCGACCTCTGCTCACCACCGCGAATTCTTCTTCCATATTTTAACACGTCTTATGGCGACGTCATTGCAATCAGTCCCTATGGTCATTACAGGGTGAACTAAAAGAGGGTAATATCAACGACGTATGCACAGACGACGAAAATGATGAACTGGAATACGAAGCGTGGAAGCTGCGTGAAATGAAGCGCATTAAACGTGACAAGGAAGAGAGAGAAGCGTAAGTAAACATTAGTACTGTTTTTTTTGCACATTAATTTAACTAAATACTCTTTGATACTTTAGTTGGTTCTAATTGAAAGCGCACCTCTTTCTTCATGGGTATTATTTAACCTCTTTGTAATGTGGATATAACTTTTTGTTGATTTAAAAGCCCCACTAAATTCACTTGAAATAAATGAACTGACTTGGAGTAAGCAAAAATAAAAACTATAAACAATGTTAGACGTCTAATCAAAGAGTGAACTTAGCGAATCTGGCTGTAGTGTTCTTCTTAATTCATCACTAATTAAAACGCCCATACAGTTATGTATTAACATTTAATTAACCTTTATTTTTAATCAAGAATCTGCTTAACCTTTTCCGAACTATGTTGAGGTCACTTCCAGTCTTACCGGATGCTATCTGCTGCTGGCTGCCTATTTGACCTTCACCATCCAGTTACTGGGTAACATATCTCGTGGTAAGACTGATTGTCAGACTTTCAGGCTACCTGTAACGGCTATCATAGGGACCGACGGTTTACAAGAGAAATGATACTCACCTATCCACAGATCAACCGCGGCAAGCTAACCTTTATTTTTAACCAGTCTCTTTAATTTCCAGTGTAGAGAAAGAGTTGCTGACTATCGAGCGCATGCGCAACATGACGGAGGAGGAGCGTCGCGTAGAGCAGCGGTTGAATCCTAAGCTTGTCACCAACAAGTCTGTTAAGGGCAAGTACAAGTTCCTCCAGAAATACTATCACAGGTAATTTGTTATTGATATTACATAATAATATTTATATCAGAAAAGTTTAGTGAATTTCTAGTAAAACAGGCAGCCGAATATTCGGCAACACTTAGTACTTTTCGCGGCTGACAAACTCGTCACTTACGTGTTTAAACTTGCATCGCTGAAGTAGTACGTAGGCGGGGGTAGTTTTTTTTCATTTGTGATTAGGTCACGGTCGTGTCACAACACGTTTTATTTGTTGATTCTTGGTGCATCATACTGTACATACTGAGTGTAAACTAAGTATTACTTTTAATGTGATTGATTACCTTAAGAAATATCACTATTTGTTCGAGAAAAGCAAAATGATTCCATTTAATAAAAAATCACCTCTTTGGAAATATTATGATATTTGTAGTGAAGACAAATGCTGAAAAAATTGTTTTCATCCATCATAACTTACCACTGGTAGATTTTAAATATTAATATGTTAATTTGTTCTTTTTTTTCATGATTTTATAAAACGGATCGATTTTGTAAATCAGCTAGCAGTTTTGTAAAACAGCGGATTCTACTATCCATCTACGACATGTGTATTGTCATTCTGTGTTATTATTAATTCTGTTTCAAGTTAAACATAACAAATTTATTCCTTTTCCTAGAGGTGCATTCTACTTGGACAAAGAAGACGAGGTGTTCAAACAAGACTTTTCTGGTCCAACTCTGGACGATCACTTTGATAAGACTGTTTTGCCTAAGGTAAATATATTTTGTAAAGCTGCGATCACTATCATAACGACAAAGTTTGTGCTCCGCGATCACATATTGTGCAGTTTCATTTTAATATCAGTGATTTAAGTGTCGGATTTCATTTGGACATGAATTCATTTAATCTCTTCATATAATTCTTGTATACACGACGCGATTTGGCTAAAGACGAGTTACAAAATGATGTTATTACTCAAAGGGATTTCTCTCTAGCCAAATCCTCTTAACATAGGAGGAAAAAAAAAGTGATTTGACTCCCTAACCTATTTCTAGCAGGCAATGGTTACAGAAACCCACAATTTATTTAAAATGTATATTTACAGGTAATGCAAGTAAAGAAATTCGGTCGTTCTGGCCGCACGAAGTACACACACCTTGTGGACCAGGATACTACGGAGTTCGACTCTGCCTGGAGCAATGAAGGAGCCGCCGCGAGGCTCGCCAACTTCAGAGGCGGCATGAAGCAAGTGTTCGACAAACCATCCGCTAAGAGGAAGCATAATGTGTGATAATGAAACGAAGTTATTGTATGAACTGACACTGACGTAGTTAGGATCTTGATATTTTGCATTTTTAATAACATTGGAAAATAATAGACACGAACGGAATTCGAACCGGCGACCCTTGTCAAACTGTGTGATCGCTCTCCCAACTGAGCTATCGTGTCGCTTGTTCGCATGTATTACATTTAAAGTTAGCTTCTTTCGTCTTAATATTAAATATTTTCGAACATGTTGGGTCTTTAAACTACCTCATTAGTCTAGTGGTTGAAAGCATGGCTGCTGAGGGTGAGGTCCTGGGTTCGGTAAAATGATATTGGATTTTTCTGTAAGGGTTTTCTCAGTAATAGTCTTATTACTTATAACATGGCACTTAACAACAGCATTGGTGTAATGTGCACGCACAACTGTGTACACCTCTGCCTACCCCATTGGGAAATACAAGCGTAAGCGTAATGTTATAATGCTATGTTGTCTTTCTTGATGTAAAATTGACAAACCTAAACTATTTGGTGTGCAGTAATACGTTCATTGGACTGTGTTGTAGTGTGTCATGTATGGACGTTATGTTACTTGCTTTGTGAAGAAGTCTGTAAATAATTTAGGATAAGACCTTAGTTTTAAGATTTGAGACAAATAAATTGTGCAAAATTAGTTTTTTGTTTTATTTACTTAATTGGAATGTATTGGTTCGAATGCCGACCAAGCTAACGACTTTATATATATATATATAACATTTGAAATACAGTATCTATACTGATTGTACGCGTGGCTATGATGATAGCCTAACTAAAGGCTAGAGTTAATTCGATGATGGAGACGAAAGATCGTGGAGGGAACAAATAAAAACTTACGGAACGGTTAAAAACTTTTACCACAAAAAAAATAACTGCTTCCGAAAAACTGAAATGTGAAAAATAACTAGTGTAACTAATTTTGAGTCTGCACCAATTCAATGTTGCATTTAATTATTAATGATTCTTGATGATCTTCGTTGATTGTTTTGTTTGGCGCCGACTCAAAATTAGTTAACTACATTCAATTATTTTTCACCTTTCAGTTTCCTTTTTTTTGTGGCTTTTATCTACAAACATAGCTAGGTCTAAAGTTCTCATCAAGATAAATGAAATAAACCCAAACACGAAGTAGTTGCTGTAAACCGTTGCGGAGTTCCCTCGACTATCTTTCGTCTAAATCATCAGATTAAATCCAGGTTTCCATTATGCTGCAGTGTCATCAAAAAACATAATGTATGCTAAGTTTCAACAGAATCAGTTGACATGTGAACAATAAATAATTCCCTATTTTTCACACCACTATTATCCACCCCCAGGGTAGACTTTAGGGGTGAAATGTATATGGGACTTGGAAGTATCCTTTATCCATTAAAAAAAGAATCATGAAGTCTGACTACTCTGTAAGAAGTAATTCGTGTTCTTACATAAAAAATTTAAGTACATACGTGTCGAATTGAGAACCTCCTTTTTTTCGTCGGTTAATAAAATGAGAACTGTTTCAGGCACGTTCGCATAGGTAATTTAGATGATATATTAATTCTTTTTGCAATTCCAAATCACTTGTTTGTTCTATTCAAAGAGAAGATATAAAACGTTACGCTTCAGTTCCAATGGATTGACGTCAATAAGGGGCTAACAAGTGACGTAGGCTTTTTATCCAAAGAAAATACTACTTCAGGTAAATTCATATAAGATTTTCCTATAGCTATGCTTTGGTAGTATCTGGGTGTATTAATGTGGACACTTCTGCCTACCCCTTTGGGGAATGCTATGTTATAGCTGGGTAATAAAGCCGTTGTTAAATAAATCTTATTAGCTTTAGAACTGGAATCGGCCGTAAAGGTTTCCATTGTTGTTTTGGTTTCGAGTTGATTCTGCACCTCACATCAATTAATTATATAGGTACATATGTGTAATTTAGTTGCAAATTTTACCTAACAGGTAAATGCTCTAAGGTTAAGCTTGGTCTGTAGATCCAATAAGAGCATTTCCATCTGAGCGTCTCTGTGCTTCGGAGGCCACGTTAAACTGTTGGTCTCGGCAGTTGTTAACTGAATAGACGTTAAACGAAGACAGAACCCTATGGGCGGCTTGAACAACTTTGACATTAGGTTGGCCCCTAACCACACAAAAGAAGATTAAGCATTATTTTAAGTTCTTCTAAAGTAAGGTAAGCATATCAACTATCTATAAAGTAGTATCTCGAGGACACGGCACGGTACACGATGGAGGAGTTCCAGCATGGGCTGAGCAGCACCACCTTTTCGGCGCATTAGGGGCGTGCGATCTTTTACTCGCGGATCAATATATCGTCGGGAGCGAAACACTTGGTGAGTTATCTCCACAATTGCTTTTGTAAGATCACATCACCTGATGTTCGCAATGGAGGTGGTGGAAAGCGAAAGAGGCCAACTGTGGCTGGCCTGTGCAAAGTGACAGAGTCCATCGACGCATGTTGATAGATCATATCCTTGCCGTGGCTGCGGCGAAAGCAGCTGAAATCTCGGAACCCTGGTAAAGGTTTGTGGAGACTGTGTGGTAGATTGCTTCCGGCACGACGTTTATGACGGAATTCCAAAAATGAATTGAATGGGTCACCTAGGAGCCATTATAATGGCCCTTGGTAGGTATCCTTGGTTGCCATACTTTGTAAAGGCAAAGGCAACGGTAATTGGTGGGCTAGTTACACATAGGTATATAATTCTCTTAAAAAAGACAAGTAAATATAGGTTTAGGTAGGTTCCTATTATTCTATAACTATTCTAAGTACGCATAGTAAATTCATGGCATGAACGGTGTATTCATCAGCGTAATCTTACGACTTGCACGGATTTAACAAGGAACTTCTATCGTTACCAACTTTTATACAACCCGCTGGCGAAGCGACGACATAAGAGATTTTAACTTGATTTATGTCTTTGGGTCTTATTTTCTTTTCTGTGGTACAAGTATCTGTTGTGGCGTGTTATCCCACTTACAAGATTTATTTTAGTTTCCGACTTTAATAATTAGGTCACAATTTAAATAAGTACCAATGTCATCTTTGTTGCGATGTTTTGGCGATGTTTATGTATGTCCAGAAGTATAGCTGGTCAAAATATGTGTGAATTTCTTTGAGTAAATCTAAGTTTAGCATTCGGTATCAACCCTCACAAATCGAGGAGGACCTAAATACTACACCGTGATTTAAAATCCATACCCGGGCCGTCCCTTTGGCTCACCCACGTACAAATACGTACTTCATAACAATAAAAATCTATTGTGTCTGCTAATGAGCGAGCCAACAGGTTGAAGGACTGTAGAAATGTTTACACTGTGGGTAATTTTGACAAGACTATTGATGGTACAGCAATTTACTAATGAAAAATTCAAAGTTTTTGGTTGACTCTGTATTATTTCAGCAAGTACCTACCTCCCTACCTATGAAGTACAAATCAATAAATATAATACATGGAAAAAGAGGTGATAAGTTAAATAATTGATTAAATAGCCAAGCTATCATATTCATATCAAATAAAATTAAATCCATCAAAATAATTATACTGACTAGAAATATAAAAGTTACCTAAAAGTAATAAATAAATACGGTCTAAATAGAGACAATGAACAAGGCAATAGGACTTAAAAAAATATTGGGGCTTGGCTTTCATAAACCAGGTTAAGACGTGTCTTTGGACACAGCTTTATAATGTTCTGGATCGGGCTGAGGTCCGGAGCGGCTCATAGAGCCTCGAGTTAAAAGCCACACACGACCATATTCTGGCACAGTCCTGTTAAAGAAGCTGTCCTTCAGCCTCCATCCGTATTCCCATCCACTTGTTTCTCTAAAATAGTATTTGTCCTCAGGTGCTATTTTGTTCCTTTTCTTTATGTATACTTCACGACCAAAGTGTGGTATACCTTTATAGATGATTTTCTTAACTTTCGGATCGATGGGCCGCATCACAGGATCGATCATGAGTTCAGTATCGGGTCGCGCAAGTCTCGGATCTTTTTCAGGATCACCGAGACCGACCTCAATGATTGAATGTCCCTTTCTCATATCAGCTATACCTGGTATGTGGACTCCGTCACGAATTGGTTTATTTCTCCTGTTTGCCGCTCCGGATATGGTATCTCTTGTTATAGTAGGCATACCTGCAGCCATGGCTTCTTTCAACACATCGCTTTCGTAGTATCCTTTTTCTTTACGATGTAACGTAGCGGCTTGTTTTAACTTGTCGGCATGAACTACGTTCCATTTCATGCGAAGACGGGCGGTCTTGTCATAGTTTTCAATAAGAAACTTTATGCAGTCAGGATTCGTTATATCAATAAGAGGCATGGTTATTCGGGATAGGTATTCGGAAATAAAAGATTAGCAAGTAAATATAAATTGTAAAATCACACGAAACCGCTTAGAAAATAAAAAGTCATCAATGTCATAATTCAAAAGATAACTACTCTATGAGCAGCTATGAACTTTGTGGTCATAATCACAAACGAGATGGGTACAACAAACCTTTGATCTGATATAAACAGAATACCAGCACTAATATATTTGTAACACCATCTTCTTATTTAATATGGTTGATAATTGTCGTTCCAGAGTTTAAACCGCCCGTAACCTACGGGCGGTTTAAACTCGTGAACTACAGTACTCGTGACGCGTATTTCCCTTGCCGTGTTGGAGTGGCGACACCGGTCTCGCGAAATCCGCACGCTTTTGTATTACTATGAAATTCAACTAGCCCGTGTTCAATTCGCGTCAACTGGGCACGCATTGTGATCAAGTGGCGCGTATTTAAGTTTCCTTTTGCAATAGGATGCAGTACTGCTTTGAAACGCCCACAGGTTTGTTACGCTAACACCCTTTCCAAATTTGTGTTCAATTTAAGGCACGCGTGCTCGAATCGCGCACGGCTTTGTTACGCGAACTGTTCTTTCCAACACGTGTTCAAGGCGATACATGGAACTTAGCCATAAAGTTCGCGCGTACTTCAATGTTATAAATATAAATAAAAAACAAAGGAAATTGAAAAACCCTGCAATAGCTTAGGTTATGTTAGAACTGTGACCAAACTACGATCAGAACCGATCTATTCAAAATTCGTAGTTTTCGAATAATTTAGTTTTTTCTGTAAAAAACAGTGTTCAGTTTTTTGCTTTAAAATACAGTGTTCAATTCATTTGCACACTGTTTTCTAACACCTGCGAGACCGGTGTCGCCGGTTGAACACGGAAAGGGAAATACGCGTTCGTGACATGGCTTTACACACCATCGAGAACGGTGTGCTGATTTGCTCTCTCTCTGATTAGAGCTCTCAGGTGTGTTGATTTGCTCACGATGATTTCCTTCACCAATCAGTCTGCCTTTTCCGCCGTAATACCAGTATTTTACATAGAGCGACTGCTTATCAGGCCTCCTCAACCCATTACTTACTGGTTAACACGATTATATCTAGTGGTAAGACTCATGAGTGTCAGACTTTCAGGCGTTTGACTACCCGTAACGAATGTCATAGACCTTATTCTGACAATCGGGACAGGCGGGTTAACTTGCTCTCCGAGGCACGGAGGGGTCCCAATATGACATGATGGTCACTCATCCACAGAACGTGGTATGCGCAGCTCTTAGCCTTGTTCGATCGATATGTGCGGCCGTCAATTAACCACCAGCCCCTATTTACATCACATGATTTTTTACGTTAAAATGATTTTTTTAGAACTTATAGATATTTTTTCTACTTTTTAGAACTTAGACTCGGCTAGTTACAAAAGCGTGTTCTTTTTGTTTTTATTTTAACTATTATTTAATATTCTTTCAAAACAGACAAAAAAATACATCTTGATCACACACAAGCCGCCCATTTTTCCGTGGTTACCTACATTATAAGGGACCATGAATGTGCACCACCGACATCGTCGTTTAAGGGATAAATAAAAGTTTGAACGCCGAACTCCAGTGGCCGGTGGGTATCGTGGGTACTGCGGGTAGATGATAAAAGTTTTTGTCCCATTGTGACCGTTAGACAATGTTTTGTTGGAACGTGCCGTGCTCTAGGGCTTTAAATTGCTACTTACAACCCTTCGTTCAACGTACACCTACACACAAACTTTTAAAGTAACTCTACTCTTATAGGTGTTGGCTATTTTGGCTCGATTCTGTTATCAATTACGGTATTCAAAATATTATTATCAGGAAATACAAATTTCCAGAACGTATAATATTTTTTATATCATAAAAGTAAAACCGTATCGTAAAAATTAATACCGTATAGTTGAGTGATAGGATCCAGGGGTATAGAAAAGGGGAAACTTTCAACATTGTTTTCTTGTTTATTCGATTCGTAGTAATAATATATGTTCCTACTCATCCTATTATTGCTAGAAATTAAATAATATTTTATATCAAAGCTCAGCAAGAGTTTAGTATACCTAGACTAACGAAAGTGGCACGGTGCTGCGGAATAAGAGAGTAATAAGCATTTTATTCATAAAGAAAATAAAGGTTTATGATAAAAAATAATTTTTAACATAAAAAAGAACGTAATACGCTACTTCATGAATGTACTTACACGTTTATTATCCTTTACTGGCACCGACTCCAAAAATAATAGTAATTGTATATTATTGTCCTAATAAATTGATTTTATTCAGAATCCTCTAAAATTAAAAAGTATTTTTCTATAAATTGTAGTAAGTAAATAATGCAATTATTTTACAAAATGTCATCAATGAATTATTAGTCATCGGGTTTATTTTTGTACAATATTTTATTTTTATACTATTTACATTTTTATTTTTATTTTTTTACGAAATAAACAAAATGCCTTTAGACTATTCTGATCCAACCGTACTTAAATACATCGTTGAAATAAATACCAATTATAACGTACAGGGGGTGCGCTGGTTCCTGAAACATAAAGATGAAATGATTAAGAAAGCTCAATTTACCGAACATCACAAACATTATACAAAGGCACATGTTGACAGAAAACAAGTGGAATCTGGTATTTCAGCGCTATGTTATCAACACGAAGACAGTAGACGACATCGAAGAAAGTATATGCTAGGAGCCACCTCAGTCTTAAACAAGTTCTTCATGAAATCAGAGAAATCTGAGAACATGAAATCTGTAGACCAGAATGAATCCAGCATCCTTTACAAAGAATTGTAGATATGTAAAACCGGTAATCGTCGTTCAGCTGTTTTTCATAACAGTACTGTTTTGTAAATCAGCTAGCAGTTTTGTAAAACAGCTTATTCTACAATCCATCTGCGACATATCCATATCAAAGTAGGAAATCTAGATCTGAGGCTATTTCAAAAGAGAGTAATAAATTGCGAAAACAAGATGAATAAAAAAAAAAAAAACTGACTAGCGTATGTTACTCACGGGACAGTGTAAGGATTCTAACGATACCCCATATATCGAAATCAGTTCAGGTATTTAGAAGTTATGGTGGAATAGGTAAAGTAACTCACAAACATACTTACACATATACATACTTATATACACTCCGTTTTTTGAGCACTCGTGTAAAAAGAGATGTTTGAGAATGCGGTCTTACGAGTACACTAAAAAGTATTAAATAGCAAAAAAAAAGACGGATTTCCGGTGCTTCTCTTCCGGTTTCATCATCATCTGATGATGAAGCTGGAAAATAGGCAGTTCATTAGAACTATTCTAGAGACCGTAAACACCACCGGAAAGTCACAAAAAAGCAAAATACACCATTTCGTTTACTTCGACGACGTATTATTTTTCAGTTATTTTGATTTAAATACCAAACTACTAAACCAATTTTCATAAAATTTAAATGGGACCAATCTGAAACTAAATCCTTTCAAATAAAAAAATAATTTTCCAAATCGGTTCATAAATGGCGGAGTTCTGAGGTAACAAACATAAAAAAAAAAAAAAAAAAAAATCAACCGAATTGATAACCTCCTCCTTTTTGGAAGTCGGTTAAAAAAAGATAAGAGGCTAATGTCACAAAGACTTTATTGGTGTAAAAGATATATAAGGATCACCATAGCCTAGGCTAAGAAAAGACAACGGTGTGGCAACTTGATTTAATGAAGTCTTGCATTTATAAGATTTATGTGAATCCTATACATTTCTTAAAGATGATTTCGGTTGGTGGTTCGTAATGTGGTGGATCTGGATGGACTCCTGAAGTTCTCATTAAATCACGGATGAATGTAGCATATCGAGGGCATTTAGGTCCACTATAACCGATTTCCCTTTGCTTTAATCCCCATCCATAGGTGCTACTAGTTTCACAGTAACGATATTTATCTTCAGGTATCTTACGCTTCCTCGTATTGAGATAGGCGACACGGCCACCACCAGCCATCAATTCTTTGTAAAGGATGCTGGATTCATTCTGGTCTACAGATTTCATGTTCTCAGATTTCTCTGATTTCATGAAGAACTTGTTTAAGACTGAGGTGGCTCCTAGCATATACTTTCTTCGATGTCGTCTACTGTCTTCGTGTTGATAACATAGCGCTGAAATACCAGATTCCACTTGTTTTCTGTCAATATGTGCCTTTGTATAATGTTTGTGATGTTCGGTAAATTGAGCTTTCTTAATCATTTCATCTTTATGTTTCAGGAACCAGCGCACCCCCTGTATGTTATCATTGGTATTTATTTCAACGATGTATTTAAGTACGGTTGGATCAGAATAGTCTAAAGGCATTTTGTTTATTTCGTAAAAAAATAAATATAAAAATGTAAATAGTATAAAAATAAAATATTGTACAAAAATAAACCCGATGACTAATAATTCATTGATGACATTTTGGCACACTCTAAGGCCCATAGAGTTGGATAACAATAAAACCAAAAAAACTTGTCCAAAAATCAGGAAATAAAAACTTTTTATAGATCAAGGGAAAAAATCTTGTAGGTACCTAAATCTATCCTATATCTTTGACCTAAATGTACTTATTTAAACAATATTCTCTTTATTTGGTCAAAATAAACATATTTATTATAATTTTAAATACATTGATGCGTGTGAGGTGTGTTCAAGGAAATTATAGTAAAGAAAACACAACACTACTCACGTAACATAAATTTACTTTATGGTTCGTCGGTCGTAAGGCCCGTCACAATTTGTTTTTTTTCTATCTATGTTCTATGAAGGTAGGCGCACAATAGTACTGTCCTCGCTTCAACGCTGGGACGACGCTCGCGGAGGCCGAGGATGTGGCGCCGGCAGATGGATGACCCGCAGGGACTAGATGGTAGTAGTGGTGTCCAGCAGTAGATGACCACTGGTGGTGGGAAGTGCTAACCGGGATATGTACCCAGAGCTTTGGACCCTGGAATTGATGTCCACTAAGTAAATAAAAGTCATCTGCTTAATCCTCTCCTGACTGTGACCGCGGCGTAGCAGCGTAAAGCGGATGGTACTGCAGCGCTTAAGGGTAAGTGTGTGCAACGTCACAGTCAGAATCGGAGTTTACAGAAGAATAAGAGAAGTGTAAAGCACTACATAATGATGAAGGTCACAATGCACGTCATTGTGACCTTCGTCATACTTTATTTTTCACTTCCTTTCTTTTGCTTAACATATTTTAAGCATAATTACAAATGTTATTTTAAATATTATGTAGTGCTTTACACTTCTCTTATTCTTCTGTAAACTCCGATTCTGACTGTGGCGTTGCACACGTTATGAAAATATGAAGGTGACTTAAGGTCATGTCATTAGCCACGTAGCCACACTCAGCATGATTAGCAAAAATATGAATTTGTCAACACTTACCCAATACACTGTATTTAAAAATGTATAATTTAGAAGAGAAAGAAACAATAGAAATGATTATCCGATATGTATAAAATGTGAAACGACACGATAGACGACAAACGCTTAGCAATTAGGGTGCTATCAGGGAGCGAGTGTACGTGCGCCTCAAGCAAGAGCGGACTCGCGACCGCGCTGCCGCCGCCATCGTAGCAGCCGCCGACGGGTGCTGCGCTGGCGCATGGAACATTCTATCGAGTTTTTTTTTTTTTTTTTTTTGTCAATGGCATCTCGCAGGTCAACCTAGGAGGTTGTCGGCTGCTTAACCGGTCTTTCCTGTGGATGCCCTAATAATAAATTATTATTAAGGCCTCCAGCCAGGGGCATACGAACTAAATTAAATCTAAAGCGACCACGCTAAGGGCACCCCCTGCGGGGTACGAGCCTCGGCTTAGGGCGTCGCTTGAGGGAGGACAGCAAGGGACTGGCTGGATCGAACAAGAATTATCATAATTATTATTATTAGGGGAATTTAAAGCTACAGGCTCAGCGGCTACGCGGGCTGGCACGAGCAAGGGTCGGGGAGGTGATGCATTAGGTGCATTACGGGGACGTCGCGACGGGCCTCGGCGGCGAGGCCGAAATGACGGCGGTCTGTGTCTGTGTACTGTGCTGGTGGCCCTACTGCTCTCTTGGAGCAGGGTTATAGCGTTATCGGGGTACAATAGTGAATGCCTAGGACGGCGAGTTCTACTTATCTGGGAGGGGGTGTATCGGGCGGCAGCCGCGATAAGAGGGTTGGGGTGCTTTTCAGCAGATTCGAAATAACGCTTGCAAATGCGTTTTATAAACTGTTGGATAGTGGGAATTTTAAGGTCGAGATGGAGGTTTTCGTTTCTAACGTAGAAGGGGGCTCCCGTGGCCTTACGTAAGGCACGGTTCTGTAGGGTCTGCATCTTATGGAGGCGGTGAGATTTCGCGTGTGGGAACACTACGCAGGCGTAGGTCATGATGGGGCGTATGCACGTGGTGTAAATGCGCAGTTTGCACTTAAGGGACAATCTGCTGCGTGCGTTCATAATAAAGTGAAGCCTACCCAGAGCGGAGGCGGCGCGCGAGCGCACCGACCTTATGTGCTCACCGAAGGTCAAGTGTCTGTCGAGGATGACTCCTAAGTACTTGGCTTGCTTCTCCCAAGGGATCGGCTTGCCGAACATGGTTATCGGTTTTGGGTCGGGGGGTCTGATCCTACGCCGTTTCGCGAAGAGTACGGCTTGACTCTTATCGGGATTAACTTCTATTCTCCATTTCCTGAACCAAGCGCCTAGTACGTTGGCAGAAGTTTGGAGAGTGCTGGCTATACGGTCGCGCACGATACCGGAATAGAAAATGGCAGTGTCGTCTGCGAAGAGAGCTAACTTGGCCTGTCTATTTTTCGGGATGTCGCTAGTGAAGAGCGTGAATAAGAGCGGCGAGAGCACGGAGCCCTGGGGGACACCGGCGCGGATAGAGTGGGGAGCGGATACTGCGCCCTCGATGCGATAGCGGAAAGTGCGATTCGACAGAAAGTCCCGTAAGATGAGCACGAGACGGTCGGGCACGCCGAGTTGGTACAGCTTGTATAATAAGCCGTTGTGCCAGACTTTGTCGAAAGCCTTCGCTATGTCGAAAAAGAGCGCGCCTGTCATCGTGCCGCGCTGAAAACCGGCGCTTATGTGCTCGACGATGCGGTGGACCTGTTGTACGCACGAGTGTTGGGTACGAAAACCGAACTGTTCGTTGGGGATGAGGCTCTTCGCATCGGCAAAGTCCTTGAGTCGCTTATAAATAAGCTTCTCGTAGATTTTACAGAGTACGTTGAGGAGGCTGATCGGTCGGTAGCTGGTGGGTTCGTTCGCGGGTTTTCCCGGCTTAGGGAAAACCCCCTATGACGGTGGCTTCTTTCCACGATTGAGGGAAGACGTTGTGACTCATGGCGCCATTGAAGATGGCGGTCATGAGTATAATGAAAGGGGCGGGGAGAAGTTTCATGACTTTATTAGTGATGCCGTCTATGCCGGGGGCTTTGCGGGGTTTGAGATTTTTAATGACCTCTTGCACCTCGTCGGGAGTGACGGGGGGCAGGGGGTCGTCGGGGTCTTCGAACGGCGGGAGTGAGGCTCTGCGTTCTACTTCTGCGTCTACCTTGAGGAGGTGCGCTCGGTCAACCGGTTGGGTGCTAGGAGTGCATTGCGCTTCTAGACTGTCGGCCAGGCACTCGGCCTTTTCGATGTCGTCGAAGGCTATGCTCTTATCGGGGCGTGGTGGCCACGCCATCGGATTGGATTCTATCGAGTGGGGAATGGTCACGTTTTCAACAACGTGAGCGAATTGGGTGACAAAAACTAATCGGAGTCATGCGAACGAATTGGAACCCTATTACAGTGACATGACGTATTGATTTCGTTTAAATTGAGTTAAGTAAGTTAAATTTTATAATTTTAAGCGAAGTTAATTTTAAAATAGGTTTTTTAAATGATTATATTGTCTTAAAATGTCTTTAAGGAACGGTGAAATTAATTGTACAACGTTACAACATATCAATAAAAAAGGTACAATATATATTTAAAAATATGAAAAACAGTAGCCCACCGGCGTCGTAAACAGGGTCCAAGCCACCGGCCGTTAGGGCTCCAGAGAGAGAAACCTCCTGACAGTTCGCGCCGTGTCGAGAAGTATCTACTGCTTTCTGCATCAAGGCCTTGACCCGGCTACCTAACTTCTGAGCTTCCTGAGATGTTTGTCGTGGTTCTTAAGTATTAACATTCGACAACCTCGTGTGCTAAGTCAAGATATTTGATTTCTTTATCTATCTCAGCTTTCACGAGGGTCTAGGGAATCTATCATGAGGGATAGTGACATCAATAATTATTGTGCGACGCTCTAATCGATCTATCACCACTGCTGATCTATCAAGCCTGATATAGGCGTATTGGCAACAATAGTTCTGTCAGTGATGATAGATCGATCCCAGTACAATGTGACACTACCATTTTCGAGAACTGGTTTGGGCACATACAATACAATACAATATTCTTTATTGCACACACATTTTAATAACAAGGAAGATACAAGAAAAAAAAAAGTAAAACGTACAATGGGCGGTCTTATCGCTAAAAGCGATCTCTTCCAGACAACCTTTGGATGGACAAGGCTTGGACGAAACATTGGATAGTGGGCAGTTTGTGGTGTACCTATATATTAATAAATATAATACATTAATAGTACACAATAAATAAATATAATATTTATATATATAATAATAATAAATACATATAAATAAAAATACATATAATAATAATTATATATATGTGTAGTAGGTATGGTACTTCCGGTTGAACAAGTCTGTATTTCAGAGGTGGTTTCTGGTGTATAATCCTGGCTACCAAGTTGTGCCTGTGCAAATACTCGCCGTAAGCAAAACGAGAACAACCGGAGATAATGTGTTGGATAGACGGTGGCATGCCCGACATATGTTAATCGTACCGTTCTTCACAATATACTTCCGGTAATTATTCGCCATTATAACTTCATCTGTAATTGCACAAACAAAACCTTCGATTTCTCTGAAAAGATCATCGAAACGCAGCCAGGTCACGGACGCAAGAGCATCAACATCGGACCCATAAAGGGCCCGGTAAAAACGCCCATGAAGTTTCTTGCTTTGCCATACGTCTTTGCGGTCATTGGTCATTGGTGGTTGAGTACTACAAAATTATGCCAGTTCTCTTTCGCCAAGGAGAGCGGAGTGAGTCCTTTATTTACTGTGACCACATCTTGGTGTATAACCACCTCAGCGTGGAGGAAATAACCTCTGAGACTGGTCATCGCACGGCTATGTAAGCTCTTAGCGTTTAAAAAACCACGACTCCCACACTTCCGCGAGATGTACAGTCCCGTCACCGATGAAATTTGAGTCATCACTCTGAGTCCAGTTGAGTATGCCGAAGGAGTACATCAACAACGGCATGACCCAACCGTTAAAGGCACGCACCTTTTTTCCGCTCGACAAATGACTTTTGAGTACTTTTTTCAGGTGGCGCTGCCGTAACGATTGCTTGTGTGGGATACAACCTGACTTCCTCGTCTCGACTCTCTGATAACCCAGCCCTGACTCCTCCAGCAATGTGCTTAGAAGATTCAAGGCTGGGCAAAACCATATTGGACTCAGACTATCGCCCTGGAATATACCTCGCTCGATCCTGATCGATTCGCAGACCCTTGAATCCGTCGGCATCTTGGATAGCGAAGAACCTTTTATTGCCTCATACATGTCAACAAGAAGGTGCGAAGAGATGCATTAACTTTATACAACTCCAGCATCCTCATGAGTTATGTATGGGGCACCGAGTCGTGCGCCTTCCTATAATGTATCCAGCATGTCAACAGATTCCTTCGGGATTGTCGAACCTGTTGGCTGATGGCCATATCTATGAGAAGTGCTCCTTATTACCGCGGCACGCATTCCTACATCCATTTTGAGATAGGGACATGATTTTGTTACTATCGATATGATAAGTCTAAATAAATTATATTATTAATATAGATTTTTATAGAATGATCGGACTTTTTGCCAGCTTATAATCTGGCATGTTTAGTGATAAGTTACTATAATATTATGAATGATTCATGGAGAAGGTCAGTGTGGAGTTGGACAAATCTGAAACTATTGTATTTCGATTTTACAGAATGGAAGTTAATGGGAGTCGGGCGATATGACTTCACGCACTCCCGTCATCTAACATAGGTGACACAACTTTCTACCTCGCTACGTGCTTTCGGTTAGGAGCCCCGTGCTGCACTCCGCATCGCTGTCATTGCGGTGAAGCTATCGACAGCTACGGGCTGTGCCGGCGCTACTGCTGTAGTTGAGGAGACCCTCAAACGGCGAAAATGTATAAATTTTACTAGTAATATTTTCGAGCCGTTTGCCCGCCTTTTCTTTATAGTCTGCAAGGCGATTGGTTGAAACTTCACGTGACCCCGTAGCTGGTCCTTTCATAAACAGGGTTGCTGCTTAACGTGGTAATCAGATTTTCTTTAAATCTTATCTGCGGCACTTGTCTCGTCCACCCAAAGCTGTATTTGTTGGGAACACTTATAACGTTTTTATTTTATGAAGATATTGGACCGCTCGATGAATCGAAGTACCGTATAGGTATCTGCTTTCATTTATCTGATAAAAATAGTAGTTAATAAGATGAAATATAAATGGTTATTTTAAATAGTTTAATATGAAGAATTATTAAAAAACAATGTTATCAAAAAATTGTACTCCAAAGTAAATCGACTACCCCTACGTCCAACATTTGCTTGCTTGAAATCCTGGATTTTTGTAATGTATGGGATCTGGTTGAGGCCCACTGCGGCTGGCTTCGCGAGCCAAACGCCACACGCGACCGTGTTCAGGCATATGCTTGCTGAAATAACTGTCCTTTAACCTCCAGCCATAAAACCATGCACTAGTTTCAGCAAAATAAAATCGGTCTTCAGGAGCCAACGCTTTAGATCTTTTCGTTAAATACACTTCACGACCAAAGTCTGGTCTACCTTTGAAAAGTATTCGTTTCTGTTTTGAGTCAACAGGTCGCATTATCGGATCAGTGGTCAAGTCTGTGTCGGGCCGAGCAAGTCTGGGGTCGGTTTCGGGATCACCGAGGCCCATTTTGACTATAGAATGACCTTTTCTAATGTCGGCTATGCCTGGTATGTAGACACCATCGCGAATAGGTTTCAGTCGTCTATTCCTTGCATCAGATTTATTGTCTCTCGATACAGCCACCATACCTGACTCTATAGCTGCTTTGGAAACGTCTGTTCTGCGTAAACCTTTCTCTTCGCGTTGTAAGGTGGCAGCTAAATTCAACTTATCCGCATTCAGAGTGTTCCATCTCATACGCAGTCGTGTTGTCTTTTCATAATTTTCAGTCAGAAACTTTATAATCTCAGGATTGTTTATGTCAATTAGAGGCATTAGGAGTATTAAAAAATAAAATAAAGTAACAAAATACAATTGACTATAATAAATAAAATAGCTTTAGGCTCTTCATCAAAAACGGCACAACAACCAAAAACCTTCAAAATTATTATTTTTATTATTTGACAATTAAGTGGGTCCTAATATTGTAAAAAGTATTTAACAAACAAAAATTTTACTTCTGTGGTTACCTTTAAACGACAATTTTATTACACTTTCAGAATTTTATATAATACTAGCTGTGCCCCGCAAGCGTTGTTCTGCCATATACATTTTCTGGATAGGGCCACCCTTATCAACTAGGGCTATAAAAATAGCCTACGACCTACCAAATATACGCAAAAAAAAACATAAAAATCGGTCAAGCCGTTTCAGAGGAGTTCGATAACAAACACTGTGACGCAAGATTTGATATATCAGATTTTAGCAATTATACTTACAATCAGCCAATTAGATTCACTTCTGCCAACTAAATTCGCAGATGGCGCAGTAGTCGAAGAGCTGCACCGCGTATTGCGAGTTAGATTGCCGCCTGGAACAAATACTTCAACGATCTAGTGCGTATGAGTGTGATTTTTGTCGATAAAATGGGGTGGGTGAGCCCCACGATATATAAGAACTTCACAGAATGCAAATGTATACGTAAAAAAAAAAAAATTAATGAATTTAGTTTCAATCATCGTGTGATTTTGTATACTGCGAAAGTAAAGATGTTAATATGAAGCATAAAAAACAAGTTTTCGAGAATTCCTTTCTAGGTGTTTAATATTGCCATGTTGATGGGTTTCTTTAATTACTTGTAAAGCTTTTTCCAGTCACATGTTTTTATCTCAAAATATTTATTAAGCAGTAAAATTTAATTATTATGACACCTAATTGTTTTGCACGATTCATGAGGAAAGGAAGTCGTTTGATTAAATATAATCTTTAGTCGACATAAGTGCATATATTTATTATATTTTGATCATATTCAAGATGGTAAAATATACCGATTGGAGCAAAAGAGTTAGAATATTAGTTAGGAAATTTCAAAGAAGACTTGAAGGAAATTCCAGGAAAGCCTTCGAGGCAGGGTTGCAAAAGAAAAGGAAAGGACAGAGCTCGATGTTTGTTTGTCATAAGCTGCATGTCGAGTGCCAGTAATATTTTTCCCGTAATACTTAATGTGAGCCTTAATATAAATATTTTTCTGATGAAGGTTCATAAAGAATGATAGATGAAGGATATTATTAACATTGGTATTCAAGTATTGAATATATAGAACCAAAGACAAATTAAACTCTTTGAATTGTGACAATTACTGAATGCTGAATGTTTTTTGTTCTAAGTTTGATAATGACAGATGTTGGAGACCTATTATTGATAAATATTTTAATCTAAAGAGAAATATTTGAATAATTGGAATGTCGTCACGTAATTTCACGGATCCAACTCTTATACCATACTTAAATGAAAACTACGAAAAGGAGAAATGGCTCCGTATGCACTGGGTGAATAAACACACAGAGGAGTTGCAGCGAGCAACCTTTTTAAAAAGAGAACCTACAAACTATACATCACGCCATATCAAAGAAAGTCTCATCGCCGATGGTATGCCAGCATTAACGAGAGGCCATATTGTGGCTGCTACAAATAGAAGAAAGCCTCGCGTAAAAGATGATGATTTGGTGACACTAGGCATGGCTAAGGAAACTGAACCGGAAATGAAGCCAGTGCCAGAAGAATTGAAGAAAATTTTATACAAAGAGCGATCGATTGGACGGATGGCATACTTGGAGAAGCGTAAGTTATTGCCTCCAGATAAGAGGTACAATTTTATAGAATGTTCGAGTTGGAAGCATGGATGGCAGTTCGATCAAAGCGACATCAAGTTGCACGGTCCAGAATACGGCAAATTATTCCATTTGTTGCGTATGAGAGGTCTGGGGCCGCAGCCAGACCCACCACATTACGTTGACTGTAAGGAAATCTCTAATTTATGTACTGATGATGTCTGATGTCATAGAGAGCTGCAATAAGCGGCAGTTTATTTATTTTATCTTAAGAAAAACAACCAAGTTTAAATGTGAAGTATGTTTATTTTGTTTTTATGGAGAAGATTATGTAATAATTATTTCAACTTACTTAATACATTCTTATTTAGTCAGACTTCGTCTAATTTTTAACTATTCTTAAATTACCTTTTTTTATCTACATATACATTTGTTGACTACAATTACGATCCTCATTATGAGCTGTCTTTAAGGGTCCAATTATACCTATATTCAACACATTATCTCATCCTGTAGCCCTTTCGTTTACTGTATTTTCTGGTATGGGGAAATGCACGGGCGTGCCATCGCCTAATCTCTTAGCCATAGAATTGATAACTTCTCCACTAGCTTCTCGTAAGTCGTATGCCCAGCCGATTCTCTCAAAGCACTGTATGAAAGTAGTGGCGAAGTTGAGGACATCGAAGTGTTCCGCTGCTTTGTAGTCAAAAGGGAATGCGTGGTGGTAGTTGTGCCAGCCTTCACCGAGTGTGCAAGTGGCCACAAAACGATTCTCTGCAGGTATAATGTTTCTGTAAAAAATACAAATATATGTGAGCCATCTTGATACTAAACAGAACTTCAAATTTAGACTTGAAAGTCTAACTAGGAACCGAAGCAAGAAGTACATTAGTTATCAAAAAAAACCCCAATGAATGAAGGAGACTAAAAGTTTGGCAATTGAGTTCCCTGTCAATTTTGCTACCTTATTAATACTTTTTATTCGCGTTCTATTTTAATATTCACCAAACAATTTCGTACAAAAAATCTGTGGAAGTCGGGCAATCGGTGACAAACTGTAAGAGGTCAATTGCTTTACATCTAATTACATCGCTATGCTTACTTGTTGTAAGGCCGGTATCCATATGCGTGCGCCAGACTGTTGACAGTGAGTTCACTGTGGAACATGCCGAGAAATCTAATGAAGCATTGCCATGCCACTGCGCATTTCCAGTCTTCATTCCACAGGAAGACACCGATCATAGTTGGTAAAATGTAGCAGAATATTAATTTTAGCGATGTGAAGTTTCTGGAAAAAAGAAAATATAAAATTTATCGCATCTGTGTGGATGACCACTGTCTCAAATATAAAAATTACCAATCACTTAAAACAGGTTTTTTAAGATTAGAGAAAGCCAAGGTGCTGGGTGCCAGAATTAGAAGTGTATTTTCGAAATTATAACGTAAAAAAATATTTCTATAATTCAATTCAATTTAAACGTTTATTGCGAATATATTATTTATTTACTCATTCTAATTTAAGTAGATAAATTATTTTTGACTTTTGACAAATTATAGGTGATTGTGAGCATAAGATATTGACGATAAAATGATAATGCTGCCTAATATAGTTTCGTGAATGACGTACACAATAGCATACATATTTTTTCAACATACTTGCTCTTTTTCAACATACTTGCTCATAAAGTGGCTTTTATGGCACCGTTTTTTAATGATTTTAACGAATGAGGCTTAATACGCACTCGTGCTTTTTCTTTAGTTAACTGCAAAAAGAACTGCGTGACACCACGGATCTGAAAAAATACGGATGTAGCCATGCCTTGTGATAAGCGAAGCACAGATTACGCACACACACGCGCAGCGTACTGGCGCCGAGTGTATGAGTTTTAAGTATTTGTATGCCTTTAGCTAGTGTATGACAAGCGAAATTGGATGACTAGGCGTGCTTTTCACATGTCGTACGCAACGCTACGTCCGTATCTTTTTAAGATCCGTGCGTGACACCGGAGTTTTTATGTTTAAAAACTCCTTGATGAGATTTAACATTTTTGTGATTGTGTAGTAATAAACATTTGGATTCTTCAAATTATTAATTTGTGGCAAGAAAAGAAAATGAGTTATAAATGGGGGAATATTCACACTAATCCTACTAATATTATAAACGCGAAAGTTTGTAAGTGTGGATGGATGGATGGATGTTTGTTACTCTTTCACGTAAAAACTACTGAATGGATTTTAATGAAACTTTACAATAATATAGCTTATACATCAGAATAACACATAGGCTACAATTTGTAAATATATTGTGTGAATGGTCTAAAATATGACGATAAGTGTCAAGTAAGTAGGAAAAAATCTACCATCTGCGAGCTATTCTGGCGTGCGCTAACTAAACCCTTGGAGATATCTCAAACAAAATAATGTATGGTGAAATTGTGTATCTTCTATAGGTCTACAGAAAAGTCCGTGATGGCATATGTCTATCTCTTAAGGATAACATACTACATCCATTTTAATACTTAAAAAAATGGGTAATAATGATGCGGTAATTGGAAAGCGGGACCGGGATCAAAATTTCATGATTACTTTTGGTCGCGATATCCGCCATCCACGAGGGCGAAGACGCGGGCATCAGCTAGTATAATATAAAATATATTAAGATTAAGATATAAATACACGTCTCGGTCATGGCTACCCTCGCCTAAAAGCTCGGGAAGCAATTCAACCTCAACTGTAATGACCAAAGTACTCTATTTTTATATTGTGGCGAGAAGAGTCAGCATGATGAAACATAGTATTGGACGTTGCAGGTGACGAAACGTCCTTCGCTATAAATACTTTATATTTCTGGATTTAAAGTGAAATTGAAAGTTCGAAAGAAATTAAGCTTAATTTTTCGCTTTTTCTTTTTTTATACATCGAAAGTTCAAATAGAACACTATAAATAGAAAATACTCTCAGCAAAATCACCACAACATGAAACGTGAAATAATAATAAACTATATTGAAGAAAAGGTAAATATGTGACGTGTAATACGAAACAATACTAACCTTTCATAAAACTGAATAATTGGATCATTCTCGATATCACTCATATCCATCTGCTTCCCACGTTGTATGACTTCGCTGTTCTTCTTCATCATCAGCCAACCTATGTGAGAGAAGAAGAGGCCTCGGTTCGCATTGTGAGGATCTGCCTCTGTATCGCTGTATTTGTGGTGAACACGGTGATCGCGGACCCAGTGGAGAAGTGAATTCTGTGAAGTTATACAACAACAATTTATTTACCAGATAAATTGCATGTATTATTGGTTTTTGTTTTTCCTGACGTTTTGAACACTTTGCGTTCGTGGTGGCAGGAAACTATTATGACGCCTGTCTCCTTAGTCGTCCTGGGTCCACAAATACTCAGGAAAATCAAAAACAGTTAACGGCGATGAATCCGGTTAAAAGTTGCTTTATATAAACTAATTTCCTTTAAGGTTGTTTCATATTCATAAAACCTGTTGAATTGGTAAATTGGGATACAATTTACTTCTAGTACTACAACTCAAGGGATGACTACACCAGAAATCCTATTGTAGTTGTTTTCATACTTCATCGTAATGTTCATAAATCATTATAAACATTATAAACATCACCAGAATCCACTATAGCCTCCCCCAAAAATTCAATGGCTAGAATAACAGATTTAAAATGACTGATAATTATTATAAACAGGTTCTAATCTGTTTTTTAATATCTATTCGGCTTGTATATATAATGATAAACCATCAGAAACAATCGAATTTCCCATCCCCCAAGGCGAGTTAATCTCTAACGCCTTCATTTTAAAATGTTACTAAGTGAATTTCTTAAACGATACAAAATGCTTTAAATGTTGTTTACCTGTCCTGCACTAGAGAAACATAAAAGCAGGAATAGTTTGAGAGGCAGCTTTGCTTTGTAAGATTTGTGAGTCCACAGTCTGTGTGCGCCCCCAGTTATTCCGAACCCAGATGCCACGTACATAATCAACGCTGCGAACATAATTAGTTGTTTAATTAAATTGCAAAGGAACCCTAATTGAAATTGCCAACCTAGTTAAGTGAGTGTAGCATAGTTGTTGGATGTATATTTTTATTCATAAACTTGTTCATAATTTAAGTTGAGATACGAAAAATTTAATTTAATTCGGGTTACTAAAAAATATATTTATGAGCGTTTTAAAACCGCTGGAAAGTGATATTAATTTGAAATAGTTATTTTCACCAGAATATCACCCAAAAAAGAATAAAAACCGAAAGAAGTGCTTCATGATTTAAGAAAGGCTTTTGTATGATAAAATGGGCGAGCTATTTTTATGTCTTAGAATTGTTCAAATAGGCTCCTTTTGAAGTTCGGTTTTGGCGTAGGTAGGGATGAAAAACCGATGAAAGTGGGATTTAAGTATAGTGAATTAAAAGTGCTTACCAAATACGAGGGATTGCCATTTCACAGGGAAAGCGTAGTGGTAACACCAGTACAGAGCCAGCACATGATATAGAGTAATAAATATGAAACTCGTCCACTTTATTTCATTTTTAAAACCTAAATGTTTCTCGAAATTCTGTACTATTTCACTTAAAGTTATACCCCGTTTAATTTTGTTAGTATCCATATTTTGTTGGCGGATTACTATGTCCGTCGGATGTGCGACGTCGTCTGACTATATCTTTTAAAAAGAGCTTATGTAAACTTTTGTAGTAGAAAATGTTGCAATATAAAAGATATGTATTTGGAATAGTAGGTAAATGAGCACACTACGCCTAACTATTTAAATGCTACTGATATTAACAATGGAAATTAGGAATCAGTGAGCAATTAAATAATTACTGATTTGAAAATTGCAATTATTTCATTATGGTACTGTATCTATATTAGTGTTAATTGATGCTGTCTATTACAAGGCTCTGTTAAACGATATTGAAATATGATAACCATTATACTAATCAAACTACATATGCTAGCAAATGAACGCTTAGATACTAGTTTTATAATATTAGAAAATAAATATCATCCACGTCATTATTTAATATTAATACACATATTTTGTGTATGGTAGCTCGTAGCTCTGGGCTGTTATAGGGTATTCTTGTCACATTTCAGAAGAAGCTCGGAGTTTAGAATTGTCGGTAATATGCTCACCACCTGGGTGGTGAGGAGCCTATTGCCATCTACCCGGCTTACATGGGACTTGATGATAAAGTGGGTGAAACGTGAACTTATAATAGTATCCCTCTGCTTAACCCTTTGGGGAATACAGCCGTCATGCTATGATGATATTAAAAATAATCTCAACAAATATCGTATCCCTAGTAAAACTTATTAACTTTGTAGTTAGAGCGCCTGGAGTATTTTTATCCGGGAGTCGAAGGTTTTCTTTCCACAACAGTTTATAAGTTTAGTGTTCGCTACGCATGCGTTAATGCGTTTGAACTGCCTCGTTGATGTAGTGGTCGCAAGCACGGCTGCTGAGCGTGAGGTCCTGGGTTCGATTCCCTAGTCGGGCAAAGTGTAATTGGGTTTTTCTATTAGGAAATTCTCAGTAGCAGCCCGGAGTCAGGAAGTTGATGGTGTGACTCCTCCGTGCTTCGGAGAGCACGTAAGGCCATCGGTCCTGCGCCTGATCACTCTCCAGTCGTGTCGGATTGCCATCCCATTGGAATATGACAGTGAAGGAACAGAGACTGCACCTGTGTTTGCGCATACAATTGTGCACTATAATATCTCCTGCGTACTTGGCTTATATCCGAGGAGATGAGAGGCCACCGTGACCGAAATACGGTCGGGTATGCATTTGAAAGATTTATGTGTACCCAGTATTTTTTTTATATGCTAAGCATATATCAACAGAACCCCCGGTATTCCGCCGAACATACGTAATTTTAAAATAATCATTATTTGAAATAATTAAGATTATTAACATTCAATAGTTCATTGTGTCCGGACCATTTCTATGAAGAAATGTTTTAACATGTAAATAGATACGGCATTAGTAAGTATTCGGGTTATTTATAACACCTTTGTTTGATTTAGTAATTATAAACGAGTAAGTAGTTTAATGATGTCGTAGTTGCCGAGTGTTTACGAGCTCGTCCTTAAAGCCACAGGTTCTTGTTTCAAACCTGGCACGCTACTTATATGACTCTTTAAATATAATATGTGCTTTCTTAATTTATCTAAGATATCAGACGGACAGAGGTGAAGGGAAACATCGTGAGGAAACCTGGTGCTATTGATAATGTTTTGAAATCGTCAACCCGCAGTGAGGTAGCGTAGTGATCTGACTTCTCTGTATGAGAAGGGGCCCTTGCCTTTCAATGGGACAGTTTCGATTTATGATTGGTGATTATGTTAAATACTACCAGTTTGACTGAGTTACGAGTATCTTATGAAGTTGCATATTCAAAAAATCCAAAGGATTGTGAGAAAATAATAATGTTCAATGAAGAGAACCTAATTCAAATGAGGCAATAAAGAAACTTGAAACACATAATAAGGCTCTGCACACCGATATATTTATCTTAACACTTTTTTCGGATGAAAGAACTTTCTCGCGATTCTCCAAAGAGTAAGTTACAATAATCTTAGAAAATCTGTATTAATGTTGCGGGTATCGAGTATAAACGCGGTTTCTTAGAGAAATTTATAGCCTCCAGTGGTGTTACTTATTACCGACCTACGTTTTCAGAAAAGTTCTAAGGTAAATTTTCTTTCTTGGCTTTTCTAAATCTTTGTTCTTTGCGTCAGTTCGGATTTTAACACTTTACAGTTGTTTTGTCTTATTATTTTTGTTTGTTTTATTTTTTTAAAGAACCTTCTTTTGTACATAAAATTTCTTTGTGGAACAATGTTTTAATTTCCTGTTCTTATCTGAAATGTAAAAGTGGGGTTAGCGCCTGTTCTTCGTTATGAATTAAATCATCAAAGTGAATTAAAGTTAGGAGCTGGTTGTTGTATTGTTTTTCCTTGCATAGTATAGGTATTGCATACTAATTAAATGAACACAAGTCTTATCTTGAATACAAATTAAGAAGGTAATTGAGGATTAGTAAAACCTATTAGCAGAATCACCAATATAGGTACTACATGTCGAAATTGTTTCAAACCCACTGTTGTACTTAGTATATTTACGGCCTACAACATATCTACTATAGGTACATAATGGATAGTATATTTTTTTACCGTTTGGATTAACACCATTTTCATTATTTTAAAATCTACCATAATATAAGGATATTTCTATTGCTAAAAAGAGCCGGTGTGCTTTCATTAGCACCCTATATAAAAACAGACGGTGAATAAAATATTTTTGAAAAAATCTCTGCTCCGGTAGTGAGACCTTTTAATGGGTCCATTATCGGAAAACGTTTCGTCACTTGGGGTTCTTATTTACGCTCCAAATGTCCCATGATTGTGTATTCGCCGATATTATTTTATAGACGACATCGTTATGCAGATATGCCCAAATTATTGGCGCTCTTTTATTCGTAAGATTGTCGAATTTTTATGAAGTTTAACACTAGAATTTTTAATAAGATAGCAAATTATCATGCCTGATAAATCAGGAAGGAGAGGTGTAAGTACCTTCTTGTTGTACATCCATTTCAACGATGTTGTTATTAGGTCTCATATAAATTTATGGTGAGTGCCATCAATCGGGCACAATTCTAAAGTCCGGGTTATAGCTTAGTATTTTCTAATAGAAAATCTCTGCCTATACCTGGGATTTAAACCCAGGGCCTCATGCTCAGAAGTCGCCCTCGCGACACTAGACAAATTTTAGACCATCTTTAACAATGACTTTAATTATAATTTCACGTGTGTGTGTGCATGTACAGGTAGGTATGTGTAGGTACTCGTAGTCTCTCACCTATTGTAATAGGGCTGGCGCGGCCTAATCGGATGTGGTTGACGAAGCGACTATCTTCTGAATTTCTTACAATACCTATTTTCTAAGGTAAGTTACACTGATTGTCACTTCTTTTGACTTCTGACCTTAAAGACTACTATCTGCTAGAGTTGCAGCGAAAGCCGCCGCAACTCCAGAGCCCCAGCAACAGTTTGTGGAGGACGAAGGACCGTGTTGTTTTAATCGGTATTAGGCATGATGTCTATGAAGGAGTTTCACACACTAAAGGTATAGCCACACAGTTTTACAAAAATATTATGTTATCTGAAATACGGTTTATCCGTTTATCCGTATTCAGATTCGTAACAATTTCACCTTGCAAATTAATCGACCTGCGTGATTACTTCTGTAATACCAATACATTACGGGAAGCTATGTAATCTAATTATATAAGGTCCGTTACAAAGGCATGAGTACGAAATTGTAGAGACGGTGCACCTTTTGTTATTATTATTAAGTTGATTTAGAATCCAATTAGAATTTTCAACACTAGTTTATAATGTACCTTAAAAGCTTACTTTGGCGCCATTACGTGCCCGAACTCGAAACAGTACTACTAGCACTTACAGTCATTTATGTAGCTAAGTAAGCGTTCATAAGTGGCATTAGGTTTCTGTTTCTAAGCGCACTTTACGTCAACATTCAAGGTTCCCCTTATTGTTGAGGTAGATAGCAGGACAACTGTTTAGTTGGTAAATATTTGAGTAAGATTATTTTATCTATAATAAAATATCTAATAATTAAAAAACTAAATTGTTATAGTGTATTTTTCTGGTTTTGTAGTTTTATCGAAGTGTATTCATCAGTTTAGTTTTTATAATACCATATTTAAAATAGCTTCCATTTCAGTAAATAAATTATATTCACTGCCCTATTCAGTCCAAAATCAATTCTTCAGCTGAATTAAAATTCCAAGAAACGTGACATCACTTCTAATGGCCTCCTCTTTTAAATTAATGTCTTTCCTTTTCTATATTTAATGGCTGCGTTCACTTTAATGAGATCTCTAAATTCAGTATTCGCCTAATTCTCGCCGGCCAGTATTCATGCATAAACGATCGATTAGCCAATTATCTATCGGTTGCGGTGAACGTTGCTGGTTATACACGACTACCTGTAGTTTGGCGGGTTTGGGGGCATGCCAAAATGTGTATTAATTTATGTGAGTCCTTTTGAGGGGGATTCGGTTGCTCAAGTTTGTATTGCTGAGTTTTCTTCAGAAGTTGTGATGTATGGTTGTTTTGTATTCTGTTGTATAGTTATTTTGTAAATGAATTACTTTAGTAGGTTTATCTTTATATGTATATATCGCGTAACAGAAGACCGAAATAATATTATAAGGGTAGCTGGTGCCCGCGACTTCGTCTGCGCGACTAATGGTATGTGTGCTTCCCCAAGATACAATCTATCTCCTTGCCAAATTTCATTACGATCCGTTAAGCTGTTTAGTCGTGAAAAGGTAACAAACAAACAGAGTTACTTTCGCATTTATAATATTACTAGCTCGTGCCCGCGACTTCGTCTGCGTGAAAAAAGGTAGCCTATGTCCTTCTCCAAGGTCCAATCTATCTCCTTGTCAAAATTAATTACGATCCATTCAGCCGTTTTTTCGTGAAAACATAACATACAAACAAACAGAGTTACTTTCACATTTATAATATTAGTATGGATATAGTACTAGCTGGTGCCCGCGACTTCGTCTGCGTGATAAAAGATAGCCTATGTCCTTCTTCATGTAATCTATCTCCTTTCCAAATTTCATTACGATCCGTTCAGCCGTTTAGTCGTGAAATGTTAACCAATAAACAAACAGAGTTAGTTTCGCATTTATAATATTAGTATGGATAGTGTGGATCCTTGGGCATAGGTGTTGGAACCGAACCCCTAACAGTGGTTGAGTAAGCCACAGTGATAGTTTTCACAAAAAAAGCATGCATTTTAAATTAGGTTTTATGGAAATAATAACCTCTAATTCAAGAATGTTCAGGTGGTTCTCTACTTGGTACCAATACATTTATGTCCTTCAGTATTAAAATCATTTTGAAATTATCAGGCTTTCCAACTAGGAGTATTATTTATAGCCATTTATTATATTTTATGGAATGTTGAACAGCGTAATGACTTTAATAACTAAAGTAATAAGTTCGAATAAAACCTTAACCGCTAATAACCTACACATATAGATGTGCTGTAAACGGCGTGTGACGTCGATTTATGTGGTAACCCTGCCCGTCGATAAAGACATAAACACGGTTATGAAGCACCCCTGCTGATAATATTTGCTTGTTATTGTTTCCTATAGCTTTACGTTCATAAGGGCGTTTACACACAAATAATGTGAGCAAAGTATGATAATATATTTTTTTTGTAGCGGTCACCACTACCGGGCATACCGACCATATGACACATAGTTTCGAACTCCAACGAAGCAGTCAGTCATGAGCTGAGCCAGCGACGATAGAGTTTGTTGTTATTATACAACGTTGATGTAATTATACAAAAAATATTATGATCAAATTTTTGAGTAGTCCTTTAGTCTTAGATCGATACACTATGGTGATGTAAAAACGGGGGTGGTTACGTTCGACTTATTTGATCACACAACTTACTTCTGAAGAACGCGACCATATTAAATGCTACATTTAACATACATTAACATACTAGTTATTAAAGCAGTACTAGTTATTAAAGTTTTGTCCTTCTAATTGCATTGCTATGCAATGCAATTAGAAGGACAAAACTTTGAAAATTTCTTTTTTTTGCTTCTCACCTCGGTTGGAACCACACACGGCGACATACTTATCACGTTCATACTATTACAAATATGCATCACTGCTTGATGGTTAAAGTGTCGTCTGAACACATCGTTAAGCTGTCAGCATATTACAGTGTTGTGACACGGAGATTGACCAATCAAATGAAAGTGTTCCTAAGTGCGTCATATTATCCTGCGTTATGATTGGATAACACTGCGCCGTCACGTCACGACACAACAGAATAATGTGAATCTAGCTTTAGGAGTGTAAAACGGAATAAAATGCAGATACGTCGTAACAACGGAGATGATTTGATAATAAACTCGCAACTTGTTTGATAAATTGTTCAAATTAGATTCGTTCTGGTGTTTGGTGAAAAGGTGATGTTATTGATTCTGAATAAACAGATTATGTGCTTTGTAAAATTTCGAAACGCTATACACAATACAATAATACATTTTCGGAAGTCATTGACCTGAACATTATCAGTGATTGAAATATTTGTATGAAGAGTTAATAAATAATTTGTAAATTAAAACCATGATCATATTAGCTCGTATTTTTCATCGTTAAACACGAGCCTCCAAGTGTCTGTCATTGACTGGACAGAAGGAGAATCACCTAAGTTCGGTGACCTTACAGGAATTACACTCACCGAATAAGAGCAGTAAATGTCGTTCATCAATCTATAACTATTTGACTGTTGCTTTAGACCAGTCTTTCCCAACGTGGGCGATAACGCCCCCTTGTGGGCGCTGCAGGCCTAAAGGGTAAGAGACCCAGAAAAAAAAGGGGGCATTGTGTAGGGCTTTGGGGTCGATTTATAATTTCATCTACCTAGCTAGGAAGACTCTTAGACACCGACTGAGCTCTCGACTCTCGACTACATCTTGTGAACATCAACTAATATTAATTAAGATATAGCTCAAACTCGGTTCGATATAAAAGACCGCGGGCAATCATGTTTTAACAAGTTTTTGATAAATAATCCGAATTGTACATTCCTATACCAATCGGCTGGTTCTATAATACTTGTTCTTGCTTGTCGAGTACGATTGGGCGTCGAATGAGATAAACGAGTTTATGCACGTTTGTCTTATTCCTGTTGGTGCGTGCTGCTTATGCAATCCTATATAAACGACGAAAATTTATTTTATTTTCATTTGCGGTTTCGCGCATAATAGATAAGCAGTACTTGATTTCAACACTTACGTATTTCTTAAAACAAAACAATGTCGGAAGTAAAAAAGAAGAGACGGCAATACTCTGCGGAATATATTAAATTCGGATTTATTGAAAATCCCACAAACCCGTCGTCGCCTTTGTGTCTTCTATGTCTAAAAACATTTTCGAACGGAGCAATGAAGCCTTCAAGACTGCAAGATCATTTGAATAAAATGCATCCAGATAAGACAGAAAAAAATGTAGCATATTTTCAAGACCTAGAGAAGAAGCATAATACTCAGCCAAGTGTATCAAAACTATTTTCGGCGGCTGCTAAGCAAGATGACGACGGACTTCGAGCTTCGTACAATATCTCTTTGTTAATTGCTCAAAAAGGCAAACCACACAACATCGGAGAAGAGTTAATTTTGCCAGCAATAAAGGAAGTAATAACTACTGTGCTAATTGAGTAATAATTCTGTGCAAAGACGAATTGATGAAATGGCTGAAAACATTGAAGAATCATTGTGCAATCATCTGAGGACTAGTCAATTCTCAATTCAGCTCGATGAGTCCACTTTACCAACTAATGAAGCGTTGTTGCTATCTTACGTGAGGTTTATTAAAGATGAGAAAATACGTGAAGAACTATTGTTTGCCAGAAATTTGGAGACAGATACAAAAGGCGAAAGCATATTCAATACATTGGAAAAGTTTTGTGAAGAGAAAGAGATTCCTTTGAAAAATATTATATCAGTTGCTACGGATGGCGCTCCGGCTATGACAGGGCGCCATAAAGCCTTCATAGCATACTTAAAGAATAAAATTCCAGATGTCCTTGCTATACATTGCGTTATTCATAGACAACATTTGGTTGCTAGAAACTTAAGTGAACGACTATTTCAATCACTGCAATATGTCATCAAAGCAGTCAATAAAATCCGTAGCAGCTCTTTGAATGATAGATTATTTCATCAGCTTTGTGTTACTAATGACGAAGATTTCAACCGTTTGTTGCTTCATACTGAAGTTCGTTGGCTGTCAAGAGGCAATTGTCTGATTCGATTTTACAACCTGTTTGACTCTATGATAGAGTTCTTGGAAACTAAAGATACAGAACTGCGCAACAAGCTCATAACATCAAAGAATGATATAGTTTACATGACAGACCTGTATAAAATGTTCAACGACATGAACCTCCAACTGCAAGGCGATGAACTAAATTTAATTAAAATAAAAAATGTCGTTGCTGCTTTCGCAGCCAAACTGCTTCTGCACAAAAAGAATATGGGCAGACGTGAGTTTCACAATTTTCCGAATTTATCAGTATACTGCAGTAACGACGACTTGTTTGCCTACTGCCAACATTTGGAAAACCTCCACATTGACTTCACCGAACGATACCAGGACATTTTAAACTTGGAAATACCAGACTGGGTGTTCGATCCGTTTTCAAATGTCAACACAGCAATGTCACCTCAGCTGGAAGAAGAACTTATAGAATTGACAACAAACGAAGAAATAAAAATCAAGTTCAAAAATGGATATCAAGAATTTTGGCTACAAAAACCGATCCCGCAATTGTACCCTGGATTGTGGTCAATTGTTCAACGATTTTTGATAGCATTCCCATCGTCATATTTGTGTGAACGTGGATTTAGTGCTGTGGCAACGCTGCTTACTAAAAAGAGAAATCGTTTGCGTGTTACCGAACGTGGCGACTTGCGGCTGTTTTTGAGTAAATTGGAACCTGATATCAACAAACTTATTGAACAGCATCAGATTCAACCTTCACATTAGTTTTTATATAAGAATTGATTATGTTTGTTTTATTTTCAATAAAAGATACTCTGTCCGAATACTATAAATTTGCGTTTCAATAATCAGTTATAAGTACTTAGCGGTTTTTAAGTATGTTTAAAAAGGGGGGCGTTAAAAAATTATTTATTCTTAAAGTGGGCAGTAGACAAAAAAAGGTTGGGAACCCCTGCTTTAGACGATAAGAAATCGGTATGTTATCCATGAATTTCAGGCGACTTTATTCACATATATACATATGTGAATAAAGTCGCCTGAAATTCAATATGTATGCCATCAAAGGCGACTTGCCTTTGATGGCATACATATGGATAGAAAAAATAATAATTAAAGCTCGTACATAAAAAAAATACGCGTTCATTTGAGAACCTCCTAAGTTTTTCATCGGTTGAAAACAATCATGCGTATATATAAGTGTATAAATATCATTGTTACAACAAATCCTCTTAATTTACTGTTAAACATAGTCTTTTTTCAACAATTGTGTCGCGCAAAACGATGTTCAATAGTAAATTAAGTAGCACACAGTAGAACAATAATTTTGTCATATTTCACCGATTTATTGACATAGAAACAATAAATAACAATTCAAGATAAATCTTTGAAAAGCATTAACGCATGCTTAGCGAACTTTAAAGTTACAATATTAAATGGAAAAAGAATACGGTCGCGAACAGGATTCGAACCTGCGCCTCACGGATAAATACTCCAGGCACTCTGACCACTAAGCCATCTGATATTTCCCGAACGTCCGAAATATAACAGAATATTAAAAGGTAAAAATAATAATTATAAGTTATAGAAAAATAGTTCTCATTTCAAGTAAGTATCTTTTTAATATAGGTATAAATACTGATGAGAGATGTATGGAAGAAGAATAGATGCTGCGCGGACCTCAAATAAATTGGGATAAGGGCAAGGGGTGATGACGGTCTATTTTTCTATATATTATGGTTTACAGTTATAGGGTTCCATGACATAAATTACATAAGATAGTGCTTGATTGTACATCAATCACAAATAAAACTTTTAGAATGACTCAAACAAATAATGCATATAACAGGTATAACAATTCACCTGAAATAGAAACCGAAACAGTTCATTCAATACCAGTAAGTACCAACTCAGTTCTTAATTATCGTTCATTTTCATTTGGGGGCCACAAATCATATTAATTTTCGCAATGTTGTTATTATAATTGAGCATTATGTGTTGGCGAAACGAAATTACCTAGTACCGAATTTGCCTAATAAATGCATATGTAATGTGTTCCATTCACAATTTTGCCGTTCTCGTAATTATAGTACAGTGCATTAAACTTAATCAGCGTCAGGTCTACGCTACGAATAATTAGTTTTGTTGCTGTATTTGCTTTCTGTCTGTTTTATATTTTCTTATTTATTGTACAACGGGTCTATGTGACTTTTCCAATGTCATATATATTTTCTTAGTAGATCTAAGATATCATAGGACATTGTCAACCCGCAGTGGACTAGCTTGATGTTCAATGCTCATGTTTTATCTGTATGAGAACAGGCTATTGCCCTGCAGTATGATATGATGGAGTGGTATGCAACTATGCAATAATAATCTAAACTGCCATAAACAAAATTGACTTTTAGAACGAGCCAATCTTACTACTTGGTAAAGTTGTAACCAGATCTTTAAAAATATTGTGAAAGCCATTTTATCCGTAAACTCTTTAACTGGTAAGGGTCTAAAGGGTTTTCAGAGTAAAGCAATGAATAATCTGCTTTGATTTTGACAGAGATACGAGATATATATAATATATATCTCTATGATCTGATATTAGTGATAACATTTATAACTAAAAAGTAGCGTAATATGGAGAAATTATTAAAAAAAACTTTATTTAACACCAAATCTTAGCCTTATAACATGAGGTGCGGATACCTGAACTAGGCTAACTAAATAGTCTGTATGTCGGGAATCGATCCTCTTCCCCTTATTTGAACTTAAGCTTAGAGCTTAACAAAAATTTATAAAATAATCATAATGATAAGCATGAGTAGACTTAATTAAAAATAAAAAGATTAAAGGAAATCATTACCTAAGTTACTACCATTCTCTTTAGTGTGTGATTTGCAGTGAGTGTATGGGGTATATTTAGTGCGTGTAGGTTGGGGTATGTGATCGTGTGTGTTCTGGGTTGTGTATGTGTTTAGGTAACGCGCGAATTTTAAATTCTATTAAAAATTTTGATGCTAGTAGTTTTTCAACAATTCATGAATTATGGAACAAATGTTGACATATTTTTAAATCGCATTAACGCGTAGAACGAAGATTTTGAATTTTTTTGAAGATTGTTATAATCTTTGAGATTAGAAAAATACGAACGAGATTTAGCCACCACCAATCATGGAGGTGAAGGTTCAAACTCCGCTTGTGGTTATATTTTCTACCCATAGAAATTATAATTTTAATGATAGAGCAATTTAAATGAGGATTTTATTCAATGGTTTTCAATATGAGCTACTCCATTTTAATATTTAATATTGGTCAATAATGAGTTAAGAAAGGATTGACAGAATACAACTAAAGGGTTAACAACCTGTCTTTGATATTGAATCGTTAAAACTGAACAGCTCAAGTTACACCAAGTTCAAGTAAACGAAATCGCTGTGCATGTATAAAACAACAATGAAAGTAGAAAACACAAGTTTCCTTCAGCACAACGGAAAATAACTCAATTTTATTGATTCAAATAAAGACTTGTTTACTCAGACTTTCATATAAAGTTGGTCCAATACAAATACGAGCTCAGATCGTAAATGTATCGTTCAGTTTCAGTGGGAAGGTGTTTTTATATTTAGTCATAAAACACACGTGCCTCTTAACCCTACTCCTCCACAAAGCACTACGCCTGTAACAAAGTCTTTTCAAAGGCTGTTGAACCAAACACAAATATTTAATCTCGAACGAAGTTAAACTTTCTTCATTTTTTTAATACAAATCTTTCCGACTGTAAAATTCTTTGTGCCGTCCACCGAGATAGCCTTTAGCGTTTTGTAAAAATTAAGTGTTTTTTTTTAATTATAATTTCTCATCTATGAGGTAACATTCCAAGAAATAAATTAATGACGGCCTTTAACATGTCTGACGAGTAAATTACTTAAAATTAAACAAAACTGAATTTTAAAGCTACGTATCCTTTTTAATGCTACACTGCTCTAAATTCTCTGAAGATTTTGGATTAATATATATGTACGTTGTCTCTAGTGCGTGTCTTTTTTATGTAAAAAAGATAAACGAATCTAACAAAACATGTTAACATTAGATATTCCTTTAGTGTAATGCACGTCCTAGCCTTACTTAAGGTCACCTTCGTATGAGACAAAACAATTTTAATATGCATGTGCTTACAAATAGAAAATGATGTTAATGAAAAAGCCTTTTATGATCCTTATTTGCATATATAATAAAGTAACGGGTGACGTAAAAGAACAATGTAGAGTGTTAGATGAGGGAAACTAGGAACTACAGATCGTAGGCAGCTTTAGAATTTGTTTGAGCATATATTTAATAAAATGTTCACAAAAATACCTCGTTTCAACTGCCTCGTTGGTCTAGTACCCTAGTGGACCCAAGCGCGACGGAGGATCATGAGGTCCTGTGTTCACTTCCTAGGTCGCGCAGTGTTATTGGGCTTTTCTGTTAGAAATTCTCAGTATAAGACCGAAGCTTGGAATTCCAAGCACAATTGTGCCCGGTAGAGATGGCAATAGACTTAATAACAGCTTTGATTAAATATGGGTGTACAACTGCGTAGGTACATATTTGCCTACCCCTTCGAGGTAAACAAGCGTGATGCTATTTAAGTATGTATCTTGACGAAATAAAAGTACCTTTTGAGTGTATTTCACATGTACTTTAAATTATAATATCCATAAAAAAGACCGAGACATGATATACTATTTGAGAGTACAAGAAGCGCTTTAGGCCCCCTTCAGTCACCACAACCTGCAACGATCTATTGTGATACCTCTAAGTTTACAACAATTCTCCTAGTCTTAAGTCGTTAAAAAAGTTGACTACAGTTCTAGGGCTCTCTTCTGGCGAGATGGTGTGTCCTCCAAGGTGCTGGTTTCTTGTTGTGAGGTGTGCCGCCTCACATTCACATAGGACTGTCTGTAATTTAAAAGAGACTGTTTCCTCTGAGTTTGTTACGGTGTTTCTTCTCAGAGATAGTCAGATAGGAAATACCTTCTAGATGTTAAATTAACATGTAAAAGAGTGCCAGAAACCTATTTACAGAATAAATAAGTTGAAATTGAATGCATGAGCATTCATCCTTTAAGGCCAGTGGTCGGCAACCTTGTCAAAAAGGGCCAAATATAGACAATACATAATTGAAATTTATTCAAAGAGCCATTTTTTTGCATTTCAAAACTGTTTACTCGTTTCTTACAAGGCAAGATAATAAGTAATATTCCTTGCCTGCACTAAACATTTCGTGGAAGAGCCGCAGCCGAGGAGTCCCAGTGCCGCGGTTTGCCAACCACTGTTTTAGGCCCACTTTGTGAAGGTGTTTGTTGATATCGAGACTTACTTGGGCCGGCAATCATAGTATCGACATGATATTATAAGCTTTTATCTTTATAAATTAAATAAAACACGAGTTTTTTTGCGATACACGTACCTAAACACAGTTTTTATGAAATACTGACCAGCCGTTCATAGTTTAATATTAATAACTATAGCGCAGTTTTGTCTCATATATGGAACAACGGTAGGGTCGGGAAGTCTTGCCATCGTTAAAGCTTTATTGCTCCGACAGATGTTTATGAATTATATCCACCCGAAGTGATTCATAAATCTTATATTTTTTTGTGTGCAAATGTTAAATTATTGTTCTTAATAAAACCCAAAGTTATTTGTTTTGTGCCTGGTCATTAAAAAGGGGAATAGGGTTGGATACTGCGGTCGCTTTGTTGTTCAAGGCTAAGTACATACGGATAGCGGTTCAGGCAACAAAATTATAAAATGGAATATTATCTAGATTAGGGGTAATCTAGAAGAAACTGGTCAGGTACGAGCCTTTAGGGTTCCGTACAACCTTAACCATACTGGCTTGTTTTTACTGTTAAACAATATGTAGAGTATGCACTACAATCAAACCTTTGTCGGTTGTATGCATTACCATTTAAACATACACGAAAAAGTGTTGAAAAAATATATTAATTTCAAGGATACTTTTATTTTGACCTAAAAAATACGAGGCCCCCTTTGGTTTTATCTTTATTTTTTATTGTTGCTTGTGACTATAGCATACCATATATTGCAATAAGCTATATTTTAATTTTAAATTAAGCTATAGTCCGTGATTAAATTAATTAAATGGTATACACAAACTTGAAAAACATATTTCTAATTTTTGTATAAAAACTTTCGTGAGACATATTCATATCAATTAATGTTCACCGGTTACTACTCACGTGCATTTTTCGGGATTGCCCGACTAGTTTCGAACTCGAACGGAGCCCTTAGTCATGAGCTGAACCCGCGGCGATGTCGCGAGTCAAACGCAGTTTGACTTGATATTTCTAATTAATTGTGTTTATGCAATTTATTAGCACATCCGCAGTGTATTTGTTCAACATAAACTTTGGTTGTAAATCTTAGTTACTATGGTGTCGGTATTAGTCCACCTTATTCGAGATCGGTCGACTATTGATAAAGTTGTGATCGATAAAGTTTAAAGGCAAGAGTTTGGCAGTGTTTAAGGACATGTCCGGGCTAGTTGTTTGATGCTACAGTATACTATCCAATGAACTTGGTTATTCTAGTACGAGAAGTTTGTATATTGTTGGTTTGCGAAAATATATACTAGTCACTACTCCTGCATAAAATTCATAAAATATACCACTTGTAGTTGTTAAGAGCTACTTACTCTGACTTTATCGTTTGTATTTGCATAATACGCGTAATATTAAAAGAAGTGCAGCACTCTACCTGCTCAGAGCTTTTAAAAAATCCTCCTCTCGAAAGACGGTAGGATTCTTAGAAAACTAGGCGTGCGGCCACTTAGCGTTTTACGTAATATTAATCATCATCCTCCTGCCATTATCTCAATTTATTTGGGGTTGGCGCAGCATTTATTCTTCTTCCATACATACTCTCTTGTAGTGGCATGCTGCTAAAGTTTTGGCAATGTTTTATGACTGGCCGCCTGCCTGACGTTAACCGTTATTAGGAATGCTGTTTTTGGTGGTAACCGCCACCAATACGGTCTCCGGTCTCTACCTTCTATTTAGTTTTACGTAATATTAATACAGTAACAATATACGTTTCGTTCTTGAATGCTATATACACCTAATTTGTGTATACATAAGGAATAATACCGAAATATTTTATGCTGTTGGTGTATTTTTATTAAATAAATATAAATTACATAAAAAATACTCTCCTAAAAGAAAACAGAACTTCTTTTTAAACATTATTTTCTTATTATTTATTCATATCAATGATTTTGCACCAGAAAATATTCACTGTCACCATTCAAGTAACTTGAAAAAAGTATAAAAAAATTAAAATGCGTTTATCGAATCCTCACGACCGTATTTTTCCTACCACAAAAATTTAAAACGTATAATAATGTTACTGAAAATCACCAGAATTCTTTCTGCATGACATGACGTGCAGCCTGCATAATGTTGCATGTAGACTTTTAGTGGGTAATTTTTAGAACGCTCCACTACCTTCTGGCTGGCTAAAAAAAAAACAAATACAATAAATGACGCTGTCACTTGCAGTCAGCGGGAGCTAACGAATATGAATGGGTCACAGCTATACCCGTTCAACAATATGCAAAAAAAAAACTAAACGAAATTAAAAATAATATATTTTCCACGTCCACTGTACAGTTAATTAAGGAAAAGCTCGTCGGGTAGTGAAAGCTGGTCGTAAAAATATGGTATCTGGTGTCGGGTAGGATTTTATTGTTATTGGACGAGAAACATAGACGGGTTTCATTTGCATGCCTTTAGTGCTGGGACGTGATGGTTGTTGGTAGGCACTGACGAAATTCATCAAAATTTATCAAAACGGTGCATCGGAGTTGACTTGTTTGTACAAGGCGATGTTTTATTAGCAGGTGAGATTGGGCAATGAATTAATAACATAAACAACTCGTAATTGTGTCGCTGCAGGACAAAGTCCTCTTCTCATACAGAGAAGGCATGAGGACTGATCACTTAGCTATATCTCTGTGGTTTGCGATTTCAGACCATTAGGCCCTGGTTTTATCAACATTATTTTGCTTCACCCGCTGTCTGTGATGTCTTAGACAAGCTAAGAAAGTATATGTGACATTGAAAACGTCACATTGGTACACACAATCTGAGGCTCAAGAATCGGGCTTGTAACCAGTCGGCCACCACGGCACAATGAATTAATACTCATTCCAAATAAGTGGACTAACTTCCAAATAAGTGGATATCTCTGCATAAACGATAACGTTTTTAAATCCAAATATTTAGATAATTACTCTGATGAATCTTTATCCTGTCTTCGTTCAAACGCCGCATCGTCCGTAATACGAAATATAGCATAGTAGCTATCAATTATACATCTATAGGTTTTTATCATTTTTATCATGGTAAGTCAATATCCCTTAAAGAGGATTATAAGTCAACACAACTAATACACATACAGCAAACTGAACTTAAGAAGATTAATTTCCATAACTCTGAAGTCTCAAAACTTATAAACTAACGGTATTTAATAATCTCACAATCGGCAACAAGGTTTTAGTTTAGAATTCAATAAGCATTAAGTTGTCTTTGTATCGGGACTTTGAAACTTCAAAGTTATGTCAAAGTCGGTCTGACTATAAAACCGCTAGAGGAATCTTCTCTTAGATCTGTCGAAAGTATACATATAGTTGGAATAAATTGCAGTCACCGCTAATAAAGTAATTAAGGTACTTGTTAATGAACTTTCGAACATTTCTAAACAAGTAAACAATGGTTAAATAGTGAATACCAAAAGTTTGTTTGTATCGTGGGTTTTCCAATAGCGGGCTCATTTTATCTCCATAATTAATTTGGTATTATAGAATCAATATTCATACAATCTATAAATAAACATTTGTCTTTAAAGTTTCTTAGTATATCTTCGAATATTTTATGTAAACGAAAACGTTATTAAAAAAAAATTGATAAAGAGGAACATGATTAATTTTAACACTTTCCTCTTATTACACTGTAATACGAAAAAAGGTTTTAATTAAGGACTATAAACTAAAGTACATGTTCATGAACATCAACATGTTTTAGGAATTTCTATGGAAGTATATCAAATGAAATCCGATACCTAGCCAATTTTTGTAAGCAACAAATAAACTAATAACAATATTGTGTAAACAATTTAGGTAGGTGTGTATGTTCATAAATCTGTACTATCATGAACTGTTACAGGAGTACTGATGTAATGCACTGAATTAGGATTTATTCCGTCCATTACTCATTGCCGGGTGGCCGGTTCTCGTTTATTATGTATGATCTAGCGGTGGCTAACGAAATACTAGATTTTTGTACTTCAATATATATTACCACGCTAGAGGTTAAGACGCGATATTTGACACGACTGCCCATAAAAGGAGTATAATGTTTTAAGGGTTCATGTATGTATGTATGTATGTATATACGTATGTATGTATGTTAGTGCGTTTATTTATTCCACCATAAGTTCTAAATGCCTGAACCGATTTAGATGTATGGGGCCTTAGAATCTTTACATTGAGCATTGTCTCGGTTAACATAGGCTATAGAAATAAATAATAAAATCACACCTGGCAAGCGTGTCTTTAAATTTTTAATACCTTTCATCTTGTGCATCGTAATGTATCGCTACAATTTAACAGGTGTAATATTTTCGGTATCCCTTTATTGCGGGTTAGAAAAAGTTCTATTGTTGTACACCTATATTTCATCAATATCGTTATTACGTCTTATGTAACAGGTGGTGAGTCTGTTGCAATCAGTCGGGTATAATTTCAAACTCCGAGCTAATAACTAACAGGAAAACTCAAAGGATACTTAGCCCAACCCGGGGAATCGTACAAAGGGCTTTACTTCAAGCTGCGTCGCATCCACTAAATATACTCGTAACCTGTAGGCCACTACCATGCAACAGTGTACACACGATACTGAAACCTTAATATTAGAGGCTATACATTTTTTATGAAAAGAAAAATATGGTCGTGGGAAGGATTTGAACCGCCACCCCAGTTGGATATGGGTAGTAATAAAAAAACATTTAGGTATCACTTTAAAGTGCGCTACTTATATGCGTTTTATAAATCAATTTGTATATAAATGTAATAAAGTGGAAGAAGAATTCGGAGTAGTGAGCAAAGATTGCGGTAGCTCAGTTGGTATAGTGCCCTGAGAATTCATTCTTAGAGCGAAAGTTCTAATGAATGACGATGGCTGTTATTTTCATACCTGTATGTTATGTAAGTAATGGTTGACATTTCTATCTTCGTTTCCATACATGGGTGTTCTAATTGATGCAGTTTACTGCAAAGTTAAGCTTTGAGCTTGTCTTGAACGAGTGGAGTGTGTCGCAGAAGTCATTGAGATACTCGAAGCCGACTATAAGACCGACTGTAAGTTTATGTATTTTGTTAAATCTCTCAATTATTGGAAGTTGTAATTTGTGATCTGATTTAATTCAGGAGTAGACATTGCATTATGAAATTTACGTTTAACTATGGTGGCAAAAATAAACTCATATTATTCATTTGACTGCGAATATAAATAAATAAGACGTCCTTTTCAGGCGTTGCAAGAAAATATAGGGACATTACTTTCATTGTAAATAATATACGAACTGGCGAGTTTCCTGGAGCCGCAACATGGAAGACGGACAGTGGATAACATTAACAGCTACTTAAGAACAGGAATAATTAACCGTTACGACGAAGCCGGTACTCTCGTGACACGTCTTAGTAGATCAAAATGTTGTACGCGAACACTCACGTCCTGCGCGAACGACACATGCGATGCGACGCGATGTGACGTAATAAGACACAACATTCGCATTATAATTTTTACAAAAGTATTGCCGAGCAGGCCCTAAAACGCAGTAAATGTTTTTCACGGTTCAAAATCTAAATCTTTATTTCAAATAAACCATTTACAGGCACTTTTGAATCGTCAGAAGTTAGTTGCCACGTTCCAAAGTGTAGATTCATATGGAGAAGAACGGGCAAGATAATCCATGGTTACTCTTTTCATCATATAGGTTTTTGCAATAGTATGTATTGGTTACACTGTTTTTGTTGCAAATAGTATGTGAGAACAATGTAATATGACGCCAATACTAAAAGAGTTTAGTTTAACAATTCAACATTTTGCTATGACAGTTTAGAGATGACCAGTCCCAATTGACAGCGCCCGTTCACGAACATGACGCATGCGTTAGCATCACCCAACTCAACCATATTGTAGGGAATTGAATGACCCAACACACATGGCACCATCAGCGGGACATTTTAGTGAGCATGACATACTCTATCTGCCAGAGAACAACAAAAATAAACGAATAAAAGAATTGTAAATGGTTACATAGTACTCACATGTACATTATTTATAATATTCATTTTGATACTACATAATTAATTATGGACTGTATAATATTACATAAAGTTTGTTTCTAATCCGCGGTTTTCCTCTTACTGCGTTTTAGGCCTGCACGGCAGTACTTTTACAAAGTAATTTAGTTTGTTAGTCTGTCGATTCCTTTTATACAGTCAGAGGCAGAATGCGATTAACAAGCATCAGAAGAGAACCGACTCCTAGCGCTGATTATTGAGATATGATGAAATGACTTTTTGATTCATCTGTTTATAAATAATCGCGATATTGTAATGTTCTGTATTACAAGCAGTTAGATGGATAGTTTTCAGCTCAGACATGTATTCGGAAACATAAACTTGAATGTGTTCAGAGACTTGTCGCTGACTGTACCCCTTAATTGATTATTATAATCTAGATCAAAAAGGACAGTCACTAGGGAACATTTAAATTACTATGTGTAGATATAGGCGTAGCTACGGGCATCATCAGTCAATATCAATTATCATATTCCTTGTCCACTTTTTTCACGACTGCCAAAAAAAGGATTGTTATGTTTTTAAGGTTCATGTATGTATGTATATATGTTTGTGAGTGTTTTTATTCCACCATAACTTCTAAATGCCTGAACCGCAATCTTCACCTTTAGAGGTATCGTTAGAATCCTTACAGTTTCCCTGGTAAAATAATAAGGGCCAATAAGATTTAAAAAATGGTAGGAGTGCAGCACAACATTACAAAAAAAATGGTAGGAGAGCAGCACATTACAAAAAAAAAAAAACTGGAAAAAGTAAAAAAAATATAATTTTTCTCTAGCATTTTAACTTAATTAAAAGAACCTTTTAATATTTTTAAGATGAGCGTTGCCGCTTTGGGCGACCGCTAAGTTAATAAAATGAAACCAGAATACAAATAAGAAGATTATTATATCCGGATAAAAGAATATTATATATATAAACTGTTGTACAAAACTAAGTTCATATGGCCAATTTGAAACTAGTAGGTATTTTCTATTCGTTATACCTATGTAGATATAACTAATACTTCTTCACTTGCGGTCCATGGAAGCGGCGACGCTCATCTTAAAAATATGAATAGGTTTTTTTTACTAAAGTTAAAAAGCCGAGAGATTTTTATTACTTTTTAGTTTTTCTTTCGTAGGGAGTAATTTTTTTTTTTTAACTAATTTCGTCATAAGGTTATTATATTAAATGGAAAAATGTATATGTCGAGATGGCTTAGTGGTCAGAGTGCCTGGAGTATTTATCCGGGAGGCGCAGGTTCGAATCCTGTTCGCGACAGTATTCTTTTTCCATTTAATATAATAACTTTAGAGTTCGCTAAGCATGCGTTAATGCTTTTCAAAGATTTATCTTGTAATTTCATCATGTTTACAGTTTCAAATATTCGCATCGAATCGCGCTGTATATCTGTGACCATATAGGACGCTGGGATGGCTGTAGATCTTCCTATGTTATATATTAGTATAGACACCACAGTAGTAAGATAGGCCCTAATTGGCGGTTACGCTAAGAGGTTTAGTTTAATGTGATTGTTTCAGTTCAACATTTCATTAGCTATCTATTGAAGCTTGGATAATAAATTTCGATTTTGATAGGTACTATGTAAGATGATTGGCTGTTGTTATTCTGTTAATAAACATCCATAGCAATTAATGTAGAATTCCGACATGTTTTTTTAATAATTCAGAATTTGAGTTATATTAAATTAATTCGCAAAATGTATAAGAAATGTTTTTACAGTGACCCTGTATGTAATGTATGTACGAAAATGTATTTATTTTCTAATTAATGTTAAATTTAATTTTTAGGGTCGCCTTTCTCGCGGTACTGAGACTTATGCAGGTACGATCGCAAATTATGCTGGGCGGTAGCCGTTTCGCTCGGCAATGACGCATATTTCCGTCCAGGATATTATTTTTAGAATCTATACCCACTTGTTTTTTTTATTAGACTTTTATGTATGTGCGTCACTTTCACGTGAATAAACAGTTTCTCTTTCGTTTTTCTTTCTAAATAAATGGTTATGCGTGATGCACCACAGCACCATAAATAATGTACATGTGAGTTATGACTCAAACAGTTAAACATACGGAAACTTATCATAACATAGCATCACACCTGTATACCTCGAAGGGGTAGGCAGAGGTGTACACAGTTGTACAGTCACGAGCACCATTATGTAAACAAAAACTTTTAAAAACTCACCTATAATATTGTGTTCTAACGTGTATTACTAAGATAAATAATGTGTAACAGAGATAGAAGATACAGATACTTATATATTATTTAGGTAACTATTTATATGGAGTTTAAAATGTACAAATGTATACATCTTTGTGCTCGTGTCTGTACACCCACATTTGACCAATGCTGTAATTAAGTCCCAAGTCATAGGTGGTGAGCTTATTGCCATCTACCAGGTACAATACTATTAAGAATTTCCTAATAGAAAATCCCAATAACACTTATAAGGAAATTTCAAAATATCTTTTAATATTATTTATACTGAACATCATACAATTTTATTTATTTCTTTCTTTTATTATTAGACCTAAATATCAAATAATCTAATATTAAAACAAACAAGAGATTGACGCAAGTATTTTCAGTACTAAAAAATGTTCCAGAAAGTACACTTTTATACTAACTAAGTGAAAATTTAAGAGTATCCTATTACCTACATTTTTAAACATAATCGTACTCAGTCACCCTCGAACGAAGGCAGGCAAAATCTCTTTGCAATGCAAAGATGAATCCCCCATTCAAGTGTTCCGTATTAATATTCATTCCCTTTATTATTCTCATGACGAAGCTATTAAAATCTTAAGACGTTTTCCGCCGTAATCAGGGTATGTATGCTCGTGATAATATTTCGCACATAATATAATAACTGGGACGTTTTAATGAATGAAGGATGATTATTTTCAGGTATATTTTAGAGGTACATGGAATTTGATAGTATTTTTGTTCAATAATATTGTTTCATAAAGATAAACGTAACAGAATCAAATTGTAGACTTTCTCAAAAAAGGTAGGTCCTAATTAGGTGGTTGGCTATCACGAATATATTTTTTTTTTAATTATCTTCCACTTACTTACAGTAATTATACCTTAACGTAGTCATTTACAGACACAATAGATTTTTATTGTTACAACGTACAGATCTGTACGTTACTGAGCCGAAAGGTAGGTTAAGAAGTAGGTATTTGTATAAATCTAACATTAAAAGAAATTTCTATGCATCCGAATTTATATGACAGGACAAGTGTATGGTCTTTATTGCTTTTCTTTGGAAACAATGTACCTACAAACGAAAAAACAAACTCCCCTACGAATAGTTATCTACATATCGATGGCTTAGGGACCTTGACATTCGATTGGTTCATCGTCCTCGTTATGACTCTTATCCGTTTTATCTAGAGAAATGTAAATGAAATGAAAATAAATGAGTAGTGTCATTCATCCTTGATCGAAAACACGTACATAAATTAATTCAGTGTTACGGTCAATGCAATGTTTATTAATTTTATACTACGTTGCCATTGCCTACAGTAACTATCAGAGCTGTTATGTAGCATCAGGACAGCAATACGTATCCCTCTTCTTCTTATCGTGTGGTTGATGAACAACCTAGAGTCAGAGTTTAAACCACCCGTAGGCCTGACATGGCTTTACACAATATCGAGAACATCTCAAAGTCGTGCTGGTTTCCTCGTGTTTTCAAGCAAGCGATAATTCATTTATATGCATATGATTCAAAAAGTTTGTGTTTCGTACCTTGGATTTGAACTGGCCAGTTCAATGGTCATACTATTAGCTATCCATGCTCTTAATACGTATTATAATACTGTTAAGCTTTTGTCTAAAATATGAAAAGTTGTTTTGATCGATCGTAAAAATTTAATAGAAATGATTGAGACGAACGTAAGAAAAACAGACCGGTAATACAAATAAAATCTGGCGCGAGACGACCTAATCCATTTAATAGGAAGTTCCATGTCCCGAAGGTGTGAGAACAAAAGTTAGACACTTCGATTACACTTGTTTGGTGTCCACAGGGAGTCTAGTCGACGACTGTTATACCTCCCACAGCGATATTTTTCCAACAAACAATTTTACGCTATTCATGACACTATTCGAATTTCACGTCATGTAACATCACGTTCAATATTACCTCGATCATCCATTCATCATTTTCTTATCGCTTACGAGCGTCGGAAAAGCATCGATCGTGATCTTTATAAGTCGAGAATTTTCTCGAAGATTCTATGTCGGCTATGTAGTCGTAGATTCGATAGGTTTTACGTGTTTCTTCTTCCTAGTCGATTTCCATATACTGTTTATCGCCCCTTTGGGAGTATAAACGTGGGGAACCAGTGCGATGTCAATCAATCTATGTGAGATTGAAAACTGTGTCTGTGTGGAGAAAATATATTACAAGTCAAGTTTCATCTTCTTATGATAATCATACTGTGTATAGTCACGAAAAGTCTAACTGTTGGAATATTTTAAATAAAATCTTTTCTTATCTTATGCCAGTGCCCTATTTTTTTGCAACTACATTCTGCAACTAATAGGCCATTCACTGATCCTATTTCAATACCGTTTCGTGCTTCTGTGGGTACGTTAAACCGTCGGCTCCGGCTATTTTTAATTAATATACCAATCATTTAGCCAAATTAGAGGGCTACACTTAATAAGCTAGATTAGGTTGGTTCTAAACCACATGAAAGAAGTAGAAAGATAATTATGGAAAGAACTTTTTGGACGTTTCGAGTCTGATCATATCAAAAACTTCTAACAATTAAAATATTGAACGTGTTAACATGTTCACTGCTATCAATTCTAAGAATACGTGTAGCCGTCTTCCAAGCCAAATTGCGGTCAGCGTAACGGACACAAAGGCGGTACACCGAACAGTTTTGTGAAACTTTATAGTACCTTTGTACAGTTCGAGCCCAACTTCTTACAAACATTGGCATCCAGCCAGCCTGAAAGTTACCTTACTTAGTCCTCCACGCACGTCTAAGCAGTTTTCAACCGAATCATTTCGATTCTCATTGTGAGTGAATCAGAAGGGTGAAGTTGATCGATAAAATTGATTTTAAAAGACCTTTTTAAGTGTGTATCTTTTAAATTTGCTAGTGAAAAGAATCACATGTGCAAGAAACTGTCTAACAAAAATTGTTAATGCAATACACATTTCGAGATGCATCTTATTTACTTAAAATATATATAAAAATGTTTTAAACGCTTTCGACATATGTACTACCAATTATTATTACTGTCGACTATGATCGAGATATCTAGAAAATATAAAAGTATAAATCCTCTTATCTGATGCAGTCCATAACTGTTACGCTGTTATATGTATTAGGTAAGTTTAATCGTAAAGGTATACAAGGAAGATAATGCATGCGATAGATAATTAAAAACCTGAAGCTTCATAATTTATGTATCTCTTGTATCAATGATTTGGACTTAATAAAAGTGAATGTTAAGTTTAATTACAGAGACAACAATCATATTCCAAAAAAAAGGTTGTAAATCGCGTTATAGATAAAGTAATTTCTGCAGGGGTTGAAAATATTCATAAAAGCCTTTGCTGTCATAAAAAGCAGAAAATATTGACTATCAAATTAGTACATAACAGTATAAAGGGTACAGGCGCCGAGGAGCAACGTAAGAATGTAGGGCCGGGTAATGACACGTGAAATTTTTTAGGCACCCTCTTACCAGAGGTACAATTTTACACTCGCGCGGAATGTTCTAGACCTCTCATAGATGAGAATCGAACCGAAGATAACGTGACCGTCATATTTAGGATCATATCAAGAAGGTTTTTTGGACATTTTACTATTATGGCGGCAACGCCCGTACGGTATAAAAAATTCAATCACGCTATTTAATAGGTATTTTTACTTATTTCGTTTATAGGGGTTTAGGCTTCATATGGTAGTACAATTAAGAAAAAAACTCTCCTCCAGTCTGTATTTTGGCCACGGTGGTCTATCTCCGAGGAGATTAAACAAGTAGGATGGTATTATAGTGCACAAGTGTATGCTTGCGCATTCACTTGTGCACTCCCTCTTACTTCACTCTCATAGTCCGATGGGATGACAACTCGACACGACTGGAGAGAGATGGGTGTGACACCATCAACTTCCTAACTCCGGGCTGCTACTGAGATATCCTAACAGAAAAAACCCAATTTTGCAAAAAAAAAACAGTGTAACCAATACCCTATTGTAAAAACCTATATGATGAAAATGAGTAACCGTGTGAACCTACACTTTGGAACGTGGCAACTAACTTCTGACAATTCAAAAGTGCCTGTAAATGGTTTATTTGAAATAAATGATTTGATTTGAATAACACTGCCCGACTCTTGAATGGGACCCTGGATCTCGCACTCAGCAGCCGTGCTTGCGACCACTAGACCAACGAGGCAGTCAGTTTTACCAATTTATTGAGTTATCTACTATCTATGCCTCCTTGGTATAGTGGTCCCAATCGCCACTGCTGAGGTCTCGGGTTCGAGTCCCGAGTTGGGCAAACTGTTGTTGAGTTTTTCTGTTAGAAAATTCTCAGTAGCTGCTTGGAATTGTGCCCGGTAGATGGCAATAGGCTCACCACCTATTACATGGGACTTAATAACAGCATTGGTGAAATGTGGGTGTAGGTACAATTGTGTACACCTCTGCGTACCCCTTCGGGGAATATGTGATATTAGGATAACATCAGAACCTGGCGCATGGATAACATTTGGTGTGACACAACTAGATAGAAGGAGACCGTATCGGTTTCGGTTACCATCAACAACAGCATTCCCAGTAAGGGTTGACGTCAGGCAGGCGACCGGTAATAAAAGAATACAGGCGTGATGCTATGTTATGTTATATAAGGCTTAGTTCGAATCACTAAAAATAAGCTTCCCTAAACATAACTCCATCACAAAGTTTTTTGTAAATGAATTAAAGATAATACGAAACGGTTTATTAATTATAAAAGAGAAATTCCTTACGAAGTGTAGTCGTATTGGTGTCCAAAGACGTCAAGCTTTCGTCATTAGTTATAATGTGGGCTTCTTTAATAGCGTTCTAGCCTCACCGTTGTCAGATGAGGCTAGAACGCTTTATCATTTAACTAGTATATGTACAAGGTTGCGGGTAGGTTAGTTTAAGATATATTTCACTTGTATTCAATAATCGGGGTGGCATTTTCTTATTAGAAAAAACCCTGTAAATAAATAAAGATAAAAAAAAAGAGAGATGCTAAATGGTTGCCAATGACACTATAAATCTATATATTTCACATTCCAGCATTCAATACACATTAAAATACATTCCATAACATTGGATTGATTTAAGACTATTATCTTAACACGTTCATTTCTCAAAATATGTGCGTGTTTCTTTCTTTCATGTCATAATCCAAACTAATTGGATCGTACTCGTGTACATAGATTTATTCAACCCAATCTACATAATATGTATTTTGTATCATTGAAAATTAATCTTCTCCTTAGACAAATCAAGTCAATTGATTTCGTCCTAGCCTACTCAATTGGGAATTATTTATGATAATCGAGTTCTGTATTCAATTTCCTTTCCATTACGAACAATAATCCATGAATTATGGCTAATAGAAACTCACCCCTTTCTTGTTGTTTCGAGTTAATAAACAACTCAGTTCGATTATGTATATTTTTGTGATTTGAAACTTAAGTTGTGTTAAATCCAATACAAATACCTAGACTCTTCTCATTCATTACTGTTTTCCCTTTTTGATAACACCTTCATCAAGCTGTGATTTATTAAAAGATTCGTTCGAAAGAACGACTTGTCATATCGTTATATTATACGGGCCTCTTGGAATAACTGGTGAAAACAGTAGCTATTGAAATTCTTATTTTCTGTCTCGTATAACATTACCCTTCCTACAAGTCAAGAACAGTAGTTCATTAAAATATCGTTGAAAACACAGCCAAGTCACGATATCTCGATGTCCATTCTCGGTGGTCGTACCCACAGTTCGTAACTATCTCGTATACATTACCTTTTGTATCTAAATTGGCAAGCTGGTATTATGGGACGTCGGTGATTGCGCCCCAGGCTTCCAATGCTGCCATGCTGACTAAGGGGTGCGTCGTCTATTCAAATGGTCCATTTCAGTCTTTACTATCTTGCATCTTCCGTGCATGTTCCAATGCATTCGAATAGGATGTAGTCTTTGTTTTGCTTTCGACGATTTGATTTTTGTTTGTTGTATGAACCGGGGTTTGTTTATAAATTTACTATAAAGTTTTCTAATGTAATTTTAAAATATTTAATAGGATTAAATTGCATAACATAAGTAGTTTATATATAATGTAGATAACTGCTTATATTTTTAGTGGCCTACTTTAATCATAAAACTCCACATTATTCCGTCTGTTTACTTGTTTACTTAGGATGTGAACAAGCACACAGAATCCATTTTGGCAGGTTAATTTCTCCAAACAAATTTATTCCATATCAATAATTTCCCTTCCACAATACACAATGAAAACGCGGTTTCGTTTAAAACGTTGATAGATTACAGCATGGCTGTTGACGTCACGCCGCGTCCAAATGAATAAATCTCCCGGCATGTAGCATCAGCAGTGGGTGACAACTGGCCGAATGCGTTTGGCACGAATGTTAGATGACCCTGTACGTCGATATGTCGCTGAGTAATATAATAGCGCGACTGAATGGACCACTGGCCAGCCTGCCTGTTGTGTTTTAGTGGTCGCTAATCGTATTATGTTTGGTTGTTGAGCTTGATCCAGATTAATATGTGACAAAAACAGCTCTATTTGACCGCGAATATAAATCGCAGCGGCAATCTTTCTTCGTGCAGAAAGAAGGAGACAGCTGCTGAATTTTAACGATTACGAAGATATAAGAAGAAATTTATATTTGTGGTTTGTTTTTATAAAATAATATAAGTTTAGGTACGATGAAAACTGTTATTCATTTGATGTCGTCAGAAGTATTTCCGTGTATTTTAAAGTAAATTAATTGTAGTAAGTACATATATTTACTGTATCTGTATCTTTTTACCTTTGAGCGAGGAGATTCCATTTCTCGCTTTATGTTGCACTCGGACAAACACCGCTTTAACGTAAATAATTCAACTAACTAGAATTCATACGTGGTACTGTGAGTATATCATAGGAACAGTGTCCATTGCGGGCGGTGCCTAGGGACCGGTGTAAAGCCAGGAACTTAGGGGACTTGCTGGCTGTCCTTTGAAGTATCCCTCGCGTGCTTCATTGAAGTTGTGGGATAACATTTACACGTATAATGTGGTATAGTGATAACATCACGCCTATATTCTTCGAAGGGTTAAGCAGAGGTTAATACGGTACACTCATATTTCACTGCCGCCGTTATCAAGTCTCATTTGATGAGCATATTGCCATCAACCAGGCATTATTTCTAAAACCGGGGTGCTTCTAAGAATTGCCGAACTAAAAACCCAATTTCACTTTGCCCGGCCCGGGATTCAAACCTGGACTTCATGCCCGGCATGAGTCCTGTTCGTATAATGGAGACATTATGCTAATTAATTCGATAGCATCTTTGGATGGTACTGGTTTTTCATATTAGAAGGCTCGTTAAGACTATCATCGAAGTTAATATATATCGTGTATCGTGTAAAAGTTTGTTTGGGGGCCATGCCTGGCCAAGATATGAATTATAATTTAAATATAGATATTTCTTTCCGCGAAGAAACAGAAATGAAGGTTTTCTCTAAAGTAATGTTTACCTTTATTTCTGTTGCTTAATCGTTTTATATCTATTGTGGAGAGATATCAAAAAAATCTTGACCATTCAAAAGTTTGACAGTACACCTTTTTACCTACTTTCTATAATGAACATGCAAAAAGAGGTCCATTCATATTCATTATGATCTAAAAGTTTTAAGGAATTAAAAGATTTGCTGAAATATCGTAATTTTATAGAGGCAATATAAACTTTAGTATAATTTCTTGAAGCTAAAGCCAATTTCGAGTAACGATGGACTCGACCCAGACTCAAATTCAGAAATGTGAATATTATAATGATTCATAATATTTAAAATAACTAAAAGTCAGTAGTTACATGAATTATTTAAGAAATGCTGCAAATATTCTGTTTATTTGGCGGGAGACGACAACTCCTGCATTTGTACCAAGTGAATGTCTTTACTCGAGTAATATTTTACTCTGTGCTGCATAATCCTAAGAAAAGCTTTAAAAACATCCATTAAAATGCAACGTAACACTGGAGTGTCTCAGACGAGTCATTGGACTAACGATTAAATAATTGTACAGTTTGTTTTGTTGGTTGCTAACCGTGAAGTCTTGGTTCGACGTTCGGACAAAATGTTATTGGGTTTATCCGTTACATAATTCTAATTTAGTTACATATGGGAGTTTTGAATTGCGTCTGATAATAGGCTCACATGAGACTTAATAACGGCTTCGGTAAAACGTGGTTTTACAGCAGTATACCTCAATCAAATCCTTGTTGGAATACAGCCGTGATTTTATGATTGTATTTGTATGTTTGTTTTGCTTACTTTTTCATGGAACGTTGTAGGTAAATTCTGGATACTGGTTTTTTATGGAACTACAGATATATAATTAAAATGATGCCTGCGAGCAAAGATTATATTAATTAGCGGTTACTATCCACGTGCATTATTCGGGATTGCCCGACTACGCGGCGATGTCGAGAGCAGCAGTTTAACTCGCGACATCGCCGCGGGCTCAGCTCACGACTAAGGGCTTCGTTCGAGTTCGAAACAAGTGGGGCAATCCTAAAAATATACATTAGTAGTAACCGGTGAACAATAATTGATATGAAAATGTCTCACGAAAGTTATTATATAAAAAGAATATAATAATTAAAATACGGAACTTATTCATATTCGCAGGAAAATATTCGTAAATAATCAATTTGCGTTGTTATGAAACATGGTGATTTAATTAATTGAACGGTATTATGAAATGATGATAAATCGCGCGATTTATCTCATTCCTTTGCGTTGAGATGAGAATATTGTTTTTAACGTTTTGCAAATATTACAGAAGGCGATCGATTTATGTAGATAATTGAATTATATTTGAAGTTTTGAGGCATTTACTTTATTGCTAGTTTGGAAAATTTATCCATACCATAGATACCACACTGATTGGACTACCAACCAAGTAGATATTTATTTATTTATTTAGAAAGGTTCAACCAATTACACTAAATAATAGACTAACATACATAATAACAATAATAAAACAATTTCAACAACATAAGAAAATAATAATAAAGATAAATAAATGATGTTTTTAAGATTATGTGCCTTAATACCAGAACGTTTTCAAAATGGTTAAAATATGGCTACTAACAGTTTGTACAAAATGTTGATATAATAAAGAAATTTATATGATTGCGGGGAGCGCCTAATAAATAGGAATAACGAAATCTATCAAATTATATTGTTTTTGAAAGTTATTGGGTTTAACTATTCTCGTAATATTATTAGTATCCAGCAAGAGATTTACTTTTTGTCTTGACAGAAATTGCTTGGTGGTGATAAATGTTCCATATTTTTATTTTGCTAATGTTCTCTTTTTCTTTAATCGAAACAGAATAATCAATTTTATTTCTGTACACCTACAAAAAGACATGTAAGTTAAAAATATCCTTCAGCAGTCGTTCGTTTCACATGAAATGCTACAACGACTTTTCTGTAGATCTTACACTAACTTAGTATGTTTCTTTTACTTAAAGTTTGCTTTAACTTCTCTTTGAACTATATAGGAATCTCTTCCTCCTCCAAAGTTTCTTTTAGTTTTAGATGGTACTTAATGGATATTTTATTTAGAAGCTGTACGAAAAATGGCCTTCGAACTTATTAAAGAAGGATCTTTTTATACAGTTATTTTTTATTATATATGCTTTATTGTACCTTCGCCGAATAAATTACATAGACAGCACTTGGTAACATAATTTAATGTATGATAGGTTGCCTTATCGCTTTCCACGATTTCAATCTTAGGATGGCATAAGGAACAACTTTTGTGCTCAATTGCACCAACTTAACTATTACTTAACTGTTACTGTGTTATTTTGACCGAATTTACGTAGAAAAACTGTCAAAATATTATTATTTTGACAGTTATGTTTAAAGTTATGTTGGTGCAACCGAGCCTAAAAATACAAAAAAAAATCAGTCATATCAGTTTTATTCTCACAGATCATGATTTTGATTATAAACTTAAGAAATAGTTGAAGAAGACGGTTTTTTTCCGCTGCATCAATCCTTGATTTGTCATCAGAATATAATAAAATTTACTTTGGTGTTGAGCACTTCACGGTCTAACAGCTCTTGATAGTACCTCGAGGACGGGACGAAAAACGTGTGGATTTGTTAGTAGAGTTATAATTTTTCACTCCTTGCATATGTGCATATATTTAAGGGGCGGAGGAGGGGCGGAGGAGGGGCGGGGGGTGGTTTGTGTCCGTTGTAATGGATATCTGCAAAGTGACGCCAGAATCCTTCGACGTTATAACCTACCACCCATTCCAAAGTCATTGGGACTATTAAGCTGTCCACTTTTTCAAGTGATCTTCTACCTTAGCACAGTGGGTGTTTGGGTCACACGTGCATGAAACTTTAATGCAAATTTCACACCACCGAAATCTCAATAATATCAAAGTCAAATAAATAGAAGTGCGCTTTGGTATGTGGAGAGAGACCACAAGCACAATGTACGTGTGCGAGTGAGTATGCAATAATTATGCTTTACTTTGTGTTTTAGTAGCTGCAAACTGGCGATACGCGTCTTGAGTTGATAGCGTTTCTATTGATTTGTTATTTAAATTTCTCTTATTCGGACGTAGCTTCCTCACGTGTATTTCGACTAAATCTCTTGGGCTTTGACAACTTTACAGAGACAATCGATGTAGCACCCGTATTGCAGAAAATTAATGGTTCTGTGTCTAATTTGGCGTAGTATACGTTTGGTTATTTTTATAGTTAATTCGTTTATGTTTAGCACAACTAACTATAGCAGTTTTACATTTCATGGGATAAAATATAAAGTTTGGACGTCGTATAAGAAGGTTCAAGGATTGGCATATCATAAGGAGATGTATATAGTACCTACTGGTACATCTTTTTTAACTGATTACATTTATACAGATGCATAAAATATCTTTTAAAGGCTAATTATATTTTTGTTATATTACTACCCTTAGCAAACAAAAGGTAAAAAGGTGTTTTATTAATCCCATCAGGACACAGTAGCAGTAAGGTAAAGGAAAAGTTTTACCTCAAATGTATTTAATTACAGATTTATTGAGATAAGTTAATTGGGTTAATTGTCGTGGACACATTCGAGCCTTTAGTCCGTAGTCGCCTATTAGGTCAAGTCACGTTTCTCGGGTAAATTAGTTACTCATTAATTGCCCACTCTATTTATTTGTTGGGAACTAAATAATGAGGATGTAATATTGTGTTAAAAAGGGTGCTTTAAACTCGAACATGATCACCGTATGGTGGTATCGGTAATTTGTACATGTGGTAGTGTCCTCTATTAAAGAGGAAGAGATCCATACATAACTAATGTCGGTGTTTGCCATTTTGCAAATGTTTTTTTTTAAATTATTTATTTGCAATGAATGTAGGTAAGAGAACAATCATGTTATTTAAAATAATACTGATATCTAATCAAGCAGGCTTTAATGCGTTTTAAAAATATTTCTGTATAATAAGTTTATTTTAAGTATTTCTGTATAATATGACAAACATAAGCTTTTAACCTTTCGGCTCAGTAACGTACAGATCTGTACGTTGTAACAATAAAAATCTGTTGTGTCTGCAAATGACTGACGCAACAGCTTAATTAAAAATAGCTTTACCTACACATAATTCTATACATTATATAGAACAAAAGTGAGCGTAAACCTTGGTGATAAAATACCTAAACAGAATCAAATTTTAAATTAGCCTGTTAAAAAAAAAATATGAAAGAATAAATATTTGTAGCACCTTTTCAACGTATGAATGTGTCGCTAGATCAGAAAATCTTTTGAAGTAATTATTATACTTGTATTTTCTATTGCGATATTTTACTATTATATAAACAGAAAGCCTCTTAAACGGCTATACAAACATGACCCTCTCCATAAAGTCTGCGATTACAAGCTAATTGGAATAAGTCTGTCTATTTAATGGCAGAGTGTTGCGACAAAATATTGTTGTTTGCATTGTTAATAGCAAAGCTCTTGTATAAACTGAGGCAACTGTTTGCACGTTAAATAAAAACCCCAGTTTGGTGCTCAACCGTCTGTCAAAATATTTTGGTACCATTGAATTCAAATATGGAATGTCCGATATTTTCCTTGACAGTAAATACCCGAGCCACGATTTTGTCATCGACAGGACTGATATGATGTCGTCGGGGTATTTCAATAATACTGTCACTACAAATACCTCGTAACTGATGGATGTTACAGGAGGCGAATAAATTATGCCCAACTTGTATCAAAATTAATACGAATTTATATGATGTCTAGTGGTCGCTAGCGCGGCTGCTTAGTGTGAGGTCTTGGGTTCGATTCCCGGGTCAGGCAAAGTGTTATTGAATTTTTTCGTTTGTTAGAAAAATCTCAGTAGTAGCCCGGAGTAAGAAAGTTGGCGGTGTGACACTCCCGTGATTGGGAGCGCACGTAAAGCAGTCGGTCCTGCGCCCGATCTCCCGAGGTCTGGAGGAGTGTATATGTATAGATGACTATTACCTAATGGCATAAACACAAAATTTACATTTGGTTGGTAGTTATTATTAAAACTTGCACACTTCTGTGTAATACTTGCATTATTATAATTAGATATTCTCGATTCATGCTTGGTTGATTCTAAAATTACAAGCTAATTGGAATAAGTTTGTGTAGTTAGGAGCTTGTGACAAAATGTTTTTGTTTGCATTGTTAATTACGAACCTTAATACAAACTGCGAACAATGTGTAGTTAGTAAACATGATACCTAGAGGCTAGAGTATTTGAAGGTCAATCGTCTGTAACAATATTCTGATATCATCTTGGCTATATTTTTTATATATAGATATGTTCAATATTTTTACATTATTTTGCTTGTATCGTCATTTCTAATTAAGTAAAGAAATAAATAAATGTTCATATAACAATTTACAATACAAAAGTCCCCAATAAATATAACATTTCAGAAATCTATTAAGAGATACTGTAATTGGTAACCCATTAGTAGTAGTTAAGTCTAATAGCATCATCATAGCGTCACCCCTGTATTTCTCAAAGGGGAAGGCAGAGACGTACATAGTTGTAAACCCTTTCACCAATACTTTTAATGAAGTCCCATGTACCATACATCAAACCAGGACCTAATGCTCAGCAGTCGTTTGCGACCACTAGACCAATGAGGCAGGCAAATTTTTTTTTTATGATTTCTTCATAAAGTCACATAACTCCATGTTGTTGCCGGAGATACAATAGTTAAAATTGTATAGTAATATCTATCGCGGCATTACTCTGTACTGTAAAGTTGTTAGGTAATATACATATAATATACGAGACCTCTTAACACATCATTGACACCGATTTGGAAAGAAATACATTACAAAATTCATTGTATTTAAATTATAATCCACATATATTAACTCTCTTTATAGGTAGACATTTTAAATACGAAATAAATTATCCATTAGCCATGATAATCATTATTCAGTCTGAAGCTTCTTTTAGTATTGGTAATTATTAATTATAATTAATAAAAATGTTCGGTACCGGGAGATAAATAGCTTGTCGTATTCATTGATGTAATTAAACATGTAGTGGCCTACATAGTAGCATACGTGCGGCCGGGACGGAGCGCAGCCGCGCACTGAGACAGCTACGGCGGCATGCGATGTCCAAGGTGCACCGGCCTGCGCGCGCGCCGTCCGCGACAACGTCCCTGCGCCGAGTCATCTTAGATACTAAGCAGGAAGCTAACAAGTAGTAATTTATAACGCGCCTGTTTGAATACGCGCAAGCGTTGTCCAATTACGAACGTTACGATACTGCACCGTGATTGGCTGTTCCTCGTTTTCTAAATCGCAAACTAGCCACCACTTGAATATGATATAAATGTATATCCGTAGGAACATTTTTGAATAAATAATGGTTAAGAAATCGTACACCAAGAGTTTTATTACATTGCGTCCGAGATCCTTAAAGTGGTGACCCCGCGTTGGAAAATGTTGAGCGAAGAAGCTGTTGAAGCGATCAGCATCAAGTCCCGCATTCCGCAGTTTTGGCGTGACAAGCCCCGCCTTTGGTTTGCTCAGTTTGAAGTGGTGATTGCCAATCAGAAGCTTGGAGATGAAGGAAAATTTGGACTTGTGGTCGCGAATCTTACGAAGCCTGAAGTGGAGCAAATCAGTGATATCATCATGGCTCCTTCAAAAACTGGAAGATACGAGGAAGTAAAGCAAAGGCTGGTGTCAGTATACGAGGAATCCGAAGGAAAACAGCTGCAACAACTGCTAAATGAAATGGAGCTCGGCGACCAACGGCCATCTCAGCTATTGCGCCGAATGCGAGACTTATCGGGAGACAAGATGCCTGATGCTACGCTTCGCATGTTATGGATTGGACACCTGCCAGCTTCAACTCGTGCTGTATTGGCGGTAAGCGAAGAATCCAAACTAGATTCGTTGGCTACCATGGCAGACAAGATGCACGAGCACATGAAGGAAGTAAACTCGGTGTGTTCCTGCCACAGTCAGCCTTCAACGTCACGGCAGCCAATAACGTCAGACCAAAATATCATCAGCATGATTGAAACCCTGACCAAGGAGGTAGCTGCGTTAAGAATGGATCGTGCAAGTCATTATGGTCGTCGACCACAACGTTTTAGGAGCCAATCACGATCCAAATCTAGGGATCGAGGAAATGGTTTGTGTTACTTTCATCGGAAATTTGGCAATCAAGCTTATCGATGCAGAAGTCCTTGCAGTTTTAAAAACAATACTCAGCCGGGAAACTAAAGAAGACTCAAGCTGTGGCGGTGGCTGAAGTCGATAACCTATCTACATACCGCCTATTCATAAGAGACGTTACAAGTGGACTACGATTCCTCGTCGACACGGGCGCAAATGTTTCTGTTCTACCCGCCAGTGCGAGTGAAAGAAAAAACCGGACTCCGAGCAACTACTTGTACGCAGCTAACGGAACGCAAATACCTACATTTGGCGAGCGAACTGTTGTTTTAAATATCGGCATAAGGCGTCCGTACAAGTGGCAATTTGTAATTGCGGCGGTCAGTAGGCCAATATTAGGCGCTGATTTTCTGCATCATCATGCACTCATGGTGGATCTTCAGGGACGACGACTGGTGGACCAGAAAACGAACATGTCAACAACCGGTATCATATCACGTACTTCTGAAGGAAGCATACGCACAATCGACGACAATCTTCCATATCACGACCTACTAGCCAAGTATCCAGATATTACAAGACCTAGTTCGGGGAAATTGTGCAACAGTGAAGTCGTACATTACATCGAGACTACTGGCCCACCGCTGTACGCGAAAGCTCGTCCTCTTGCGCCACACAAATATAACGCTGCCAAGGAAGAAGTACAATTGATGATGGACCAAGGCATCTGTCGCCCTTCGAATAGTCCATGGGCAAGCCCACTGCACATGGTATTAAAGAAAGATGGGAAATATAGGCTGTGTGGCGACTACCGCAGACTCAATGCGGTAACAATACCGGACCGCTATCCGATTCCACGACTGCATGATTTCACTTATAATCTGAAAAATAAGAAGATCTTCTCAAAAATTGATCTACAAAAAGCGTATTATCAAATAAGTAATAGAGAAGAAGATATAAAGAAAACAGCCGTTATCACTCCATTTGGCTTGTATGAGTTCACGAGAATGTGCTTTGGGCTAAGAAACGCCGGCCAGACCTTTCAACGTCATATCGACAATGTGCTGCGTGGTATTCCTGTTTTTCCATTTGTCGACGACATTTTGATAGCCTCTATAAACGAAGAAGAACACAGGAGAGATCTCAAAGAAGTATTTCAGCGACTCAACGACAATGGTTTGCAAATTAACGTCGCTAAGTGCATTTTCGGTCAACCCAAACTCGATTTTCTGGGATACACAATAAGCTCAGAAGGCATCAGTCCGACAGAGGAAAAGGTCGAGGCGATCAAATTGTATCCACTACCAAACACCGTTCAAGATCTTAGACGATTTGTTGGGATGTTAAACTTTTACCGTTCAAATATACCGCATGCGGCTGAACATCAAAAGGAATTGAGCAAATATTTTCACAACGCCAAAAAGAACGACAAAACAAGGATTGAATGGAGCGAAGCGGCGAAAATAGCTTTTAACCAGTGCAAACAAGATATACAAAACGCAGTCCTTATATCATACCCATCACAGAACGAGCCATTCGCCATCATGACAGACGCGTCGAATACTTGTGCTGGCGCAGTGATTCAACAAAACATTGATGGAAAATGGAAACCACTGGGATTTTTCTCCAAGAAATTCAGTGAGGCTCAACAAAAATACAGCACGTACGACCGAGAATTGCTGTCCATATATATGGCGATACGACATTTTCGTCGTGTGTTCGAGGGACGCGAATTAATCATTTATACGGACCACAAGCCACTGATTCATGCACTTACAGCGACCGGCAACAATGAAACACCACGACGCACAAGATACCTCGAATACATAGGACAATTCACATCCAATATTCAACACATCACTGGCAAGGACAACCAAGTCGCAGACGCACTCTCACGAATAGAAACAATAACTTGTCCAACACCTATTGACTACGACCAGTTATCAAAAAAACAATCCGAAGACAATGAGTTGAAAATATTGAAAAATACCGGAAAATATGTTTTCAAAAGTATCATCGTACCTAATTCAACCACGCAGATAATATGCGAGATGTCAACAAATTCTGCTCGTCCATATTTACCTCATGAATTCCGAAAAACTGCATATCAAGCGATTCACGACCTTAGTCACCCTGGAATAAGGGCCACGAGGAAGCTAATCACTGCCCGCTACTTTTGGCCTTCGATGAATAGCGACGTAAACAACTGGACTCGAGCCTGCGACCCGTGCCAGCGAGCGAAAGTACAACAACACACAAAATCACCTATAGCCAGCTTCAAACAAACGAATCGACTGGAGCATGTTCACATCGACATCGTCGGCCCGTTACCTACATCTAATGGATATCGATACTTGTTGACGATGATAGATCGGGCTACCAAATGGCCAGAAGCTTGCCCTCTGGAAGAAATTACCGCTGAAAAAGTCGCTAGTACATTCTACGAATTTTGGATAGCTAGATTCGGTTGCCCAGTAACGATAACTACCGATCAAGGGAGGCAATTTGAATCAGAATTATTCAAGAAGCTAATGTATCGTATGGGAATACATCGAACTCGGACCACTGCTTACCACCCACAATGTAATGGGATGATAGAACGTTGGCACCGAACGCTCAAGACAGCACTCACCGCAAGACTTCAAACATCGACATGGTCACAAGAATTACCTACTGTGCTATTCGGATTGCGAGCGTCAATTAAAGAAGATATTGGGGCGAGCTCAGCTGAATTATTATACGGTCAAGCATTGCGATTACCCGGAGAATTTTACGAGGAATCATCAAGATCTAATGATACGACTTCAAGCATTATGCATAAGTTAAGCGAAGCATTTAAGAAAGCACAGGCGCAGCGGAAATCTAATGACCATCGAGCCACGTTTATACATGATGAGTTACATAAATGCTCACATGTATATGTACGTAATGATGCATTGACCAAGCCTTTGACACCAACATACGACGGTCCGTACGAAGTTCTCAATCGCAAGGATAAATATTATACTATACAGCTACGTAACAGATGTGCTAATATAACCGTCGATAGATTGAAGCCTGCATTTCGATTGAACATGGAGTCAGAAGCAGCAACGGATACATCAGCACCTACCTACGCGTACATCACCAAATCAGGAAGAATATCCAAACCCACTGTACGCTTCAGCTAGCGGGGAGTAAAAAGTTAAATTAATTTCTAATCGGCTCATAATTTTTCACATAAAAGGTTCTTGTAATTATAAAAGTAACGTTAATTAATGTTTTGTAATAAAATGCCAAGTATTCAGTTCTTTTACTGCAATATACAGATATTTTAGGGAGACGGCTCAGTTAAAAAAAAGAGTAACAATTACTAATAGAGACAGATATGCGGAAAAAATAATTTCGAATTTAGAGAAAATTTGTCTCTTACTTGGGTCAGGAATTGAATTCATTTGCTATTAAACAAAAATAAATTTTCCAATCTTAATTGCTTCAGATTTGCTTGATTCAGATTAGATTGCTTCAAATTACATACTGAGCCATATCAATGAATCAAGTTACATATTTGTGTTATATGTTAATATATATCTCATAAAATTGCAATAGATCAAAAATGAATTATTAAATTGTCTGTCTTTCGCTATTTTAAAATAAAACTATATTTCCTACTATATTTCAAACAAAGGGCGGTAACAATTATCCGGTTATATAATATGTACCATAATCGATAGCAGTAACTACCCTTCAAATACTATAAAGACAACAATTGTTTCATAAATTCAAACGTCAATTGTTTGCTAGTTTTACGAATCCTCAATTGTGAATTAATTGGGCTTTCTAACGAGCTCTCTGACATCAAGTCAGCACTTCTTGGGTTTATCGCAGCATTTCATTCGTGACGCGAATAGGTCAAGGATTTCTCGCTACGTAATCCTGGAGATTCGGTGAATTCCACTAATGTCAACGCCAACGAAAATTCATGTTGGTACTCGTTAATTAGCAGACACAATAGAAATATTATTGTTATCAAGTAAAAATTTGTACTTTCACGAGCAAGGTGATGTACAGTCAAGAACGTGAAATCTTAACCCATCCTTATTTTAATTAGCTAAAAATAATTTATTCGACCATACTCGTTCATTCGACAAACGGAAACGCCGCGCGCCGTCATGTAAAGTGAATTTCAAAAACAATGACATTTTTAAACGAAATTTTGTGTAGGTAGTGGTTCTGTCTTGTCGATTAAAGACATAAAAGTGTGGGTGTAAATATTTCTACGACTAAGTCGCCTCATTGATCTTAGTCCTACTTAAATAGATTAAAGCCTAAATGCTGTCATGAAGTGAATTTTCTTTCTACTGATAAATGAGCTTTTTGTTCTTTTATTACCTAGAATTCCTTATTTATTGTGAATGAGTATAATTAAACAAGGAAAGTGGATCAAAGGAATTACATATATACATATAGGTTGATACTTGTGCCGTTTTTTGTATGTTTTATTTAAACTGATCTGATAAAAAATGTGACGTAATTTCATTACGGGTCTAAAATGTATGCGGGTTCCTACCCATGTTACATATCAGTTACCGACTACCCTTTGTCCGTTAGCGGTATACAACATAATTACTTGCGTCACAATTCCACAGGGATGGAGTCTCACACCATTTAAAATAATTTAATAAAGCAGCTTTTGAGTGGTTAAAAATTGTAGGTTACTTTGAATCAGAAAGGTAATTAAACCGATCGTCTTATTATAAGCCCGTAAACAGAGGTAGACGACCTCTGTGTATAGGTTTCCTAATGACGTCACTAAATTGCTATTATCACTACAATTGGGATATGGACTAGTGATAGCTATCTTGTCATTATCAGAGGGACAAGACAGTGTTGTCCATCATGTAGTTATCATATGGTTGATGAACAACCTAGTGTCAGAGTTTAAGCCATCCGTAGGCCTCTGAAATAGCTTCCATCGAGAATATCTCTCAAGTGTGTTGGTTTTCTCATTATGTTTTCCTTCACCGTTGTAAGCATTCATTTATAGTCAGTTCTTTGTAGTGTTGTTGCAGCCAAGTTTAGGTTTGAAATTTGACACAACACGAAACTTATCATTGCCACCAGTAACTAAGCATGAATTACTCGTATATTCTAGTTTTCAAATCCATTTTGCTCTTCCAGTCTGTGGTTAGGTAGATTTGGAAAATCTAGGTATGTGCTCGGATAACCCTCGCATATCTTGAGAGGTAGCCAAGCGGTGTCAAAAGAGTTTAAAATCGTGTTGCCACGTAGTCGACGTGATGGGATTAAGGTGGTGTGGGCCACACGACTACTTCTACTTAAGTGGACAGACTCTTTTGTGATACACAGGCATTAAAATTACGAATAATACTTTTTAATCTTAGGTTAAAATGGTTTTTAATTCTAATATGACATAGCATTACGCTTGTATCCCGACGGTTAGGCAGAGAAGTTGTAGGTACACGATTTCACTGATGCCGTTCCTAAGTACCATTTAATAAGTGCATATTGCCATCAACGATAACAAATCAACGACGGGTACAATACCAAACTCCGGGCTGCATCTAAGAATTTTCAAACAGGAAAAGTCAATAACACTTTTCTCGACCCGGGAATCGAACCCGTCCTGGGTTCGATTCCCGGGTCGAGAAAAGTGTCATCTCTAACTAACGAGGCACTTGCCTATTATTTAAAAATAAATTGTTGCTACAAGTTTTAATTTTAGTATTACAGAAAATGCGTTTGACTGCCATTATTAGTAGCACCGTGGGCACCACTAACGAGAGCTTATTCCCAAGGATAATTTCCCGGAGACAACAGACTGGGAGCAGTCTGTTGTCTCCGGGAAATTATCTTTTAACACAAACTAGATTGTCTCTACTATAATATTTACAAATGCACCATATACGAGTAGTTCTGACAACTTAAGTCAACTTTAAGACTGAAAGGGAATATCAAAGTCGTAATAAAGCTAATGTGTTTGGTTATACGAAAGGACACCAAACACACATCGTACGTAGCGAGCTCCATATAATATAAATTATTTATAAGTTTCCATATTTTTGCCGGAAAGAGAGTCAATTTTACGCATGTGCTCCTTTCAGTCCAATAGGTCGGGATTTTAATGAATCAAATCAAACAGACAACAGACGAACGAACACGGACAATGCGTACCGTTTCGGTTTAAATGTTGACCAACCCTTATTAAAATCTGTCTTTTCGAGAAGTAGACCGTGACAACCTTTTTTAATTTGTTGAAGAACAATATAATTATTCATAGTCACGTTTTGTATATTCATTGTTTGTCAGTTTCACAGATTTTATACAGGCAATCTATAGAGCTTTACGATATTTCGTTTTTATTCACTTTCAGGTTCGTTGTCGTTGTACGATGCAGTAAAACATTATTGAATAAAAGTTAGTTACTCTAGCAGGAGTAGTCGGAATCCTATAAAAGTTTAAGCACTTCATTCTTTTATTAGCGTATTTTAAACTTAAATGTCTTTTATAGTTCTAAGACATATTTAAATTTATTCGCTCTAAGTGTTTTAGTAACAGTTTATAATGTTTTCAACTTACATAATTTGTTGGTGTGAAGCGTAAACATTGGGTCCTAGCGCTTAGAATGGAGTCGTTAAAAGTCGATCCATGAAACGGATCAATTACGACCGATCGCCGCCAAATTTATGTTCTTACCAGCGAATATGGGCAGTGCCCGGGCAGTCTGGCTACAGAGGCCGGACAAAATCCTTTTTCAGGTTTATCGCGTGTAAAATCGACCCCCGGCGATGGTTTGCTTGCGGATTAAGTGAAGTTAAGAAGCCGAGTTCTGTGTTTAAGACCGTGCCTAAGCATAAAGAAAACAGAAAATATTTTTCTTGTCGTTCATAACACAAGCCATTCGTTCATATTTCGTTTTATTATTCAGTTCGATTTGTGCGTGCAAACACGTCCTTTTTGTTGGATAGAGTTTATGTATGCTCCACGATTTATGACAAACGAGAACGCATTTTCGGTGAAAATAGAAGCGACTGCAAAACATAAGCTAAAGGACTTAATTTTTCTTCGAGTGAGTACATAGATTTATTTTGAATTTCCAATAAACCATAGCAGTACGTTTTGTGATACTTATCATCAATATCGTTCATTATATCGTTAAAGGATTATTCATGTTACAGTAAAATGCGTAGCTGTTCCTCATTGACACTTTTATCCTCAATGTTGACTCACCCACCGCCGTAAAGAGGAAATGTATACATCAGTAAGTTGTTTTGTGTCGAGAAACGGATGGGAATGGGCATCGTGGTTGCTGTGTTGTCTTGATAAGAAAACGTTATGGGTATAGCTGACGGCTCTCCCCGGGGCCTTCGTGCGTAACAACATGGCGGGTACCGTTTTTCTCTCGAGTCACTTTTAATCTGCGTTCTAGTTTACTGCGGCACGAAATCTCTTCGTTTTGGAGTTGTATACGAGAGATACTCTGTCACGTGATGCATCACCTTGATTACTTTTGTAAATTAAGAAAGATCATTTTTGTAGATTTATCGAGTGGTTTTCAAATATTGACATAACATAGCATCATGCCTTTATTCCCTGAAGTTGTAGGCAGAGGTGTACACAGCTGGACACCCACATTTCACCAATGCTGTTATCAAATTACACGTAGTTGGTGGTGTGCTTTACCGGGCATAATTCCAAACTCCGGGCTGGTATTGAAAATTTCCTCACAGAAAACCCAATAACACGTTGTACGACCTGGGAATCGAACTCAGGACCTCATGCTCAGCAGTCGCGCTTGGGACCGCTAGAACAACGAGGCAATTGTCAAATATCGCTGTTTCATCTATCCGTTGGATCGTTATTCAAATGGTGAGAGCTATAGTTACAAACTATTTATGCAACGCTAAAGTTGGTCATCATTTCTAGGTTTAAACAGTCTAAAGGGATATTTTTTAAAGATAAGTTCCATGAGATACTACAAATATAGCAGTAACTTCTAATAAGACCGCTCTAGAGATTTCACGCTGAGGTCGAACACGTAAATCAGACTGAATAATGTGACTCCGTTTTGGTCAGGTCCAGTAAAGTGCACTTCTTGGAATTACTTCGAAAAAAGAACAAGTATTTACGTTTATTTTTTGTTAGTATCTTTACTATCGTATTGCACAAGGAAAAGGTTTTAACAGAGGACTTTGGAGTTAAGTAAGTGGATATCTGCGTCCGGCTTCGAACTCGACACCTTTTTACGAGATTGGCCGAAGAAAGCAATGGAACGGGAACTGTAAACAAGAATACAGAGGTCTCATATTGAGTAAATATCTGATCCTCAACTAAGAATAACTTTTTGTTTTTGCTAGGAAAATTCTATTATCTCAAATACGTTCAGCAGGTGTAGTAGCATGATATAAACATAACGAGCCCATATTTGTCCCACTGCAGGTCAAGGGCCTTTTCTCATACAGAGAAGGTACGAGCATTGATCACCACGCTAGCTAACTGCGGGTTGGCGATTTCAGACTATTAAGTTCAGGTTTCTTGATGTTGACGATGTTTTCCTTCACCGTATATCTGTGATCAACTAACAAAGTAAATATGATATTGAAAAAGTTACATTGGTACATGCCGGATTTGAACCCACAACCTGTGGATCAAGTGTCGCGGTCGTAACCATTCGGCCACCTCAATTCCAAACTCCGGACTGCTACTGACAATTTCCTAACAGTAAAACCCAACGACACTATGCCCGACCTGGGAATCGAACCCAAGACCTCACGGTCAGCAGTCGCGCTTGGGACCACTAGACCAACGACGGCGCTGTATGTATGACTTATACCTATACATATAATTATTCTTGTGCATTGGTACTGTACACCTAGCAATAAGATCTTTAGGTTTCGTCAGTCGTCTTCACAGTCATATCTTTGGAGTTGATAAAGTTAGACGTTAACAAATTCGTCAAGGATCCATCCACCCATCGCACATCTCTTAGGATGAGTATAAGATACTAAAGGGCTGTACTCACGTACATTTTTGTCAGGGGTGTCCGACTAGTTTTGGAGCTTGACAGGAGCTCTTATCATTTGCTAGTGACTTAGCGAAGTCGCTAATCGAATTGGATCTCTTAGGATATTTTAAGAAGATTTAGGTTAGATGGTACTATAAAATACCATCATTGCCTACCTCATAGATCGAGTGGTAGCTAGAGCGAATGCCGTGCATAAGGTCCTGGGTTTAATTCCCGCGTCGGGCATAGTGTTATTGGGTTTTTCTTTAGGAAATTCTCACTGCCATGCCTATTAACATTGGATGATAACAGCATTGGTGAAATGTGTTCAACTACAAGATTATACACCTGTGCCTACCAGGAATACAGGCGCGCAGTACTATAAAGTAAAGTGAGATCTTATAAATATGAACAATCCAGTCGGCTTGATAAGCGCTAGCCGAAATGCTACTCTCAATTCCAGTAGCAGCAGTTATTTTAGCGCTTTTCCTGAATTTTTACTCCAATTACAGACTAAAGTTAGTCTCATCTAACTTTAGGACTGTCTAGCTGAAACTAATTTGAAGTTGTCACCGGCGCGCGGCGCGGGCGTGTAATAGTTGCAGTGCTGTGCAAATGTCTCTGTTTAGAACATGCGCGATGTCAACTTTAACGCATTCCTCCTCATAATTGCTATGGTAGACTGTTTACTAAGTGTAAGTTTACATCATAAACGTAGGATAGAAAAAGACCTACAAAGCCTACTATGGGGACGGAATCTCTTACGGAAATATCGCTTGTTAGAAAGAGAAAGCATATTTAGGTTCGATCAGCACTATTGGCAGATGTTGTTTTCTCCAGTGTCACTGTCAAAAATCACGCTAACTTATATTTGCTGTATTGTCAGTGAATCCTGGATATTTTATAAGTTTAAAATTTTATAAGCGATGCCTACGTGTTCTGTTGACTGCGATGTTTCATATAAAAATAATCCACAAAAAAATTCATTTCTCAGGTAAAATGTCAACAACAGCATATATTTTCATGACCATATTTTGGAGAAAACTATCTTTAGAAATTTTTTTTGGAAACCCAAATCCTATTAAGAAAATAGTGAATTTTCTCTGTAGTAAAAAACAATGGTCATAAAAGCAATATTGAGTACGTTGTTCTAAAATAAATTTTCATTTCATGTACACAAAATAGTGACTTGTCAGTGTCAACTATTGTGTCGATGAATTTTTAGAACAAAAAGTTCCGATATCAGAATTTATTTAAAGTGTAGATGTACCAACTATCTCTGCACATAGATTATTTTTCCAAAATTTTAATTGGTTTACCGTATACTATCGATACAGAATATGAAACCAAAATGTTTGGAAATGTTTCTGTCTGTTTGTCGGTGTGTCTGTCCGAACGCTTATAACATATAAGAAGTTTAGCATAGCTTAGTGGCCCAGGTTATGTAATAAATATATTTCATCACGCTATTACAGTAGACCCCAAAAGCGGTTCGAATCTGGACCGCCAACCTACTTTCTGAGAATCTTGGTTGTTAATAATCATCTAACGAACTGCGCTACTAATATTTTAAAAACAGACCCTGAATGAAACTAGTTGGTGATTCCTGCGCTATCACCTTTAGGCGGTGAGCACTGAGCTTATATGTGATAGCGTAATGAATATGCTATTTACAAATTTTTACTACAGATTCAAGAGAATATCACAATTTCATGATATTTTTTTTTTATATTAAAAAGTTTCCTGTCGATGCTAAGGAAAAAGAATAATGGATGAGACTAATTGAAAAAGAAAATAATAAAGATAAAGAAGAAAAAAATAAAGAAAAAGAAGAAATAAGAAATTATATACTATTTTTTTTTTCAGGGGAAGCCTTCTAAATCACGCCCGGCCTTTATGGATAAGAGGGATTCATACCTCACTAAAATCACCGAGGTAGTCAACATCTGCATACGTAGGGAGGCACGTAATAGACCAGCTCCAGCACCCCCGCTATGCAGCGCCTATTAAGGCACATCTCTGGAGATACTGTACAGGGGTCTCCCCTAAGCCTTACTGTGCACGATAGCACATGATCACTATGCCACCGTCTTCTCTGGGATCACGATGGGTAAACAGAGTCCCCTCTCTAAGCATCTGTGACCCCAAAGGGCCGCCTATCTTAAATCATACAGGCGGGGTTTCGGCTGTTAGGCGCCGAGGCAGTTGCCTCCTAGACGCTTTCTTCTACGAGAAGGATCGGTCCTCTCACAATCCCGCTCGGCGGCCTCTTTCTGGACGACAACAGTCTCATAAAAGGAAGCTATTCCTCTCCAGTTCACTTTATTTGCCAGCGTAGCCCTCACTACTGCCGGCAGAGACAAGTCTCACCCGATACTGGCTCTTAGTACCCGCCGCTCAGCGGTCTAGGCAGGGCACACCTCAAGCGTGTGCTGCGCTGAGTCCAGACCACCCCCGCAATGGTATTACGATAGGTAGGTAAAAATCATTCAGTCAATCATCATCTCAATCAAAAAAAGCAGCTTTTAAGGACCCTCAGCAGTGTATAGAGTATGACTATACTCTATACACTGCTGAGGGTCCTTAAAAGCTGCTTTTTTTACAAAGTACCTATTACCAATGAAATATAATTATAATGTGAGCGCATGAAATGTTTTTATTATAATAATGTAATTAATTAATTAAGTTCATTAAATAATACCTATCCTTGTGATTTTAGTTTTATTAACATAATTTGATTGAAAATATTTTCATTTTGTATACCAATTCTTTACATCTGAAATATTATTATCGATAATTGATATGTGTCAATATTTCCACGTTGTACATTACTATTGCACGCACACATTGACAATTCAATATCGGTAGCACTTTTTTGAGCTCTATGTCCTTCTATGGGGTACCAAAAATATTCTAATTCTATAGTTTACATCACTGTGGTAGTTTTTTTGTATACAGCATAGAATTAGAATATTTTTGGTACCCCATAGAAGGACATAGAGCTCAAAAAAGTGCAACCGATTTTGAATTGTCAATGTGTGCGTGCAATAGTAATGTAAAACGGGGAAATATGATGAATGTTTTTCTGGATTATTTTTATAAGAAACAACGCAGTCACCAAAACAACAACTAGGCATCGCTTATATATTTTAAAACTTTATAAAATATACAGGATTCACTGACAATACAGCAAATATAAGTTAGCGTGATTTTTGACAGTGACACTGGAGAAAACAACATCTGCCAATAGTGCTGACCGAACCTAAATATGCTTTCTCTTTCTAACATGTGATATTTCCGTAAGAGATTCCATACCCAAAGTAGGCTTTGTAGGTCTTTATCTATCCTACGTTTATGGTATACAGTTTCTTGTGGAGTACCGACTGTCAGTTATTGTATAGCGACTGAATATGTAGTGAAGACGTCAGCGTTCAGTGAAGTCGGAGGAGGAATTCGGAATTGTGAGCAGGAATTGGGATAGCGAGTTTGTAGAGCACCTGGAGGACTCATCCGGCGGGTTGTGCCCCCCGGATGAGTCGAAATCCTGCTCACAAACGTATTTTTCTTTCCAGAATAATCTATATCTTCAGAGTTCGCTATCAGTTTGAAATATTTATCAGTATAACAACCTTTTTGAAAGTGTTCATGTTCCTATACCGTTATTTCAGATTAAAAATATCTGTTGTGCTGTGTACAACTGTTGGTTTAGTTTCCGTAGCCTGGGTTCGATCCCAGCTCGGCTAAAGTTTCATTTTATGTTAGCGGATTCTGAGTAGTAGCCCACGTCCTCACAGTTGGTAACTTGTAGCTGTATCTAGTAGTCTGGCTACAGTGACTTTGCTGGCCAATATATGGTAATTTAGACCTTCTCTTAACTGATACATGACCGTGAGTGACTTCATTGTCAAGCAAAAAGAAGAAAGAACGCAGGATTTCAGAAGATTTAACACTGTTTTCTCTTAAAGACACACATGTGAACCGTGGATGGTGAACCGTGCGCTCGAAACGGTATATACGTGTTTCTTTTTGCTCCGTACAAAAAAAATATTTGAGGTGGTAAATAGTGAAGTTTAGACAAAAATAAGGACATATAAACGCGTTTTGTGTTCATTGCTTTAATTATTTAAAGTTATCCAATATTACAACAAGCGTATCAAGTGTAAATAAAGAAAACAAATTGCAAAAATTTTGTTAAAACTGACAGTACTGTGACTGTGCAAAGTGTTGTATAGTTGAACCTTGAACACAAATTAGTTCACAACACCTTCATTTAGTAAAAAAAAAATTGTTGGTCTTTGCTTATATGGACACTTAATTGGACCAATATTGTCAGAGTTTGTGTAGCCGGTTGGTTTAAGGCCGTTCAAAGGAGCTATCAACGCAAGCGTCGCGAGTTCAAATCCGGCCCGCACAACATTTCTTTTTGTCACTTTTCCTTACTTTTTTTTTGTTTGTATATATATTATATAATGCCTAAGTGCGGAGGCTGTGGCAAATTTTTAGCCGCAAATGATGGCATTAAATGCCCAAAATGCCCGGGATTTTATCACCGAGCCTGCGTCAACCTCTCGGCTACTGCAGTCATCTCGCCAATGGCTGGCCACTGGATGTGCCCGGGATGTAAAGCGAAAGTGCCTCGGGCAGACAACTCCCAGACTCCAGTGAAAGTAACAGAGGAGCTTAGCACATCCACGAGTCCAGTGTCGGTTACACGCACTGAAACCACTGAATCTATCTCAGTTGCAACTGACAGAAACTTACAGGCCACTGAAGATATCAGCCTTGTAACAGAAATTCGGCATCTCCGGAACGAAGTCAACGCTTTACGAGACGAGTTGCGCGAGTTTCGAGAAGAGTTCTCGGGACTCGATCAGAAGATTAATGTTTGCACAAACCGCGTCGACACACTCGAGGACCGCGTCAAAGAACTTGAAGGGAGGACCGAACAAACGGACTCTCCCAGGCTGGCTCAGCTTGAAAATACTATTGAGGAACTGCGCTATCAACTTAATGATCGTGATCAAGAAAACCTTATAAACGATGTGCAACTGACTGGCGTTACGGAGACGAGTGGAGAAAACCCGAATCAGCTATTGAACACTCTTGCAATCAAACTGGGAGTGAAACTCGTTGAGCAAGAAGTCGTCTTCGTTAAGCGTGTGGGTAACGTACTGCGTGACCGCACTAAAGGAGAAGGCGAGCCCCGCCCTCGAGTCATCGTGGTCCGACTAGCGAGACGCGCAACGCGTGTCAGTCTGCTGAGCGCCGCGCGCGTCCGCCGCAATCTGACAACAGCTGACATCCAGGTGCCGGGCGCAATGCGCCGCGTCTACATCAACGAGCGCCTGACGAAAGCAAACCGTCAATTGTTTTATAACACACGCCAGGCTGCTAGTCGCCTAAACTGGAAGTATGCGTGGACTAAGGATGGTCGTATACTTGCACGAAAAGAAGACGGAAAATCTGTAGTGCAAATCCGTACGGAAGCGGACATAACAAGATTTTTTGTAACTGCATAGGTTTGTTAGCATGTGCCACTAAATTAATTATTATGTACGTAATTTACGAAAACGCTAATTATGAAGTTTTGCTGCCCGTAATTATTATGACCTGCTCATTGTTTTGTTTATCATTTAATTCCATAAGCCATAGTTGCTCACCATTGTACATACAATTACTAAAGTCATCTCTTTCGATTTTTGTGTTGTGTTATATGTTCATCGTTGATAGTTTTACCATTTATAGTTTAAGCATCTCTTTTTGTGTAAGATCTAATAAATGTAGTTTCAAAATGTATGTGGCCCACGGTGTCAGACGTTATCTATTCTCATATTACGCTATATCTATATATATTAGTTATTATTATTATTTATTTAAAATCGTTATTATATATTTTAAATATCTTTTAAGTTCTATACATATTAACAACATTGTTTTACTACATAAATCGTTATTTAAATAATGTCAACAAAATTTCTTAAGATTGGATTCTTGAACGCGGGTTCCTTGGGCACCAATCACGATGAGTTTATCGCAGCCGTACTGCGGGTAGATGTTGACATATTGGCCATCAATGAGACGTGGTTGAAAATAGGCGAAGACGGGCGAGCGCCTTTTGTACCCGGATATAGGTTGAGGAACGTACCTCGATCGTTGTCGATCAAGGGTGGTCGCGGTGGTGGTGTCGGTTTTTATATAAGAAGCGGCATAAATGTTCGGAATCTTTCGCATTCTACCCATAGCCCATTTCATAATATGGTAGAGCAGATGTGGATCACACTTAATGTTTGTGGTTCTCGGCTAGCAATAGGCACCGCATATAGACCGCTTTGGCAAGATGTTGACGTCTTTTTAGACGCCGTTTCTTGCACATTGAACTCCCTATCACAGAGCGATCACACGATTTTGGTGGGTGATTTTAATATTAACATGCTGAATGGCTATGACTCAAAAACGGACAAACTGAATGTGTTCCTGGATTGCCTGGGGTTGAAGCAATTGGTAAATACACCTACTCACACCACAGTACATGGCGACACATTGATAGATATCGTTTGTACGAATATAAAAGCCCGCTCCGTATCTGTAGATTCAATACCAGATTTAGGTGCTCATGCGTTAATAACATGTAAATTTAGTTTTAAACGTTTTAAAATTTTGCCACGCACTATCTCTTATCGGCCTTTAAAAGACATATCTAGGATAAATTTCGATCAAGATCTGATGACATTTGACTGGAAACGAATATGTGTACTCTCAGATGTAAACGACATGGTTAATCAATTTAATTCCAACTTAATTAGTCTTATAGACATCCACGCTCCTATCAAAACGACTGTTATCAAAGAATTTTCTTACCCTTGGATAACTAATAATATAAAATTTATGATGCGCATAAGAAATCAAGCCCATGCAAAGTATATAGAGCAAAAGTCAGAGGTGAAGAAAAAATACTACAAAGAATTAAAGTCGCTAGTGTCTAGGTCCCTTTATTTCGAAAAATCTAATTATTATAAACAAAAGATCAATAGCCAAGTAAACGATCCTAAAACACTTTGGAAAAATCTGAAATCCACCCTTATTCCGTCCAAAAAGTGTATAGAATTGCCTTCTCACTTTAGCGACCCCGACAACATTTGTGATCATTTTTTAAATGTTCCGGGTACTGATGTGGTTGACCTTTCATTGCTCACTTATTATGAATTCACACGTAATAATAGTTCTAGGTTTTATTTGAAACCCACAACACATAAAGAAATTGCTACAATTTTAAGCAGTATTAAATCGCAGGCTGAGGGTTATGACGGTATCAACATAAACATGGTATTGTTATCACTACCAGTGACTTTAGATGCCATTACTACTATAGTTAATACGTCTATTACGTCGTCATCTTTCCCGGAGACATGGAAGATCGCTAAAGTTCGCCCATTGCCTAAAAGTCCTGATGCATTGAATTTGAAAGATCTTAGACCCATAAGCATACTGCCAGTACTTTCTAAAGTTCTGGAGAAAGTAGTATGTGCGCAACTAGTTAGGTTTTTAGAATCAAATAAAATTCTCCCTGACGCACAGTCGGGTTTCAGAAAAGCTCGTGGCACTACCACAGCTCTGCTAGATGTCACAGACAATATTTTAACATCTCTAGATAGTGGGATGTGTACTCTATTGGTACTACTTGACTTTTCTCGCGCGTTTGACTGTATAAACATTCCTCTACTTCTATCGAAGATGGCATTCTATGGTTTTGATCTAGAGACGATAAAATGGTTTGACAGCTACCTTAGTGAGCGTACGCAATATGTTGAGATACATAAAAGGAACAGCACCACCACCACCTCAAGCTATCGTTCGGTACGCAGAGGTGTTCCTCAAGGATCAGTACTTGGACCAGTATTGTTCATTTTGTATTGTGCTGACATTACTAAGTGTATTAAAAAAAGCAAATATCATATTTATGCTGATGATACGCAAGTATACATATCGTTTAAGCCACAGTACTACGAAGAAGCATTACAAAATCTAAATGCAGATCTTGATAGCATAGCACAATGGTCTAAAAACAACTCGCTTTCATTGAATACCACGAAGACAAAATATATGCTGTTTGGTACTAAATCCCTGCTTAATAAGATTAAGGTGAGCACACACTGCGTTACTGTTATGGGAGAAACAATTGAACGGGTCGCCGAGGCCCGTAATTTGGGACTTATTATGGATACAGAACTTCGTTTTCATAAACACGTATCCGAGGCCATTCGAAATTGCTTTTATAGATTGAAGATTTTGTACAAAGCTCGACCGTACATTAGCGAGGAATTAAGAGTTTTGCTAGTGGAGTCTTTAGTATTATCAAAATTAAACTATGCAGATACGGTATATACTCCACGACTTCTAGCAAAAACTGAAAGAATGATTCAAAGACTTCAAAACGCCTGTGCACGTTTTTGCTTCAATGTCCCCTTCAGAGGCCACGTAACACCCTTCTTTAACCAACACAATATTCTAAAAATGAAGGCCAGACGTAAACTCCATCTGGCGAGCCTGTTATTTGGCGTCGTTAAATCCCACTTGCCCCCGTATCTATACAACAAATTATCGTGGACAAGCAGGCACAATAACCGAGAGGGAAGACAATGTTCCCAACAGCTTTCCATCCCACAGCATAGAACGGCAGCCTTCCGGGGCAGTTTTCGTTACGCGGCTACTAAATGTTGGAACAATATTCCTCCTCCAATTAAAAACTGCAAAAGTTGCTCAATGTTCAAGACAAAACTAAAAGAGTATTTACTTAATCATCAAAAACAGTTTGAGAATGTTTGTGCAAATATGTCTGCCATCTGAGCATCTAAGAAGCAAATTAATTTAATTATAATTTAAAATTAACATTAACATTATCATATTTTATTGACCATGGATTTTAAGTTTAGTGCTATAATTTTATATTTATTAATTTATTATTTACTTCTAGTCTAACTGTAAGACAATTGTATGATAAATTTAATAATTTTATTATACGTTTATACGTTTCAATAATTCTGAATGAATTAATGTAATTTTGATATATATCTATTCTCTTATTCTATTCCACTATACACCTTCCATCATATAGTTTCTCCCCGTATTTACTTTAATAGTTCATTTATTTACTTAATAATATATTTACGCATTTATTAACTATCCTCTACAGTGTAGAGGTGTAGGTGTAGAGTCTACACCTTCATTATGTTACCTACTGTACTTCCTATTATTATGTATTCACTATTTACCTTGTTTTGAGCGTATGGCACACGTGGGCCGCAGCTGAAAATCAGCGCTAGGTAGTAGTGATTGTACCGCTCCCTAGCATAATGCTGAGCTGATGGCCCTTTGGCACTTCAATTTATATATTATTCTGTACATAAGTATACCTATGTAATTGTGCGTGCCAATAAACAATTCTTTCTTTCTTTCTTTCATGTATGAGTTACGTAATGGTGTCCATAAAATAACAGAACTATTATTGCTTGGAACTTGTCTAACATTATGTTATTATGTTAAATTATTCAAAATGTAATAAAGTACCCCCAGAGCGTTGAATGTTTGCCAAGATGACCGGACTCTTGAGTGATGTATATGAGAGCAAACGTTGTGTTTACCCATTTACGAAACGTAGCCCGCTTCATTGAACCAATAAATTAATCATAACTTAGAGAACTGGCTGCATCCCACATTTGAAAGTTAGCGATTCTCCGATGCTTAATTTTCAACGCAAATACAACGCCAATAAGGTAGACTTTCAGTTGTGTCTGAAGTGCTTAATTATCGTCTGGAAATGCTTTGGGTCATAACCGTTGGTAACTGCTTAAAAACCCCTATATACTTGAACTTGGAAATGATGCATGGTGTACAACTAAGATGAGTTACATTTTCTATGTTTAAACTTTAAGTTCTACCAAGTTGCTATGCGGACATTTGAAATACACAAATGTATAATATAATTCTTTCATATGAGTTACCGTATGCGTAGCTATCTCTAAATAATTTTATTTTGTTGAAAGAAAAATATGTGCGTGAGCAGAATTTGAACTTGCACCTCCCCGATAAACAGCGCCAGACCACTCGGAGTATATACCCGGGAGGCGCAGGCGCAGGATCAAATCATAGGATCACGACCGTATTTTTCATTCTAAATAAATTTATATCACTACTTACCCTACTAAGTTTTTTTAAACTAACAATAGAATTTATTTTTAACCAAACGTCCCAGGTTTTCATTCACGTTTTGGCACGTGTTTCTTGCAAACTACTCCTTCGGTGTATTTTTATAGATACACGTGGATGTAGCATTCCCAATACAATCCGTTACGACACTCCCGGGAACAGATGATTTATTCCTGCAGCGTGCGACTCTACACATTCAAATATCCATCAAGAATTCTAAAAAACATCTTACGACATCGCAAGACATAAGACAATACATCTACTTGAAGATTTGTCAAAGTGAGTCAAATCATCTCAAGGATCGGAGCTCATACATAAAAAACAAATACCTTCAACGTATGAATGTATTGGTATAAATATATAAGTTTTATATGACACCCGGTCCGCGCACAGAATACGTTATCAGAGATCAGCAGAACCACGTATACCTACCATGTGAATGGAAATGACATCTTATTTCACAAAGCTTCAGGCATAAGGGGGATACTTTTACATAGGAAATCCTCCGAGATTGGTTTTCTAAATAACAGAACATGGTCCGGAACAAATGGAAGATCAGAAAATAAATGAGAATAGGTTTTCATTTTTCATTTTGTGATTATCAGTATTTGTTGATTTATTTTGCGATATTGCATATATCGATAAAGTAATTCATTCGCAAGTTTACGAATTGGTGGTATTTTATTGTAAAACCTATTCAGTAGGATATGACGTATTTCTTCTTTGTTCTTGCCTCCAAAGAGTACATAAATGTTACAACAAGCGTAGCATGCTTTCATTAAAACTTTCACAATATAGAAAGATACATATACTACTTCAACATAAAATAAAAAATATACGTTCCTGTGACTTTAACCTGTTCGTATTTATGTGCTTACTAATGTTCTTAATACAAGTAGGAATATTTTATTATTATACTTCACTCGGTCCTTTGATTTTGTATAATATTTGTTAGAATTCGCTGGTGTTCACTCTCTGTATGTCCGCAATTTCTTTAATTATAATTTTCGCTGCTCAGTGAATGTACAAGTATTACTTCTAGCAGAAAAGATTGCATCTATTCGTTAGCACTTGGGCAGTGCCACATTATTCACACAAAACTGCACAAATAAAATGTACGACGACATCTTTTTATTTTAATTCTTTGAAAATACCCAAATTACAGAAAGTTCAACATTAGGGTTGCCTATAACGCCCAAGTTTCGACAAGTATAGGCCAAAGTCTATTTATTCCTTCCACAAACCCTTGTATTACAGTTCCCATACAGTCTCTTCCTTATACAGTTTTGAGGACAAATGCAAATTAGACGTTTTCCTCACCAACAATACCTACTGGTACTTGCCATTGTAAGGTTCTACACTCAAATTCATTAGAAATAAACAACGATTAAAATCTAAAGAAAATTACAAGGCTTCGTTACAAACTTTACTTTTACGAAAGCAAATGTTGGTTTTATTAGCGTAGCACAGTTGCAGCCTATTACCCATTCTGATGACTGTGACAAATACATATTCAAATACTTAGCCGTAATGGGATTTAAACCAAGTCTAAACGTCCTTTTACAAACGAATACAATGTGACATACCCTACAATATCAGCTTCAACATCCAAACAATCTTGTTAGTACTACCATTAAAAGAATAGCCAAGATATATCTCATAATTTCGCGATGAAATAAATAAGTGTTAAAATCTGCTAATGGTACTCGCCAAATAAGATGCCGCGTGACTTGGACGAGATCCAATAGTAGTTGGACTGGCGCCAATCGAAACCTCTCATTTTGGTCCTACTCTCGGAGTCCTGCGGTAATGGTAAGGATGTCATTCGATCTGGCCGGTCGGTTGACCCACAGATTGTGTGGGATCAAGCAAATGTTAAGATGGTTTTGTTGCGATGTATGTATGATAGATAATATTTTGTATGTATACATTATACGCATATTGTTTATGTGGAATGAAGTAAAATGTTGGTCAAGATAAATCTTTGAAAAGCATTAACGCATGCTTAACGAACTCTAAAGTTATTATATTAAATGGAAAAGAATACGGTCGCGAACAGGATTCCAACCTGCGCCTCCCGGATGAATACTCCAGGCGCTCTGACCACTAAGCCATCTCGACCTCTGCTCACCACCGCGAATTCTTCTTCCATATTTTAACACGTCTTATGGCGACGTCATTGCAATCAATTCAGTCCCTATTCTGGTGACCGAACCGACACGACTAACTTTGCAGTTAATACAATGCCGTAAAGAATGCAATTACCTTAATAATTCAAGATAAATCTTTGAAAAGCATTAACGCATGCTTAGCGAACTCGAAAGTTATTATATTAAATGGAAAAAGAATACGGTCGCGAACAGGATTCGAACCTGCGCCTCCCGGATGAATACTCCAGGCGCTCTGACCACTAAGCCATCTCGACCTCTGCTCACCACCGCGAATTCTTCTTCCATATTTCAACACGTCTTATGGCGACGTCATTGCAATCAATTCAGTCCCTATACGTGTTAAAGACGTGTATTTGGAAGAAGAATTCCCGGTGATGATCAGAGGTTGAGATGGCTTAGTGGTCAGAGCGCCTGGAGTATTCATCCGGGAGGCGCAGGTTCAAATCCTGTTCGCGACCGTATTCTTTTTCCACTTAGTAAAATGTTGTGGTAAGGTAAATAGTTACATTGATGGAATACCATTATTAAGTGCAGCTATCAATACTGTTGACAATAGAGTTCGTGCACTCGCGTTGATCCTGCTGTCCTGCCTAGAATGTCATTCGATCAGATGACCCACGGATTATATGGGATCAAGAAAATGTTACAACTGTGTAGTGTGTAGCATTATATACAACTCAATTATAATCACCGGCAAAAAATGGGCTTATACAGACCATTTTACTTAGCACCTAATATGTGAAACCAGAAATTAAATTTCACAAAATTTGACGGAGATACACGCTTTTAAATTTTTGACGTAGCACAAGATGACCGCAGTTTTTTTCACAACATTTTCATTGTACAGTCACGAGTACAAACATGACTATTTACATTAGCAGTTTTATAGTCCAAATAAATAGTTGTCTGAATAATATAGTAGTAGGTATTAATAGTATGTCTTTATGTAGAAGGAATGGTTCTTCTATTTGTGTTACATATCTAATTAACTTTAGTAATACATTGTAGAGATATTGTCGTAAGTTTTTAAAAGTTTGTGCTTAGGACTGTACTAAGAAAAATCAATTATTCCACGAATTATTTGTGAATTTTAGTTTCCTGTGCCTACCATTAGCCAATTTAGAAAATAACGAGGTCGAAAATTAAAAAAGTCTTATTTCGAACAAGATTTTCGATATATACTGATCCTACAGCTACTGAATAGCCCCCTTCATCTAATATATAATAATCTCGTGTTACAATATTTGTTATCGAACTCCTTTGAAACGGCTTGACCGATTTTTATGATTTTTTTTGTGTACATTTGGTAGGTCTGAGAATAGGTCGTAGGCCATTGTTTATACCTCTAGGTGATAAGGGTGGCCCTATCCAGAAACTTTATAAGGCAGAACCACGTTTGCGAGGCACAGCTAGTTATTATATAATACTTAAAAAATAGTGATGTCAAGCACATTTTATGCCCTTTAGTTATTTTCTAACCTAGGTACCTAACCTATTTATAATGAAAGAAGGTAATACCCTGTTTAAGGTCGTGTCCTAAGTAAATAAAAAGCACTTAGCCTCTCGATTTTACAGAGGTTCTTCGTGGTGTCGTAAAATCCCTAATGTTACGGTTATCGAATAAACTGTGACAACTAAACCGTGTGACAAGTGTTGTCATACCATCACGACTGTATCTCTGAAATCTTAGGCAGAGATGTATTGTTGTACATATAAACATTATTATTTCCGTTTGGTCTAATCAACAAAGGCTGATACAATACATATGAATTGAGTGTTTTAAGGCGTTTATAATATTTAAATTTTAAATACAACCAGAAATAACATAAAGGGTATCATGTACTATAAATTGTATTGCTAGATATACATTGTAACATATTAGAGTAAATTTAATATTGCTTCTATTGAATATTCTATGAAAACAATTAATCATTTGACTGATTACCCCTTTAGGAATACTTTAACCGAAAACCATATCATACGTGAGTTAGTTCCCCTAGTAGACGAAACGTAGAAGTACCTGAATAAAATTTAAATTAACAACAAATTTGTACTACTATAATACATAAGCTTATTTAATACAACGTCTACTTTCAGACTACTTTTAGACTCACAAAAGCATTTAGCTTTACTAAACGAAATAGAATATCGTAGGTACTTTCTATTTAAAATAAGGGACTAAATGGGTTTTTAATTAGTCGGCAAAAGGTAATATAATAGCTGGTACGCACTTAGACATATTCTGTATTATTAAAAGCTTTTCTCTTTTTATCTCTCGTATTTGTGGCATCTGTCTATTAAACTTTTTACTTCAAAAGTAAGAAGTATTTGTGTCAATTTTCATTTGCCGTTCTGAAAGTCAATGTTATTTCGAGCAAAGGAAAATACAGTATATATCATAGACTTATTTTCCGCGTCAGTAGTAAAGTTGGCAAAGGGAAAGGTTATGGTGGTCGTAAACGGCGGGTTAACAACTTTACACTGTAAACTTCGAAGCCAACACAATATTTTTTATATGTTACCCGAGGGACTGATAAGTTTGCGTTTCCTTTTTACTTTCGCTGTTGGTTACGGTGAGATTACAGTTCAGAATATCTTTAATGTATGAAATATGTAACACAAAAAGATAAAAAATTAAGTTATCACCTCCGCCCAATGGAACTCTCATAGGAGGTACTTTTTTATTTTCATAAAAGTATAAATACTTAATGACATTTCTTGAAGACGAACTTCAATTTAATGCATCCTAAAACACATTAAAACAGCAATAATCAGCCTTTTATTACGAAAGCATAAATATTTTCAAGAAGACGGAGGACTCGCTTCATGAATTCTAAGCACCTACTTAAAGGATGCTCCAAATTTAGGTGTCGTGAGGGTTGTCCCTCACCTTGTACGATGCTGGTTAAGTTTACTACGTCATTAGATTCGGGTGGACAATGTGTTGGCAAAAACATATATACATCTCATTAGGTATGTCTGGTGGCCACCTCTTTAGTTTAGTATCACATATTCTTGTGAAGAAAAGGTTTTTGCTGAATGGCGGATTCGTTTTATGATTTTGATAGAATTTTTTTCTGTAAACAAACGATTAATGTATTTTGTTCTTTTAGTAGAATGATTTATTATTTGATTCAAATATCATGTTAATTAATAAATTGACTCGCCCACATTAATTTATCACAAAAAAAAACTTAAAAAATATCGTATTACTTAATAATAGCAAAACAAGCAAGCATTTTAATAATGTGCAAATAAAAAGAAAACCGAACGCGCCGACCGATATTAATTTGGCAAATTAAAATTCACGGTGTCGCTTCTTTTTTTTTGCGTAAAAGTAGGGATACGAAATCCAGGGTAGGTAATTGGTTTTCGACACAAATACGCAATAAGTTACCCATGAAAGTTTATGTGAGCGCCGTGATCCGAATACGTGGTGGAGTGCTCTCATAGGCTGATGCGCCCAAGTAAGTGTTATCACCTACCCTGAATAACAAAGACATGTTTCTATAGACATGTTTCTACCGATAGTTATTGTATACAGGACATGAAGATAGATTCGTGTACGTGGCTTTTTTACGAGTTACTCGTTTTATTGTTCAAGGATTTTTCAGAAAGTGATCCTGGATTTACACACTTTTACGGGCAACAAAATATATTATTTTATGTGATTGGAACTTGGTAAAAAAAAAACCGCGAGTGTCAGCATTTTAACCCCATAATGAATTGATTGTGATTTATTACATTTTGAGCTTTTACAGAAAGTATACATTGGTACACATATCTCATCTATGTACAATGTAGGTTTATGTTTATGCCTGAGGTTTATGCACACTGCCTCGTTGGTCTAGTGGTCGCAAACGCGGCTGCTGAGCGTAAGGTCCAGAGTTTAATTCCCAGGTCGGGCAAAGTGTTATTGGGAAATTCTCAGTAGCAGCCCGGAGTTAGGAAGTTGGTGGTGTGACACCCCCGTGCTTCAGAGAGCACGTAAAGCCAAGCGTAAAGATTTGCACGACATTGCAAAGAGTTTGCACTCCGTCTATATAAACGCATCTGCGTACACTTACTTTATACTGAAGGAATAAAATAAAACATTTATTGAACAAAAACAATAATGTCTGGAAATAAAACTTCAAATCATAAACCCGCGTAATAAATAAATACAAAAATAAACGTTACCGCTTACTTTGTTACCAGTGGTTATAATTTAGTGTATTCTGCCATCTAATCCCATAATTCTCTCTCATAATCTCAGTGGCCCTTACTCATAATGAGAAGATTAAAAATTCCCCCTGCAGTAATTGCTTAAGTACTTAAAACAGATTTTCTTTTGGAGGTATTTCAAATTTGGTTCTGTTCTGTCTATATTTATATATTAACAGAAAAATATATACATATTTATAAACAAAAGGTATAACACGAAAACGAATTATATTAGTGTTCAATTGTGTGGACAGGAGTTGGAAAATATTTAACCAATGGTATTTTCTTATCTGATTATAAATAAATACTATATAATATGCACTTTTGCATAAACTGACCTAATTGTCGATTGACACATGAAAGAATTAACAATAATATTCGAAAAAATCGTACCACACTACGTGTGACCATGTTTGACAAAACCAATTTTGACAATGTCATTGACCATGGTACAAAATTCTAAGAAGGCAAAAACAATTATATTCTTAAAACTTATTCATTGCCAAACATTAAAAATAATGTCTTATGTATTAAAAATTTAAAATACCTTAGATACTAAAAAGGCCCAACGACTCGCGTATCAAGAATTATAATTATAAAATAAAATATTATATCGCTATATTCATGATATAAACGAGTGAATGCGTAATTGGATTCCACCAAAATTTAATTTTTCTTATCAAGAATGTATGCTGAATTTTTCATGGTGAAATTTGAAAACAGAATTCGTAGAATTCTTTGATTTCAATATTATAGAACTACTTATAAGAATTTACATTTTTACATTGAATACTCAATTTAATAACGAAGTACGTGTTATTCAAGAGATTTGAAGTACTAGCGCCTTTCAAATTACGACACTCTTGTTATCTTTGTGTGATATGTTTTTATATTTTTCTATGCCATTATATTTCTTTTCAGCGGAGTAATTTTATGAAATGGAATATATATAATATTAAATGAAGAATGAAAATATAATTTTCGATCGAATACTTCGTGAAAGTGTGTTTAACTCCTTGCTGGGATTCTTAATAGAGTGTCAGACGTTTCGATCAATTCTTGGTAGATACTCGATAGATTTTACGTCGTGATATGAGACTATAAGTTAATGTATAAGGTGTCATGTGGTGGGCGAAAATCGTGCAATGAATATTAGAGTTAAGTGGTTAGTAAGAAGCTTTAAACATTTATTTGCCGGGTGTTCTAGTAAAGTCTTCAAACACATCAACCGCTGTCGAGATAAATCACCCTAAAAGCACTACATAGATAAAAATAATAGTACCAAAATTTAGTTTTGATAAAGGAGTGCTAGGAAAACAAGGCTTTGTTATACAAAAGCTGTTACCTGCAAGCCGCCTACGTCAGTTCAACTATGTCGTTCATGCATAGCGTCCTGGCGGCTGCAAAATATTCTAAACGAGATTGCGGGACCGACCGGTCACGCTCTATTGTGGTGTTCTGTGGTCTCGTTTAAATGTACGGGAGGTTTTTTTCCACACAATTTTAGTAACATGACAAGGTGTTATGGAAACGTCTGGTCAGTATATGGTTTTAATTTAGAGCTCCACGTTTTAATATTTTCTGATTCAATCATAGTAATTGTGTGTGGGTGATAGATGTTTTTTTTTTTTTTGTAAATTTGTATGCTATGATAACTATGCAACTATAGCGGACCGCAAGGTTTGATGAACATGAGGTGAGATGGCGGTCAAACGGGCTTACCATTAAGAATATAAAACGAATTATTAAAAAATAAAAACCTCGACTGCACTGGAAAGAGAGAAACAAGATGAAAAAAGATAAACTATTATTCTTTTCGAACAATGATTATATGCAGTCGTCGGCATCTAGCATGTAACAAACATCAGCCGTAAAATATGCAAACATATTTTTCCCCCCTCTCTTTTTGATTTGTAGACGCCATATTTAAATATTGTCTATGTCTATGTCACTCCTGCAATTGAGACGAATCTAATAACAATTGGTATGTTAAAAGCCGTTGAACCGTTTAGGTTTTAGAGCGTGCGAAAGAAATGGACATATATACGTACATACATACACTCGTAAAACTTTTTTTTTATCCGACTGCTCTTGACGGAGGGTTAAGCATCCGTCTGGGGCAGTCGGGTAAAAAAAAGTAACACATACTATAATGTTACTATATCATCCTACCACTGGGCAAACGCTTCTTTTACTGTATCAATCGTCACTTTTTCAAAATCTTCCATTGTTGAGGCAGCTATTAAACAGTTTACAAATAAATGCTTCGCTCCGCGCTACGCCCGATAATGGAGTCAATTTATTAGAGGACTGCAAACTCTATGGAGTGCCTATTTGGTTGAGTAAGTAACCATTGTTAGCTAAGAAGCCGGAAGGAGCTTTTTCTTTCACGGTAATGTTACAGCGATATCAAAAAAAGTACGAAGGTCAGTTACCTCTTTAAAGGTTTTCACTGTTCAATTCTGTGCCAAGGCCGTTCTGTAGTTGTTAACGGAACATAGCATCACGCCTGTATTCCCCGAAGGGGTATGCAGAGGTGTACACCTTCATTTCATCAATGCTGTTTATGGGCACAATTCCGAACTCCGGGCTGCTACTGAGAATTTCTTAACAGAAATACTCAATAATACTGCCCGATCCGGCAATCGAGCCCGAGACCTCATGCTCGGCAGTCGCGCTTAGGACCAACGAGGCAGTTGTGCTTTGAAATATCAAGTCATCATACTATAATCTATTTAAATAAAAACCTGTAATAAAATAAAGACCGAAGCATACATTCATTGTGCCTATAGTGCCAGTAAGATGTTCGCAACCAAAAAATTTCCAGGGGGTCGTTACTATAATTAGTAAGCAGTAGTAAACATTAAAACAAAAAGTGTGAGTGCAAAGTTAATAGGGTGGATACTTACAGCCGCAATTTCGCGGCGCCTAAAATTTTAAGTGGCGTTGAATTTTACTCATTTTCCGCTTCCAAGAGACGTCCAACTAAATTTTGTGGAATGCCTAGTTGTGAACACATCAGGGTTTTCAGAAGTTTCAAACTAATTTGCCCATCCATTTTCATTACACATTTCGTTTGTAAGGTATTCGATCTAATGGGTCGCCATGCGTGATGCGTGAAATATAACTCAATAACACGAATACTTATGAGTGATGAATCTGAAAACTGATAGTTTTCAGTTAAAATTTCTAAAAGTTTAAAGCTTGTGGCTAAGTAAAAGCCGCCCAGATAGATCGATAGAGGTTAAGCTGCGCTTGCTGCGGTCGGTCTGTGGATGGGTGACTATCATTTCATACCCCGCTGTGACTCGGGCAGCATGTTAAACCGACTGTCCCGGTTGTCAAATTAAGATCCATGATAGTGGTTACGGGTAGTCAGATATCGTGTTGCCCATTAACTGGTTGTGGAGGTCAGATAGGCAGTCGCTCCACGCAAATATTAAGTTGCATCTGGCTTGCGGAATTCGACCCCAATGTATTGGAAAAAGGCTAGGCAGATCGACTTCTAAAAATTAATTTTAAAGTAACAATAATTATCGATATTTGCAGTGAAGTTCTCCCAGTGCTTCAAATGAGCGCAGAAGATTTAACTTTTGTTAACTGAGTAAATTGTTCGTCCGTATATTTCAGTTTAATTTAACAGACGAAGCACATTAAGCCCACCTTGCGGAGTTATAGTTAGCAGCTGCCTAATACGAGCCGTGTGTCGCGCACAGCTAGGAAGCAAATATAACATTTAATCAAACTAAACTTTACTATACACAGAGTAGGTACTCATTTATTGAAATCAGTGTGCATCTCATCCATATTGACGAATGAGATTAATTGAAATAAGAATCGTTAAAACAATGGTTTCAGTAATTATGTTGATATATTAATATTTTCTTAGAACGAAACAACTATTAATTTGTTGAAGTTAGAAAGGTGAACTTGATAACCTAATTTATTATGATAATTTAAGTTTTTGGTTTTTAAAATCGTTTACCGACGTAATAGATATTTGGATTTTAGGTTTAAAATAACATATCTATATTGTATAAAGATTAAATTTAGGTTACAAGTAAACATTTAAACAAAGCGCAGTTGTCCTGTTTCACTGAAGGCGGTTTACTAGTACAAAGGATACACAGAGCATTAATTCTGTTAATGAACTGCAGTAGTGCGATGCTGTGGTGAGGAAACGCGGACATTACTGTGCCATCTACATCCGCCTTATTATCTACTAATGACATAATTCAGTCTTTTGTTATCGCACACTATAATGGCTGCAGTGCATGGAATGCTAATATTTAAACAATACACATGTTCGTGCTAAATGATTGATTCCATAATAAATTGAAATGACTATATGTATAATATCTCAGGGGCAACTCAAACCACTATAAGGAAATTAGTGATTAGGAAGTACAGCTGGTAAAAATAATGATTTCCCCTGAATTTCCCATAAAGTCATCAACCAACAGCAGTCCATTGCTGGACATAGGTCTCTCCCAAGACGCGCCACTGAGCCCGGTCTTCGGCTCTTGTCATCCAATTTCTACCAGCTACTTTCCGCAGATCGTCGCTCCATCTCGCCAGGGGACGTCCTACACTCCGCTTAGCTAGACGCGGTCTCCACTTCAGTACGCGTTTACTCCAACGGTTGTCGGTTTGTCGGCATACATGGCCGGCCCACTGCCAATTCAGTTTGCTGATCCTGTGAGCTATGTCGACCACCTTGGTTCTCTGTCAGATAACCTCGTTTCGGATTTTATCCTTCAGAGAAACTCCGAGCATAGCTCTCTCCATAGCTCGCTGAGCAACTTTTAATCTATGTACCAACTGTACTTTGTGTGTCCACGTTTCGGAAGCGTATGTCATGACAGGTAGGACGCACTGCTTGAAGACTTTCGTCTTAAGACATTGAGGGATAGGCGACGAGAAGACCTGGCGAAGCTATCCAAACGTTGCCCAGCCTAACTGAATTCTCCGGTTTACTTCTTTCTCGAAATTGTGTCTACCTAATCGCAAACTCTGCCCAAGGTAGATGTACTCCTGCACTACCTCGAGAGGTTCCCCGGTGACAGTGATTGGCACTGGGGTAATACGATCATTTATCATAATCTTGGTTTTATCTAAGTTCATTCCCAGGCCAACACGTCGAGAAGCAACAGCTAGACTATTCAGCATATGTTGTAAGACCTGAAACGATTTCGCCATTATGACGATGTCGTCCGCAAATTGTAAGTGCGAGATATATTCTCCATTGATGTTGATGCCCAATCCATTTCAGCTCAGTGTATTAAACATATCTTCCAGTGCAGTTGTGAACAATTTGGGGGATATAACATCCTCTTGTCTCACTCCGCGGCGCAACTGGATCGGTTTAGTCTGTTCGTTCTGGATTTGGATGGACATGGTGGTTTTGTTATATAAACATCTCAGCACTTCGATGTATCACCAATCAACTTGACATCGCTGCAGGGACTGTAGAACGGCCCAGGTCTCAATAGAGTCGAAGGCTTTTTCATAGTCCACAAATGCTAAATACAAAGCTGATTCTACTCGTTAGACTTCTGTATAATCTGTCGCAATGTGTGACTGTGTCTATGGTGCCAAATCCTGATCAATTGATATATTAATATATTCCATAAGGGCTTAAAATTGTGAATTTAACGATTAGTTTTTTTTTGTTATTTATACAACCGGATATATAAACATCCTTTCAAAGTACAGTAAAATGTCTTCAAAGATCCTAGTTTATATTACGTTTACGACTTACGTTTGCAATTCCTAGAATTTTCATTTCCTTTACAGTCAAAGCGGAAATAATTTACTTCTGAACCATTCCTCCGTTGAATCTTACGACAGATATAAGAACATGATGTGTAGTGGATTTTGTAAATGTAGTATTAAAAGTGGGACGGGTCAATCCCTTGGCGAGCGAAGTTGTGTGTCGTTTGTAAGTTTATGCGGCGCGTACTCCCGGGGGCGTCGCCATTGAAACTTGTTATGAGATAAAATTGTTCTGTTTTACGCTCTTAGTGGTTTGAAACAACGAAATAGTGGCGTGTGTAAATTGTTACACTTTATTTTTTATGTGGGACGAAAGGTCGTTTGCGCTTAACAAAAAGTTTGTGTGTATTAAGCGGATGAATATTCGAACTTTATTAACTTAGCATCATTGTGCGATGTGAATAATTTTGATTGCCTAAATATGCAAACTAGACTTGTCTTTAAATATAATTAGATCTGTAGCACAAAACATGTTATCTTTTCACCTGTACAACCTACGCCAAGCTGCTGTAAAGCCTTTCAATAAAGCTTTGCATGACTTAAATCCCGTAATACCAAAACGTTGGAAGGGCGCGTTCATTTTCGACTAATAATTTGACGTGAGAAATAGATTAAAAGTCGAGATGGCTTAGTGGTCAGAGCGCTTGGAGTATTTATCCGGAAGGCGCAGGTTCGAATCCTGCTCGCGACCGTATTCTTTTTCCATAAAAAATTATAAATTTAGTGTTCGCTATGCATGCGTTAATGCTTTTCGAAGATACCTAAGAAATTACTATAGATTAAGTTGGAAATCGAGACGACATTCAGAAGTTCTTTTAAAATAATTGACTGTAAGTGTAAAACCTCTTCATTACTTTAATATGAAACCAACTAGAACAATTTCTATCTAAATAAATTCGCTGAAGGACCTCTGAGGGTGGTTCAATCCCATAAACGACTTTATACTAAGCTTCCTTGTCTCGAGAGACCGTGATAAGAAGCCCCATGTCACATTGTAGTAGGTCAGATTGCTTTTCCTATACTTTGCGAATACGAAGAAGTTATAGGGTCAATGTAAATAATAAATCAATCTATGTAAGCCGCTTTTAGGTATCGCAGAAATTATGTGTTTTAAATATATACACTTTTATTTTTTCAATTATTATAAAAGGAATAAGAAAAACTAATAAAAAATAAGTTTTCTAAAAATATATTTTCTTTCTTTCTTTGTTTCCTACATTTCACTACTACAATTAGAAGTGAAATGTAGGTACAGATAAATCTTTGAAGAGCATTAACGCATGCTTAGCGAACTTTAAAGTTATAAATTTTTGTGGAAAAAGAATACGATCGTGAGCAGGATTCGAACCTGCGCCTGCCAGATAAATACTCCAGGCGAATTCGCGGTGATAAGCAGAGCTTGAGCCGCATAAAAATATTATTCCATAAATGTTTTCTTTTTTGCAATTATAATAACAAACCTCGAATATTTTCCTCGAAGTTAATAGAAAAACTTAATGTACCGTCAATGTACATAACCTCGCTAACACCGCTGTTACGCTCATGTTATTCTTCCTCGAGGCGAGAGTAACGTGCCGAGTGACAGTAATGGCAAACCATTTACGAACACGATCACCCACTCCTCCAGGGTTTACCTACCTGAGAGAACAAACACGTACCTAACATAACATAGTCACGCCTGTACCTATCCCTGAAGGTTTAGAGGTGTACTGTTGTACTCCCATATCAACCGGGAAAAAATCTAGGTTCCGGAGAATTAAAAAAAAACAGGAAAACCCAGCAACACTTTGCCCGACCCGAGTTATATACCTTATCGTAGTGTACCTCTAGGATATCGAAAGTACTTTAGTCCTATTATTACTGACGTACACATCTCATAGGGAATGTGTAATGGGCGTCTACCTCAGCTCTGGGCTGCTACTGAATTCCCTATCAGAAAATCTCATTAGCACTGCCCGACCCGGGAACCGTACCCAGGACCTCACGTTCAGCAGACGCTCTTACGACCACCAGACCAACAATGCAATCGTAACGTATAATTTATCATTGGCCCAAACAACTTCGCCAGTAAATATCGATAACAAAGCTGCGTGAATTACGAAGTCGTTGCATCCAGCGTCGGTTACAATCCCTGTTGTTGCCTAAAACAATTTACTGCTTTTGTGTTGCTAAACTGGCAAAACGCGTTCCCGACGGGTAATTGTGACTGTTTACGTCATAAATAAACTATGTTGATTGTATTGCGAGTAACTTGTATTTTGAGCATCAACTTTGTGGTGAAACTAGGAACACATGCATTCCCACGAAAAAAATATTGTTTAGAGTTCACGTGGAGTACAAAGTATATACACTACAGCAATTTAAGAGACTTCATAGTCATTTTAATATTAAATTTTATTTATACCAGCTATTATTTTTAGTAGTTTTCTGAAATTACATTGGTAGCATATACTTAAAGTGACCTTAATTAATAACACGTTGCTTGAATCACCCTATTAACTACAACATTTTTTATATCCTCAACAATGCCGAATAAAATATTTTTGGTCATATAAATAAAGTCTTAACCTTATGAACCTATTTTTCATACATTATCTGCTCGCCAGGAAGACGTAAAGACATTTTTATACTTAAAATATCTTCCCCAAGGCGAAGAAATTCCACAGAGCATCCCGAGCATAGTTTGTGCATTCCGCGTAGCCTGCGGTCGGCATATCATTGCAGTGAGCTAGCAAGCAATATAACTCTGGGCTAGTGCACGCCCCACTTCCACTTAGCCGCCGTTTCCTTTATGGATATAATTTGTTTGCTCTGATTTTAGTTCAGTGTCGAGTATAGTTAATGTTTGACGATGGTGTTGGACTGAGCGTACCTATCATCCTTTGTTTCTACTGTAGTGCTTTATGATGGAATCATTGTTATTAACCTTTCGGCTCAGTAACGTACAGGTCTGTACGTTGTAACAATAAAAATCTATTGTGTCTGCTAATGACTGACGCAACAGCTTAAAAGATTGATCAGCAATTTCCGTTTTATGTTAATGACTGTGGTACTATAATTTACTGTGGACATTTTAATGTTTAATGTTTATTTTCTTGCAATGACCATTCTCTGAAACTCCAGTACGGTCTTTTGATAATCCTTAAAAAATATTAAGACCGGATGGGATTGTATATTTGGTATTATAAGATGACCGCAACAGCTAAATATTTATGAATTATTTTGCTCGTGAATGGATTTCCAAAAGGTTATCAAAGGAAACGACTGTCAAAACCAATGGATACTCGGATGGAATCATTGATATTTATTGGTGTTTATCGGTGAGTAACACCATTGTTTGGTTCCAGCATTGTAACAGTAACAGATTAATTTTCATTAATATTTTCGTATTGTTAGTCACAAAGACTGATGGTTTTATTATGAACGATCGATCAGTTTACTAACAAGAATGCTTAACTACTTTCTTCCTACCATCTTTATGCAGATGATTTACAAATTTATAGTAAAGCTCCGCTTACAAAATTGTGTGAGGCCGTTGACACTATTAACATTGATTTGGCTAGAATATCTCAGTGGAGCAAAAGATACGGCTTGAAAGTCAACCCTTCAAAGACGCAGGTGATTGTGGTAGCAGGTCCAGGATGGTATCTAAAATTAATTGGACCGCACTTCCTCAAGTTTCTTTTGACGGTACTCTTATCCCTTATAGTGAAACAGTTAAGAACTTGGGGATAATTATAGATAGAAATCTGTCCTGGACTGCTCATCTACGGGAAACCAGTCGTAAGTTGTTTGCCTCCGCTGGTTCTTTGAGAAGATTACGGAACATTCTTCCAATTACCACTAAAATTGCGCTAGCACAATCCCTCCTTCTTCCTATCCTTGATTATGCTGATGTCAGCTACCTTGATCTCACTGAGGACCAATTAAATAAGCTTGAGCGTCTCCAAAATGTTTGTATTAGATTTGTATTTGGCTTGCGCAAATATGATCATGTTTCAGATTTTCGAAGTAAGCTCAAGTGGTTACCAATCCGCCTTCGCCGAAATACTCATATTCTTTCGCTACTTTATAGTGTGCTTTTCCACCCGTTTACTCCTACTTATCTAAAAAATCGTTTCGAGTTCCTAAGTGACACCCATGCACGAGACCTGAGATCATCAGATAATCTAAGGATTAAAATGCCAGTGCATTCCACAAAATTCGTCGACAAATCCTTTGCTATCCAAGCAGCGCGTTTGTGGAATGCATTACCGGTCTCTGTACGACGTGCCCAGTCACTACCGATGTTTAAAAACTTTGTGAAAAAACATTACCTTTCCACATGTTGTTATCGATGCTAGTATTCCTTTTTACATTTATATATTGGTCTCTATGCATAATATTATTAGTTCTATTTAAACTTATTTATGTATGTTTAACGTATTCTTATCCTTATATATGCATATTGTATTATAATTATGTATGTACACCACATACTACCTCAAATGGTTACCAAGTCCACTTTCTCCATCCTAAGGTTGCCTGGAAGAGATTGCCGTGCGCGATAAGGCCGCCCATTGTACTATTATTTCTTCTGTGCTGTATTTTTACCTGTTTCTGGTGTACAATAAAGTATATAATAATAATAATAATAAACAAGAGGGCGGCAGAGGACTCATTGACATAACAAACTTACACAACAAACAAGTCATATTACTCAGAAAGTTTTTTCATGACCACTCACAACAATCAACACTACATAAAGCCATATCTCAAGCTGACAAATTCACACCACTCTCTCTTGCGGATCACACCAAACAAATAAATATAAACACAAAACAACAAAAAATTGACACATGGACACAAAAATCACTCCATGGTCGTCATCGCCTCAACTTGACCGATTCAAATGTTGACAAGATAGCGTCAAACGCATGGTTAAAACGAGGTGAGCTGTTTCCCGAAACAGAAGGATTTATGCTAGCGATTCAAGACCAGGTTATAAACACCAAAAACTACAGGAAGTACATCATCCGTGACAGCAGTCTTAGTAGTGACCACTGCCGTCAATGCCATAAACAACCTGAAACAATCCAACACATCACAGGCGCATGCTCATCTATCACACAAACAGATTATAAACACAGACACGACCAGGTAGCAGCAATTATACACCAGATACTCGCACACAAACACAAACTCATTACAGAAAAAACACCATACTATAAATACACACCTCAAATTATACTAGACTCACCTAATTACAAAATGTACTGGGATAGAACTATACTAACTGACAAAACTATACACCATAACCGACCAGACATCACCCTACATGACAAGCAAAACAAAATTGTATACCTGATAGATATAGCAATTCCCAACACACACAACCTAACATCCACACACACAAACAAACTCTCAAAATACACAGACTTGACAATTGAATTAAAAACCCAATGGAGAGTAAAAACAGTCAAAACCATCCCCATCATAATATCCAGCACCGGCGTTATACCCAAAACACTTCATACAAGCCTTATAACATTAAATCTTCATCCACTCACATTTGTACTCCTACAGAAAGCAGTCATACTGAACACATGCAGAATCGTCAGAAAGTTTCTGTCGATAGACTAAATACTCAGTACCGTCATAGTTGTTTGGCCAAAAGCCCGCAATTTTGACGTAGTTCCCCAGAAATGGGAGAGATTAAAATTTAAACACAATATAATAATAATAACTATGAAGTAACACAATTCTTGTGCTGCACTTTAATGTTATAATTTATATTTTGTGCTTAAATATGCCTTTAAAGTATATATCTTATAAATTCTTGGATTTAAATAACGCTTTGTTTTTTTGTAAACTGCTACGATACCTAAGTCTCTTTTCAAGCTAGCAACGGAGGATCTAGATTTGTTTTGGGAATATTTTGCGTATTGGTAATATTTTCTTTGGTCTTGGTATAAAAACAAAATAATACCTATTTCGTATTTTGAGAATATGAGTCATAATGAGGGTAGTACCGAAGATTTTATTTACCAGCAAAGGTAAACACTTACATTAAATAAAAAATATTTACTGGAAATTATGAGTATTGAAAGCAAATCTCTACATATTGACAAGATTCGGTATCTCAAATAGCTACCACACTTCGTTAATTAATATTAGTATTGGTATTTCTAACTTGAAATATTGAGGAATGCCTAGGTAATTTTGATCTATTCCAATTTAATAATGTTTACATATATCAGCAGATCATGTTTCCTGGGGTATAATGTGTTGTTGAAGACTGATCAATACTTAGATATTGGGTTTAGCTGAATATAATTCAGGATTCCAGAAACTGATAAAGGTATTTGAAGTAATACTATGGTGGATTTCGTCAGTAAAGGTTCACCAGTATAGGATCTATGAAACTTTACATACTACCAAATATTTAAGATAAGTTAGTACAGTATTCCAAATAAAAGTTACTTACTTTCATAGAAAACTCGGTTGATAATCGCGATGAATGAGATAGGGGCAGAGAAATAAAATAGATGAACAGTCACAACGTATAAAAATAAAAGCGCATTAAAATCGATCCATCCAAATGGGAGCTACACCACCATGGACACAGTTAAACAGACATAGGCTTGAATCATGTGTTAGGTGTGAAAAAGGACAACATTTATGTGATACTTATAGAAATTATATTAAAGAGCGAAGTTAACGTCACATTATCACGTATAAAAAACAATTTAATCTTAATTTTGACGGATGAGTTTGAAGTTCGGGTGTTTATAAATTTGGTAGAAATCGTCTCTCTTAGAAAGTTACTTTGACAGAAAATTAGAGGGATGGGACAGATACTGTCAAAAGTTGATGCGGAGGCATATTGGTCAACATTGGATATTCATGTAAATTAGTGAAATTAATCTAATGGTCGCAAAAATTTCAGTCTTTAAAAATTGCATACATGTATTTAAAAAACTATGGCACCATCAGTAAGGAACTTCTTGTCCTTCATTTCCTTAAATGCATGTTAATTAAAATCGTGAACGGGTAGATATATATACCTGCCTTTATTTTTAGAATCATATTAAAGGACGCAACATGACGAGTCATACAATAGAGGCTTGAATATTATGACGTCTATAGACGTCGTGTGTTCCTAAAAGTGGTAAGGCATATAGTACGTAGATATAGCTTGACTATGCATAACATTATAGACGTCATAACTTCGCTACAACATTAATCGAAGACTGTCTGTTAGTAGGCAAGAGACATGACTGTTCACAATTATATGGCAATTAGACTCGACCATCCACTTGAGTGTATGTAGTTAACTTAGCCCGTTTACTATTAATGTATCATATGAGGCGACACTAATAAATGAATGGTACAGCGCATAATCAATTATTGGTTTCTAATATAATTAGTGTATTAATATCTCGTTTGGTTGGTTAAGATTGCCTTATTGCCCTATTGGATGCTAGCTTTGGTAGTTTAATTGGTATTTTATATTAAGAAATTCTCAATGACAGCCCGGAATATCGTATTTTATCTCATCACATGGGTGGTTAATAACAGCATGTGTGAAATATGGGTGCACAATAGTATACCTTTTTCTAATCCTTCAGGGAATATAGGCGTGATGCTATGTTATGTTTTGGTTGTTTGTGAACGACAAATGTTTGGTATTTGTATACTTACAAATACCAAACATTTGATGTTCTGTCTGTAATTGAACATGGGCCAAATAAGACTTTGTTTGTGAGGGCCATAATTATCATTACAAATAAATTGCGTCTGCAGTACGTTGTAAATGCTGCTGCCAACGATCTTGATTTATCACCGTTCTCGACATTTACTCAAATGTTTGATGAGTAGGTACCAGCCAAGCTAAGTTCGGCAAACTTATTCGTGAACGGTGGTAACAAGTTACAATGTTAGCACATCTATCTGTCTCCCTGATCTCGATAGCTCGGACGACAAGCTGACCGAGGAAGTTTGGAACACCGTTGAAAAATGAAGCCATCTAAAATGCGGGTATTTCAGCTCCTTTGTTATCATTGAATAACTTTAAAATTTGTTGGAATTTTTAGTTACACCGTGGTTTTATATTACATGGATACTTTTTATCATGTTATATTAATAAAGCTTTTTCGCTTGCTTCTATCAAGTTGAACAAGAACAAAAACTAAACATTATTATGTAATAACTTGTTAAAGTATCGTGATCGAATTTTATTTGTAATTTTGGTTACATCATTATGTGGTCACAAAGTTAGCTGTTGTATCCCCAATAAACAGTTCTTTCCGCTACAATTCGTTAATTTGTTTTTTTAAACCTACAATTCACATAAACGCGCACAACTGAACAATGGTGAAATGTGGGTGTACAACTGTGTACACCTCTGCCTATCCCTTCGGGAAATACAGGTGTGATGCTATGTTATGTTATGCGAACAACTCATTGCTTTGATTTGATTAGCTCTAATTTGTTTTAATGTGTGATAAATGCATTGCAATTTGTGTAAAAAGTATCTACCAAGTTTAACTTCTGTGCTAATGCCAGCAATTTTTCTATCGGACCAGTTGAAGTTGTTGCTTATACGTTTTACATAATGTTCCTTTCAGATAGCCCGGTGCTTATAGATTAATTAAGGTACCCGTCTACTTGCCTTTGCACATTGGATATACGCATTTTTTGCACACGAAAAATGTCGGTGATGCGGGTAGCTGACACAGATTAATAAGAATCTGATGCGAAGCGTGCGTCCTGTGCGTTTGGCGTCGATAAATGAACGGGTATTATTTATTCTATGCCTTTAGGCCTGTCGAGGGCATTACCAATGCAATTGCGTCATGTAAAAATATGTATCTAGTCTTTTATATTTGCTTGTGGTGGGTAGAACAATAATATCTATTTATTGATTGAAATATTAATGAGTACACAAATCATATTTTCGAAGGAATGAGGATAGGCGTGTGCGTGAGGAAAACTAAATTCAGATGAATTTTACGCGGGACATATTTACTTTCGTCGAACGAAAGTGTAAGACTTGTAAATAAGCTGCTTCAACATTACCTACGAGCTGTGTTCGTCGGTACTATTAGGATTAAACTACTTACGATATATCAACGTAAAATATATCAGATCCTAGAGGATGAATAAGACAAGGTGTATAATTCTTTGGTAAGTCTTTTCAGTCTGGTGGTGGTTCCATCACGGTTCTCGAGTGTGAGATTCTGGGGTCGAATCTTGGGTCGGGAAAATTATTAAAGAGTATTCCTATTAGAGAATTCCTAGTAAGCAGGCTGGATCATTAAATAGAGCACAGTGTAGCAACAAAACCGATGGTAGATATAATAACAGTATCGGTGAAATGCGACCTCTTACCTAAATGCTGGAATTGCAGCGTAGCATGTGTTGTGGTGAATGCAGCTGCGATCCCAAGATCCCAGTAAAGGTTAGTGAAAGACCGTGTGGTTTTTAGTCGATGGGAGTCCGGTACAACTTCTATGATGGATTTTCCACACATAAAAAAGGTCTTTTCTAACTCCTCCACCTAATACTTCTCCCAACCGTATTTCGGTTCCGGCGGCCTATCTGCACAGAGATTAGCCAACTACACAGGAGATATTATATTGCAGAAGTGTATGCGTATACACAGGTGAAGGTCCTCTTCTTTCACTCTCATAGTCCGATGGCACGGCAATTCGACATGACCGGAGAGAGATCGGGCGAAGGACCGACGGCTTTACGTAGTCTCCGAAGCACGGCGCTGTCACACCGCCAACTTCATAACTCCGGACTGTTACTGAGAATTTCTTAACAGAATGGCTTTGACTGACCTAGGAATGCCATGCTAAATGAAATTGTATAAAACTTAGGGAGGGTGAAGGGGAACAGTGTTTAAATTATATTATAACTTTAGATGGAAAAAAGGGAACACAACGAATTAATTTCACAGTTTTACTGTTTTTTTGCGTATACGTCGTGTCATAACCATAGCCGCGTCGGGCGTAGTAGGTACACAGACGGCACCGCGCGCCGACAAAGACCGAACGTAGGTACCGCTAAAGACGAGCGGCGCGGCCTGTGGCGCGGCGCGCGCGCTCCTGCTACGTACCTACCCGCGCACGCTGACACCGTGGCTCAACGGAAATTCATTACTGTGTTAGTTGACGCGAACCAGCGTACATGTAAAATCGAGCGCGGGTACCTTTGCTCTCGCTGGTGGTGAGTGGTGCAGTGCCTATGTACGTGGAGAGGTGGCCAGTACGGCAGACGCCATTTAATGCTACGATGCCGGCTGCTACACGATGGGTACATTACAGGCAGTTTGGAATACCTGTATTACCAGAATGATGGGGCAGCACCACATTATGAAAATCTAGTGTGCAACTACCAACGACACGTTTGGGGCACAGTGGGTTGGGCGTGGTAGCCCAGTGCCTTGGCCTCCTCAGGCCCCGGACCTTACACCGCTAGACTTTTATTTGTCCCCACAAATAAAAGTCTTACGGAAAAAAGTTAGTGTACACCGATGAAATTACAAGTGTAGTAAAATTACGTGCGTGAGTGGTAGTGTGCGGGTGTTAAGTAGTTTAAAAGACAACAACAGGCGACGTGCCCAGTTATTTATCGCTATGGTGCATACTTTGAACAATATTGTTTCGAGTAACATAAGTTCAGTAGTGACCATTCAATACGTAAGTACATTTTATTATTCGCACGTAAGCACGGTCGACTGATCTGTTGACCTTAACACCAATAAATGTTAAAACCCAGTACCCTAATCTTGTAACTCACTTGCGATGCATTGCATTGTTTAGATTTCAAAACATTTCAGAAACAAACCTCTCATGCACATACCTACACCTAGACTTGGACCATAACCGAACCCGTGAACCGCGGCGCAGAAGATCTCGTCAACTGCGCCAACTATTCCTTCAATGCGCCCCATGTTTCAACAATCTGTCATATCGGCAACTACACGTTATACTGTATTGATAACACTGTCTAATAAATGTGAATATGTTACATAATTAGCTTGCAGATCTAATCTCTAGACAGCAAAAAAGATAACAATTACTGTATGTCGCGGTAATAATATAATCGCGTAATCTAAAAACTCTTTGTGAATTGGAGTTTAGAAACCAATAATGAGATAAAAACGCAATCCTAAAACTATATTGTAGTCTTATTATATTCGTTAGGTTAGGTTAGGCTACATAGGCTACATGTCGCGCGGCGCGCTCGTTGCGCGTTGTGCGTAGTATACGAAAATTTCACAGAGAAGCCTCAGCTGCTACAAGACGAATAGGACGTTGACCTCTTGGCTATTATTGTTTTAATTATTTTTATACAACATATAACTTGTTGCTGTATACGTTCCTACAATATTGCCACTGTTCAAAACCACAGCCTGTATATTTACGAGTATACGAAATGTTGCTTATATTCACATTACATACATTTCCTGTCGATTCATGAGACGAGAAATAGAAATAGAAATCATTTATTTGCAAAAAATTTGCAACAAAAAACCCGTTTTGCAACAAAATTTGTGAGAAAAAGATACCATTTCATACTTGTACTGATCTATGCAATTGTGTAAGCGCGGTATAAGCACAGCTTGTCATATTCATACTCAAAGTAGCTCAGGCGGTGAATGCCTTAATTTAGGGTGCTAAATAACCAAGCCTTCTTCAGTGACGAGCTTTCAACTTACTCTGGAGCGGTACGGAGCAAACCTAAGTTAATTAAGTTATGTCTAAAAATAAATACGTCACAAAATAAAACGATTTATAATTTATTATATCTAGCAATTTCTTGTGGAAAAATTTGCTTAGCTTCATTATTCATTTATGTGATGTGCGTGAAAGTTAATTATAATATTCTTTTTATTACTTAAAGAAAATAAAGACATTTCTTTTTTGAATATTTTTGGTGCCTTTCATGACAGAAACAGTACACGAATACAGTACAAGAATATTTTTGGCATTAAACATAGAATTACTCGATAACAGGATCGTTTAGATTAACTATTAAGGCTGGTTATTTATCAGCCTTCAACTTAATTAAAATCTTCACACAGAGAGAAATTATACATAAAAATAAAAAGAGCGCATAGATCCTAGACTTTATCTGGGAGGCGCTCAAATCTGCTCACGACCATATTTTTCAGTTGTAAACCCACATTTCGCCAATGCTGTTATTAAGTCCCATGTGCTGAGCCTATTGTTATCTAACGGGTACAATTCAAAACTGCGGGTTGCAACATAACAACTGAGAATTTCCAAACAGAAAAACTCAAACTTTAATATAATAACTTTAGAGTTCGCTAAGCATGCGTTAATGCTTTTCAAAGATTTATCTTTAACAGAAAAACTCAATAACACTTTTGCCCGACCCGAGAATCGAAAGTGGGACCTCATGCTCAACAGGCACGCTTGGAACCACTAGATCAACGAGGCAGTTAGTATTTCCAAAAAGTAGTAAACTTGCGCGCGTGCCTATTTTTTAGCGTGCCTGTTAAAACCTTCAAATTAGATAAAATTACATACGTGTAGGATGATGTCATTCGTGACATATCCCTCAACGGTGAATCTTACATACATAATAGTATTGCAAGTTAGAGAAGTTCACAGACACGGTTCGGCATGGGCACCAAGTGTTAAATTCCCATTTCCACCTCTGAGGGGAAACTTTACACAAAGTAGACATTTGCATATACCTTATGGAATAACCAACCAAACTGTGTAAACTTAGAATTAAAACGTTCAGAAATTCATACAATTAGAGCTACAAACTTCCGAATACACACGAAGAAAGTGAATTGAAATTTGTTTAACAATTTAACATCGATTCCTTTACTAAATGCAACATCGCGTTGGTAGAAGATGTTTCTTAAACAAACCAGTTTAATTAATTGCTTTTCCGCTTCGCCGAGAGATTTAACTTGAGTCGAAACTGCTTTTATTGTACACTCGATATCAGACAAATGTAGGTACTAAAGCAAATTGAATATTGTGATTTAACAGTGATTTGAACGCGCAAACTTCCGGTCCTTGTAGGAATTAATTTGTAAAGTATTTATTAAAACTGTTCATCTTGGTGTGAAATGTTGATTAATCGATTACCCTTTGCTTTGTATTTGAAACATCAGCTTTAATACTAAAACAAATTTTGATTCATCAACACTTTGCTTTGAAATATATTTAGGCAACTGATAAATTTCTTATTTAAAGTAAAATAACTAAAGCTTTGTAGCGAGGTAAAATCACGGTTATTATTTTGTACGTAAGTCGGAATTTTGATTGAGAGTTCCTTGATTAGTTCGTGGAATTCTCAGGAATATCAAGGAGCACGGGTGCGATCAAATTGGCAGGTGATTGAAGCCCGTCAAACTTCGGCGGGCGCACTCTTACGTATTTTTTCTCAAAATATGGTAAGGAATTTGTGATTACTCAACCTGAAGTTATATCAGTCGGGAAACTGGATTGAAATTTACCCAAAAGAAAAGCTTACTGAAGAGAACATAAAAAGGAAAAGAAATAATTAAATAATTTGATTATTGAATCGCAGTAATTATACACGAACTAACAACATTTTTTATCTCGTTCTGTCATCCTGCCACAAAGAACGTTGCAAAGTATTGTAAAATATCAAGAATATACACAGTCAATCCTGTGTAAAGTTATTTTATTGTTAATGTTATCGTGGCAATCTATGTTATTACTAAAATAAATCTGTTTTTAACCCTTGCCTTGTCCCATGAACCACATATGTTACACGGCGATCGTTCATCTATTGTGTCTGATTCGTGGACGAGAACCTGTTACAGTCAAAAAGAAAATATGTCAAACTGAAAAATTTAAAAATTTAGGATTATCATACCTGTTTACATGAAAGCGGTTATGGTTGGTCGTTTAGCAGTTGCGATAATACGCGCCGGGTCGATGGGCCGTCCGTCAACACGCTCCCACTTGACATGAGTTCCACATTCAACTGATGGTTTATTCATGGGTTCAGAGCCTCTCAGCCTCGGGGAGCGCAGGAGCCGTGACGGATTGTGCCCACAACTATTCATATACATTAGTTTGTCGTTCGTTGTTAAGATTTTAACATACAGTGAAAATATTTGAAGTATTTCAATTAAAAAAAGAAAATTTCATTTTATAATCCAAGCCCAAGTGAAAGTCAAATGTTTTTATTTTAAATAAGCCATTTAAAGGCAAAACATCAATATTTACATGCATTAATAAATAGGACTAGTTGTCGCTCACTGGCCGATATTCGATAAGTGTGTGTGTGTCAAACGCGTGGTAATGTGTGTAATTTTTTAATTAATAAAATGTTTTTCTAATGCTTATTATATAAAAATATTAGCTTTCTGCACTCCTTCTCCATATAAACTAGAATTGTGCCAAATTTCATACTCCTCTGTCTGTATAATTTTCGTAAAGAGGGTTACAAAGTTTTTGCTTCAAGTATTGATATAATGATTACGTTAATGTTCAATTTCTTTTGATTTCCATTTGTATTTTAATGCCTTAATAGCTGCTACTATTAAAAACAGAATCACTCAAATTACTTTTACTTTTCTTTCCATAATACACTCTGTATTTACTCAATTAGTAAAATTACGGTCAGTTTGTGGACATAACATAGAGCCAAATTAATAAATACAACATTGGTAAACAAAATTTAATAATGTTTGTGGAACCAACTAACCTCAGGCGCGGGATGGGTGGGTTATGTTAAACATTGTTGCTAATTTGTTGATTGTTCAACACGGAGTTACAAAATTAACTGTTATAATCAAGTGCTACGCATTAATTGGCTTTGTGTGACTGCAATATTGGTGCAAATGCTCTATTCGGACCTCAGAGTCGTAAGCCTGTTTGAATTTCCTGAACATAATGTTGGTCTGTGGTCATAAATCGTGCTAGTGGTAATTACTCCGTCCCCATAAAGCTTGGCCATTGCCGGAGCCAGATTCAATTTTCCAGTTGAGTGAATGGCGGCTTTTTAGGGCTTCCTAACTGCTAGGAATCCTTATCAATATGGTGAGTGGACTCTTTCTGCTGAAAACGTTGTATATTTTTACTACAAGTTTCCGCCGATGCCTTCGCCCGCGTATTTATAATAAGATAAAAACCATAACGTACTAAATTGGTATTAGCCATATAGGTACTTTCCTTCTGTCTGAAAAACAAAGAAATTATTCAGGATTTAAAGTGTAAAATCAAATAGGTATGTTTTCCGAGTCGTGTTATGCTATGTGCCAAATTTAGTTGAAATCGTTTTAGTAGGTAGTTAAGGCATAAATAAATAATAAACAACAAATAAATGATCAAACAAACTGAAATACTTTCGGATTATAATATTAGCAAGGATAGGATTTGCGGTAGGCTAAGTTGATTGATTGATTGAAGGGAAGTATTTATTATTATGGCGATTGCATTGAATTCGATGATTAGGTGCTAAAATTATCGTTTTACTCTGAAACGTACAAAATTGTACGAGATAAAAATAAGATTTCTGTTGTGTCTGGTATTGGCGCATTAATTAGTATTTTTTTTATTATATGTAGTAGTAATTATAACGTTATAATTATAATAAGTAATTATAAATGCAATTCAAAGAATATATTGAAATTCTTGAGTGTTATGTTAGATTTTAATTTCAAATAAAATAAAACTGAAAGTTAAGTCTATCTAGTGACATAATGAGGGAATGCAGGTTTAATATTCAAGAGACCAGCCACGTAGGCTTGTTAACGATGAATATTCTAACAAGTTAGCTCTAGTGTATCTAGCACATTTCGACATGTCAAAGTTACGTATGTATGAGTACTTACCATATTCGCTTTTGACTTGTCTCTCATAGCGATTCAGTAATAGTTGAAACTTTTAAGTAGAAAAGCTATTTTAGTTTCCGCAAACGTAAATTGCAATTTGAAAACCGATCAAATTGTTCATCCTTATACCGCGTTCAGAGTCAGTACAAGTAGCTCAATACTAAAAGGTGAGATAAACAAATATTGCAATACACGAACTTTATTCCAGCTAAATGATCGTTAAATAAAACTTTATTGGATTTGTAGGTACCGTGTTTTCGATATTGACGTAAAAAATAAAATGTTTAGACAGTCAATAACTTCTATGCCGATACTGTTGCCTATAGATTTATGATTCGAGGTAACTTAGTTATTTCGTAAATGCGTGTTGGATGTCCGATAGACAGAGGCTGGTCGCAACCCTCTTGTGGCCGTCGAACACAGAAATCAAATTAGCCGAATCCCTTTGACGAACTCGAAGTTTGTTCAGTAACTGTGAAATTATTAACTACTCGTAGGTGAGGCTAAAACTAGACGTAGAGGCATATTTACTTGGGTGCAAACCGTTATGTTACTAGGATTATGAATGGATTCGAAAATCACGACAAGATTATGTCAGGTGTTAGGTTGAATAATATTTGTTAAACCTCGTATTATCAGCTTAACCAACAATAATGTTGATATTTTTCTGCTAAACCTTCATTTGTTTTTTGTTTGTTAGGCGTTATTGCGTATTAAGCGAGCTCGCTAAGGGTTGTTGTTGATAACACAAAAAGCTCCAAATCTGAAAATAATGCCTATACCAACAAGTTTTATTATATTAATAAAAGGAATTTATCCTTTGTGTACTATGAAAATCTACGGCTTGTGATTGTTGCGAAACTTTTAATATTTCTCTTTTGTTTTTCATTTTTTAACCTACAAATCTTCAAGCAGAGAGTGCACTGCGTCTTACAAACAAAAAATGTCTGACAATTTAATGGAGGCGACCTCGTCACACCCCAAGGGTTTGGTAGTCGTCCAGAAAACTTTTAAATTATACGTTTTGTAAATTAATTAAACTGTCTACTGCAACATTTACACTAATGAATTAATTTTTTGTTACTATTTAAACATCTAAGTTATGGCCGAGTTTAATTACTATTAATTATAGTATTTTAGTTTACGTTAGTTGTTATGACGCCGTTGGTAACTTGTTTAAATAGTTTGTGATTTTAATTAATTCATCATGATAATATTAAATATTTTCTAATGTTATACTATATATTTTTTATTGTTATAGAGATGTAAATCATGAGACTAGCTTTTGACTGGGGAGATAAAGGCATCACCCTTCCGAATGCCTTATTCTATAATATGTTTCCTTAGATAAACGTCATGGTATTTCTTCTACACAAGTCTATTAATAACACTTAGAAGTAACCTATCCTAAGAATTATATAAAATGCTGCGAAAAAAATAATCTACTTTTCCCTCGTTCTTTTTTTTGTGTAGGTAGTTTATTTGTAGTGTTGAATCCTAAAACGTACCATTTAAAAAGTCTTACTGTCTTTATTATTATTTGACATGAATTTATTTGATACACTATATGTACAACGTAAGGCAGTTTGTGTCCCTGAAGGAGTGAGGCTACAAACAGTTTCACGGCACTTCGACAGCGCCAACCGCAGCTCTGCGTTGGGAAAGTGACTGGTGACGACAGCGATAGACAGGGTGAATTACTGCTTCCAATTGTTACGTGCATTCTAGGCCGAAGAGAAGGACCGAAATTGCATTTATAAATAAATGGATTTAGAAAATGTCCTCTAAAAATATTAGCTTTCTGCACTCCTTCTCCATATAAACTTGAATTGTGCCAAATTTCATACTCCTCTGTCTGTATAATTTTCGTAAAGAGGGTTACAAAGTTTTTGCTTCAAGTATTGATATAATGATTACGTTAATGTTCAATTTCTTTTGATTTCCATTTGTATTTTAATGCCTTAATAGCTGCTACTATTAAAAACAGAATCACTCAAATTACTTTTACTTTTCTTTCCATAATACACTCTGTATTTACTCAATTAGTAAAATTACGGTCAGTTTGTGGACATAACATAGAGCCAAATTAATAAATACAACATTGGTAAACAAAATTTAATAATGTTTGTGGAACCAACTAACCTCAGGCGCGGGATGGGTGGGTTATGTTAAACATTGTTGCTAATTTGTTGATTGTTCAACACGGAGTTACAAAATTAACTGTTATAATCAAGTGCTACGCATTAATTGGCTTTGTGTGACTGCAATATTGGTGCAAATGCTCTATTCGGACCTCAGAGTCGTAAGCCTGTTTGAATTTCCTGAACATAATGTTGGTCTGTGGTCATAAATCGTGCTAGTGGTAATTACTCCGTCCCCATAAAGCTTGGCCATTGCCGGAGCCAGATTCAATTGTCCAGTTGAGTGAATGGCGGCTTTTTAGGGCTTCCTAACTGCTAGGAATCCTTATCAATATGGTGAGTGGACTCTTTCTGCTGAAAACGTTGTATATTTTTACTACAAGTTTCCGCCGATGCCTTCGCCCGCGTATTTATAATAAGATAAAAACCATAACGTACTAAATTGGTATTAGCCATATAGGTACTTTCCTTCTGTCTGAAAAACAAAGAAATTATTCAGGATTTAAAGTGTAAAATCAAATAGGTATGTTTTCCGAGTCGTGTTATGCTATGTGCCAAATTTAGTTGAAATCGTTTTAGTAGGTAGTTAAGGCATAAATAAATAATAAACAACAAATAAATGATCAAACAAACTGAAATACTTTCGGATTATAATATTAGCAAGGATAGGATTTGCGGTAGGCTAAGTTGATTGATTGATTGAAGGGAAGTATTTATTATTATGGCGATTGCATTGAATTCGATGATTAGGTGCTAAAATTATCGTTTTACTCTGAAACGTACAAAATTGTACGAGATAAAAATAAGATTTCTGTTGTGTCTGGTATTGGCGCATTAATTAGTATTTTTTTTATTATATGTAGTAGTAATTATAACGTTATAATTATAATAAGTAATTATAAATGCAATTCAAAGAATATATTGAAATTCTTGAGTGTTATGTTAGATTTTAATTTCAAATAAAATAAAACTGAAAGTTAAGTCTATCTAGTGACATAATGAGGGAATGCAGGTTTAATATTCAAGAGACCAGCCACGTAGGCTTGTTAACGATGAATATTCTAACAAGTTAGCTCTAGTGTATCTAGCACATTTCGACATGTCAAAGTTACGTATGTATGAGTACTTACCATATTCGCTTTTGACTTGTCTCTCATAGCGATTCAGTAATAGTTGAAACTTTTAAGTAGAAAAGCTAAGTGCATTCTAGGCCGAAGAGAAGGACCGAAATTGCATTTATAAATAAATGGATTTAGAAAATGTCCTCTATAACTTAATTATTTTGAGGCCATTGCAGAATAACTGTGCATGCATTGCAGTGACCCTTTTTATTTCACAAAAAATAAAAATAACTGAGCAGACCATTTCTTTAATTTTTGCTCAATTGTCATCCTGAATGCGTAGACAAAATAACTTTCTAAAGTTTCATCGTCAATGCATAATTGGTATAGAAAACTAGGAATAATAGAAGACTAATAAACAAATAACTATATAAGATAAAATAAATTGTGTGACTCACAAATCAGTTAGCTCAAAATTCTAAGGAGATCTTAAACTACCTAAGTGAGCTTACACTGAGTGAAGTAACAGCTCAATTGCCGCAATGGGACTAACATTGGTATTAGCTACAAATGTTGGTTCCAATTTAGATGTTTGTGCACTTGATTAGTATGTGTATTGGCACCAAAAACACTAGTGATGCTTGCAGCGTATGGGTGTGGAGATTAATGAAAAGAGTTTGGTAATGAAAATACCGTTTAAAAAATTTAAGTGTTGTGATCCTGGTCAACTCTTATATAACAAATAACATAAAATCTCGGTCGTGAGCAGGATTCGAACCTGCGCCTCCCGGATGAATACTCCAGGCACTCTGATCAGTCGGGGAGATAAGTCGAGATGGCTTAGACCATATTTTTCTATCCACAAAAATAATAATTTTAAAGTTAAGTTTATTTAATGCTTTTGAATTAATTGATTTATCGCTCACGCCTATATCTCTGAAAGGGTAGGCAGAGGAGTACGTTCTATTACATACCTACATTTTACCGATGGAGTTATTAAGCCATATTTATAGGGAGTGAGCCTATTGCCGTCAACCAGGCACAATTCCAAACTCTGGGCTGCTACTGAGAATTTTCTTACAGAAAAACTCAATTACACTTTGCTCGACCCGGGAATCGAACCGAGGATCTCAGCAGCTCAGGAACTAAGCAGCTGTGCCTGCGACTACTAGACCAACTAAGCAGGCGTTTATTATTTAACAGAATGCGTGTCATTCATCACAACGAACTGTCACCTGGAGCTTTAACTAAATAAGCTGAATAGAGTTAATTTAGGACACACATTACATGCATTACATAGTCACGTGGTAGCTTAGTTAATATTTCACTTAGACACTGTCTCTCACTAAAGTTCTAACTCAGGGTTTGACCTGACAGTGTCAATGAAATACAACATTAATAGTTTGTACTAACTTTATGCCGTTCGGTACTCTAATATTTAGTTGGGAAAATCATAAGTGTGAGCAACGTAATTAATTTATTATTTCGCAAAATGTATACAAGGTCCTTATTTATATATTTTTATAAGGGATTAATATGTAAGCGATAAGAACTAATTTAAACCATAAATAATATTATTTTCTAAATATTCGCCACTAGAGCAGCAGTTTTCGTCTTGCTAATAGGTATAATCTACCTACAATTTTTTTTTTCTTATTGATACTATGGGACTTTAAATTAATGTATTTAACTTATATAACGACCCCTTAAAGGCAGTTTATTAATAAAAAAGGACATTACATTATATATTTTAACTTGAATACGTTTGAATCATGACTTGACATTTAAAGAATGGTCAATCAATGATGGCCAGCTGGTGCAACGCTATTTGGCCGCATATGCGTTTTATAAAAAGATATTATTGTAAGCAGTGATAGCCTAGTGGTATGACCGTTGGACTGACAAGTCAAAGGTCGCAACTTCAAATCCAAGACACGCACCACTGACTTTTCAAAGTCATGTGCGTATTATTAATTAATTATCACTTGCTTAAAACGGTGAAGGAAAACATCGTGAGCAAACCAGCACACCAGAAAAGATGTTCTCGATGGTGTGTAAAGCCATGTCAGCGACCTACGGGTAGTTAAAACACACTAGCTTGTTCATCAACCATACGATAAGAAGAAGATAAAGAGAGACAGTAAAAAAGAAATCAGACGAATTGATAACCTCCTCCTTTTGAAGTCGGTTAAAAACAACACAACACAAGAAAAACCATGTAACTATATACCTATACCTGTTTTAAAGAATTTTATGGTGTCCTACATTTGAAACGCCTGCAGTAAATAAGGTTCCAGTTTGGTACGTAGCTATTATTTATAGTCCCAAAGCTTATAAGTCAATCATCATAATACTACACAATTATTAAGTAGTTTTAGTTAGGTACTTCTTTGTATAATAACTTTCTGTTACGTTTGAGTCGCGACATCGCCGCGGGCTCAGCATGAATAAGGGCTCCGTTCGAGAACGAAACTAGTCGGGCTATCTCGAAAAATACACGTGAGTAACTGGTGAACAATATATAACATAACATAGCATCACGCCTGCATTCCTCGAAGGGGTGGGTAGATGTGTATCGTAGTTGTACATCCACCTTTCACATATGCTGTTATGAAGTCGCATGTATCTCATATATTGCCATTTACCGGGCACAATTCCAAATTGCGGGCTGCTACTGAGAATTTCCTTACCGATAAACTCCATAACGCTTTGCTTGACCCGGGAATGGAATCCGGGACACCATGCTTAGCAGTCGCGTCTGCGACCACTAGACCAACAAAGTAGTTTATCTAAAACATATGTAATATGTATAGATATACTTATGGTCTTATAGCTATTACGTAGTGACCCGTACAAGAGTGGCCGACCTTTACAGAAACCGTAATAAAACGGCGTCGGTATTAATAAAATTGTTTGTAAACTAAGCTCCAACTAATAACAGCTAATAAAGGAAACTATTTCCATGAAAATATACCTAAATAATCAGCGGGGGTTTCTAACGTAGATCGTTATAAGCCAAAATTAATATTAATGTGTGATATTCAATGTAATTAACTGAAAAAGTCATATAGAGTCGTAATTTATTAGGTAACTTTAACTCCTTTGAACTGGTTATTATATAAGTCAAATACGTACACTTATGCGGTAATAACAAATAATTTGTAATTACCATAGTAACAGTAAGACAACGAGAAGAAAAAGCACGCTTGCCATGTGTGATATTTTATTTTATTTTATACCTTTTTCGGTAGGTTATGTTACTAGCCTATGTGACCCGCGATAATGTAAGGATTCTAACAATACATACATCAAAATTTATTCAGGCGTTTAGAAGTAATGGTGGAATAAAGTAACTCACATACATACATACGTGAACCCTAAAAACATAACACTCCTTTTTTTGGACAGTAGTGAAAAACTGTTCCAAATATTAAGACGAAATTTAAATTGTAAAATATTTGTTAATTATGGTTTAAATGAATCCACACACACATTTACAAATTGACCCCTTCAAAGGGACTGTAATGTTTTCAATACAATATCAATAAATATTACTACACTATAGATTATGTCCTATATGATATTCAAATAATTTAAATTTTTGATTAATTAAATATTTGACTTTGATTTAGCCTAGTTTGAATTTTCATAGTAATATTTCCTAATTTTTAAGAAATTTTATTATTATTTATTTGAGGTTTTTTTTTCAAATATTGTATGATTGTTTTATTTTATAGAATACTTCTATATTTGTTTATCATACTGGCTAAAACTAGCGACCTACCTATTTATTTAAGAACTTTACGTATATAATACTATGTTTAACAAATAAAATTCTGATGTTGATTCATGTGTCATGTCATTCCTAAAATATTATTAAAATAAATTAAAGTAAACATATATTTCTGGCGTTTCTGTGACGCTTGAATTATTTTCTCGTTCCTCCAATCGCGATTCTCTCCACCAGCAGGTTAATGTATTCGTCTAAACAAAGCAACATTCAATTCAAAGCTAATAAACCGGTAGCGTATGGAATCAAGTTGTTGTCGAGTTACCTGTAAACGTGAAGCGATTCGAGCTACGTCGCGCGGCCCAACCAACTTGCTACTCGTGAGACAGAGGCTACATTAGCTCGCGACGCGAAATGTATGATACTAAGATCCTATTCTTTTTAACCCTCTTCAGAAAGAAGGGGTTCTCAATTTAACTGTATGTTTGTTACGCGATTATTCCCGCCAATTATGAATAGAATTGTTTGATAGGTAGAGGTTAGGAGATATATATATCGCATATATATATCTCCCACGACACAGGGAATCCTAGTGTGGGGGCCAGAGATATACTGTTTTTTTTTTTATGTCTAAGTTTACTGATGTAATATGTGTATATGTAATGTACTAATGTTTGAATGAATAAAGATTATATTATATTATATATAATTTTAACGAATATGATTCAGCTCTTTTTGAAAAAAACATCAAAAACAATATACACAAATGAAGTTTTGGTTTGTCTCTTTTTAGTTTTAGTTTTACATCTAGGTAGGTAACACAGTATAGTCTATTATAGTCTTATATGATATGTGGTATAGTCTTGAAGTCGGTTTTATTTTATTGTAATAATTATATTGTTTTTTTATTATTTTGTAAAATTGTGCAACTCACTTTAAATAGTTTTTATTTGGACAATAAACAAGCTGTTGATTTGGGCCATATTAAAGGAAGTGACTATACCGCTGATACTGAACACCAAAAATAAAAGACTAATACCAAAACACAATTTTTTTAACAAGCTCCTTAAATTTTGGTATTGAAATTCGTCGTGCTTTGACAGTGCCAACAACTTATTGTTAAACCCGTTCGGGAGTTTAAAGCATTTATAAGTTATCGCGGCCGAGTTTCACTGTCCCAGTCGCATCGCATGTCGTGCCCTAATGTAACCTCACCCTTACTGTGAACAAACTACTCGAGGCAAACTGTAAATTAAGATTAGAACTAACCGGCTGCACTGGGAAACTTGTACGAAAATATTTGTCGTCTCGAAAGCTCGTGTGCTACAAATGTACACTAAGCTCGGAATTTTCACTGTGGCAACTTGTGTAACATTTGTTGGAAATTTCCCTGTCATTTTAGAAGTTTCCTATAGTTAATTATTCGGATTGTGTATTGGCTGATGGATTTTGAAGGTTAAAAACGCAAATACATATATCTGAATAGATCGCCTAGAGAGGAATGAATCTGGAAGAGATCGCCTAGAGCGATAAGACCGCCCATTGTACATTTCTGTTTATATATTTTGTTTTATAGTGTGCTTATAATGTGTGTACAATAAAGAGTATTTGTACAGTATTGTATCTGATTAACTTTTAAAATTTTATGGTGATTTCAACATTTTCGTGCCCTCAGTCTTCAAGAAGACACTCGAAGACTAATGAAGAATATTATATGAAAATAGGTGGAAAGAAATAAAGTTCAGGGTGCTGGTGATATGAAAAAGTGTTGTCTTCTAAAGATGTCAGTGGCGTTCATAAGGCATATAAATAAAGCAATCTCATTTCAGAGGCTCCGACTCTTTCAAAATGGTGCCTACTCAGAACTTGTCAATTTCATACATTTCAGCATCTCGAGTAAATCAATAATATTAGATCAATATTTAGGACAAACAAACATAAGAACGTATTTTTTAGTAGTGTATTTAATTAATTGAAGTGGTGATAACCAATATCCACCTGAATATATCTAGTCAATTTTGTTAGAACAGCACAAACATACCCCTTCACCTTGTTTACCTCTAAAGCATTCTATTGACCAATTATATTCGAAAGCAAACCACTTTAATTCAAGTGGTGTATCGATGTTTATAAAATACTTCATCACAGAGAATCGGTAAGCTCGAAACGTCGTCACATTCCAAATATTTTTATTCAATGAAAGGCAAAGTTGCAGTTTGCATAAGGCCATACATATGCATGAAGTGACAGGCATGGCGCGCGCGACGAATGTAAATTCAATAGGCGATGTGCCTCACGAAAATAACACAGCGGAAAACAGAGCTGTGACAAATCCGTTTTATATTATACAAGCGAATGATTTCACTGCACCACGAATTACGTCACCCGTAATAAATCGTTTTAAAATTTTCATTATGAAACAACGTAAAAGTCAAAGGTATAATTGGAAACATTTAATTCACGAGTAAACAAACATTAATCGCGTATAATTCCTGCATATTTTAACCCTTTTCCTGTCCAGTGACTCACGTGTGATGCACAGCGATATATAATAATATGTCTGCTTCGCGGACAGTGAAAGTGTTATGTTCTCAAAGATATTGTGATGGCAGTTTAAGCATATTTATACTAGCTTCAAAAAAGTGTATGACCAGATGTATGAATGTGAACGAAGCAAAAGGAGTAGGTATGTAAAGATCCTAGCAGGTGCGTTCTGTGGTTTCTGCCTACTCTCATGGTAAGTTGCGTGAGTTTAAGTATGCATGTGAGTGTATTAGTATATGCCATAAACAAATTAATACTACACACAATGGCTTTGCGTCTTTTACAGATGATTTAAATAGTGTCTGGCCTCTGAAAGACACTTTTTAATAATATAATTAAAGTTAGAACAGTCTACATATAAATAACCAAAGAGTTTACCTTTTAAAAGTAAATGATGTATTGTGTTTAAGAATATGCAGCGCAAACTCCAAGTATCTTGAAAGGCTGATCGATGTGTTAAAACTTAGCTTTTAAACTATTTCAAACTTAATATTTAAGTACTTCAGACAGTTATGAAGACCTTTTATTAGAAATAATATTATCCGTCAGTCTCGATGAGTTTCCTTCGCTTTACTAAGAGTTCGATTTAGAATATAATTTACACAACAGCGAACCCTTGTACCCTCACTTTGTCATTTTCAGCGAATCTTCACCTCTGCGGTCGACGCTTTGTATTTTCTTAAGTACGTCATCTTAAAGAATAGCGTCATGCGACTTTTGATGTCCTATCGTCACAAAAGGATCCTTTTTTAAACAAATCCTTCCACATCAAAACGTCTATCCAAAGAGATTATGCGGGCTCACTTCAAACGCCTATCTTATAGAGCCGGTCGTTCGAAATTGACTTTGATACACCAATATTCGATTCCCTGTACGCGCATATTTTTTAAAAGACTATAATCCCGCGGCTATCTGGCTTTCTATCCGAATTCATCTGAAAAATCAGATTAAAATACACGTCAGTTACGAATACTGAAATAGATTCGCGTGTCGCAATCGGATGGGGACGAATGAGGTAAAACAAACCCATCAATCACGAACTTTTACATTTTGATTTTTAACTCGATCCGTATTCGTATTGCGTTTTGGGGTAATTGCGAACGATTGAATACGTAAAAAGAACATTCCTGATTGACCGTTTAAGAATGAGCTGTACTTTTAGGTGTGTCTGTTTGTGTTATTCCTTTTATTTAGTTGGTGTATTTTTTACTTTGAATTTGCAGTTTTAATATTATATTTATTTGAATCTAATAGCAATGTGTTTTGAATGTGTCGATATGCTTAACCCATTTTTCAAGTGAATGTTAATACGACCCTTATTGTTCGTAAATAAAAATTCCTATTTCATATCAAAGTAGGTATAAGAAACAATTTCTACCTTTTAGTTTATAACGTCACAAGAGTTGCATCCTACTTTTACCATAACTGCGCGTGCCAGACAATAAAATTAATAGTAGTATTATGCGAACACAGCGCAGCCATCACCTATTACCAAGTTAGTTACAAAATGTGATGACAACGAAGCTAACTTCGTAGATAGGGCATGCAAATGGCCGGCTGTCTGCTAACCTGTTATATCAGGCCGCTGACAAATGAGTGTGGCTCTGCGCGTGACAGCCCTGCGGACGGGCGCACTGCCATTAAATTATTTATTGAACTTGCATAGGAAGGAAGGAAGGGTTGTCGAAAATAGAATCGGATGACTTGTTTTTTGTTTTTGTTTATGCGGGGTTCGGTCGTGATTGGGAAGTCTTATTGAGACGGAAAAACATGAGTGTATAAATATTGGATATGCGATTATTCTTAAATGTAGTTATATTATTTTTGCTTGCTAAATGTGGTATGTAAACAGTAGCGAACAGTACACAATATAAGTAAGTGTTTCGTCATTAGTCAAAGCCTGCAACTGGGCGTTTTACGGATGAGTATCACAATTACTCACGGACCCCGAGCTGACTTTTACAAACGTTTTATTTTGTAATATATTATGTATGCATCCGTTTTGCATTTCACTTTGTTTTACAGGATGAAAATATATTTTTAAACACTACTACTGGTCAGTGTCTTAAAGGACTGTCCAAAGGCCTCTTCACATTTTATAGATACCATAGATTATGAATAGTGGCAATTTTAGATCATTTTGTTCCTCGAGACGATTTTTCCTTACCGCAATATTGAAAATAAAGAATCACAAAAACATTGTATCTATTAGGTTTGTTGCGGTGGTTGAGTGGTTACGGGCCCACCTCTAGAGCCACAGGTTATCAAACTTGGCATTTACCAATATAACTTTCATACTTAATTTAAGATACCACAGACGTACGGTTAAAGAAAACATTGTGAATAAGCCTGGACTTGATGATCTGACATCGTCAACCCATAGTGAGCTATCGTCGTGATTAATACTCGTGCCTTCTCGGTATGAAAAGAGGCCATTGTCCTGCAGTGCACAGTTATGGGCTGGTTATCTATATATGAGATTTAAATTTAGATTCTAGACCATAGAAAAAGTGTCAGTAAACCACTAGTATTATATAACATTTTATATTGTAGATCATGTAAAAACTAAATTCATTAACTGCTTAAATAATCTCCTCTGTTTAGTTTTACAGCCAGCTGTAGAAGAATGTCAATTTTTCACGGAGCCGAGCATACGCCGCGCGCCGATTGCATTCTGATGGGATGAATTGACCGGCAAAAGGCAGTGACGTGAGCGATATGCAAACCTATTACCATGACAGTTGGAACTTTACTGGAAACTGTATTGAAAAATATTGCTTCATTGTTTAGTTCTATTTTTTCATTTAATTGTAGAGGGGAGAAAATAATTTGATGTATCAAAACAAAACTTTGAGGCGAAATGTACAGCACAATTACTACGACTTGTAACCGAACGGTAATGTGCTACGACTATTGCTACGACCACGTGACCCACGTAGCCAAAGCGACGCTTCGTAGCAATCAATCTTAGCAATCATTCAAATCATAAACTGCCTTGTTGGTGTAGTGGTTCCAAGCGCAGCTGCTGAGCATGAGGGTTTGATTTCCGGGTCGGGCAAAGTGTTAATATTTTTCTGTTAGGAAATATATATATAATAAATGAGACTTAACAATATCATTAGTAAAATCTGGGTGTACAACTGTGTACATAGCTGCCTATCTCTTCGGGAAATATATGCGTAATACTATGTAACAATCATAGCGTAGTAACAAAATCAGCTTTGGAAACATGTATTAGCATAATGGAGACGTACGTACCATAAACTAAATAAATATATATTCAGGTAATCCTATACCTACATATACATACACAAATACATAGTCCTGGATACTTAATCCATTAGTCGGATGATATACTCGCAACATTTAGTGTAAGTTTATATCTGCAGCTTTACGTACGTTACCGCACATTTTGACTGTTTTATGAAAAGCCTTGCGAAGGGTCAGGAACCCATTAGTGATCCCGTGGGCGTTACAAATGTTCGCGACGGCGTACGCAGTAACAGCTCACAGTTACAAGCAGACAGTTCATTATAACGCCAGCAAATATATGAACATTGTTGGTTGATCTGGGTATGACATTAGCCTGCTCGGTTCATTTGAACCTAGTATGTTTGGACTAGATATTTGCGCCTATTTGAAGTAACGAGGATAATTGGACGATATTCGGAGATGGCTTCATATTTGTTACGCTGCGGTTCCAATAGCCATTGGTCTTGTTGTTCTCGTACTATAAGCCTAAAATAAACGTGTTTAAGGTTGTATAATAATTTTCGTGAGACACATTTATATTAATTATTGTTCAACGGTTATTACTAACCACAGTTTGACTAGCGACATCTCCGTGGGCTCAGCTCATGACTAAGGGCTTCGTTCGAGTTCGAAACTAGTCGGGCAAACCCGAAGAATGCAAGTGAGTAATAACCGTTGAACAATAATTAGTGGTTAAGGTTAACATAGGCTTCTCTTGATCACTTGCAAAATAATGTCGACGTCATACATTATTTTCCATAATTGTTAACAACAAGCACAGTTCATCTCGTAGGATTCTGTATGCCCATTTTTCTTAGAGTAGCAATATGATTATGGGTCCAACAAAAAAACAAACAGAAAGTACCTTGGCATATCGGGGAAAAAATATTGATTAAATCTATTTTGTTGGTGAAGGTATGACAAGTTAATCCGTTTTTATTTGGTACATCCATTATCCAATCTTTTCTTTTTGATAATGTCAAAATGGAGAAAGCAATTTACGTATATTGGTGTGCCGCTCGACGTCGTTAATCTCACATAAAATAAAATCGCTCTTCCTTTCAACACTGAGATATATCACAATTGAATTGAGCAAAATTGTATTTCGTAAGCGTTTAACATTGAGATGTAAAAGAAAACGTGTATATTATCCGTTCACTTTAGTTTGCTTTCTGCTTTCCTCCACTCAGTATATAAAATAATTGAAATAGAGTATCTTTGTCGAGCAGTATTTCTGTATAAAAACCTCTAGTGGCGCGTTTCAGCACGATTCACGCGGCTAAGTCTATCGTAAATAAGGCGGATACACTACAGTTTTAAACTAAAGGATTATCCTCAGACTTATTACGCACATGAGGGAGTTAGAAGGCTATGCGGAAGATTTATCCTTAGCTAAATATTTATTTTCTGCCAAGGAAGCAGAAATAAATTAATTTGCTTAGGAATGAAAAATATGAACTAGTGTTTATTCTAGCACTAAAACATTTACTTACCTACCATGTTTCATAAAAAATTAAACATGATATTAAAATATTTAATATTTATGACTAGAGAGAACTAACAACATCGTGAAACGGATGTTTCCTTTGAAATTGTTCATGGCAAAATAAAAACAGTATGTAAATATATGTAGGTATCTATTTACACAACTGTTCAAAAAGGAGTGTTATATTTTCAGGGTTCATGCACCCATTTATGTGTTTATGTGTTTACACCATCATTTTTGAACGCCTGAAGGGACTTAGATGGATGTAAAAAAATCAAATATAGTAGGTGTGGTACACCTGAAATGTGTGAACTAAAAAATAATTATTAAATTTTGTGGAAAGATAACTACAGCTGTGGGCAGGATTTGAACCTGCACCTCCTGAATAAATACTAAACGCATTATTGCGTTTGAAAGATTTACCTGTAAAAAACAAGGTACTGACGAATTTTCATCGCAGTCGGGGGACAGTTCAGTGGAACATGTACACTGTACAGGGCATTTCTTAGATCCCCGGGTTCGAATCCTCCTCACGCACCTATAATTAACAATATGTTATATTATAAAAGTACTTACATCTCAGCTATTAATGTGTATAACAACTTACCTACTATTATAAAAGATTTAGATGGAAATAAATTTAAAATAACATTGAAAAAGTGGTTAATTGAGATTGTTTTTTACACTTTAAATGAGTATTTTGGCAAGCAGTAATATTGTATGTAATCCAGTTTAATTTTTAATATTAAAATTGTTTTTAGTTCATTGTCCTCATTTATGTTGCATGTCCGACATGGATAAACTGTTGTGACCAAAACTTCATAAATAAGATCTACTGTACACAGTTATGCAATAAATAAATCTTTATCTTTATCTTGTAATATTTTTTCCACAAAATATTATGATTATTTTATATTTCAGAAATTTGTTAGAAAACGATACCATGATACAATTAACAAATTGAAATACAAACGTAAGCAAAGAAACGTAGACGCAAAATGAAAACAATGAAGAATTTCGACTCAGCATCCAGACAGCAATCATCTTGATAGCTCGAAGGTCATAAACCGAACATTAACGTTTAGAGGCCATGTTTTTTGTTATAATACACATGAAACTAAAGCACCCATGCGTTAGAGTTTTTGTAGGATATGATATATCATACAAAGAAATACTTTATGTTACTTATGATTCGCTATAAGAAATCTGTCGGCTACGAAATCATGCTCAAATATGAGCTTTGGGATTCATGCGAGCTATGGTTTCATTTGATTATGATTTACTATGAGAGGGGATATAATTCCTTATTCGCTTTTAATAATATTATTTTTAATAATACTTATACGATATAAATATGTAAATATATGTGTGTATAGCCTGAAATAAGACAAAGACCAGATTATTATTAACCTCGTCTGGGTCTCAAAGAAAATTATTTAGTCTCTAAACAGGTTTTCTATGATATGTTGCATACCTGATAAAAATATAGAACGTACAATGGCATGGTATCCTTCAAATCATTGCGTAATACTATTAATTTTGTGATTTTCTATGAAAACTTTACCGTTTGGAGATATTGTTATCCAGGTACCCTTAGTTACCGACTTTAATTCGCATTCAAAGTCTTCAAAAATGTATTACATAAATGTAATTGCAAGAAGTCACGTCTTATTTCCATCAAAACAAGTTTGACTAATAAGTCTTGAAAATTCTTGATAATCAGCTTCCTACTCAATAATTTATTATAGTAATTATGAAAAATTAATTACTTAGGAGACGTCCTGTGTCGGACGTTTCTAGAAGGGTTGGAGCACTTCATAATTAATGTTATTATATAATTTAAACTTCTTCCGTTTACGGGTCACGAGGACGGCGATTGCAAAGGAAAGATCAAATAAATCTTATTTTTATAGCAAACGTTTGCAGAAGTTAATAGTCGGTAATATTTTCTATAGAAAATGTTCCCGTTGCGTTGGTAGGATTTATCACTGTTATATTATATGGTTATATTTTTTGTTAAAAGAAATATTTGACCACCAACTGAGCTATCGTATCCGTGCCTCGGAGAGCAACTTAAGCCGTCGGTCCCGGTTTGTCAAATTAAGATCTATGACAGCCGTTACGGGTAGTCAGAGGTGACCAGTCATACCACGAGATATCGTGTTACCTAGTCACTAGGTTGTGGAGGTCAGCTAGGCAGTTGCTCCATATAAAATAATGGTATTAAGCTGTATCCGGTTTGACTGGACGCTGACCCCAATGTAATTAGGCTAGGCAGATTGCAGATTGAACTGAGCTATCCTGATATGTTTAGCTATGCTGAACAGATGCACCAATCCAAGGGATACAGGCTAAATTCCAGCTTGCTGATGAAATTATTAACAGGTTCTTTGAGCACGAAACAAAAACGACAATGTATCATTGTGAGTCATTGGACAGTGAACGAGTTAATGTTTGTTTCGCAGTTATACATGCCCATGAGCGGAATTTGAACCCGTATTCCATGGACTGGTACTTTAAGTTCTCGGACTCTGCCAAATAAGTTAATTGAGTCTAATTTTGTCTTTATCTTTTAATACTTACGTCTTAAGGTGACGTCACTTTATTACCCACAAAAAATATATCTTCAGAGTTTGCTTCGCATGTGAGCGTTTTAAAAATATCTGTTTGTGTAGAAACTGTTAAATAATTTTAGTTTCAAATATATATATGATATTTTAGTCTAATTATATCCAGCGAATTTCCTACGTAATATTACAAGATAATGAACTTCATACTACACAATAAAACATAGAGGGTAAAAATATTTCTCAGAGACAAAGGAAAGATAACGTTTCACAAATGAAAGTATCTTTTTATTTTACACAAACAATAGAAGTTTTTCGTAGTAATATCTTAGGTTTTCGCAATCACTACACATTATAATAAAACATCTTTTAACCGGATTAATCGCGTGTATTAATATAATAAATAAAAGTTATAATAATACACGCTTATGCTCATTTTTCGTTTTGTAATAGTTTTCCATCGTTTTCATCTGCGTCTAGTGCGTCACAGTGTCTCAGTGGTTTATCAACCACATCATAAGAATAAGTTGCGCTTATACTTATCGAGTGGTTATTATGGGCAGCGACGCTTTGCCCGTTCTGTATGTAGATGGGTAACCGCCAAAAACATTTTAGACAACACCCACAAACCAATGCTATTTTTAAATCTCATGTAATAAGTGATGAACCTATAGCCATCCACTGGGCACATTCAAACTCCGGGTGGCTATTGAGATATTCCTAACAGAAAAACTCAATAACTCTGTGTTCGGCTCGGAAATCAAACCCAGCACCTCATGCTCAGCAGTCGTGCGTGGAACCACTGGACCAACGAGGCAGCCTAAATAGTTAATAAACATGACTTAGCATCATTCATGTCTCCATCACACAATTGTCAAACCACAAGTGCACGAAAACCGTCTCTTTCTTGCACTTGTGGTTTAACAATTGTGTTTACTACTGCAACTTATCACGTGTTTTAACTTTAGCTAAGTTAGTGTTCCCGTGAACATAGCTAATTTAAATCACCTGGTAAGTTATGTGTATTTCTCTTTCCCTTACCCTAAGCCTGCCCTTGATCACATGTTAGTAACCTTACACCTCTCAGTTTGTAAATCACTCGTCAATGTGTATCATAATGTATGTATCACATTAGTTCCTCTTTCTTAGCTTCTCCGCAATCAGACGCGATACGCACTGCCGCATACCGCATGTAATGTCACAAGTTCTTATCACTGCAAAATATCTTAATTATAAACGATATTTTGTGCCGTAGAGCAGCGCCAGCCGCGCCTCGCTACAGATACATAATTAAATTTTTAATTCATGCACAAATGTTATTCACTGCTTTTAATAATATATCTCACGAGACTACATGTTCACAACACATAGGTATAACAATATTTCAACTCATTAATCTGCTTTTAATATGCTTAATTATGTTAATTAATTTAATCACATTATCCCTCCAATATAAGAGGGTTCCCGCAACACGTTTAATTACTCGAGATATAAATAGATCGTGGGACATCCCTCTGACGGCCGTATATTAATATAAATAAACGGTTTTAAGGGCGAAAATATGCTTACACTTAATAATTCATAAAAAGTTAGTTTTCTATTATATTTTAAGGCTGATTATTTGTTATTTTCTAAGAATCATAGGATATTTAAATGGAATCTATCATTATAATGAAATCTCATTTGTTATAATGGCTTTGCGGTTTGTTGTGATGGTTTCGGCATTTTCATCAGCTTTTGTACGAAATTCCAAATAACTAAAGTGCACAAGCTAGTTTATAAGTCAATATTATTGTTGCTTTGTTCTTTTTGCAATCATTATTTTTAGATTACTTTGTTATTTAAAATATATGTCCTTAAATGGAATCTAAAAAGTAAATGTGCATCTATTTAGATTTTTACATAAAATGAAACAATATTAAATTAATTTTATTAATACAGATAAATCATTAAGAGCCATTTCAAACTGCGCCTCCCGAATAAATACTCCACGCGTTTTGTCAACTGGGATTTGAGAGAACAAATTGTTTCTCCAGATTTTAATACGTTTTATGGTGACATCATCGCCATCTATTTATTCCGTATACAGTGAGTGATCCGACACGACAAACTTTGTTGTTAATGCAATGTCGTACAGATGCGATTATTTTGCTCCGTTAGACAACTCGAAGCAGCGGTGCGAGTCTTCTTTTTGTCGACACATTTGTCGATTTTAAACGTCAAATTTGACGTTTAAAATCGACTCATTCAATACATGGAAACTTTTATCGTTTCGACAAGTTTGTCGACAAAGAGCCGTCCTCGGACGCCTGTTATATCTTATTCTGATATTTTGATGATGGTCTGGATTTTGCTTCTCGATTTTTTTCTCAGACTCGTTTGCGATCATACAGTGCTTATAATCTAAAACGAGTTTAAATTTTACGTGTAAAGAAGGTAGAAGACCCTGTGGTTTTAGTTGGCACAGCGTCCACGATGGGTTTTCTAGACAAGAAAAAAATACAATGAATAGTCGTATACTTTATATATAAAAAAAGGAATATTTCAAGCGCATTTTATTGCTTGAATGGTAACAACTTGTTCTCTAGTCGAGAGCATTTTCAACGAATAAATAATTCATACCACGACACCCTTTGGACCTCCTTGTACTGTTTTATAACGAGTTGGGCTTAATTAGTTTTAGTTCTGCGGCTGCTACAATTACTGGAATTATGTTAGTAATAATAATTATGACAAAGTAAAAATGCTTGGGAGACTTTGCAAAAGTAATTAAGTGCCCCAAGATAAGCATGAAGCAATGATATGTCAATGATAATAACATTGAACTTTTTTTTTATTATTTTTATTAACTTTACTTTCAAAACGATTTCATTTATTTAATTACAAACTCACAGGGACTGTTAAAACACACATATATTAAGAAAAACATATATGTGACAACTTTATGTGGTGAAAAGTTATAAATTAACGCATGCAAACTTAGTCGAAGTTGATTCTGGTTTCGAGCAGATGGCATGATCTTTCTCCCGTGCAAATGGAAAGAGCCGTGTTCAGTGAGCAGTATTGCAAATCACAGACGCATCAGACGTCTGTGTTGCAATCACCCAGAGTTATTTTTATTGATATTTTATTCGCTGAAATAGTTTTATTCAAGATTTTAAAACCTTATAAACTCATATAAAAATAAAACATCGCACTTCAAAGGCTACATTTTATTCAAGATTTTCTTTATTAACTTTTGTATATTCGATTTTTTGCCTGTACATCCTCAATTCAGTTTTAATGAATCCTATTTGATCCTTCACGTTTAGAAAGCTCATTATTTGCAGAACAAAAAGTTTCTTCAAACCCTTTTCCGGAAGGAATTCAAAGGCGTTCCCTCTTTTCGTTTGTGAACGACACGGCAATAATAGAGAACATTTTCTTCCCAATCTTAGGAATGATATTGATAACAACCTTCTAGTGTACCATTCACTATTGTGCGAGCACCTATGTATTGTATCAATATTGCATTTTTGTTGTATTGTATCCCCCCGGTTGTATTGCGATCCCTTTGTAATATTGTGCATTTTCATGGAATATCTGCTGTATTGTTACGATTTAATACTAGATAGGAACTATTTCTGTTTAGTAGATAATAAAGCGCTGAAAATACGACAGTTTATGTAGGTTACTACCGTAACGAATAGGATATGTTTTATTTTATACCCATGATAAAATAAAACTCAGCGTATTATAATAATATATCGTGTTTTCAGGTGTTTGCAGGTAGAGTTATCATAATAGTGATAACAAATTTTCTGAGTTGATTGATTGAGTTGATGATGACAAAGTTATTTTCTGGTTCATGAGAGTGAAAGTAAATAAATGGATAAATTAATCGAGCGTTTGTCCCAACAGTTAGACTGCATCATGTTTATTCCTGCCAGAATAGATTCTCTATATACGACGCCTTAAATAGGTAGATATCACAAGTCAGCTCATAGTAAAAAAGTTATTGTATAACTATGAACAGACTTGCTTTAATTTAACTACGTAACACAAGTAAAATGGAATCAACATTAAATTGGTAGTTTACGCGATTGCTATTTATAAACGAAGTCGAGATTTGAATTTTTATTATAAGTACTCGATAGCACCAAACATACCTGTAAAATCCAATTACGCGAAGCAATATACCTTAAAAATAATCATGAACGCTCGATCGAATACAAAACATCAAAGTTTGAAGGAGCGGCGTCTATCTTAAATCCAAACCTCAAAACATCACTTGCAGGATTTGAGGAATTATTAAATTCCCTGGAGCGTATAAGCCTCAAGCGGATGGGAACAAAAAGCGACAGAACCGGACCGGTAAAATATTACGATCAAAGTCTGATCGTACCACAAGAACGAACGCAAGGGTCACCCACTCTCAACTTCGGTCGCACTGAACCGATATCTCGCAGACGAACCTCGTCAAAATTTTAATCTCTTGAACAAATGTCAAGGATAACAGAATGAGTTGGTATTGAATAGAAGACGTAAATAAACTTTAGGTTGTCTGAATTGAAAACGTCGTACGGCAAGTTATTACATATTACTTATGTATGTAAATAGTTTTTTTAATTCAATAATTGTATTTATACTATCACGAGAGGCTCAGTCAGTGAGGTCAGTATACGTTACCGGACTTTTAAATGTATTTTATAGGCTAAGCTCACCATCACTTGCACCTGCATGGGAGGTAATAACGGAATCTGTATCGCTGATATGTGGTTGTACAATTATTGATGATATTCCTTTGCATAAAGCTTTTGGGGTATACGAGTACCTACAGGTGTGACAATTATTATACCATTTTTTTTTTATTTCAAACAAGTTTGCGGCCCATCTGACAGCAACCGGTTTCTGTAGCCTGTAGACGCTTGCAAAACTAGGGTAATCACCTTTTCTTTACCGATACTGTCAGTGGAATTACTGTACTGGAAAAATAGTGGACAAAAATGGTCCTGCCAATACAGCGTTTCCGCAGGGAGAACTGGCGACGTTGCCAATCGTCAAGAACACAACATTACAAAAGAATTAAACATAAATCTTTGAAAAGCATTAACGCATGCTTAGCGAACTCTAAAGTTATTATATTAAATGGATTTTTTTTCAATTTAATATAATTACAAAAGAACATGTTATTTAGCTACGATTTTCTATATTTTATGAAGAAATCATACTTTAGAAATGGTGCGAAGAAATTACTCACAGACAGAGATAAACACGAATCGTTTATTGTGTGTGCAAACAGACACTTTAATTAGGTAGATAAGTAAATTCTTTAAGGACAACACGCATGCACCTACAGAAAAAGTGCCATAATTTTTAATGTAAATACTTATTTGTTATTCATTTAGTTCATGTTCTTGATTACGTCGTAGGGCTTGCATATTTTTTATGTTTTTTTTATACCTGGCGGTCTTTAGTTGGCATCAATCTATCTTACTGATTATTACGTTCATAGTTTGTTATATGAAAACAATATGTATTAATTATTTCCTTCGTTTATTGATACTTCAGGAAAAAATGTATAGGATCATTTCTTTCACTAGCAGCCTGATAACAGGTACTCAAGGCCTCCGGTCAATTAACATCGGTATTTCAAGTCAATAGTGAATGGTATAATATAATAGTTTTATTGCCCCAAACAGTTTCGGAACGTAGGGTGAAGACACTACATATTTTCCTGTATTCCAATCCTTCCCAATACGGCGTATTTCTCAGATATATAAAAGGCACTACTTTATTAGTGGAAGTCCTTTTAAGGGATCAATGTGTAAGGATTTTTTACAGGATATTATTCGATCTGAGGAGTCAGGAAAAAATCGAACCTTGCTCAACACCACATTTCTCTATCTAAATTATTTTTTAACTTTAGATGAGATGTCTTTAGTAATTTGAAAGAACAATGTTATATTATTGAAAAAAAAAACAATATGCAAGGAGGCAAATTTTTGAAATATTTTTATATTTTGTCAAATTCGGATTCTGTTGACATATTCAGGAACCACATATTCCGTCGATATATATATTACGTTAATTACATGTTAGTCTAACATAGGTAGGTGAATATTTCTAACCTTATCATTACGCAAACGAAATCAAATACAAATATCGACCAAACTTAGAACTAACATGCCATTGAAATAGCGGTAAAGCATGTTTTTAAACACTTAAGTACTGACGTTTCTCATTTCACAGCCATTCCATATCGCCATTAAGATATTCTTAAAGCTTTCCTAAATGAACTTGAAAAAACGAGTGAAAGGAAAAATTAACACGTACATAAACGAATTAAAATAATTAGATTTATGTGGTGTTCTAATAGCAGCTATTATTAAACAGGACCGGTACTGGGTGCTCTGGTAGCGTGAAAATGTATCTTTATGCCGTAGTGCACTCCGAGGAAAGTATAAAGTGGTCTTAAGTCTGCCATCTTCTGTTTCAAGCGCTTCACTGGCTTACTGTATCGTGTTCTAGCTTAAAGGCGAAGGAAAATAAACTGTGTAAATATAAGAATACAACGTAAAATATGATTTGGATGTTTGTCGTCGCTCCGTATATAATGTTTTATGGTGGAACACGGCGAGGGAGGAAAGTGCCTGATTTGCGATCAAGATGCGGCACAGATTATCAACTGGGACTTGTTTGAATTTCATCTGTATTATTCAAGTGCTATTGACGATAAGCCTCGATGGTGCGCCGATTACTAGGCGGCTACAAATTCATTTTGAAATTTACCAATCTTGTTAAGCCCTTATCGGCTTTATCGGTACTTAAAGATTCCTGATTTTTGAAATTACGAATTCCGAAACGAATACTCAGTAAAGACGTCCAAGTAATCAATCATTATCTTTCTCTATATTTGCCGAAGGTATTCCGGCGTGTGAGGTTAGCTATAATAATAACTGAAGAAATAGGTAAGGAAAACCTACGAACGATAATAAGTTCCCTGTAAATATAATAGAAACTCTGAAGACGGTGTTTAATTGTGTTAATTTCCAGCATCGTTATCTCGAGACTCATAATTCTTAGCTTCCCCTGAGTAATTAGTGGCCAACGATAGGTACGAACAATTGAAACAAAATTCAATTTTAAATAAAACGCGTTGCTTTGCACTGAACCTTAATTAAGATGATGTTGGACATGAAACATTTAAATATGGAGCTCTGGGATTTGGAATCGTGGATTGCATTAAAGTTAGTATTAGTAATATATCTTAGATTTTCATTCACCATGATCACATAACAACAATAAAACAGAAACATTACGATCGCAAGTGCAGCAAAGTGCTTAAAACGTCAGCTAAAAAAAAATACGCAACAATCAATCCGGCAAAACGGCAGTTTTTTTTTATTGTTAAACGACACATTACTTAAGATCATGAATATATTAGAATATATTGGTAATGATATCTTCTTTTCCAATGTCTATAAACAGCAAAATAATTGTTAGTCGAGGGTGCCTTCAAATATTTCATTGTAATATGTTTTGTTTGGGCGTGAATGTTGGAACAGCGCTTTGTCTCCGGGGGAAAATTGGGCAAAAACGCAAATGTTGCTAGATAAACAAAAGGCTAATCGAGCTCGCTGACAGCAGTCTGAATATTATGAAATATTTCTTCGTCAATATTAGATAAGACTAAGTATTTCTTGTCGACTCGCTTCCCTTTACGGTCTTGGCGTTATCAGGCTAGGCGATAAGCGGCAAACGAGGCTTCTCCGGCAGAAAACCGCTATCATTTTTTATAACGCAATATGCCGGTCGTAAATAGTCTGGGCCCTTTACTCTAGGTTATTTGCTTTTGTCTTCGGGGACTGAAGCAAGAGTTAGCACATGTATTTGATTGTTTATTTAAGAACAGGGATTGTTATGGGTTTTAAACGGTGATGTGAAATTATAACAAATTATAACAATTAATAAGCTGATACATATTATTACGAAGAAAAACATTACTAATTTTTTTTAAAGATTTGACTGTTTATTGTCGTTTACCTGATATTAATTAAATTTATTTAAAAATAGATTTATAGATCATATATAAAATATTTTTTATACATTTTGAGGCCATGTTATTTAAAAATTGAATCACATCCGTGTCACAGAATGTCAAGGGTCGCGGGTTCAAGCCTCATTCTTGTGTAATTTTTTCAATGTTTCCTTGAAAAATTGTAATTAGATTTATAGAGATATGAATGAAAGTAAACGAAAATAATGGCAAAAGTAGCAGTAGTATTTTATTTCGGACGAGTTTTAAATTTAAAAATACTAGAACTGCGTCAGATCATAGTCGCACAGGCGAGGCGTGGCGGTCCAAATCTATCAATCAATCATTTATTACGTTTTATAATGTACATAAATGGTCTTAAAAATATCTAAACAACTTAAAGGGGATGACTGATACCTGTAGTCGCTAACTATTATGAAATAATGCTTCGTCTGCATTTTGTTCTTGAATATGATGGCTTAAGATGTATTGATTGTATTGTATAAAGCGGTGTATGGTCACAATATAATGGAAAGTCCGACGAAATACCAGCGTAACTTTCTTATTATATACAAGCTGTTGATCAGTACTTGTGCCATATATAAGAAGGTATACCTCTGATACTGAACAAAAAACAATAAAACAATCAATACCAAAAAATAATAAATTATTATTGATTCTTTTTGTAAACCAATTTTGCCGTCCTATGACAATGCAAACAACTTATTTTTAGTGCCGCTTGGAGATTTTTTCGCAATTTTTTCGACCATTGACCATTTGGCTATTAAATAACCCATTAAATCATTTGCTCTCTAAATATGGCACGAGTACTAATGTATGTAAAGGTTCCACTGTAGTAAACCAGAATGAAAGAATCATTGAGTATCAATCATAGCTCAATGTCGATCCCTCCCAAAGTGGTGCACATTGTACGAGGCAGTAGTGCCATTTACCAGTCGCATCTAAGGCATTAAATACCTTCACTTTTATTTTGAACTCGTTGGGTCCCTCACTTCTTCTGTTTATAATTTTAACTCTTTTATACAATCTCTTTTAAATGTTATCAAATTGGAATCTAATAAAGAAAAGCGAGTACAATAGATTTATAGAGTAGGGCCTACAATAGATTTCTGTTACCTATTACATTATCAGGGATTTTAGTTTCTAATCAAATTTTTAAATAAAACGCGTACCTATAATAATTTGCCGATGTAAGTTCGGTTAATTTGTGTTAATCCAGTGAACAGGATGAAAGGAGTGGAAAAGTACAAAGAAAATATTGTAATGGTATGCGTAAACCAGGATAAAAAATAATTTCGTTTCGTAACATTTTGTTGGCGCATTAAGTTTAACGTGTTTCCAATAAATTTTCTCATTACACCGCTTTATGAATATTGCACAGGAATTTGTTCGTGGAAAACGAAATTAAAGTTATTTTAGAATTTCTTCGTGTCGAAGCGAGTTTCATTTTTATTTTGCTTAATAATGCTAACATTTTGTTTACTAAAGTTATATTGAAAACGTAAAATATCCAATTTTGTACTTTACTTCGTATCGTGCAAAACATGTATTTCACATTCGATATTTTCCAAGGTTTTGCTATAAAATCTTCACACCGCATTCATTTTTGTTTGCTAACTTTAAAATATGCGTCTTTAAAATATCCTGGTGCTCTTCGTCGAAGTTTTGTCTTAAAAGCGTAAAAAACCGCACTCGGAAACTTTGTTGACGAAGTTTCTTTGCATGAGAGCCCCAAACTTGGCCTGTGAAAGGATTTTTCCCGTATCCGGCTATATTTTAAAGCTTATATGGCATCCCCGGCTTCATCTCGCTTCTCGAATATCCTTCCGTTTCATCTCCATTTTACTTTGGGCTTATCTGAGCTCCAAGATTTTTTTCTTAGACAAATGAGATACGTTGCGGTCCGTATGAAGTTAATTTTTTCTTTCTTGTTTATCGTCTCTGTATCGTTTTTGTCCCTCAAACCTTTTTTTCTAGAATTCAGGTCATGTATTGTGTACCAAGAATATGAATATGGCCCGTTACGACGCCGTATAAGACTGCACGTTTTTTCGGTGGAATGAGAAATGAGATTGGATTTCATGTTCATGAACCACGTAACTTTGTATCGTAATAAAATTCAGGCATATGTAACGTAACACATGTTATTGCTTGTTCGCCGTCAAGCTGTCATACGCTGACGGATCACATGGCCGTATCCTGCCTAGTTTACGCACTTCAACAATATTTTCGGATATACGTCCGTGGGGAGTTCGTATGTGTGTTCGTGTTTGTAATAAAATTTCCTCCTTCGTTATTAACTTTGTTGCTGTGTGCGTTGATGTGAGGACATGTTAAAATGTTTATTACAATTCATGTCACAATAATTTATGTATGGAATCCTTCAAAGATTTACCATGACACATGCCCTACATTCATATGTTACTGGGATTGAAATCGGTGTTTTCTGTGGTATCTAATGTTAGAGAACATTATTAATCTATCCACGTTCTCAGTAACTGACAAGACCTGTCGTGTTATTTCCAAGTATAATTCATTGTAATTTCAACGGATCCACCCTTCATTAGAGTTCTAAATGGATCGCACGTACTAGTAGAGCCGCTTTTGAAGATAGTTGCCGTAGACATCGGGGAATTAATAAAGTTTCTAATATTGTGCTCGAGGCGTTGCGCCGCGTCGCCAGCAACACAAGCGTCACGATGAACGTTGATCCGTGGAGACGGAACTTGGTCAAAGCTTATATTACTAGTATGTAGTTGAGTTCCTCTCACGGAATAATGCCGTAAATGTATGTATTTGTATGGAAGTTATTTGTAGAGTTGAAACAGAACAATACTGATAACTTAATTATTATATTATCACTATTGTTCTGTTTGTGTAATGTAAAGTAAATCTTAAATTCCCATTTGTATGAAAACTATACAAATAACTTCCATACAAATACATAAAATTTTTGTGTCTATTTGTAATTTTTACGAACTGCTTGTAAGTATTTAAGGCATATAACAATAAATTAACTTCCAAAATTTTTGGCTGTCTGGCTGTTTGTTTTTTTTCGGTTAATCTACGGAGCGGCTGGACCGATTTTTCTGAACGTAGTCCTTTTACTATATATATTATATTATTTTAGAAAAGATTATGAGTTCTGTGTGATGAGTGTTAATTTCCCACATCCACGTGGACGAAGTTGCAGGCGCAGCTAGGTAGTTACAAATATAAAATATCAGTCAAATTGAGAACGTCATTATAGAACATTTTTGGAAATCTATTAAATATTGATGATTGTATTCATCATGTAGGTACTTACAGTAGGTACACGAGATAAACGAGTATTATAATAATCTACAAGTCTAGTAATTATTTCTGTATACTACGCTTGAGATATTATAAATGAAAAAGAGTACCCGTGGAGTTTCTTGCCCGTTCTTCTCCACAGGAATCTACACCTTGGAACGTGGCAACTAGTTTTTTTTTGACAATTCAAAAGTGCCTGTGAATGGTCTAATTGAAATACATGCTTTGACTTTGACTTTGATTTTATATGTATGTATTAATATCGTAATAACATACTTTAACTACCTATATTTATAATTATACATACTGTCGTGTGTATTCTCGTCAAGAAAAAAATATCTGTAAACGGCTTCCAAGTTCATGTGATACGTTTTTGTTTGTAATACAATTATATGATTTTAGCTGACTTACACGAAAGCCCTACCCGGCCTGGACTCTATTTATACACATAAGGTCCTTAATATTAACAAGAAAAAGTTCAATATCCTCCGACCAGACATACCTAACCGTAGAACATTTTCAACAATAGCCACCATATTATTGTTGGTTGGCAAAGGCTATCGTAATCTATTTGGGAGGAACTTGCCTCCGTAGGGAGACAAGTTTTTACTTGTGAAGGTACTTTTATCAGTATTATGAGCTCTTGGGAAATCTACACTTGTACCTCTCACGACCTCTTGATGTAACATACGAGGCTGTCTTTATGAGAATGTAGTCTTATACGGCTGTTTATCATGGATATTATGTTGTTTTTTATTTTTAACATTTTATTCCATTACAGTAATAGGCCTTGAGATTTATGGACTCGCAGTTTTGTCATGTAATAGAACAACAGCATCATAATTAAAGTGTCATTATTTAATAAAAGCCACCTTACATCAATTTAATTAAAATGTACTTGTTATTTATCTCTGATATTTTTCTGTGAACGATTGCAAATTAAACCTCAACAAAAATATTTTTTAATACTGGAGTACTTTTAATGTCATCTGTAATGTAATGTTGGATTAGTTTAATTTTATCAGACGAAAATTATCAACTAGCAGTGAATAAGTAGTGTCATGGCTTTTATATTTACAACGCAGTGTAGTAGGGATACTTTTTGTTATGATATTTACTGTGAACGATATATACACAAAAATATTTTTAGTATAAACGAAAGCTGAAAGTAGTTTGTTCAGAAATAGTCACAGAATCGATTGTATTTATTTATTTATTTATTTATTTATTTACAACACAAACTATCTTTACAGGTTAACCTAAAGTGATAGAGTGGTACAGAACACAATTAAACTAAGATATAATCTTAAAACTAAGTACTTAAATCTAACTATACATGCAGATCAGAATAACACAATACTCTAGTGGTCGCCAGAGTAAAATCGTTCAGTGCACAAGAGAACAGGTCCAAGCTCATAGCTACCGCGTTGAGAGTGCACAGCGCACGTGTAAACGGGGCACGGCGGAGAAGGTTGGTGCGCGCTTTCGGTACCCCCAGCAGCCGCGGCCGCCGTCGCCTGTTTACGTACTCGTCAGGTACCCACAGCTTAATTGTCTGTAAAATGTCAGGATTGCAAATTTTTCCCCTTATTACTTTAAATAAGTATGTGGCTAATGCAAGCTCCCTCTTTACTTCTAATCTAGTATAACCTACCATGCCTAATACAAACAAGGTAGGATACAGTAGTGGGTATCCCGGATACACTCCATACATCTTATGGTACATAAACCTGATATATTTGTTTTGTATCCGCTCTAACATTGTATTGTATTTGGCTTCGCTAGGACTCCAAATAGCTGCATTGTACTGTAGGTGGCTCTTCACCAGTGCTTCGTACAAAGCCCTTAAAGCACTCATATTAGTAAACTGGTTGGCCTGCCGTAAAAGAAACCCAAGGTTACGGTATGCCTTTTTGCAAACCGCAACAATATGTTTTCTGAACTGCAAATCTGCGGCGAAACAAACACCTAGATCTTTGACCTCCGTGACACGCTGCAGCGGTTCACCTCCCATAAGGTACTGGTGGCGACGCGGGGTGTGCGCGCGGGTGTATGACAGCACTGAGCATTTTGACACATTGAAATACAATTTATTTTCCTGACTCCAATCAGTGACCCTATCTAAATCTCGTTGCAGTGTGTCATGATCGGCAATATCTTTCACCACATGAATCAGTTTGAGATCATCAGCAAAAAGAAGGCAAGTTGACTCCTTAACTACTTCCGGTAAGTCGTCCACCACGAGGATAAAGAGAAATGGTCCTAAATTAGTTCCCTGACTTACGCCCGATCTAGTGAAGTAAATTTCGGAAAAGCTCCCCCCACAGTCAACATATTGACGTCGGTTGCGCAAGTAATCGGCAAAGAATTTAATAGTGTGTGGAGTAAATCCCTTGTTGGCCAACTTCGACAGCAGCACATCATTGTCCACTGTGTCAAATGCCTTCCGAAAATCTACGTAAGCTACATCCACCTGTAGTCCAGCGTCAACAGCAGGCACCAGTTGCGTCATCAAATTTAGCAAATTGCCTGTTGTACTCCGCCCAGGACGGAACCCATGCTGCGCATCGGACAAATGTGCGTTCACCTGCTTATATAAGCTATTGTGAATTGCTGCTTCGAACACTTTAGCAGTAGCACAAAGGACCGCCACTGGTCTATAGTCGCTTGCCTCGGAGCCGCCACTACCTTTCGGTACCAGCACCACTCGGCTAAGCTTCCAACGATCGGGAAACGACGCTACAGCAATACAGACATTGAACAAATGTAGTAAGGGTTCATCCAACACCATGCGACTATCCCTTAAGATAAAAGGTGGTATACCATCAGGTCCAACTGATCGTTTAGGCGGTAGGCGGGCTAGCGCGCGACGCACTTCTGAAGCTTCAAAGCAACCGAGGTGAACCCACGCGCCACTTGGCTCCGCTGTTTCACTACAGGTGTCCGCATGTAACGTAGCCGGTTCCGGGTTATACACAGAGTGAAAAAATCGTCCAAACTCCTGAGCACATTCTTGGTCTGATAGAACTTGCCCGTCCTTATTCAAATTATACTGACTTGAATTTCCTCTTTTCGACCTAACGTAACTCCAGAAAGCTTTCGGGTCGGCAGCAAGATGGCTCTGCACGCGATCACGATATCGGTCGTGGGCAAGAGCAGTCTCCGCCTTAACTCTCGCCCGACACCGCGAAAACGCCTCGTAATCAGTAGGGGATTTACTTGCTTTGTATATTTTATGTAGCCTGTACTTCAATTGAATGTCCTTGATGATGTCAGAGGTATACCACACTGGGTATGTATATCTATTGTTATTGTTAGTGATTTTATTTTTAAGAGGTATACAAATATCAAAAACTTCATAAATCTTACCATAAAAATAGTTTAAAGCTAAATCCGGATCGCATAAACTGTACATTTCATCCCAGTCTATTAAAGCTAATAAATGGTATAATTGATGGAAATTTGCTTTACTGAAATTCCATTTCTTGGTCAATATTTCATTTTGAGGTTCTAACTGTGCGTCTAATATGGCGGGTTGCGGCAGCGGAGAGGACGTAGGAACCGTGACCGCGAGCGGCGGGTGGTACACGTCCACGGGCAGCAGACCCTCATCCCCCGCGCACACCACCACGCCACTGAGCCCGCTCAACACGAGGTCCAACTGTCTGCCATTGCAGTTAGGAACTTTGTTACACTGAACGACTTCACAAAATGCCACGAAATACTCAAAATCGTCACAAACATGATTTGGGCATGAAAATAGATTAAAATCTCCTAATATAACTACCTTATTTTTATATTTTACACATATTTTTTCTAAAATATTAAACATTACCGAATATTCTTTTACATCAGTCTGTGGTGGAATATATAATACACAGCAGGTAACTAAAAAACGGTTTTGTGAATAAACTGTAGCACAAATCAACTCGAATTTATGAACATCAATATTAATATCATCGGGAATTGTTACCTGCCGCAATTCAAAACGCGGCGTGGACACCAACAGTACGCCTCCTTGCTTACGCCCATCGGCTCGATCACATCGCAATATCGAATAACCAGGTAACGTTATTTCAGCGTTCTGTATTGACTCATTGCATCCGGTTTCCGTAATTGCAAACAAGTCCGAACTAGAAGATTCTAACAGTGATAAGAACTTCGACGACTTTGTTCTTAGACCTCTGACATTTTGATATAGAATAGATAAACTCAAATTAAGCTTGCGGTTGTAGAGTGACTGGCGTGGCTGGACGACGAAAAAAAAAATCCACTCACTTACTTCTACATTCATAGGCCATACTTCAGGAACACAAAGTTTCTCAAAATTGCTTTCAGTCACTCCAATTTTGAACGAGGCATAGTCCCTTTCAGTTTTTGGCTGTATTTTAGTAAGAACTAACTCTGAGTCTTCTCCTAATATCTTTTGAATGTACTCCTTTAAATCGACTTCAGTCGTCGTTTTCTCTAACCTCCAAACATGAAGGTATTTTTTCCGTTCAACTGCTTTTAGAGCTACTATTGATCGGTTTCCACCTCGTATTATCGGGTTCAGTTTCTTTCTTCCTTTCACTTCTATCCAGTTGTTTTCCATGTTCATAGAACCTCCACTCGAAACCCCTGAATAACTGGCGACACTTGCGTAACTAACATTTGGCTGCGGCATCGGTTTCGAGTTGCTGTTTTCGCTTAAAGCGATTACCTCCGACGACGCCTCTGCTACTGATGCAGGTGTAGCTTCCGTATTTTGCCTATGAGAAGTACCCATAGTGCCCAATTTTCCTTCATTAATTTGTCTAGTCTTTTTCTCCATAACTTTCAAAGTATTGATTTCTTTTTCGTAGCTTACACATTTGCTATTAGCAACACTTAACTCTTGCCTTAATTTGCTATTTTCGACAGCCAAGGCGGTTACCGTAATCTTAATTTCCTCCATAAGGTTTTTTTCCAGAGAGTTTAGCCTTTCAGTTATGACTCCTTTTACCATTTCCATAATATTCGGCAAGCTATCCAGGTTAAGTGATGCTGACGTACTCAAGTCAACTTCCTCACACGGATGATTTGCATCCTTGTCCGGACAATCCGCTGCTGCCCGGACACCGCGTACTGGGGTGTCGTACCCGCTGCGTAATGTTCGAGCAGGCCTCGCACTTAAAAGTACTTTTCAAATGCGCATACTGCTCCGTAAATACCGCCGAAGTGACATTCAAACATGCATAATGATAACACGTTTTACAACCAACACATCTGAGCAGCTCTCCAAGAATGACTTTCTTTTTGCACGCAAAACAAATCATTATGTATAGCAAAAAGTGTTACGAAGTGACAAATTGCTCGCAGCCGGAGAGTAGGCGCTCTGCTGTACTCGCAAACCTGTCGCACGATGACTCAGCGGTGACGTCGTCAGCGCGCGCGGCGCGGCGCACGCAGCGCGGTCGCAAATTTAGACACTTGATGACTAACCTCAGTGGCGCAGAGGCGGGACGTCCGGCCGCGAATCCAAACGTCGCAGGTTCAATTCCGGATGGATGAAGCACACAAATATCTATTTGTTTCTTTCTAGGACCTCCCACTAGGCGGGACCAGTCCATAGAAACAGTTCAAGCGAAAGCGAGAAACGCTTTTGAGAGCCATCAACCAATCAAAAATTAACACTCTCCAAAATTCAAAAACACGTCTACACTGTACCAAGTCGCTACGGTGAATAATGTTACCTGTGTAATATTGTTACCTCGTGCTATAATTTGTCCAACGCGTATTGGATTTAATGTACTTTTTAGATTACTTACTACACGCTGACGCATTAGGTATGCGGGCTTCTGCTGCGCGTGCGCGTAATATTGTGAATTTTGTTGGTGTTCTTCAGAATTTTTTCAAATTTTTGATATTGTTTTTTATACGAAAATATTTATCGCGTATCTTGAGTTTCGTATTTACTAAAAGTAATGTTATTACATATAATGTGTACATATACACATTAAACCATAAATTGAACAAAAAAATAAATAACTCTTTATTTCACATAGCTATAGATCTATAATAATGTTAGTATGTCTTATAACTATATTATTAACCATTCAATTTGTGGTTTGCTTCTTTGTGAATTCTTGACGAATATAGATTTGTCATCCCAATTTGTAACAGGCCATGTTTCAAAGCTGGGAAAATATCTAAGTCGGTATTAGGTTCATTGGGTCAGAGTTAATATGAATTCAGGATAGCTTACACGAAGTAAGTTTTACATTGAGGATTATTTTTAAAGAACTTCAAATTTTGACCAAAGTGACTGTTGAAAAAAGTCTGTTAAATGGAATCATAGAGGATATTCTTAGTTCAAACTCCGTTTAATGACGTCCGCAGAATTTGTATGGACAGGTTCATTTTCAGACTTTAGCAAGTGCGTGTCTACACTTGCTACAACTTTGTGTGACAGATATTATTAATTAATCGTTCTTTAAAGCTTTGAGATGTTAACCAGGAGTCACATACCATTACGCTTATATTTCCCGAAAGGTTAGGCAAAGTACTAGTCTTGTAGGTACACTCACATTCCATCGATGATGTATATATTTAAATATATTATTATATTATTATTTTTTTGTTTTATTTGAAACATGGTATTACATGAAGTACCATGCGTTTCAAATAAAACGTATACCAATCCTAGCTTTTGCTTAACAGAAGTTAAATTTGAGTTAATGCATAGAAAATTGCAGGAATGCTCCCGAAACGCGGGACAAATATTATAACATATGATCATAAATAAGGACTTTATTATGTAGTGTTTCGTATTATTGCAGCATGTACATTCGTTTAATAAAGCCAATTTACGTGCAATTTATGATTATAGCACTTTCCACTACAATTTGCGTGTGTCACAGGGAACAGTCAGTCCACGTTAAATAAGTCTACGAGTATAATTTCAACTTTTTATTATACACTGTATTGTATGAGAAATAAAGTTGATTTTATAAGTTCAAGGATAAGTAAACGCTAGGTGAAATAACTTTCGGCGCAATGGGTGGCCTTATATTGCACAGCACGCGTTGTGTTTATGGAGATTCTGACAAACGTGATGACACTAATATTTTTGTCGAAGCTTCTCAAAATCTAATGAATAATCTTGAAAGTCTTGAATATTAAGTCGAGAAGCGTAATGCAGTACTTTAGAGATAACTAATGCTAACTACTTTCAAAATTAAGTGCTGCGACAAACGCGAGTACGGCGGTGTACGGCAAAGTGGCGTTCAGCAAGAACGTAAATAAGTTTAAAGCGCATTACCATAACCTTAGAGAATTTAACCTGGAACGTAATTATAAGGCATTTGTCCTTTCTGTGGATGCACTTGTACCTACTTCTTTACGCGAAAAGACAAGTTAGAGAACAGTGGGAGAAAAACATAGCATCATCATTTAGGCACAGAGTTGTACTGCGGTATACCCATTGTTCACTGATGCAGTTCTTACGTAATAGGTGGTGAGCCTACTGCTTTCATCCAGGCACAAAGTCAAATTACGGACTGAGTTTTTCCTACCAGAAAAAACTAATCACGTAGCACGCATTAATAATTAATAATATGTCGATAATGTTGTTAGTAGTATTTTAAGTTTTATAGCAAGACATAAAAAAGCAATTAATAATATAACACCTTGCCCAACCCGGGAATCGAACCCAGGACTTTACGCTCACTGTTATAACCACTCGACCAATGAGGTAGTGTGGGAGAAAAAGTAAACATAAAGCAACGCTCCAACCGATTAAAAATAAATAGATCTCCTTTGAAAGTTAAGTTGGACGCAATTATAGTAGTCATGTTTCTACTCACGTGCATGTTTCAGGACTGCTCGACAAACTCAAACGTTGGACTTGTCATCGTCGCGATTGAAAAGCTAATCCAATTGAGCAGTTGTACGATAGTGAGTCGATTCCCTTTTGTGTAGAAATCGATTGAAACTAGTCTCATACTATTTGTATAGAATGTAGGTAGTACTGTAAAGGAGTATCGCAATATTCCATATATCGTCATGAATAAGGTATGGGAGTAAGTTGTTTGTTATTTCGAAATTAACAATGCAGAACTTGCTATAATATCTACTTTATTTTTGAAATCGTTTGTAATAGTGATTATTGGTGGTAGACACAACTAATAATCATTTTAATGGCAAGAGATGGACGAACAAGCGAAACATTTATGACCAAAGTTAGAGTGAGAGGTTAGAGTTAGGTGCTGAACTATCAATGATTTAGAGTATTCTGGAATTGATAATACCGCTTTTTAAATGCGCGCCATCCCCCGTTAAAAACTCGCGACGCGATTGGATGTGTTCATAGATACAGTAGCATTGATTGTCGATATTTATATTTTCAATCTTATTAATTTATTCATTGCGATCAAATATCTTATAACAATTTAGTTGTTGATAATTTTGTTCCTGAACTGGATCTGTAATTGTCAGTGATAGACTAGAGCTGAATTTCATCAATGTTGTATAAACATTCAAATGTCAAACACACAATAGAAAATTTATTGTTGTTTCCTTAATTTAACTGTTTCGACAGACAAGAGAATAACGATTGAAAAGCTATGACTAATTTATATCTCAAAAGTTATTTTCTGTTTGTAAAATCTGCCTTTTGTCAATTATTTTTGATTAATAACCAAACGCGCTATGTATTAAAAAGACGGTTTTTTAAGGTTTCTATTCTAACTTTAATTAAAGCTCAAAATATGTAAATTGGAAAGTAGACACACCACTTGTCTTTGTTCAGTACCTATGATTTGTCCTTTTCTAAAAGGGACAGGTCATCATTATATCTATATCTATTTATAGGCTTTGTTTGTGTGTGTTTTCAGAGTACACATAAAAAAATATGTCTTATAAAGTATGGAGTGTTTAATTATTGATTTATAAATTTTGTTGAAGGGATTTATTTATTTGGATCTCCAACAGAAGATACACAATCACATGCATACAAAGTAGGTCAGGTACAAGAACAAGTGTGTTCTTCCAATTACAGGTGACCACATCATTCACTTATAGTCTAGGTAACTGAAAAAGGTTTGACAAATCAACGACAAAGATAAAAAAATGAAGTAATACATTTACATTAAAGAAGGTTAGTTAAAACTCAAGAACAACCACAAAATATGATAAACACCCAGTAACAACATACTCGAGATATTGTCAACGCGGACAGTTACGTCACGTTTCACTCCAACCAATAGCGTTGCGTTTTGATATTTTCAATTTTCGTCGCATGATTCTCACTTTTCAACTTTAATATTTCATAGTTAAAACACGATTACTTAAAAAATGAATTGAATAGGTGTCATTCTACAGCAATAAAGATTACGAATAAAAATATTTGACATAAATTTGAATAACATCCATATTCCCTCAAGTGACGTTTGCTATGTTTTTTATCATACCACAATTAAAACATTACCAATTTATCCTCTTGACGACTCTATCATAGAAGGAATAGCCGTTTGACTGACAAAAACGGAATTAAGTACGTTGCCAATCGCTGACTTGGCTGTATTAAGATAACTTGCGACAGTTGTAGAGTCCAACAATGCTAATTTTAACTCCTTTACCTCAACACAGTCATTCCACGATGACTTGATCGCCTTTGTCACGTGCAAATGAGCTATCTCTATGTCCGTAACCAATTAGTGGTATTAGTGACGCCAGTGAGTCGGAAGAGGTCAAGTGGTAAACGTAAATGGTCACTCACATCACCGCTTTGTCGGCCACTGTGACAATCACGAAGCCATTTTACGGTTCATTGGACAATTTTTACGTCATTTTGAACTTTGTGCCGTCGAAACAAGAGTGTGTTTGAAAATGATTTTGTGTGGCCTTATGCCGCCGATATTGTTTGTTGAAAGTCATCCTGCAACCACTAATGTGCAAAGCGTTTGAAACGTTAGGAGAACAAAATAACAATATACGCGATGTAATTCGAATAATACTGTTTTATTGTAATGTGTAGTGATCGCAAAATCCAAAGGTATTATATACTATATGGTTCTTTTAAATATCTATTAGTTAGTGAATAATTTTAATGGATAGCAGGTAACGATAATTTATAACATGATGTGACGTTATTTCGAAATAGCAAGAAATAACCAAAATTGTTATAAATAAATCTAAATTAACTATTTTACATTTGAAAATCTCCTACTTAGTCAAATATTTTGTGCTCAACGCCATTATTTTATTTAAGACTTTTTGATGTCTAGTCCGAAGCCGAATCAAAGCTATCGCTGATTTGGTGACCTAGACAGCGGTAATCATTCCAAAAGGCTTCTACACTAAGAATGTATTTACCCCTCTATTACTTTAATACGTACTTCACAACACAATTCATACTTACACAATCAAACTTTACTTGAACTCACTACTGCTAGAAACACGGCATTTGAAACTCATTGGAGCAAGAACACGTGGATAAACGAATTAAAATAGGCGTGGTTGTTTCAACGCGGCTTGCATACATGCGACACGTGCATAAGTTGGCCAACTTGAAGGCTCCACACAAGTTACTCTACAGGAGGCTGAGGCGACGTCGCGCATTGCATAACTAAGCGCTTCCACTAAACTTATGCCACTGAAACTTAGCTTCTTGCTTCCTATGTCGCGCGCTTTCATTTGTTCCATTAAGACCTGACAGTGCTGTGTCGCGGTCGCCTCGGAATGCCGTAAATTTCATTGCGAATAGTTCATTGTGCCTTTGTGAGACGCTGTTTTATTCCAAGTTGTATTTGATGAGTTTTACATTAAAAATAAGAGTAATTTCAGAGGATCTAGAAGACCACTAAAAGTTATTTATTTATACCCATACAACAATTGGGCCCGTGATATATATCAAACAGCGCAAACAAATTAAAAAGGCCCATTAAAATTTTTAAGTGCGTCTCCCGAAATTGAGCAATTTAATTATCATATCATTAGGTCTGTCATAAGAAAAACATATTTAAACCACTAAAGCAATTAAAGATAGAGAGGTCTTCTTAAATGGATAAGTAAATACTTGTAAGACACCTTGATTTCAACCGAGAGGCGTTTTATCGGTTCAAGTGTTGACATCCGAGTCGAAATTGCTCTCAAGAAAGTCTGTCTCCGAATACACATCCGGACAAAATCAGATATAAAATGAAATCCGGTGCATGAGTTCGTTTCGAAGTACCGGTAGACATGTTTGACATTTTTAATTTTACAATATTATTTTTATATACATATTCTACCCATATTTTTTGTTATGTTATGATTCGACATATATTCAAAGTTATGTGGAAAGCGTGTTGAAAGCAAGTCTTGAGTTTACTTCCTAAGTCTAATGCTATGTTTTCTGTTAGCAAAACCTATTAAAGTATGAGCTGGACTTCGGGGTTGCTGCAGCTCGTCCACTTTACTGATTATACAGTCAACCCTTCTTGGACATGACGGACGCTTAAATAGTTTATATCGTTCTAAATACTTTTGATTATATTCGCAAAATGAAAATGTTCCTTTTCTTTGTGACGACATGTCATGTTTTTTTTTTGTTAAGGCTCTTGCTTTCGATGGATATTGTCAGCGGACTCACAGAATACAAATAAATGTTAATATATTCAATCATTTCTGTCAATTGTTCGAAGTTGGTTTTTACATAAAAATAGTTAATACTTCAGGTAATTATCTATGATTATTAATTGGGAATTATATATGAAATTAACGAAAACCAAGAAATATCATTTGATACACAAATTTGTGATCATATTTTTTTATTTATGTATGCAAGTGCTCGTTCTGTACTGAACAACTGAACAAAAATTGGTATGGCCGACAATTCTTCATGTTATCTTTGTGCCTGTAAGCAAATACACTAACAAAAATAAAAACACAGGCAACGCCTTTAAACAAAAAAAGTTGATTGCCAGCCATTTTGTGGTCAACAATTCTATCGTGGAAAATTTTCAAGTCGTTTCGAACGGAGCATAATCTTTTATTTTACTGCCCCTTCCAATTACGACCTACAAACTTTATGCTTTACCTGGGGTATAATAAAAACCCTTATCATCACAGATTCCCGGATTTTCAATTAAACTTTAGGTAATCACCATTTGTTTAGTACAACAGGCGCGCAACTTCCCCGAGTAAAATTGCCAAGTTTCGTCAATCTAATCAGTCTTTTTGATAGCTGTTATAATAATTTGATGTTCAAACTTTGTTTTAAGAATGAAATATTATTTATTAGTTTTGAGTTAATTAATTGGAAACTTGTCGTGTCGAGTGGCGAGTGATTACGAGCCCGCCTTTTGAGCCACAGGTTATGATTTCATGTCGTGACATGCACCAATGTGACTTTTAAATTTCTCATGTACTTACACTGCTGTTGTGGCCAAGGATGGAACCCGTAGATCCGGAAGAAATCTATTCACTCCAAGCAGAGTGCATAGATTTGGGAAGAACGACAGTTGGGGAGTTGATGCAACTGCCCAGACCCGTCTCTCACAATGGTTGCACCGGACTACATCCCGAAACACGACTAGGTCGCTTCACGGCATGACTTCGTCAGGTGAGTGGTAACCAGCCGCGGCCAAAACCTCCCACCAGAGTTGTGTTGCCTGTTTTGCACCACCCAGGGGCCACGTGTAGGGATTCCATTTTTAGGGTGCACTCCTACGGACGCGGGCAACTCAGGCCCCAAAACTTTGTTAGTTAATATGAGACATCACAGACATACGGTTAAGGAAAGCATTGTGAAGTAACCCGCAGGGAGCTAGCGTGGTGATTAATAAAGTAATAAATATTTGTGGAAAGGATAATACGGCCGTGAATAGGATTCGAACCTGCGCCTACCAGAATATTTATCCGGGAGACGCAGGTTCGAATCCTGCTCGAGAATCTAAAATGAAAAGTCAGTGGTGCAGCCTTGGATTCGAACTTGCGACCTTTGACTCTTCGTCAGTCCAACAGTCATACCACTAGGCTATCACTGCTTGCTATAAATAGCGTCCTTCGACAAATCTCAATTTATTGCTCCAAGCTAAAAATAAAGCAATTCTACAAATATACGCTTTGTTGGACATTTATCAATTTAAAAGCAATCACGCTATAAGAGCGTTTTCAGTTGAATTCACACCAAGCTGCTAACCCTTAATTGAATCTTTTCCTGCGTGTAATGTATAAAATTGTATTGAAATTAATGCTCAATTTATATTGACAGAGCAAAATGAATAGATTTCTTTCTTCTTTCTTTCTCAAGTCATAAAAAATCAGTTTGCTATTGTATACTTCTTATATTTCACTATTTAAATAGGTGCATTGTCACCGCGAAGACGTGATTAGCACAGTGTTTGAGAGATCACCTGCTGGGCCACGTGTCGCGTGTTCCATTTTCATATGGAAAATTATGTTTGATAGCACTTGTCTCAAAACATGGGGCTTAATAACAGCATCGATGAAATGTGAATGTACAACAGCGTACAGCTCTGAATACAGGCGTGAATTGCGTAATAAATTTCTCCAAGCTGGGTGTGAAATTATTAGTGTGAGAAGACGTGCAAAAATGGCGACTAAAAGAGGTATCAACAGCATACCTCTATTAGTTAGACCTATATTCAGATACATTCGTCATAGTAAGCTTAGTTCGTTGCTTTGCAAGTGACGTTTAACTTCAAAATATTAAGTACCTTGCTTCGCACTAAAATTTAATTTGTACAAAGTAACAGTTCTGGCCATTCATTTAAGAAAATATTAGTACCTACTCAGACGAAAGGCACGAGTGTAAAATTTTCTCTCTGAAAATTGTTAACATTCCTCTTCCTTACATGTTTCGGAACACAACTTTGTAACATTTGTACCCAACTTTTTAGGATCAACAGATCTTTTTCAAGAAAGTTTGGAAAATTCGCACCCTCTATGTACTTAACGCAACTTTTTTGCTTACACGGGTTATACAAGTTTTTAAGATTAGCCTAGATACACGCTTCATAAAATACTATGAAGTAACGTTAGGCAGTTTTTATGTCGATAGCAAATATCTATGTGATATAAAAAACTTTTAGGACTTTGTTGCCTCATTAAATTTGGTCTACAAGCGAATTAGGCACAGAAATTTCCGTTACATATTCCCTAGTTTCGACGATACCAGAATATTATACAATAACTTAGACATAAGTTTTCATGTGGCAGCTCGCAAGTGACCATAAACGGGTTATTGATGTTTTGCGACTGGATTTAAGTACTTCATATGAGAGATATGGGTTCACTACTCTTCCCTGGCGACAAAATGAAAATGTGGATATACAAAATGTATTACAACGAAGGAATATCTTGACCAAAATAACAAGATGTTTTGGCGCGATTGCTTGATATAGCGTCTATATAAATCCAAATGTTTGTTACACGATGCTATATGGTAGCCAAGGATATTTTCGTAAGGGTGGCCCCGGATATATCATTTGTCAGGAAAACCTCAAGAGCCAGATAAAATGGACGGATTCAGCGTTGGTGAACGTACGAGTTGGGTTTATAATAATTTATGCTCAGTTTTACAATAACACAGGCTTCGGCGTTAGGGAACAATTTGTATTTCGGAGAGAACATTTTAGGTGAATTTATCAATCAGAATCCTGGCAATCTTATTGATGTGTTGGTGGGAGATAACTTTTTCGATGTTTGCCATTGAATAGAGAGTCGAGTTTTACTGAAAATTCATAGTTTCATTGTTATCGTAAATCCTAAAGTTATTTAATAAAGAGTGTTATGATCAGAAACCTAGTAAATCGGGTCCCATCTTTCAGATTGTGCTACCCGTTATCCTCTACTCGGAAATCAATAAAAAATATCACCACAAACCCCAATACATATGTGTTTTGCAATCCACTCATTTTAAACATTTAAAATATTGATGAAATCCGAACCTCTCGTGGTAGTATAATTGTGTTTGTATTAAAAAACTTTACAATAAAGTACACTGTATTTGGTGTAAAAAATATTGGAAAACAATGCCGTTATTAACTACAATGAAACTCATACTTTTACTTTTTAATTGTGATCGCATCGTGCACCCGTTTTATATGAGACTGTAAAGTTGTAAAATAAAAGTTGTTCCTCCCCAAATATAATAACTTTGTTTTTTTTTTTTATGTTTTTCGCAATCAAAATTTAACGCCACTGTGGGTACGTGCGGCAATACGGCATTGGGTTCTCGCAAATACAGTCAAGGCAATTTAAACTTTATTTTTTTAAGTGTAGAGCCAAATTTACAACTCGTATAAATATTGCTCAAGGTTACGTTACGGGCAGAAGTTTGATCATTTAAATCTTATGGCTTAAGGCCTTAATGATCACACAAAGTCGTTGAATTCTTTTAAGTATTTTTAATAAAAAACTTAAGTACTTTAGTATACCATTAGCGCATTTTCGCAGATAGTTCTACTGAAATGCTTTGTAGAATAAATAATTCAGTGTTAACATAAACTGAAGTTTCGTGTTTAAAATATAAATGAAAGAACAGTTAACTCTTAAAAATTTAAGTTTTAAAACATTTCCGTACTACTCTAGACTTGCTTTTATGTACAATGGACAGTAGAGTCGATGTATAGACTGAATGAATTTCTTGATGAGCAAAGAAATGAAGTTCAGGTCATTTAAGTTTGCATGTAAGTACTACTAGACATTTTCTTAATACTCATTTCGATGTTAAATGAAATCAGCGTTAGGATGTTCAAAGAAGACAGGACACAAGGAATTCAATTTATATTTGCGTTTCCGCCGAAAATCTACAAGTAAATTAAATTATTTTGGAATTATAAAAATGTCAATTTGCTTTTGTCGGAATTATATAATAACGATTGAAAGTGTTATATTTTACATTGTTTGTAGAAGTTCTCTCATCAAAGTAATGATTAGTACATAAACAGAGTCGCTGCCCCACTGCAGGGTAAGGGCCTCACCCGTACAGGGAGGTCATGAACAATAAAATAAAATAAAACTGGTCATATGGTTTACGATGACACTTATTAGATCATTCTTATAAACATCTTTATGGAAACTCAATTATTTTCTTACATAGATGTGTGTAATTCCTGGATGAGTGCTAAAGTCCGTTTATATAATATTTTCCTTATTCTCTCGAGTGAGAGGCATGAAAAGGTTTTAATTTAATAAACATTTTTAACACCAAAGCACCCTTAGCAGAATTTAAAATAAATTCACACTCACATTTTAAGTATAAGAACTAATCGTTAAAGGAAATAGCTCTTTTACCCTTACGTGTGAAATTATGAACCTTGGGTAATGAAGTGTGCTCAGCTGGACAATTTAAAAGAAATAAATTATCAATTTAACTGAATACGGGCCTTTTCTTTGTAATAAATTATATCTTTATCCTAGATATTAATTCAACAAGCCGTTATATAAAGCCAATTACGCACATTCAGCATTTGCACCACGGTTCCCACATAAAAAGGGGGCTTTTGTTAATGAGGGTATAAAAACTTCCCTTTCTGAATTATTTGTCGAAATTTGCATTTTAATTGTAAAGAAAGCATTAAAGCTTTGTGCACAACAACTGTGTTCATTGTGTGTGTCGTTACGTTTCCAGACTGTGTTTTATGATATATCTTTGTTTCTGTATATTTTTTGACATGCGACTGTCCGTTGGTTTATCTTTATGACTGTATCGTATGACTTCATGATTTATTTAGGTACAAAATCAATATGTGAATTAATTAAATCATACTCTGAGAACCTTAAGCGAGTCAAAAGAGGCTGTACTACAACCAATATAGGTATAATCACAAATATGTAATGGAATTGGTTATGAGTTTAGGCATTGTAGCTAAAACCCTTATCAGTCCGTCTGTCAGGAAAAGGACAATTAATGCTGACAAATAATATTAATATTATGATCTATTAAGGTAATTTTATAGTATTACAGCCCCGTTAGTTACCTCCAAATTCTAAAACGCTAATCAATTCTAAGCTGATTTTCAATTTCGTACCGTCTCTGTCAGTTTAAGGCAAAGTGACAGTAAAGGCAGGAGAAGTGAAACTTAAAGTAAGGGTAGCGTATGAGCATTGCGCCGTTAACGTACTTACAGAGGGAGGCAGCATATTGCGCGTGACTCGTGCGTTTTATTGCGTTGACGTATTAGTATTACCTATCCAGTAAAGTTTTGCTGCTGAAGTCAACTAATAATAGAAAAGCTTTTGTATACGACTAAAACGATAAATTGAACCATCTAATGAAATAGCGATGCGATTATAAAGATAAACAAATATCTTAAGGAGATAAAGGGAATATCTTTGCAGCTTATATTTTCAGTTCCCGTCGATTTGCCTGGGGAATAGGTAATCGTCGCAGACATTCTTGGTGCCATCAAAGCGTTTTATCGCACGTCGGGGGAGACATTCCGCCGTCCGTTTTAATAATGATTAAAATTTTGTTTGTTCACCAAATCCCTACAGGGCTTTAAAATAAGCGGGTGTGGCCAGACGCGGAAATGATGGGGAAAACAGGATGATAATAAAGCCAGGGAAATACATGTTATAATGAATTGTGGGTCTTGAAGGTAGCGGATTAATCAGCGTTAATTTTAACGAAAAGCAAGACAGTTTGTAGATGACAGTATTTTCTTTTTTTTATATTTCTTCGCTTTTATTTTTGGATATATGTTATCAATTTCAAATAATGTATGAAAGCTGCCCTGTTATCGTTTGAATACCATTATTTTATCACTTAGTTCGCGCTCTCGCTACTAACTATCATTTGCTTCGCTGTTAGTATAGTGCGCACGTTATTGTGGTCCACAGTGATTTACTAGCTCGAACAGATCTATTACAGTTTCATTCGATGACTGGATGAGACAAGACGATAAATTGACAACGACAGCTAGTCCAAAGTACATGGAGATATACTTAGTATGGGTCTATAGGTACAACCTTTGTCTGATTGTTTAGCTTCCTTGAGCTATATTGTATACTAGCTGTTCCCCGCGGCTTCACCCGAGTTAATTTGAAGAAAAAACCTACTATAATATATGAAAGTACCATGCACGCATTTATCATGTGCAAGGCCGCCGGCTAGCGGCGCCCTCATGCCTGCCTTGCACATCTTAAACGCACGCGTGATACTTGATCATTATTTTGTTGCGGAATTATCTTAAAACTATGTTAACTCCTAAGATATTCATTGAAATCAAATGAGATCAAAGGCAATTTTGTTCAAAATGAAATACTTGTATAACATGTTTATAACAATTATACTATATTTGCGAAGCAAATAATGCATTATTTCAGAACAAATTTGGGTGCCATAAAAAGGTTTTAGTGAGTCAACCTTAAAAGATAGACATATACTGTCGCGGCCTTTTTTTTGAATTTTTATAGTGTCCGTTTCCACCGAACATCTTTTTTGCATAAATTTAACCGTTTACGCAGCGCACGCAACGACAACAGTCAAAAGGAACATTTTTTCCCGTTTTTGCGGCATTTTTCATTGATGCTCCGTTACTATTAGTTTGATATGATTGATTCCTAATAATTGTGGCGGAATGGTAGCCTTCCCCGATAAATAGACTACCAAAACAAAAAAAAAAACTATTCGAACCAGTAGTTCCCGAGATTAGCGCGTTCAACCAAACAAAAACTCTTGATCTTCATAATATTACAAAAGGTAGATTATTTTGTGCTTCATAATTATTTCTACACGTTTTGTGTTTGGAATGAAACTGTGAGATAACAAACGTATGGGTATTTATTTTTTATTCATCGACAACAATATGTTATCCCATATATACTTCTGAGAAAATTGCGGTTAACGTAGTTGCAATTAAATTAGGAGTAAGTACTAAACAAAATAATGGGTATAACTTCGAAAGGGCAGGAAGTAGAACGCAATTCAACAAAATTAACTACATAATGCAAATTTATATTCCTTGCTTTTCTTGGCACTTTTGTATACTTATGGCTAATTAATATGTGCACATAATAAACGATGCAGTGATGGGATACATAATCAAAGAAGATTTAACTTTTCAATTGTACAACATGTCAGGTAGAAGAGGAATAAAATTCGATTATAAAATTACACTTAGTCACCGGTACTCCTCTAAAGAAATTTTATAAAAACGCAGTTATCACAAAATTTCGAGCCTATCAAGAAGATTTTGGTTAATATCAATAAATATATTATCACTTAACCAGTGGTTGTAGCTTGTGGTGTGTAGGGTTGCCTGATGACCTTAATTACACGACATATATCTCTCAACAAATCCCAACCCCGGATCTCGTCTCTCTGATTTTACGTACTAAAGTCGCTGCATTAGTGGCCACACAGACATTTAATTTTACAGTTATTGTAAAGGTAAAAGATTATAGCTTCTGCTAGTTTGTTTAAAATGTAGCCCCAATAGTGAAATGACTATTATAATTGCTTCGACCCGCTGAAATCATTCGTCTCGTCAGAATATCATTTCAGCTCAGAATTGGTGTTTACTTTAATCTCAGAACGTTACATTGAAAATTTTTTAGTATTCTATGTAAATCTTTAGTATTTGTATTGTAGAAATACGTCAGCATTATGCGGTTCCATACATTGTCGACAATGTTTACTTACACATTGTTTGGTTAAGTTTATAGCAACATTAATTGTGTTGTCTTTTGTTCCCTAAAACATTTATAACGGCGTAATCTTGTTTTACTCCAACATTTATAATATTTCTCATGTTTTTCTACATAAGTGATTGGTTATTTACCGTTAAACAAATATTTATTTTAGTCGTTGTTGGTTTGGAAAATGAATAATCAGCGGCCTTTATGATTTGTGCGGTTTCCCGTACATTCATTTCATTATCATCTGTGGGCACCCCATTGTGGCTGTTATGTTTGGTCCATACAAATATAACAGGATTGCAGACAGCATTTTGTTTCCCGTCATTAATCGTAAGCCACGCGTCTCGTTTTGGTTGGCTTATCTTAATGGGATGGGAGCACGCAACACGAGCGTTTTCACCAACCAATCTGTATTGAATGAGTGGATCTTGTTGCCATTGTTGCTATTGTTGAAAAATACGTCATTTTTTTCTTCGTTTGCGTTTCGAAGTGTTGCGTAATGTAATTTTGAGAAAGCTTTTCTAGGTCGTGTGCTCTGATTCAGACGTAGTCGTATACTAAGATTGTATTGGTAAATATATATTATGACGGTTACATTACCAAATAGTATTTTTTTACTGAGATTGAATAATGTAAAAAATAAAAGTCTTACCAAGCTATACACTTTTATTTTTACACCAGTTTGCTAGCTGTTAGCCTTTTACATCATTTTTAAAGAATACGTGAACATTCACATGAAGCCCCAAATAACATTCATAGATTCCTAACTTTAGAATCAAATGCGGTATATGGTTACTTAAACATATTTCTATCAGAATTTCGGTCAACATTAAGGGAGTGAAAAAGTGAGGAGATTTTTCCTAGCGTTAAAAGCGAATGGAACTTTGCAAATACTTCAAGGAATTTAATGAAAAAAGTTGGAGAAATCTTCGTAAAAAATTGCACCCTTTGGACTAGCGGGTTTGATAAATTTTATTCGGGAATAATTAATCAGGGAACCTTAGTTCGGAAGCGCGAGTATTTAGGGCTGGTGTTGATTGATTATGTTCATTTGCATTTTTAGCTGCTTACATCCTTCAAAGAGAAAAATAAATTTATTTTTTACCAAAAAATTAAATAAAGTTTGGCAGTAGATAATATTTATTTTCTGGTGAATCTATATTTTTATGTAGGTAATCATAATTTGATTAAAGAACATCCGTATCCGCACTATAAATAATGCTGTTTCAATAAACAACAGTTTCCAAGTACAGTTTTAAATCGCACACTAAAACACATACAATAGTATTGAAATATATATTCCGCTAAACTATTTGGAACGGCATTGAACCTAAGGGATTTCGAATGCCTATGGCTAGTTTCTCAAAGGGAATGGTTCTTGGTACCTACAGACACGCAATTTGTCCAAAATGCTGCCAGTTTCCCGACCCCAGTTGATTGTTAATTCATAGACATTGTTCGTGCCTTGTTACTAGTTGGAGAGTAAACGGTGTTTGTCTCGTCCACAACTTAAATGAAATTATTAGCGATAAAGGATGCTTCCCTTTAAATTTTAATTGAGTTGCAAATTATTTTATTAATTATGCCTGAAGTTTTAGGAAGTAGTTAGTGTCAATTCACTATTAATTGTTTTTATCTATAGGTATATATAAAATGAATTGTCGTGCGTCTGGCAAAAACTCGAAAACGGCGCCATCGATTTTGATGTGTTTTTTTGTGCACTCAAGTCCATCATTCGGAACCGGTAGGTGACGCTGCAATCGGATTCAGGGCTGGGCCCACAAGTAAAAAATAAAAGAAATTACATCTATCGTTTCTATACTTTTATTTTACGACAAAAACCAATTATGGGTAAGCCAGCCGCAGTTTGCTAACTATTAATTATCATTAGATATTTTGCAGCAGTCATTAACTTTTTTGTTCAGTGAACAGACAGGCTATGATCTTTATATCAAAGTTATTGTTGTTCTGGATGTGTGTGCATGTTAGATTAGTGTCTGTTCACGCGCCCTCGATACTAGAGAAACTCGTAGTGTGAAGCATACGTAGCTTTTTTTTTGTAAGAAGGAAAGGAGACACCGTCCCGAGTGGCGTTAATAACATGACGTGTTTTTGAATTGAGAATCCATGAATGCAGACATACAATGCACGTCGAAATCGAATAAAGTGACGATTCGATTCCAAATGGTAACAAAACGCCAATCGTTTAATATGTTACAAAAATACGTCACGGAAACAGGGACGTGGTAAATGGTACGTGGAGGCCATATCAAAATGTTTCATGTTCGTGCTAGTGTGACGATGAACATTTTTTCCTGCAGTCGGGTATATAGAGTTGGAACACCGCCGTTATTCATCTTTTGTTCCATGAAATTTTAAAACAGTTTCTCTTTTAATGCAACAAAATTCTTGAAAATTATACTTGCATTTTGTTGAAAGATTTACTGCCTAACCTAAAATAAAAGAACTCTTGACTGAAATGGTTATATCTAAAGCATTATTTTTTGGCTTCAAAAAGTATTTTAATCATGTATAATTTCTCCACTCTGTAATGTAATCCCTACTTTTGTCGGCTGACATTACAAGGTTCTTGGATAATAATGACACAACTCACACAAGGAAATACGAAACGCGCCTAACTCCGTATTTGTTTGTATTGTGGTAATCCGACAGTAAACAAAACATGCAGTGTATCAAGTTATCTTCCTCGGCTCGTAAGAGAGCAAATGTCAAGGGGCGAAATTGATGACTGCGGTGGGATAAGTGACGTCTGGCATTTCAATCTTGGCGTTCCATTGATCTACGTAACGTAGATATCTTTTAGCTTAACATGCTTCTGAGGTACTGGTGTGCGAAATCTGGTAATGGTATAATAAAATTGATTTGTTTACCCACAAGGAAATACCAAAATATTCTAGTGGTAACTTTTACTTCCTAAATCGAGAGATTCTGGCTTTATTTTCAGGTTTAGCTATTGTTTTTCCTTTTTTAAATATGCATTGTATAAATACAAAAGTTTATTAGGTAACATTATTACTCGTAGAAACCTTTTTTTTAATATCTAAATACTCATTGATAGGATGAGATATTGTGATGTAATAGCTCATGAACATGGGGTGTGAGATATACCTAAAACCGATCACAAAATCAATCATGGAAATGATTTTGAGGTCGGTAAATGACTATAGTCCTACTTCCTGTCACATTTATATTGACACGGGAAAACTTTCAGCAGACAAGCCTACTCCTTCAGGGACCCCTTTAGGGATTAAGGGCGTGAGAACTATTTTAGGCAGAGATTTCTTTATTCTTTAATCCATTTTATGTTACATTTCTGTAAGCTACGTTTATGTAAAAAGCATAAGAATTTAAAAAAGCATAATTTATTTCGCGAAATGAAAATATAAAACCTACATTGAAGCAAATCATGCAGATTTGGTTCAATTTAGTTAACTAACTTGGTTAAACTTTGAGTCGTGTTTGAGTTTCATGTTCGACGTACATATACTTAGCTAGATTAAAAACTTCATTACACATACATGTAACAGTCGAACTTGAGCCCCTATATGTATCGTATAGTCGTGAGATTTCGACCGAACACAGCGAAGTTCTTTCCCAACTTCAAACAAGTAGGTGTGAGTATGAAACTTTCGGTTCAACCACACTGCTTGATTGTAATTTATTAACAAACAAACTCGTAAATAAACTCAAACAAATAACGCAAGTTTAAAATGTCTTTACATTAAGTTTGATGAAAAATTTTGTTTTTGATGGGTTGGTACTATTCTGATGAACTAATATTAAATTTATTTCAACAAGAAATTTAGCTTTTTAAATAATTTAGATTGGAGTTTTAGTTTGCAAGATAAAATTAGTTTTGCTTGAGTATTTTTATTCCAAGTTAAAATTGATTTTCTAATATTTATATTCAATGTTACAATTTTACAGAATAATGTTATAAAAACGTAAGTTATGGATGGATTTAGAATAATAAAATAATTATGATGAGATTTAGTTCCTACGCAGTCTTAAAAAATATCGATGCAAAGATTTAATAAGGAACCACGGACAATTGATCATGAACTCAATAAATATCATGGACGATCGGATGGTGATCTCCTGGTTTACCTCACACAGCGCTGGGGGCAAGGCTCTAGCTGTCAGTCTAGATATCTTTCGATCGGGTCTGGCACAGTGCACTTCTGGCTAAGTTATCTTCATACGTCATATCTGAGGGTCTCTGCAAGTGGATTGGTGATTTTTACATGGTCAAAGCATTAGAGCTGTCCTTGACGGAGATTGTGTTCTGACAACATGTCAATAAATGCTGGGGATTCACAAGGGCCCGTCCTATCACCTACGCTGTTCGTCCTGCATATCAATGTTTTACTGAAAATTTTCAATATTTATTGCTATGCGGACGATAGTATGGGTTATGCCTAATATTCGGGCCGGGAATATGCCTCTCGGGTCAAAGTAGAGAGAAGAGGGCAGAAATTAACTTGAGTCTTAGGTCGAACGCTCTCTTGAGGAAGCTTTGCACTGGGGTTCCCTAAATCGTGTGCAGTTCAACCTCACCACGATACAAGCAATTGCGTTCACCGCAAAAAATTGTCAATTTACTGTGGCTCCGCAGTTTCAGAGCATTTCTCTCTTGTCTAAGAGCATCAATATATTGGGCATCGACATTTTTAGCGAGGTCCAGTTATTAGTTATCTGGAAAGAAAAGCTGGATTGACGTCCAAAAATCTCGGTGTACTCAATAGAGAAAAGCGGTACTTCACGCCGAACCAGCGCTTGTTGTTATACAAAACGCAGGTTCGGCCGCACATAGAGTACTGCTCACATCTCTGGAGTGGTGCACCGAAGTACCAGCTGCAATCATTTGATTACTTACAGGGAAGAGTTGTAAGACTTGTCGACGACATAGGGTCGTCGCTTACTGACAAGCTAGAGCCCCTGAGTCTGCGTGAAGATTTCGGCTCAGGCAGAGTGAGCCAAAATTTTATAGGTACTATAACGGGGAGTGTTCTGAAGAGCTGTTTAACCTCCATTGCGCCTCATTCCTCCTTCGCGCTTCTACCATAGGTCGTCTCGCCATCGCGAAAAGGCTCACCCACTCCCACATTGTAGATGCGTGGTCATCACACACAACTCGTTTTACTCGAGTGTTTCTACCACGTACCTGCAAGATGTGGAATGGGCTTCTTCCGGATGATTTCCCGCGGGGCTACAAAATAGACAGCTTCCAACAAAAAATTGAAGAGAGTTCTCTTTCATAAGAGTAGGCAACGTATCTACCTTTGGTATTGCAGCTGTCCATAGGCGGAGGTGACCACTTACCACCAGGTGGGCCACCAGCTTTTTTGTCACGCCATAAAACATAAAACTCTGTTAAACATTAAATAATATAACCATTTATATTGGATTGGTTAAAGCACGAAATTAGTGCTAAGTACGTGTAATATTAGTAGCATAGAAACTAAAATGGCGAGATTGAATTTGTTTTCCTTTAATTAAAAGAAGCTCAAACACTTTTAGTTCCCTCGAGAAATATCTGGAGATATTATTACCTTTACAACTATATTATATAAAGCTCCTAGTTCAAGTAGTAGATTAATTATAAAGGTGCTGTTGTTTTATTTATCTTTGCTTGCCTTTGATGTATATGTACAATTAATATTGACGGCTCGTTGGTCTAGTGGTCCCAAGCGCGACTGCTGAACAGGAGGTCTCGGGTTCGATCCCCGGGTCGGGCAAAGTGTTATTGAGTTTTTCTGTTAGGAAATTCTCAGTAGCAGCCCGGAGTTTGGAACTGTGCCCGGTTGATGGCAATAGGCTCACCACCTATTACATGGGACTTAATAACAGCATTGGTGAAATGTGGGTGTACAATTGTGTACACCTCTGCCTACCCCTTCGGGCAATACAGGCGTGATGCTATGTTATGTTATGTTATGTTAATATTGACGGCTTCTATGGCGCAGTGACTAGTCACTTGGCGACAGAATAACGGACGTGAGTTTGATTTCTGATGGAACCAATATTTGTATAGCCTAACAGTGTATACTTGTTGTGGTTCTGGCTTGGGTGATTTGACTTCCGCTTTCGTTCATAAAACCAAAACAAAAGATTAATTAAAGAAATCGATTTCGTGGTTACGTGAATACGTATATAGTATTTTTTGATTACCCCATACTAAAAATCATAGTATATCTCACATGCACTTACACCCAGACCCGGAATACAAATATTTTCTACGTGCGGAAATCATACCCCCGACGCAAAAAACGTCGTAGTAGTCAGTCTCTCGACTACTGCAACAACCAAATCGTCATAATGCTTTTGGAAAGTAGATAAGTACACCTAAATATAGATGATTGATATATTTTTTACATTTCCTGGTGGACTGGAATTTATGGCGAGTTGAACGATTATAGTTACCGAAACTATAGTATATATGATTTTCGAAGTAGGCTAGTCATACATTCCAACGTTTGTTGAGGGTCTTCAGTCTTTACAAAAGTAGTTTATATTTATGGAGGAACGAGGTTTGGTGTTTCTTGAAAAGGGAGGGTGATATTGCCTGGTGGGCCACGGTCCGACGGTTAATGTCGGGCGGTTGTATATATGCAGATTTGCCGTCAAACTTTGATTGCGCGATTTAGCATGTTATGCGCGTAGTATCCATGTAGCGAGATAGATGTCGCTATATCACTCCCCTTCGAGACCGGAGGTCGATCGTGTTGATGAGTCAGCGGTCAGTGCGTCTGAAGAGCTTGCCAGTGCCAGATGTACTGCCTATGATTCATTCTGGTATTTCGTAACCAATTTCTTGTAACTGACACGACTACTGTTCGCACGACTAAATTATAATCTATAAGTAAATAACAAGAATACCTACTAGATCACTGTCTAAACTAAGTCAAGCTTAACGAGACGTCTGAAATACACAAATAAATCACGACCTTACCTCGCGAGGAGACAACGATAATGCTTACCTATAACATAAACTTTCATACCTTATTTTATATCATTGCCTATTCGTTCCAGTCTCTTGCAATTTACGAGTGTATTTCAACATATGTATAATTCATTTTCTCACATGAATGTACCGGATACCCTTCCAATAGGGTCCCAGCATGTTGATTTATGAAGACACCCGCTGGCAGCACCGTCTCTAAGAATAGCTGTAATAAAATGACTGATATGTTATTTGAGTGAACGAGTGTTTATATCTCGCAGTAACGGATTATGAACACAGAGAGCACAGTGATAAATCTTCATTATAAAACCTACCCAATTACGATATTCAACATTTATTTCTGCAATGAAGTGAATTGTTTTGGCCCAAACATACGAAGGCGTGTTCCTCACTCTACACGTATTAAATCTTCAGGGGCACCTCTCGTCCTGATTTATTCAGTCGATAATCTCGACTTGTCCGGAACTTATCTTTTCGAAAGTTCGATTCGAGACGAAATGTATGTGAATGAATTACAACGACAATATATTCAGGACTGACAAAATATCGTGTCGCCTACTTAGGATGAACGGTATTATGGAAATCAAACGGGCTCGTGTTTGAAACCTGGGTTGGATCGATGTTTCAGGAGTAGGCATGCGTCTTATTTATAGGTGGTAGGTATTGTACCGGTCACGAGTATGTGTGCGTGAATACTCACGCACACATACTCGTCGTATCATTAGGTATGTTTGTTCATCAGCCATCCTGTATGACAATTTTAATAACCGCTGTCTGGTGTAAGCGAAAAAAGAAGAAATTAAATGTCCATTTAAAAACGTTCACGCAGTTTGATGTTAATCTTTTTAAAATAAACAGCACTATAGCAGTTGCCGCAAAAGAGCACCAACGTTCGCGGCCGCTAATAATTTCACAGTTTAACCGAGTTGCTAGCAAACACGAACTTCGTCAAAGGGATTTGGTTAATTCAATTTCTATGTTCAGCCAGCGCCTTTCCGTACTTAGGTGGAAGAAAATTTGCGTAATATTTAATTTCAATACCATCTTAGGCTCGAAAAGCTTAGCAAAATCTTTCCGAACTTTGAGATTTCGCTCTTCAAACTTGATTAGAATCTTAAAACTCTGCGGCGGGTTATGCAAGTCTTTCGTCGGTAACTATTTTGTGGAAATTGCGGCAGCGTAATAAATTACTTTTAAATCTGGACAAATTGATAGCGTCACTAAACAGAATGAATGAAAAAGAATTCTTTGTAAAGCCGAGCTTGAATTAAGTCCCGGGAGACATTAAGCGTGCTTGTCCCGACGTAATGTATTGTTATCATATTATCCGGGGGCCGGCTCTCAGATCTCGCTAATGTAACTAATGAAACGTGGACTTATATCCACATCCTCGCGATAATCCCCTCTCGCTTTATGGCTACCTCGTCTTATCTTTATTCAGCAATGCCTACAAATTGTACCAGAGTCACGGCCTTGTTAGCTCCTGTCAATTTACTGTTTTTATTGTATCACAGTAAATTGCTCATTAAAGTTTGATTCGATGGCTAATAATGTGTGCAATATATCGTACATTTAAAATGTATTACCTGATTAGCAAGTATAAACAGGGTTCTCGTTAGTGGAATTATACGGGGATGGAATCAATAAATAATTTGGGATGTTGATTCGGGGGCCTATCTACAAAATTAAGTATTAATAGTAACTGAAAAACCGGTGTGCTCAAACATACACTGCTAAATGTAAATAATAATAATGAAATTCAAGCTAAACTGTATTTTAAGTAATTTTATTTCACATGTAAGTGGGAACTTTAGCGGTAAAATTTCGCTTGTTCTCAATTAAACATGTTCACGTTTGGAATGGAATTCAATGGAAAGCATTTAAACAAGCTAAATGCCGAGAGCTTATGAAAAATTATTTTTGTTAAGAATGTTTTAATATAAGTATCTTCTACCTATTTGCTTATGACAACTTATTGCTAGGTTCCGCGTTATAACATAACATAGAAACAGGCGAATTAAGCATATTTTAATGAAAACAAAATCTCAATTTGTCCATTATCTCGAAATTCCAAACATAATTTGACCTGTAATATTAAACTTATATGAAATACCCTTGTGGTATAGTTTGTTTAAGGATCACTTGCACCAGTTTGGGCTCATAAATGTGGAACATTAAATCCCTCGTGTGCGATATTATCTTAGTAGTGCACAACCTTGAACTAGTTTCCACAATGCGAGGCTCGGGAGACGAGCTTGAACCACGAAATTTAATTAGCTGAAAAATGAATACCTGCTTTTGACACCGGCCCGAAATTGAGGTAGAGGAAAGGCATTCATTTTATAAAGCTGTGTCTTAAATATCTTGGCGAAGACTTAAGGGTGCGATTTTTTTGTAGAGTTTTGTTTACAGAGACTGGTATAAAATTAAAGCTCTTGCGAAGTATTACAAAATATAGGTATGGCCTCATTTTATTAGTTTAGGTCCTTTTCAGTTGTAAATGCGGCATGTGAATGAGGATTCAAAACCATTACATAATTAAAATTATGTTAATATATATATAAGTTAGCCATTTTTGACACTACTTTATCTTATTACTATATATTTTAAGGAATTTACAGACATACGTACATACATAGCATCACACTTGTATTTCCAAAGGGGGAGGGCAGAGGTGTAAACAATTGTAAACCCACATTTTACCAATGCTGTTATTAAGTCCTACTAATATGTGGTGAGCCATTGCCATCAACCAGGCACAAATCCAAACTCTGGGCTGCACTGAGTTCCCACTGCTGGCGTCCACTAGATCAACAAAGCACGTTCACGTATCAGTAATTAATCGTAATAAATACCCGTGAATCGTTTAAGGTTGCGACCAAGACCACTTTTATCTTGCTGGTGTTATATTTAGACATTTTCCATTTTATTATTTATTTAAATGGATGGGTTTGACTTCACATATGATAGGCTGTAGGTGTCTACGCGTGGGCGGAAACCGCCACAATGAACAGCTGTAATCGAAAATTTCCATATTCATATTTGACAAATTCGGATAAATGGTCTATTCTTAGAGGTAACCACATGACGTAATCACGTTGCTTATTACAAAATAGCCATCGAACTTTTTATCATGTATAAGTTCTTTTTATAATGTTTGCCTATAGTGGTAGGCAGAAACTACAGAACGCCACCTACTTCGATCATTATATAGTCCTTTAGTCTTCGTTCATCTGGTCATACACGCGTGGCGGTTGCGAGAACAGCGCACCTGTCCTTTTTCGAGGATATCACCAGTAAAGTCTGTGTGTCTCTTTTTATTATAATTTTAATCCATACATTAACGTATTCCTAGTTCTCAAGTCGAAAAGTAATGTAACTCATAATCTAATTTACATCATGAAAACAACTGAAGTATAAGAAGGTTTTTAAGACAAATCTAGAGGAATCTACACTATTGCAAATACTTTGACTTTCACATTACCAATAGTATTCTATTGCTAAAGTTACACAAATATTTCAGAGTCAGAATCAGTCATCATTCTAGTACTGAATTATAAAGATGTTTGTCTCTCAGTTTTATGATCAGTAGCTATAAATACGAATATTAGTCAAACGCAAATACACAGTGGTAAATTTATGAACATTTGTCTGGAACAAACGCAGCGATTATATTTAGTAGCATAAACTACTTCGAGCGAAATTGCTCCAAAGAGATTAAATCGTAGAGTGAATAAGCACAATTTTGAATAATTCAATTTAGCTGCGAATGTATAAAGACCCAAGATCTGTGTTATTTATAACATTATTATGGAATTACCACTTCATTGTTCTAGTGGTCTCAAGTGCGATTGTTGAGCGAAAGGTTCTGGGTACTAGTCCCGGGTCGGGCAAAGTGTTATTGGGCTTTTTACTCTCTATTTTTTTAACTGATTATAATTAGGTACGAAAACGTTTAATTATAAATAATATAAATTCAATTATAATCTAACTTGTAGGTGTGCCTTTGATATTTTGTAAAGTTTGTTGTTTACAGTGTAGGTAAGGTAGTATATTTGTAAAATTGTATTTTAGTCTTTTCATATTTTTTTGTTTAAGGTGTACAAGTAAGAATACACTATCTCGCTTAGTTTAAATTAATGTATGGCGTTCACAAATAAAATTTATATTCATAATCAAAGTTGTACATTTCGCGAATTAAATTTTAGTGTATAAAATTAAAAACTTCTACATCATCTACTTGTTTGGGTAGCCCTAACACCTTTATCAAAATATACGATAATCGTAGTTTGATGCTTCTCAATTCTGTAAAAGCATTAAGAAAAACCAGCGTATCTGAATACAAGTTCCGATCCGTTTTTTCTATACTACGACTAAAATAGATTTTTCAAGGGCCTTAATAACGTTAGGCCGAGGATTTAGGAAATTGGTGCTGGTATTCGAGATATTTGGGATAAACAAAATACGCTGGATCCTATCAGCTTACCCAAGTGCATTATGAGAATCCGTTCAATCTAGCCCAGGGGAACGCTTCACAAAGAGGCTCTATTCAATACGGGCATGTATGTTCCTGACGATAACCAATTAGTACCTACATCCATTGAGGACACTGTTTGGCAGGAATCTATTAGTAAAACATTTTTAATGCCTTATGCCAATTTTTGACGAATAAGCGCCAGGTATTTTTCAGATGGAATATTAAGTGTTGTTTGCATCTTCTTCTTCTAATCGCATGGTTAACGAACTACCTAATATCAGAGTTTAAACCACCCATGATCCTCTCCTAACACCATCGAGAACATGTCTCATTTTGTTTTCCTCACGATGTTTTCTTTCATCGTTTTAAGCAAGTGATTATTTATTTATAATCGCACCTGACCACGAAAAGTTAGTAGTTATTTAGTTAGGATTCGAACCCGCGATTATCTGGCTTGTCCAACAGTCACACCACTAGGCTATTATGATCATTGCATGCTGATGTCTTTCCATAAAACTTTATAGGTGTAAGTTGTCCATAGTCAATGACATTATGAGTAAAGTGTTGATCAATCTTTTTGGTCCACTCTTGTTGTTCTAAGCCAGAAACAATTAAGAAGAACACTTACACGCTGTGCCGTCCGGCACCTTCTGACTAGAAACCACACGGTTCTATTCTAACCTTTACCAAGCTCTCAGTTCACGACAGCAGTCTCCACTATCCCGGCAGGTTATGTTCCGTTGAAGAGCATCAACGGACACTCCATCGTGTATCTAGGCTGGCCACTCTAGTGTGGCACACGTGCTAACTAGCGCTGGTCGGGCAGCTTGAAGCACCATGACAAACAAGCAATTGGAGTAATTATCCCACCCATGTGTAAGCTCCTAAGCCTAATACACAATGCATCATAATGTAAATTGATACAACTGCAGTTAGTTCTCTGCATACTTATCTCTCGCTTCTACGTACGTACGATATGCATTTTAAACATCATCAGAACATTTTGAAAAGGGACATGGAACATTTAACCGCTTTTAGACGTCCGTTGTGCTCTAATTGCGACAGTCCATGATGTGACGTTCAAATTATGCATTGTTGCAATTTAAATCCAACGTCATGCGTGTGAGGACAGAAATTGCTAGATATTTTCTGACATATTTACATTATGAAACAGTCGGTTGATAAGCGTTTTATGCATTTTTTTCTGAATTTAAAAGGGGTTTTGATACGTCAACGTCATTATTCATTATTAGCAGTTATGACTCCCTCGTTGGTCTAGCGATCGCAAGCGCGGCTGCTGAGCGTGAGGTCCTGGGTTCGATTCCCAGGCCGGGCAAAGTGTTATTGGGTTTTTCTGTTAGGAAATTCTCAGTAGCAGCTCGGAGTCAGGAAGTTGGTGGTGTGATACCCCCGTGCTTCGGAGAGCACGTAAAGCCGTCGGTCCTGCGTCTGATCCCTCTCTTGGAATATGAGAGTTAAAGAAGAGTGAGTGCACCTGTGTTTGCGCATACACTTGTGCACAATAATACCTCCTGCGTACTTGGCTAATCTCCGTGGAGATTGACCACCGTGACCGAAATACGGTCGGGAGGAGTATTAGTATTAGCAGTGATAGCCTAGTCGTATGACCGTTGAACTGACAAGTCAAAGGTCGCAAGTTGGAATCCAAGGCACACACCACTGCCTTTTCGAAGTCATGTGCGTATTATAAAATAATTACCACTTGCTTAAAACGGTGAAGGAAAACATCGTGAGGAAACCAGCACACCTAAGCACTTTTCTCGATGGTGTGTAAAGCCATGTTAAAGGCCTACGGGTGGTTTAAACTCTGATACTAGGTTGTTCATCAACCACACAATAAGAAGAAGAAGATTATTCACTTTTAACATTTGAACACATAATTAAAAACTACAGAGCAGGAGAGTGCATTACTTACCGGACCGAATTAACTAAAATTACCGAACTGAATCAAGCTATGTACCTAACCGTTTTGTATTCTCTGATTTATAGGTAACACTTATGGTGAAAAAAAAAACTAAATATTTTTAAGGCAATACGCATGATATATCTGTCTCCTAGATTACGATGCCCGACGAGGTCTATAACGATCGAATGAATTGTAATATTTCCTACCCAAATTACACTATGGAACGCAATAAATATCGAGTCTAGGTCTATTATTTTTCATAATTTGTAAATGCTGATGATAGCACTGACTGCCTCGTTGGTCTAGTGGTCCCAAGCGTAACTGCTAAGCAGGAGGTCTCGGGTTCATTCCCGGGTCGGGCAAAGTGTTATTGAGTTTTTCTGTTAGGAAATTCTCACTAGCAGCAGTTTGGAATTGTGCCCGGATGATGTCAATAGGCTCACCTTTACATGGGACTTAATAACAGCATTGGTGAAATGTAGGTGTACAATTGTGTACACTTCTGCCTACCCCTTTTGGGAATACAGACGTGATGCTATGTATGATGTTAGCAACTCCAAAAGTTAGGTATGGTTTCTGTAGCTATATCTTACGTATACAGACGTAGCTTAACTAACGTTTTGGAGTTATAGATAATTGACAATAATAAGATGATTTGAATAAGGGGATCCGAGAACACGCCAAATAACTAACTGGCGACCTCACTAAGTGGTTTCAAGTTTGCGTACATAGGGCAAACTACGCAAGATGTCGACCTATACAAATACTTATGCCCCATCTATCATCCGTATTACAATACCTTTTCTGATTCAATGGCTTTCAAAACCTACACGAGAACATTATGTGATCACCATTGATATCATAATTAAATTGTATTTTTTATTCCTTCTTTCCATGAATTAAGAATTTTGTACAGTATAATAGTAGTTTGGGGGTACCCAGGGGTGTCACAAGCATTTCGATTTTCACCTCGTTGTTACGTTTGGCCTTTAAACCTTTATAACTTAAGACAAATGGACCTTTAGTTAAATGGCTCGTACGTTAGATTACTATTTTGGCATTTTGTGCTCTCACGAAACATTTGCTTTATCTATAGATATAGGCATGTGGTATGTGGTATTTAGAGGTAGGTAGGAGTTAACGTAAAGGTCTACCAATTTGCCCAAGGGAGCCACAAATTTATAATTCTAACCAAGTTTCAAGAGATCATTTTAGGCTCGATTAAAATTTGCATACCCATACTAAGTATCGTTGTTATAATAACGTTTTAGAATGTAGAAATTTCTTGAAATGTTATAGGTATTATATTTCAAAAAACCTCTTTTTACCCGAGTCAGGAGTTAATTTGATTCTTTTTCGGTGTGTCAAAGTTTATGTCGCAATAAATTTGTGAAGGGCCGTCTTTGGGATGTTGACTGGAATTGAAAAGTCTAGATTGCCAAAATAAAAGTTACTTCGGAGAATATGTTTGAATTTTTTATACGTCGACGTGTACATAACACATACATAAAAACATTATCTACAGCGTCGATACAGAAGATAATGTTTTTTTTTATGTAAAAGTGAAATTAGTCTTACATGGGTACAATCAGGTACAATTATATGAAGTTGTAATTTTGGTTCGTTTTGATTATAGTCATTTGCATTAAATAAATATTCGATAAGACTTCAGCTTACCCTTAGATAGTGCGCATTTTATTACGTAATTACGTTCTTTTTTCAGTGTACATTGATGTCAAATCCTAAATAATCTTAAAATTAATTAAAAAATTAAAAAGCACGCCTGCCACGCGTGATTTTTTAAGCCCCTTTTTGTGTACTTTAGCTACTATTTTTTTTAGTCTTACTTGCCTATGTCACTTGGGACAACAGTAAGATTCTCAAAACGATGCTTAACCTCTACTGACCCCTTTACTTAACGATCGGGGATATCGTAATATTGTTTGTAGTGATGTAGTTTTTTAGATGACACCATAAAAGAAAATGAGGTGTTGAATAGTGCCTTAACAACAACATGTAATTTTATGTTCCGTTCTGTCACGTTCCACACTAACGCCGAAAAGGCGGACTCTCAGGTACAGATAGCAACAGAAGTCTCTTTACGCGCATTAAAACTGCACCGACTATAGTGCTAATTAAATTGATGTGATGTAATTATTTAATTTATGTATTTATATGTTTGAAATATTTTCTGTTCTAAGCAGTAAATTTTATAGCACGATTTTCGTAAAATTTTGTATGCAGGGTCTTTCGGGGGCGATAAATCGATCTAGCTAGGTTTCATTTTTAGAAAACGTCGTTTTACCAATAAATAAAAAAAAGTGAGCAAAGCTCGGTCACCCAGGTACTGAATATAATAAACCGTTTATAGTATGACTTTAAAAAAAAAAAAAACTATTAAGTAGTGGGATAACAGGCATGTTATTTAAATACATGTACAAATTAAAAAAATCTCAAAATGGACACCGAGAGACTGAAAGTAAGTGCGTTCTTATTTTCTTATAGATAGAGATTTGGTAACTATGCTCCTGAAAGACTATAACTACTCGTAGCAATATGATTTACGTCAACACTTAAACATAGATATTTTATTAAAATATTTTCTCTCACGTATGTAAAACGCAACGGAAAATGCAGCAACGTACAAACCATCTGTAATAGGGGTAGAATGCTTTTTCAAGGTCCTTGAGTTGAGCCTCTCCAGTAGCTAGTGCTCAAGTAAAGTAGACCGCAAGGCAAAAGGCAAGTGTCTTTGCCGTCTTCTAAAACTGAGGTGGGAACCACAGATGAGAGAAAGAAGGGAGACAAGTCATAACAGTAAAATTTTACTATTTATTAAGACATGTTTGTACCTACCTGTAAATTTGAACAAAAATGTAGGTACCTAATAAATATCACATTATCAAACGTTGACTTGATTACAATAAAGAAAGTTGTGTAACACTTTTGAGCATAGCTTAAGTTAGATAACAAAAGTGGAGAGACAATACATTTGACATGTTTTTAAATTTATTTATTAGGTACTAGCTTCTACTAGACTTCATCTGCGTGTACTACATCAGGATTGGGTGCAGCTGCAATAAAAAGTATCCCATGTGTTAATCCAGGTTATAAACTACATTTGTGCCAAATTTCATCCGCGTCCGTTCAGTAGTTATTGCGTAAAAGTGTAATAAACATCCATCCATCCTCACAAACTTTTGCATTTATAATATTGTATAGTATTTTTATCATCATATTATCTCAAACATTTCAAAACTTACCAACCTCTTATACCAGCTTTATTTATACTCTCATTACGATAGTTTTTTTTTAAAGGACCTGAATTAATTTTTAGGTCCCCATGAGTTGTGGAAATTCGTAGCATATTTTTATTTTGTTCAGAATATTTTATTGAGAATAATTAAGTTTAAATAACTATGTACTTCTACAGTTGTGGAATTGCCAGAATTCCTAAAAAAGATTTTATATCCAACCAAACTACAGATCAAACTATTGCCCGTTTTTTTTGTATGAGAGGTACCTTTAGCCTAGCAATGTGCACTACTCTAGGTCTTCATGCATTTTAAAAAACTCACAAAATTATTGGCCTGTAAAAGTCTGTAGCCTGCGAGGTCTCTTAATGGTTAGAGTATTATTTTGAATTGAGAAAGATCTGAAGTGCTTTGCCTATTTGGCATGTCTATTTATTGCATGATCTCATGCAAGTAACCACTTAAGGTAACTTCACCAAAGTATTTGGAACAATTCGTTTGTAACTTGGTGGTCTTTGAATATAACTATGTTGACCAAGTTAAACTGCAAGTATTCTACACCTTGAGGCTAAATGGTACATGCAAGGTAAGTATTCAATATACATATGCATGTTACAGTACGTGAAACCCAATGATTTGCAACTAATCTAAGCAGTAGAGTGCAATAAGATTAGTTTGAGGTTATTTTATTTAGTACTGATTGTTTAGTTACTAGAAAGCTAGAGGCATGATTTTGAATGCGTAGATTACAGACACCGACACTGCCGTAGACCCAAAAGAAAATGGTGAGCTGGACTCCTATTTAAAAGATAAGTCACGCATTACAGAAGACCGGGAGGAAGGAAAACAGCTAAGAAGGCTTTTTCTTGCAGTGGGACATCACCAATAGCCTCATGAACAACCTTTTTTGACTGATTAAATCGATATCTGTAAGTGGGGTTAAGAGAAGCGCACCGACTTTGTTTTTACGAGTTTTACTGCATTTGAGGTCATCAAACTTTATCATCATTGTTCGGTGACATGCGATGTTTTGCGTCGTGTATTGTTAAAGGTCTTTTTTGATTACAATGTAATAGTGGCGGTCGCACCGGCAGTATGACTGAAAAGTTAACGCAATATAGCACTAAGTACTGTAATTCTATTCTAAGGTAAATAAACGTGAAAGCGTATTTAGTCCAATGGAATGTTTAAATATTAATATCAAAATTTACGGACATTACCTACATACTTTAATGATTACAAAAAGTAAAAGAAGACATTGAAATATTTATTTCATTAATTAATTTGAAAAGACGCGTTGTACAGATTTCTGGCTACAAAATATTTACTTACATTTCGTATTTTGTCTAACTTGGTGTAAGTAAACTCTGTTATTAAAACGTGTTTATTACCTTTCTTGTGCCATTAATATACGAAGGTGCAAATAAGAATTTAATATTGAGATCGAGCTTTCGAATAAAATTCATCATAAATTATTATAAATTAATTTTAAACAAAAAATGAAAACCGCCTTCAAAAATCTACTACACTAAAAAGTTTAAAATAATATCAAAATGTGCTTATAATAAAATCATTTTAAAAGAACAATATATAATAATAATCTGTTAATTTTGGAGTCGGTGCCTGTACTGGGAGAGGGTTATTGTTTTCATCTTGTTAGTCACTTATGTTCGTTGCGCTGTGGTTATGTTACCGGCCTTTGTATCTGGTTGTAAACCCCATATACATCAGGCACCGACTCCAAAATTAACAGATTATTATTATATATTGTTCTTTTAAAATGATTTTATTATAAGCACATTTTGATATTATTTTAAACTTTTTAGTGTAGTAGATTTTTGAAGGCGGTTTTCATTTTTTGTTTAAAATTAATTTATTTTAGTCTTTTTAGTTTTAAGTGTGTTATATATATATTGTATAGGTCATATATAAGTTTGTATACTTCATAAATAAGTTAATTTAGAAATTTAATAATATGGGTAGGCTTTCGAAAGCCGCTAGGACTTAATTACTGCATCGGTGAAATGTTTGTGTACAACAGTGGACACTTCTGCCTACCCCATCGGGCAATACAGGCATGATGCTATGCATGTATTGAGTGGCATGAACTGTACATGAACATGCGATTACAGCAATTGAGAGTGATTTGCTATAATTCATTGAAGAGTTCCATCGTCTAACTTCGAAGATCTTCATCAGATCTTTACTAAATTTAAATGGGACCACCTCTGGGGACTACTCTTTCAAACAAAGATATCGAAGGACATACATAACAAAACATGGTAGCTACTGTAAAACGTTGAGGAGTTCCCTTGACTGTCCTTCGTCTTCATCATCAGACCCCTAATTACAGTCACAACCCATCTAGGTGTAAAGTTCTCATCAATACAAATTAATCAAGCCCAAACACCAGGTAATTGCTGTAAATCTTTAAAGAGTTCCCTCGACTGTCTTTCAGCTCCATCATCAGATCGACTCCACACCTTCATTAAATAGTAGTGCTTTAAAATACTTAATGAAAAAATTAACAAATGCACTTGTCGCCCCTACAATTTTCGAAGGTTTCCCTCGATTTCTCGGGGATCCATCATCAGATCCTGGTTTCCTTATCATGGTACCACCGTCGAGATTTCTTCTTTCCAACAAAAAAGAATGATCAAAATCGGTTCAAAAACGACGAAGTTATCCCCGAACACACATAAAAAAAAAAAAAAAAAAAAAAAAAAAATATACGGTCGAATTGAGAAACCTCCTCCTTTTTTGAAGTCGGTTAAAAATCTTTCAAATTCTTTTATATTTTGCGGCTAGGTTTGAACTTCATTTGGTTTATAGAAAATAATTACTGTTTTAGGCATCTATAGTACAGTATTTGTAAAATATGGAAATCTGAAAAGCAACAGTGAATATATGAATTATTTTTTCTAAGATTTAAACCATTGGCTACATACGGAAAATAAGGTATCGAACAAAAAGGAAAGTCGAATATTCAAATCCCATGCGAATTTAACCAAAGCAAAACAGCGCCTATAGGTACAAAAAAGGAAGTATAAAAAGCGCGCAGGAAACACCTAAAATACATCCTTCCGAGGTAAAGTGGCGAACAAAAAAAAAAAACAGGTGTGTTTTCCTTACAGATAAATAAAAGAGTATTAGCACCCTATTCTGGTGTAGAACGACGATTTCACGCGTGTAGACTGGTTTCCGTGGCGCGGCCGCATCGCAAACCAATGAGAACAATAAATTGTGGAGAACTCAACTCACCGAGAGAGATTTAAGGCAGTCGATAAGCGAGTGTTGTTGAAGGTGGTCCCAGAATGTTGAAGGCGACGCCGGATTTATGCGTTACGGGAATTGGTAACCGTTCAATATTTTGCCGGGAATATAGTGCTTGTTGAAACTAAACGGCTTGAAGTTAATGCTGTAAGTCGAAAAGATGAAATTTTTATTTTAGTGTGAGATTTACGGCACTAAAATCTAATATTTTCAAGGAATCGAAAATCTCTAATCAGTTTGGTTCTGGAGATTCCAACTCGATTGTTCATCTTTTTCTTTTTACATGTTTGAAAAACAGGCTAGTGTCCGAGTTGAAACCACCCGTAGGTTTCTGACATAGCTTAACACTCCACGGAGAACATCTCTCAGGTGTGCTGGTTTCTCCATGATGTTTTCCTTCACCGTTTTAAGCAAGTGATCATTAATTTTTAATACGCATATGAACTCATTATTTTCATTCTAGGCTTTTTCAAACTATGCTGTAACTGTATATAGAATTTTGGATTCATTGTGGCCTTTTTATATATTTTACGTGCTCGTGAAGACATTTATCTCTCTATGTAGACGTCAAAGAGTGACGTTAATTCCATGGACTCTACAATTCATTAAGGTTGAAATGTGTTCTATAAATTCATTTTGTTTAGCAGTTTACTTTCCTTACATACACATACTAAAATGGTTTACTGCAGCACTTACTTCGCCAATGCACTCGCCATTACCTGACTTTAATTAATTAACAGGAGAAATTGCTGTTTTAAAAAATCTGCCGACATTAAATACAGTTCTGTTTCAGAGAAACTATATTCCTTCTGATTTATTAAAGGTACAGTCACGAGCACAAACATGTATATATTTGCACTTTTTAAACTCCATATTAATAGTTATCTGAATAATATATTTTGTAGTATTAATGTATGTCTATATGTAGAATGAATGTTTCTTCTATCAGTGTTACATACCTAATTATCTTAGATACGCACCTTATAGATATTGTCGGTGAGTTTTTAAAAGATTGTGTTTACTTTTTTTGCTCGTGACTGTACTTTCTGCTTAATCCTTCAAGGAATACAAGCGTGGTTCTATGAATGTAGAAATAAATGTGACATTTAAGTATTTTTATATTTTTATAAGATGCTTAGAGGATGTTGAATGTAACGATTTAACACTTTAAAGAAACAAAAATATAATTTTATAAATATCACATACAAACACGCACTCGTTTTAACAGCTTCACGGCAATAAAGATAACATAATACTAATTCTCATTTACACGAAAACAAAATTCAGTTAACACGCCTCTATAAGTACATCAAGCTCAACCACTTACAATGTTATTATTCCCTCTACACTTCCTGAAATGTGTTACACTCCGAGTAAAGTACATATAAATGGATATTTATAACGTATAAAATGACATACAGGCAAAATGTCACTAAAGGATATTTTTGTTGGTAATATTGGCGTAGATAACTTTGTTACGAAGAATAACGAACAGGGTAAAGCACTTTCATGTAGATACGCGTATTGAAGTACAAAGGGTGCATCTATGCGTTAAATGCATACTAAATCGCTCGGAAGCTAGCGGAGGTAAGGAGAGCTATTTTTAGTTTGCGGCACTTTTAGATGCATCTATGTTTAATACGTTATTGTGCTACGGTGTTCTATTTTGGGTAAGATTAGCTTATTAAGTTTAAAATACGGGTAAGCTTGACATGAAATATATATGAGAGAATTTTATAGTTCACCGGTTACTACTCATGTGCATGTTTCGGGATTGCGCGACTAGTTTTGAAGTCGAACGGAGTCATGTCGCCAGTGAAATTCTAAAATGCACGTGTGTAGTAGTAAGCGGTGAACAATAATTGATATGAATCATTCTACCAACTGAGCTACCTTGTCTCGTTCAAAATCCAATGATTTTTTCAATCTTCTTTGTATTCGTCATAAGGAGACGCCTGACGATATTTATCTAGCAATCATTTACAGATATACTAAACTCGCGTTACCACTTTGCATTATATTTAATTATATATATTTTTGTTGACTTCATCTGAAGGGTTATCATAAAGGCAATACAGTGTCAGTCTTACGAAGGTTATTATACAAAAACAGCTTATGTAGGTTGAATGAAAAGTTCCTAAAAGTATCGAAATTTCCTTCATTATACATTTTTGAAATGACAGTTTTTGTAATATTAAACAAGCATTATTTCATAGCAATATCAGAGACTAGAAAAAGACCTATCAAAAGCCAATATAAAAACCTATTGCATGTTGGTAACTATAATACTGCATTAATGAAGAAAAATGATTTGGTATGGGTCCTATTATAACAAAATTCCTGAAAAAATAAAAAACAACACTATCCAATACTTTAAAAATAAACTTACAACACGCTGACGTGAAATGTGCTATTATTCAATTTAATGAATACTTAAATGATACATTTTACACTGACATTACTCTGTAATTACTATTTGGACTTCGACATTATTCTGTATTATTATGCATTCACACATCTACATAAACCATAAATTTAAATTTGTTTTAATAATTCATATTTCTAATGTTTTTATGCCTAATATAATATATATAATAATAATAATAAATCATTTATTTCAGATTCATCCACGGTAGAAGATTACATCCATACTTGTTAGTACAATAGCGAGCTTACAAACTAGTGTTAGTAACAATGAATTGAAAACATAAAATAATTATAATAATTCAATAAAATAAAAAAAAACGTAAAAAAAATAATTAAAAAGTGGCAGTGGTCCGGGTGGACTAACCAATGATGGTGGCAAATCCCTATACGACAGCATGCAGCCGTATCCAGCGAGCCAGTATCGGCGAGTCCCAACGGTTCGCCAGCGCGCGCAGGATGGTGTTGGGACTGTCGCGCGTGCGGCGCATTATAGAAGCGCACCGTTTGCGCATGATGGCCGCAAAGCCATCAGTGTCAGCCGCCGCGAACATCGCGGAGGAAGTATGTACAAAGATCAGAATTGTTGTTAACCTTTTTAGTACCTATATTCTAAGCAAATAAACTTCTATTCTATTCTTAAACCATCCTAATATTATATAGGGATTTTATATTTTCACTAAAATAAAGGTATGGTAAAATTTTCATAATTAATAAATTTGCATAAAGGTTAATATAATGGGTACCTCATGTTTATTTTCGGTACAAAATGAATAATGAATCCCTGAGGATTACTAAAGATTACTGAATAATAACATTATACGGGCAAACAAATGATAATATACATACATACATAACATTATGTATGCATATACACTCACATACGATAATTTTTGTACTTTTACGAGTTGCCTAGAACTATACCGGCACACACGTTTGATATGCACGTGCAACTAAAATCAATTGACGTTTCATAAGTGCATGTAATTTTGCCTATTTGAAATAAAAACCTTTGACTTTGACTTTGACTTTGATATCTTGGTACCTCTGTAAGCTATAAACTGGCAAAACAGAACATATTAATAATTTACGGTATTGCTTCTCTAAATAGCTTCAAAACCGTCATAACCTCATCACTCGGATAGCCCTTAGAGTAAATAAATAAAAGATTAAAAAAAAAAATAGTTTGCAATTTCTTGAATGTCTTCTTTTTTAAACATTGGTGAAGAAAATCATCATGAAGAAACTTGGACTTGAAAGGGTCCGATATCGCCAACCTACAGTGGGCTAGCTAGCGTGATGCATGCCCATGCTTTCTTCTGTATAAGACCTTTTGAACACCTTTTAGCCATAGAAAGCCTTGAATTATTATGCATCATAATTGTAGCATTGACTCTAAAGCAATCTCATGCAGAATTTTCTTTTATTTTCTTTTAAGCTGTCCACCAGGTTAAATCATTAGGTTGATAAGTGGGTTTAAAAAAAGGAAAGTTTAAGTTTTGTAACACGTCCAAGCGGTTTATAGTAATTGACAGAAAAGCTTTATGTGTCACAACCTCAGAAAGCTTGCGATTTGTTGGTAATTCTTACGTAAACAGAGGTGACTCTGAACACAACTTTAGGTTACAAATACTCTTTAGATTCAGCATATTACACCTTTTTGCTATTAGAGAATATATCATGTATTTCACGGAGAAGAATACACTACTTTAACATAATTATTGAATGAATTTCGTATTTGTGCTGTTGAACATTGAATAGTTATTTCATCTGGTCATGCTTACCATAAAAATGCATTGTCATCGTAAATGAACCAACACTTAAAAAATCAACTTCACAGGATAAGAGGAAGTGGTTTAAATTCAGCTTGCACGATTTGGTCTAAACTAACAAACAAACATTGCAAATTAATTAAAAGCTCGTAAAAGGACGGCCTTGTCGGCCATCACGACCTCAAACCTAATAATTATAATTTGTTATTTGTATCTGACACCCGTTTACATAATTAAAAGTTGATGCCATACCTGACAGTTGTTTCAGTAACTTGGAGAAAACAAAGTTTGTAATAATTAAACAAAATTAACATACCACAATTATAATTATGCTCTATAACCAGTAGAACCGTTAAACTGGAATAAACAAACCTTTCGAATTCATTAAAGTAATTAGGATAACATAGCTATTAATTTAATAACATAAGTTTCACAACTCAGTAGTTATATTTACCCAGTTCATATTCTACATTAGTTTTCAAAGCATTCTGAGAATGCAACAATTTCAACAGTTCAACGGTTTCCAATTCTATACTTGCAATTTAAATAACTGCATAAAAAAGCTAAAATGTGGCTCAAATAAGATTTCTTGTTATTCCATTTCGTGTTGTTATATTTAACTAAACAAAATTGTTCCTATCCACACGAAAGCATTTGTTCAGAGCAAAACGCTGCTACGTTTTTATTCGTTTACCGGGTTTTTGTAAAGGCGAATACTTATTTCCCGTTGTAAAGCTTATTCACATAAGTTTATTAGCGTCAGAACCTCTCGTGAATGTAACCGCAGATTTTAATTTCGCCGCTTGTGCTCTTAATTTAGTGTGCGCTACTTCCCGAGCTCCCTGCGTGCCAGTTTCGAAATCTCTCATGTAATATAAAAATGTTCTAGTACATGCTCGAATACCCTTTTTATATCGTAATGTTCTCACAGATATTTTATACGGAGTCTACGAATGAAGCGAGTATCCCCGCCAGTCTGATCGCTATTTATTTTCCAGGTTAACCGCGTAAAAGGAAATAAATGACGTAACTAAGCGATCGGTTGTTTAAACCGACTTCTACCATCTATTTCCTGGTTGAGATGGAGCTGTATTGCACTTCTGAATTCGATAATAAAACATTAAATAGATCTTTATTTTGCTCTTTGTAAATATGAAAAGATAAAAGTTCGAACAAGTCGCGCGTATGTCTTACCTATGTTGTATAGAAGAAGCTGTTTCTATTTGGTCTTTCCTTCCTTTTGAATAGATTTGATATGAGCTTATTATGTCTGGTATGAATATAACTGGCAAAGTCAAAGGTCGCAGGCCGAAAAGTCAGTGCGTAAATTATTGATCACTTGCTTAAAACGATGAAGAAAAACATCATCAGGAAACCTGTACACCTGAGAGAAGTTCTCGATAGTCTCTGACACTAGGCTGTTCATTGACCACATCAAATGCTGCTTGTTATCAACAATCTACAAACTGACCACGTCAAATATTGCTTAATTTCAACGATCGTATACCGACCAGAGATTGTAAAGGCACAAAGCATCCCTTGCTTTTAACTCGGTAAGTACTAGATTTTTACGTGTGCAACATAATACGCTCTCATAACCTGCACAACCAGCCCGCAACTGTTCCATTGCAGGACAAGGCAATAATCTCCACGTGAGCTCACTGGGGTAGCTAATTCCCAATTTGAGTTAAATGTATCATGATCTTTAAACAAAAAATGCAGCTATATGTTCAAATGACTAATACACCAGTATTTTGCCAAGTACTTCAATTATATTGTTGTCAATTTCATTATAATTAAAATTGAAACGGTTAATTTTTTGAACAATAGCTTAATTAAAAATCGATCAAAACACACTAACTGTTCGATCACAAAGCGTTCAAATGGTTCAATTAATTATATCAGTTAGTTTTCCAATAATTGCTTCGCTACTTGCCAACTCTCGGCTCCAAGTAGGTACGTACTTCTCTCGCTTTGACTTTTTTCATTGACTTCGTTTGTAAAGCTTTGTTGATTTCCCTTAATGGAAAAATTTCAATTTCTGAGCGAAGCCGTTCTCAACCAAATACGAGATTCTCATTCGGTTCGCTACCTCACGAGTACCCAGGTATCTTTTGAACGTGATTGTAAAATTGGTGTACGTAGGTAATACTTTAGTACTCTGATAAATTATTTATTCATTCATTGTTTTGTCGGCAAAGTCGCAACTTGTACAGAATTAGAGGACGAGACACTACGTCCTGTTTTTTACTTTGTCCTATCTAAGACCCTTGAAATTACTTCTTAGTACCGTCTTGATTGGGAAGATTTGAGAGGATTTTTAAGAGGAGCTGAAAAGGGAACTTAGGGCTCTTGTGCCTTCTAATTTTACATTTTGTTACAAATGTAAAATAAGAAGCCATGAAACTAAGGGACTAAATACTGTTTAATGATTTAAATTGTTCTGTAGAAATGTTAATTAGGTCGACTTCTTTTGAATACTAGGTACTACGCAAACGTTTTAAAACTGGCTAAGTACTGGGTGATTATAAGCAATGACTATATCGCTGAAGTTTCTATTGTTTTCATTAAAGAAGGCAGGCAAGTAAAGACTATTCTTAACTGGGTTACTTAGAAATGTATACATTAATATATTGTAAACATGAGATAAAAAAACACATAGGCAGTGAAAGTCAAACTCAAGCAAGGAAGACTATTTTAACCCAGACTGACGAGAAATATACCGATTTGATAGTGAACAAGAAATTTTAAAACACATTTTATTCATGTATTTTCACATAGGAATTTGTATACATTACCGTTAACGTATTTCTATAGCAAACTTTTAAAACATGTACGCAAAGATAGCTCCAATACTTACCGTATAGCAATAAAAAGTTATACAATAAGGAACTGACAAGGTTTTAAAAATGTTCAAAATATACAATCGTCGGGAGAGTGGAAGCTATTGTAAACTATTTATTATTTACGACACTCTTCGAGAACCAATTGTAAGTTTTGCAAGCTCGAAACGGTCTTCGGTAACAGTTTAGGCTAAGCCCACATTGGTTTATGTGCGAAGGTTAATTTAGGCTGTAGGCAGACAGCCAATTATTCCCTTGTGTTATTACACTAGATTGGAGTAGTACGTATACCTGGATTGTATGTAGGTTTAAATAAGATGTACCTATTTATTTAATATTAGTTATGTGTGTAATTACTTTCGTGAGACACCTTCATATTAATTATTATTGTTTAGGCGTTATTTATTACTCGCGTACGTTTATTTTGGGTTTGCCGGAGAAATTCCGAACTCGAACGATCCTTATCGAATAGTTGTAAAGCTCCATTCGAGGAGATCAGGTGGTAAGCATGTTATCTATACTATTGAAAACTCCGGGCTGCTATTGAGAATTTTCCGAGACAAAAACTCCGTACCAATTTGTCCGATCCAAGAATCGAAACCAGGACCACATGCTCAGTAGTTGTGCATGAAGTTCCAGCTTTTTGCTTCCTGTTAACCAGTCACAGAAAATTTACAAAATACCTAGTTAGGATTACAATTAAATTCCTTCTAAACTGTAAATGTGATTTCAAAACTATTAGTTAAAACAGTATTCCTCCATGGCTTACTCCTACTATAAAAGACCTGATGGTATGCAGAGATAAGGCTAAGAGGAGATTAAAGCGTTGCCCGACTGAGCGTAACCTCACTGCGTACAAAGTTCTGCGAAAACGCTGCAGTCGTATGTGTAGAGATGCTAAGAGACGCTACTTTCACAATTCTCTTAACAACCGTAATTCCTCGGAAGTTTGGAAATTTCTTAAATCTGTTGGCATCGGCAAATCTCCCGTCGTACCTAGTAAAGGCATTGACTTAGAGGCTCTCAACAACCACTTTTCTCTCCCCCCTGTCACTTTAGATCCTCAAGTTCGAACTAGAACATTACACAGTCTCGCAAGTTTGCCCTTGCCGCAGTGTCTTCCTTTCGCATTGTGTGCTGTATCTGAGATTGATGTTAAAAATTCTATTAATGCTATCACGTCTTCATCAGTTGGTAACGATAACTTATGCTCAAGGATGATCACTTTAATCCTTCCGTCACTGCTTCCTGTCCTGACACACATCTTCAATTTCTCCTTATATTCTGGTACTTTTCCTGAGGCCTGGAAACAGGCTCACATTATACCTTTACCTAAAATCTCTAATCCCGACTCCCCATCCGAATTTAGACCTATTTCTATCCTCCCCTTTCTCTCGAAAGTTCTTGAGCATATAGTTCATCGGCAACTATCAACATTTTTGTCTACCAATGTTCTCCTAAGCCCTTTTCAATCTGGTTTTCGTCCTGGTCATAGTACAGTAACTGCATTATTAAAGGTCACTGATGAGATCCGGTGGGCTATGAATAATAAATCTCTCACATTACTTGTTCTACTGGACTTTAGCAGCGCCTTTAACTCCGTGGACTTTGATGTACTTCTCGGTGTACTAAAATCTTTCAATTTCTCTCTTTCTACTCTCGACTGGTTTGATTCCTATCTTAGAGGGCGCTCGCAGAGCGTACACCTCGATGATTCCTTTTCCAAGTGGTGCAACCTCAATGCGGGTGTTCCCCAAGGTGGCGTCCTCTCACCTCTCCTCTTCTCTATTTTCATCAACTCTGTCACTAGAGTCATATCATCCAGTTTCCATCTATACGCAGACGATCTGCAGCTTTATCGCCATTTTAAAGGGTCAGACGCGGAACTTGCTGTTGAGGCCATGAACCGTGACCTGGACATGATTGCTGATTGGGCCAGTTCGTATGGGCTCCACATTAACCCCAGTAAATCGCAGGCGATGGTCATTGGTGGCAGAAATCTTCGTAACAGGCTCAATCTGGCGACGCTCACTCCGCTCTGCCTTAATAGTGTAAGAATTGATTACACTAACACGGCTAAAAATTTGGGAGTGGTTATTGATTCGAACCTATCCTGGGCACTCAGGTTGCTGAGGTCAGCCGAAAAGTGCACTACACGTTCCACTCGCTGAAATGCCTTCAAAGCTTTTTGCCATTGAACACCAAAATTACTCTAGCTCAAACACTTATTCAGCCCATTATAGACTACGCTGATGCCTGTTATCTGGATGCTACCGAGGAGCTTTTAAATAAACTTGAGCGACTGCAAAATATATGTATTCGTTTTGTTTTCAACTTAAGAAAGTATGACCATGTTTCCCACTTTCGCAAGATTCTCAAGTGGCTCCCAATCCGCTTCCGCAGAAACACTCGGATATTATGTCTCCTTTTTAATATCCTACACAATCCTAATTCTCCTTCGTACCTGCGTGAACGCTTTTCCTACACTCGTCCTGCTCATGCCCCCTGCAGGTCGCACCTTAAAACCCTCCTCAAATTCCCATCCCATAGTACCGACTACTATTCCTACTCATTTACCGTTCACGCAAATACAAATACAAATAAATTGTACAATAGATACAAATAAATACAATACGCCATCTTATTCTACCTACTCCCTACCTACTTCTACATATTTTCCGCCATAGTATTCCGATACGCAGTCTTTTCCCAGTAATGTGTACTTGAATTTGTTTATGTAGCTGTAGTTTGAGAGGCGTTCCGTATAGCGGCTCCTATTTCAATATGCAAGTAAGCGACCGCTAGATCTTGTCATGTAACATCGTAAATTTGAAAGATTTCAATAAAATATATCTGTGGTTCTAAAAACTAACTTCCAGATTCTGGATTTTGTACTTTTTCTATACTGAATAGTTGTTTTTTGTGTAAATAAAGATATATATAAGTGTATATACGGCTGTTAACAAGATATGAACCTATGAGAGTCTAAAATATTATTAATATTCACGACTGTATTTTACCCAACACAAAAAAACTAACTTTAGATTATTCGGTATTGTTTGAACTGTAAACACCGGTCCCCCTTTTTTAATACACTTCCATACTTTCAGACAATGTTGAACTTAATTGAACATCCGTTTTAAATAAATTAACGTACAAATACTTACGCTAACGATACGTTTTAAAATTCCTTTCTTTAATAAAGGAAGCAACTAAAGTTATATGCTGCCGATTAGCATTGCCAATAGAAAATGATGACTAGAAGTTTGCAGCAGTGCACAAGTCGTTAGTCTAACTCCTGTGTGCGCTATTAGGCAACCCGGTTTCCCATAATTGACTTCTGCAACTTGTGCATGGCATTAAAGCTGTACATAATAACTGTGTATCCTTGTCAAAGGGAACATTTTCATTAAGTTTATCAGTACGTATGTAGAATGTTTATGTAATGTAGTGTATTACTTACTAGGTATTTGCCTAGTAGTGTACTGCATAAAGTATTGAGGACAAGTTTTACATTAACATTGAGTGTAACTTTTTGTTGACGCTCTCAGATATGCACGAAAGATTTCAGCAGAATGTTGAGCACATCATAATATTAGAGTTTTGACATATTCTTCAACAAAACACTTACTTATCCTAAGCAATTTTTACTGTGTTTTTATATTGTATTTTATGTGGAACCACAATAAGCGGTATCTTATATTATAGACATTAAAAAGTAAAACTAATATTTATTATTATCAGAATCACCTTGTTGTCCCATCATTTTGAGAGCGGGAGAGGCGATGTCATCTCCCGCTTTCAAAATAATACTTCCATCATTTAAATGTTCTTCCTTTCTTTTTGGTAATATTTATTTGAGAACCTAGTTACGTAAAGTCACATCTCCAAAAACCATTTTAGTCTAACTTCCTTTTCTTTTAACATTCAGCTCTCAATCCGCAAAACTGGATTCCGGTCACGCTTGCAGGGCCATTCGTTTTTTGATACGTGACAAACACACTATTTCTAATTTTCACGAAGCGACAATACAAAAAATATGGTGACAGGTAGAAAATTTAAAGCGATATTCGATGCGACCGATGCAACCGACTTGGATGCGGTGAAATGCCTTTTTCAATTCTACTACGATATCGGATGCGTGGAATAAAATTCACGTCTTAGAAACGTGCGCTTTGTGGCACAGATGCCTGAGAACGCCGTGACTCGCGTCCCGAGTCCCCTTTGCAGTATACAAAAATTTTGCAACTAAATATTGGTATTTTAATACGTCAAAGGGTGGGATGGCTTTGAGAACATTTTGTGGTGTGACGTAATGAAGTGTGCAGGGTTCTAGTAAGTTCTTGGATAGGTGGAACGAAATTTTAAGGATGGGTTACACGCAACGACATGTATGCACAAAACATATGACTTCTATACATTATGAAGATCTTAAATTTAAACTTGCAAATTAGAATTTGTGCAAGTAAGATTAAACGTGTAGTCAGACCTTTCCTTATGTTGACCTGTCATTATGTTATGATTAAATATTGCAATTCGACGCGTTTATTAAATTCTTAATTTCAAATGATCCAAAAGTTTTCTAGTTTCTATTCATACTAGTTTCTTTGTTACCCGCAACCTTCCCGCAACTATCATTAAATTAAATTCAGTTGTGTGGTAACTTTATTAAATTTCGTGACCTTACAGTTTAAATTCCAAGAAGTTTCTTATTGTTATTTAAATTTAAAACTAATAATCTCAATCCAAATAGATACGCATTATATTATTCATCTAAAATATTTTCGACGAAATTATTAACCAAAAACCTAAAACTATTAATCCAAAAAATACATTCATCAAAATTTTCTGAAAGCTCTAAGTACGTTTGATAAATGTTTGTTTTCTCAACTAACAACTTGTGACTAATATTTTAATCTTGCTTGGCGTTAAGACGCTCTGCACTCCAACACTTGCATTTCGTATTGTCATAAGTTGAATACAGCCATCCAAACTTCGCTATTATTGTTCTGAGATCAAAGGTTTCAAATTTGGATATTAACTTACCCGTAAATGTTGAGAAACTATTGTCCGCTCTCCGAGTTTAAGCCCAATTACTGCATGTTTGAATTTATATGAAAAGCTCTCTTTTGTTTATTGTTTAATTTTTCTGAAATTCAGGTGAAATTTCATCCACTAATATTGCGTTTGTTTCTTCGAAACCTTTGTGCACTATTTACGTTAACTTTATCAATTAATATGAATGGTTTCATAAATTGGGGAACGAGTGGCGGGAGCATTTAAAAACAGCTTGTTTACACGAACTTGATGATATCTTCGTTGAAGTTTAAACTAGATGACGCCATTTATAGCCAGATTCTGGCACCATTTGAGGAATGTAATAAATGTGAAATCATGCTCAAATGTTACTCATTGCTCAGTTAAAATACTGAATACAATAACTTAAAAGAAATATATCTTCATGAAGTAAGTAAGCCTTCCTGAACGAGACAAAACCCAACCTAACTTTCCGATCAAATCCGGCAAGCAGGCGATTTTTCCACTCAGTCATAAATAATTTACTCAAAAATATGGCGTCTCGCACGAAGGAGACGACATCTCTTGAGGGCGACGTTAAGTAAATGCAGTAGTAATGCGAGCTCAAACCGCCGAGGGCGTAAAGTTGCGAACACACTGGGGGCCGACGACGCGTCGCCCCGCAATATAGTTCCATAACACGGATTGTGCATAACGAGAACGTCTTCGTAAAAGTTCAACCGAGATTATATGAAGCTGTATATCTTTAAACGTATTTTTGAAATAAGTTTGCCGTTTGCTTAGTTTGTATTGAAGGATACTTGAGCTTGCAAAAAGATATTGCTCTTTTAAAACTAACTCTAAATCGTTTTATGCATTTTATTTTTAACACAGATTATGTATAACGAGATCATCTTCGTTATATTTCTACTGCGATTATATGAATTATTGACCGTATTTTTCAAATAAGTTGGTGTTGTTTAGTTGAAATTGAGAGATACTTGTGCTTGGAAATGAAAACCCACTTCTAAAAGTTTATTAAGAATCTTTTTAAGTATGATTTAAATTGACGTTGATACGTACTTGGAAAGTCTATAAGCCATTTTTTAAGTTGAAAACGATGTTAAAATTTAAAATATTCCTCGTTACATCTCCATAATTAACTAATTGGGGAGCCATTTTGACGTTAATTAATTACGGACTTACTAAATGGATTAATCCCATGACGACTTGGGAATGGTAAAATGCAATTTAAAATTTAGATAATTTTTGTACAGTTTGCAAGTGTCGTGAAAGGAAAACTAATTTCTTACCTAAAAATATAAGTTTTTACCTGCAAAGTGAACCTGTTGAAACTAATACAGGAACAACTTTTCAAACATCGTTACAGTGTGAATTGGCTCTAAAATATCTTCGTTGTTGATAAGGCTTTTAGTTAACTTTGGAAGAAACAAAGTTTTCAGACTAGAAAACGATAGTTCGTAGACTAGGAAAGTTTTGCATAACATTGTTTTGATATTATATTATCTGAAAATGACCATATTACTCTTATACATAACTCTTAAAAATAAATAAATAACCAGCCCATAACTGTCTTCTCACACAGAGAAGGCACCAGCTAGATCACCACGCTAGCTCACTGTGGGTTGGCGATTTCAGACTACCCAGGTTTCCTCACGATGTTTTCCTTCACCGTATGTCTGTGATGTCTTAGATTAACTAAGAAAGTACATATGACATTGAAAAGGTCACATTGGTACATGCCACGTTTGAACCCACAGCCTGCGGCTCAGGAGGCGGGCCCGTAACCACTCGGCCACCACAACATTTGTTAATATAATTTTCACATAAAGTAAAATATGTTAATGGAAGCAGAAATTCAACGGCAAAAAAAAAAAACGACGTGGACGTTTAAATGTTCAGTTAATCATTTAAACTGATGCTAGGGATATAAGGATTTGCATTGTCTTTAAAATTAAAAAGTTAGTTCAAGCTTATAGCATATAGTAATACGGTCCCATTAGTAACATAACATAGCATCAAACCCGTATTCCCGGTAGGGGTAGGCAGAGGTGTACAACACACCCACATTTCACCAATGCTGTTATTAAGTCCCATGTAACAGGTGGTGAGCCTAGTGCCATCTACCGGGTACAATCCCAAACTCTGGGTTGCTACAGAGAATTTCCTAATAGACAAACCCAATAATACTTTGTCCGAACTGGGAATCGAACCCAAGACCTCATCAAGCTCAGCAGTCGCGCTCGGGACCACTAAACCAACGAGGCATTTCTATTAAGGCCCATTACCTATCCTAAAATAGTAAAATCTATTTAGCAAAATGGATTTTACTATTTCCTAATATTCCACCCGACGTAATGTGCCCAGAATACAAAATTAAATAAATCAACGTACAATTGAATTCGGTAGCTCAGTGTGCTCGTCGCGTTGGCAAGCGCATCTGATAAAATTGATGTCAGAGCTCGCGACGTCGACGGTGACACATGGCAACCTGCGACAACCGTGACTTTACTCACAAATCCTACGCTGTTGCTCTTTTCCTATTCCAAATATTATTTATGAAAGTAACCTACTTTCATCAAAGCACTCGACATAGATTTTGTTATGGAAAATCTTTTACAAAAAGTAGGTATAATTTAGGCTTAAACATATTTTCATAATACGTTTTCTAAATATATTTTTTCCTTATAGGCACAGCTTTCATATTTTTCCTCATGGGTTTCGAAAGAAACGGCTAAAATAACTATCACAGATGAGTGGGCATTGTCGCCTCGACCATACGTACATTGATAACGTCATTTAATAAAATCTGGTTTCCTTATGATCGTGAAAGGCCGATTGTCACTTCCCGTAAAAATAAATTGCGTTATTGGGAATAGAAGAGTCTGCTGAGGGTCTCCTCACTGCAGATAGGAAACTAATGTAAAAGTTACATCAGTTGTTTATCTGTACTGTCTGTTTAGTTACTAAGCTAAAAGGGAAGATCTGCCTAGAAACCAAGGTATTGAAATACACAATATTTACTTAGCTATAATATATGCTTAAAAAATACGTCCTCATGACTTCAGACCTATAACTAGATCTTATTAACATAGCACGTACGCCCACGCAAGCGCCGGTACACACACGCACTCGCACATGTTCATACTAACACAAACGCGTGAACAATCGAACGAAAATGATAATTTCTGTAAGCTGTGAAGTTACCCAAACCATCAGATCGATTTGTGACATCGCCGCGTGAGTTAAATCGTTACGTTATACTATGAATCCTTATATTCATTTCAAAGTAAATCGATTTGATGAGACTTTATAAATAGATAAATAAACTGTATCATCAATCATACTCAAAAATAAATATAATAAAAAAGTAACTTATATATCTTTGTTCTTTTAAACAATATTGTTACATTATTTGAAGAAGTCACTGACTCCTGTAACACTGCTATTCTAACCTAGCTCTGCAGTCAGGGTACTCATTATTATGTTAACTAAGTTTGTGTCAATAAAGAATACATTAAGGTAATATTAATCTGCACAATTATGGTAACAATGTACACGGAATTATAGTTACAATTACAGACAATTTCAGTAAATTGAACAGAGTATACTCTTGTTTACTTGACCTTTTCTATTATTAACACAAGAGTGAAGATGTATGAAGATATGAGGTTGATTCATGCCAGCTCGCCTACTATTGTTTACCTTTGAAATTGGATATAACACCAGCATTATCACTGGGATAGTAGGGGTGAAAATTTAATTACGCTTCGTTAATTCATTCTCGACCTCGTGCAGAATAACAATCTGTCGGTAAAGAATCTTACGTGACATTGAGCCTTGGATTTGATGAGATTTTTTGTCTTGTTTTTCCTCTTGTATTGTGTATGTAATTATGGATTTTAAGTGCGCACGTATCTCAGGCATATCTACTATTATATAGGTACTTTGGCACGAGAAGTATATTAGTGTGATTTAAACCAACTGTACCTACTAATTGATGTTTCTAGGAAAAGAACATGTTGGTTTCTTCTTCGATTTAATAATTTCATATTTTCTCAAACAGACTTACCTCATAAATAAATATATGAATATATTGAAACTACTTCTACATAGAAGTAGTTTCAAATATTTTAAGTAGAACATTTTCTTTCTCTAATTGTTCCTCAAATTCAATAATATTTCGCTATTGTTTCAGAATTATACTGTGAAAAGTCTGCTCTCACAGCTTCGGTATATAATTTTAGATATCTGATGCGGGTCGTGGCCCTAACACATACATAGCCGTTTTTAAATACGACGATAAATTATATTTAAATATGCTAAAGGAGTCAATAAGCACTGCTGTGCTTGCTCCATAAAATAAATACCCTTAAAGATAGCCCTTCAGCATGTCTGAAGTTACATTTTATCGCGTCTTAAAACTATTCAAACCTGGGACAACATCGACCGAAGTCTTCCAAAGCGCTTTCGTGTACTGTGTGAAGCGAAACTGAAAAATCAACTCATGTATAATATATCATTCTGGTACTAAAGGCTTCGTTGAAGATGTGACTAGAAGGCAAGCTTGCGGTATAATGTATTTCAGATAAGTGATTTTCTCGCTGTGAAGTTTAAAATGATATTCTAGAATAGTACCTATCTACTTGGCTCCGTAAGGATGCGTATTACTGATGCTGCCTGCCAGTAATAGTAAGCCTTATTGTAATGATAATGAGTTTCATTCATGATGTTATATTTTTTGTTGGTAGTAAATATCTAGACATGGCGCGTTCCCAATTTACAATACTCATCTATTTCGAGACGTATTGTGTTTATATGTATTTGTGAATTCGATAAAGATATTTAAATGCGAATGAAGAGTAAATGTTTCACAAAGTTATCGTCTCCACGTCCCGTGCACGCTGTCTAATAGAAAAGCCCATCCATTGGAATGAAAAAATACGCATTTTTTTTTTATAAGTTTGTTTACTATTGGAATGTAAAAGTTCGCATATAAAAACAATATATAAGTATGTTAAAACGAAAACACAACTATTTACTGAATACACAATTCTTCAGTTCTTTCTTGCGTCTATTACAGAAGATTCATGGCTACAAACGCTATTATATATCCATAAATCGAAAAGATAACTCAAAAGTGGCCAAGATAACAAAATGAGAAAAAGAAATGCTCAAGCTTCTCATATTGATGGAATAAAGTAGCGAGCTGGTACTTGGCACCATAAACAATTTTAGATAAGACACTTTACCGCTGTAACGTTATTATGAAATACTACAATCATGCACATTGGCTTCCTGAGGATGCATACTGGTTTATGACGCAGCTACAAAGTTATAGCGGAGTGTAGACGACGTGGAGTGAGGGCCATAAACACACGCTATAAAGCGGGCGTGTCCGGGTAACGACACTACATTACAATGGGTATTTGGTCTTTTATGAAGCTGAAATTTTAAATATTATAAAGTTATATAAAAATGCAAGTGCATAATATAAGTACTTAAGTACAGAGTAGCAGCTGTATAATGCACTTTCTACTGCTTTGATATTAGCTGTACTTGTATCATTATGATCTTATTGTTAAGCCGTAATGGGATGAAAATAGCCTCGTTTTAAAGCCACATTTGGTGTAAATGTGGTGGATTAAAATGTCATGAAATTATATAGGAATTTGTTTTTAATTATTGCCATTTGATCTATATGCCTAGCTTCGTTGGGTTCGGTTTTCAGTCCACCTGAAAGCAGCCTAATACTAGTATTTTACACGGAGCGACTGCCTATTTGACCTACACAACCCAGTTACGGGGTAACATGATAACCTGTTGACATAGTGTCTTCATTACACAACCGGGACCGACGAATGGAATTGCTCCCTGAAGGAGCTCTCAGATAGGTCGTGCTATCAAATAATGGTCACCCACCCACAAACAACTCGTGGCAAGCGCAGCGATGTGCGGCTCTACTGCTTGCACCAATTGATCGACTATTATGAATTTTAACAACTCCGAGTTAAATAGGTAGGTACTCGTATATGATTTCTGTCACCATTCTGCAATGCGAAGTATTCAAAAACCCTATAATGTCGTACAGTTAAAATAGATTTTACCACTTTACTATTAGGTCCAATTTACAGTTTCCAATAATGTGCAAACAGTAAAGTTTACTTAGTTGTAAACTTAAAATTGCAGAATGTATGATATGATTACAATGCGGAACTACTACAAAAGTAGTTGTTTCATGAACAGCTTTTCTTTTATTTGGATCACATTATATAAGAATCGATCCGAAAGATATTGTCTACGTAAATGGAGAGGGGGATCCAAACACTCTACTTGTAGTGCATTAATCGGAGAGCACTTCATTGCACCAGTTATAATACGTAGGCATTTGGACTGAATTTTGTCTAGTTTGGAAAGGGCTATTTTGTTGCATGGTTCAAGGAGAAAGCTAGCCATAATCAAAGTGAATCCGTGATGGATTCCAGATAACTTTGAGTCAAGTATAAGACCAAGAAATTTTACTTTATCGCAAACAGAAATAGGATCGTTATCCACGAAGAGATTTATGGGAGGAATGTTGCGTTTTCGAGAGAAAATAACTGCACTACACTTGGGCACAGATAAGCTCAATCCATGGTCAGTGAGCCATATATTGAGGTAATGTAGTGCCGAGTTTATGCGATTAGTAGAATCGGAGAAGGAACAAGAACTATAGTCGAGAGCTATATCATCAGCGTATTGGAGAATTTTACAGAAAGATGTGACAGAGGCATCAAGATCAAAAGTATACAAGTAATATAGAAGGGGGCTCAAGACAGATCCCTGGGGTAAGCCTTTCCAAACTAGCCGGGGTGGAGATAAAGAACCTTGATGGCGAATGGAAACTGTTCGGGACATTAGAAGATTACCAATGATGTTGACCAACCTCACAGGAATACTCAGCTGAAGCAGTTTTTGCCTGAGAAGTGGAAGTTGGACGTTATCATATGCTGAGGAGATATCTAAAAACACACCTAGTACACTTTCATGCTTGGAGAATGCAATACGAACATCAGACGTGAAAATGCTAAGACTATCCAGAGCACCCATACCTCTTCGGAATCCAAATTGACTGTTTGATAGGATACCCTTACTCTCAAGGAACCATTCAAGTCTGTTCTTAATGAGATTTTCCATGATCTTAGCCAAAACAGAGGAAAGGGCAATGGGTCTATAAGAAGTAGAATCTTGGGGGTCCTTGCCAGGCTCCCTCTCCTTCCTATCCTGCGTTCACTCTCTGAATTACTTAACACTTCTTCTTATTGGACTCATAAAGACCCCCCTCTTCTTGCCAAAAGCTATAAAAACATTCAAAGTAGGCATTTATCTATAGTCCAATACAATGTAAACCCCTTATATGAGGTAAGCTTTGAATCTTTAATTTTTAAACCAAAGATTATTTTCAGCTTGGGTATATCAAAACATGACCCGGGTGCTAATCAAAAATTAAACGACATTTTAGCCGAAAACTGGCATGATTGGCATACCATCTATACTGACGCTTCTAAAGTATCAGAGGATAGTAATGTCGGAGCTGCTATCTGGGTACCTAAATTTAAGATTATTTTAAACTTTCGCTGTGCTCCACCTTGTTCTTCCTACACAGGGGAGACTATAGCTATATTGGAGGCGGTCTCCTATGTTGAATCGCATAGGCTAAACAAGTCCCTCATACTTACAGACTCCCTGAGTTGCTTGCAGGATATTTCAAAAACCCCTTTCCGGTCTCGTCATAATTTTTCTCTTACGCTACAGATTAAACAACTACTCTGCAGGTGTCATAGCCTGGGTATTGAGGTGGCATTAGCTTGGGTCCCTAGTCACTCTGGAATTGTAGGGAATGAAAACGCGGACTCCCTCGCTAAAGTAGCAGTACGATTGGGATTCCTATAAGTCTTGTTTTACACGAGATCTGTGCTGTCTTGCAAGACCCCATATGTTGCAGACTTGGAACCGGTTATGGCAGAAATCTTCTAAATTAAAAGGTATATAAATTCAATTTTTTGGTTCAATTCAGCCCGAAATCCCGTCTAAATGCTGGTTTAGCAATAGACGCTTATGTAACAAACTTACCACGTCTATTATTATTCGCCTTCGTCTTGGTTTTGTGTGCACTCCGGGCTTTTTAGCTAAGATCCGAGTGAGAGATCGTTCTTTGTGCGAATGCGGCCTCAAGGAAGGCACTCTGGAGCACCTGTTCTTTTCTTGTCCTAATTAGTAATTCCTCTCTATGAATTTCTTCCTGTAGATATTCCCCGTCCGATTAACATCCCCTTCTTATTAACCTTAGCTCATACTCCTTTAATAAAAGTTTTATATAAATTTATCAGAGCTAACAATCTCCGCCTATAGCATCTGTATATATGACCTGTTTCACTATCCTTTATTCCCATTCTTGCACTTTCACCTTTACCTTTATTTTGTAGATATTCATGTTACTAACTTGTGCTGTTTTATTTATGTCAACTAACTTGTAACGTTTTGTATTGTTTCAGCATGCCCAATAGATTTCACTACTACAAATACCGGTCAATAGATTTCTTTACTACAGTTTAAGAACTTTCAGTGTCTTTTTCTACCTTGATATTGGCAAAATCATCGAGTAACGATGGAGCCATAAACTATAAATTGGAATTGGAATTGGAACAGCTTTTCTTTTTTCGATGCATATACCTACTGAATGCATTATGATTGAAGAAATTTCAGATTAAATATATTTTGGTGTTCAACTAACATTTCCATTGGGTGTTTTTTTTTATTTAAAACACTAACTGTGCGTTTCATTCCTTGCAATCGTGCTCTTTTTCATATTATGTTTAAATGTTCTTTTTTTCAGAAATCGTTGTGATGGGCGATATGCGTTTTTTTTTATTTAGAACATATATCGGTTTTTTTTGCGTTTCGTGTTCAGTGTCAGCGGTACAGTCAACAGTCAGGTGGTGTCTAGGCAACAGTCCTTAAATATGGCATTGATATAGATCAACGCCTTGTATTTAATAACATTATATTCTATCTGCCTCGTTGGGCTAGTGTTCCCAAGCGCGACTGCCGAGTATGAGGTCTCGGGTTCGATTCGTGGGTCGGCCAGAGTATTATTTGAGATTTTCTGTTAAGAAATTCTCAGTAGCAGCCCGGAGTTTGGAATTGTACTCAGTAGATGGCAATAGGCTCACCACAGGCATGGGACTTAATAACAGCATTAGAAATGTGGGTGTACAACTGTGTTCGCCTCTGCCTACCCCTTTGGGGAAAACAAGCGTGATGCTGTTTACATGTATCGTCATTTCTGTTTGATGCGTTATTCACTTACGGCCTTGTCACACGGTGCGTTAGGCTGCAACCGAGTGTGAGCATGATGACACACGGAGCGTTGCGTTACGTTGCGTCATAATTTGTGCACAGATTAAATTATTTATTTATTAACGGCTCGAGCTTATTCACCAACACCCCGCGTTGTCGCTGGACTTAATGCTCTCATCGATGCTTATCTTACGTGCGATCTGTTCGTAGATGCTTGGAAAGAAGTGTTATTGAAATGTTTGCAGTTTGGGAATGTAGTGCATGAATGTCGCTAGTTATACTTTTTATAGTAACATCTTAAGTTTTTTCTTCTGCGACCACAAACACTGCAAAAAGTTCGAAACGTCAGCAAAAACTAAAACCAATAATTCACTCGATTAATCCGGTTATAAGTTGTTTTAATAAATACTTTTTATTTTATTTTGTATTAAAAATATTGCTTCTTTTTGTTTTTATCAATAGCATTTAAAACACTGTCTTCTTCAAATAAATATCGAGAAACGAGATTAAATAAATTGATTAACATTGAAAGGGTTGCCGTATAACCCGGATATCGATACATGTTCTGTCCCACCAAATGCATCGGTCCCGAAAGAGTCAGGCGTTATTAACATTTTCAAATATTTTAACACTATAAACGGCCATATTTATTTTTAGAGAGAGACACTTTTAAACCGACTTCAAAAAAAGAGGAGGTTTCTCAATTCGACCGTATATATATATATATATTTTTTATGTGTTCGGCGATAATTTCGTCGTTTATGAACGGATTTTGATGATTCTTTCTTTGTTGGAAAGAAGATATCCCAAGGGTGGTACCATGATAAGGAAACTAGGATCTGATGATAGCATTCTAGAGAAATCGAGGGGAAGCTCCGAAAATCGTATTGGCGACTAGTGCGTTTGTTAATTTTTTCATTAAGTATTTTAAAGCACTACTATTTAATGAAGGTGTGGAGTTGATCTGATAATGGAGCTGAAAGACAGTAGAGGGAACTCTTTAAAGATTTACAGCAATTACCTGGTGTTTGGGCTTGATTAATTTGTATTGATGAGAACTTTACACCTAGATGGGTTGTGACTGTCATTAGGGGTCTGATGATGAAGACGAAGGACAGTCAAGGGAACTCCTCAACGTTTTACAGTAGCTACTTTGTTTTGTACGTATGTCCGTCGATATCTTTGTTTGAAAGAGTAGTCCCCAGAGGTGGTCCCATTTAAATTTAGTAAAGATCTGATGAAGATCTTCGATGTTAGACAGTGGAACTCTTCAATGAATTACAGCTAATCACTCTCAATTGCTGTAATCGCATGTTCATGTATAGTTCGTGCCACTCAATACATACATAGCATCATGCCTGTATTGCCCGATGGGGTAGGCAGAAGTGTCCAATGTTGTACACAAACATTTCACCGATGCGGTTATTAAGACCTAGCGGCTTTCGTAGGCCTACCCATATTATTAAATTACTAAATTAACTTATTTATGAAGTATACAAACTTATATATGACCTATACAATATATATATATATATATATATTACACTTAAAACTAAAAAGACAAAAATTAATTAATTTTAAACATAAAATGAAAACCGCCTTCAAAAATCTACTACACTAAAAAGTTCAAAATAATATCAAAAGTTGCTTATATTAAAATCATTTTAAAAGAACAATATATAATAATAATCTGTTAATTTTGGAGTCGGTGCCTGATGTGTGTGGGGTTTACAGCCAGATACAAAGGCCGGTAACATAACCACAGCACAACGAACATAAGTGACTAACAAGAGGAAAACAATAACCCTCTCCCAGTACCCAGTGCCTGATGTGTGTGGGGTTTACAACCAGATACAAAGGCCGCTAACATAACCACAGCACAACGAACATAAGTGACTAACAAGAGGAAAACAATAACCCTCTCCCAGTACAGGCACCGACTCCAAAATTAACAGATTATTATTATATATTGTTCTTTTAAAATGATTTTATTATAAGCAAATTTTGATATTATTTTGAACTTTTTAGTGTAGTAGATTTTTGAAGGCGGTTTTCATTTTTTGTTTATTTGAATATATCGTGGCAGTTCGTGCTATATGTTATAATGTCTTAAATAAAAACTTATTTTACTGCGCTGAATCATACAAATTATATAGGCTTCTCCCAAAACGGAAAACAGTACCTGCACAAACTACGCCACTTCTCTTGTCCAAAGCCTGGGATATTTGGATTGGCAAGTTAAATATTTATCCCGCCATCGGTCGTCAGTGTCGTCGGTTAGTCACAGGGTAAAACGCATACAGATTAGCTGGACGGGCAACTAGACAATGTCGTGTTTCTTTTTACACCTGGAGTAGTTTTATTTATCTATAGGTTTAGTTTAATAATTCTTTTCTAAAGAATCTATAGGGTTAGTCTGAGTTTAATAGAACCCCAGTGGGCTTACTCTTGAAAATAATTCCGCTCGATTGACATTGGTAATATGTCAGTTCGTACTTTTAAATGCCAAAATGTCTAAAAAGTAATTGTAGATTCGGGATAATATGAAGACAACATGCTTTAAAATTGAGGCAACTGTAATGTAGGTAAATTTATTTAAAAATTACGCGTTGTTTTAAGGCGTCCACTTAATATTGGATTTGGATTGGAATTGGTATTAGTTTTAAGAGTAACCCCACAGGTCGGGCAGTGTTATTAGGTTTTTATGTTAGGAAATTCTCAGTAGTAGTCCGGAGTAAATGGTAATATAAAGCCACCTCTGCCTAAGGCTGAACACAGTTGTAGCTAAGGTTTTCGTCCACGTTAATATTATTGTTGTTATCCATTTATAACCCTGAATATAAGTTACAAAATTGGAGGATAGAAACCTATCGACGCCAATAATATTGCCTCATACTCACATTATACAGTTAAATATCCAAGTCGATTTCGACTACGGTGAAAACTGTTTCTGCTTATTAACGTTTATTAAATGAAAACTAGCTATGCCCCACAAACGTTGTTCTGCCATATATTTTTACTGGATATGGACACCCTAATCACCTGGGGGTATAAAATATAGCCTACGACCTATATTCTCAGACCTACCAAATATTCACCAAAAATTTTATAAAAATCAGTCAAGCCGTTTGGAGGAGTTCGATAAGAAACAGTGTGACACGAGATTTTTATATAAAGATTAGAAGATAGATTAAGAAAACAGTTTGACACCATGTATGTTCACAACTTGACACACGTTTGACTTTTATAGTCATCACGTGGATTTACTTACGATGTTTTTCTTTCTACTATTAAACGTGTTTGTTCCAAATTGCTATTAAACAATATTTGAAGGAGTTTGTATTCGTGTGCTAATATTCAAATCGTTAATAGACAATGCTGTCAATCCTAATTTACTAAACAAAATGTAGAGCATTGCCGTCTTTTACTAATCGTTACCATACGAGGGGGACGGGATGACGTCAAATTGAAATACATATAATGATGTCGACCTAAAATTTCCATATCATTTTCCTTTGACGTCTCTAATTTTAGTGGCTACATAAACTGTGACTACTAAAAACGTTCGGCGATTTTAATTTGACGTGCCTAAATTCGGCCTAAATTCGAATTAGACATCTCTTAATTCGTCCTTTAGTCCTTTCTCATAGTCTTCATTATTCATTATACTGTGAGTAAAAGACAGGAATGTTCTAAATTTAGTTTAGTTTGCTACATTAGAATTGACACCAATAACTATTTGTTGGAGCTCTAACAACTTCCCGTATTCACAGGTGCGTATTTGGAAAGCCAATTTGTACCAATATTTTCCTCATCCCAACCTATTATCGATATCAATCGGATCGCGCTAAATGAAGTGTGATCCGGAAAATTAGGAAAATAACGAGCACCCGATATCGAAAGCATACTATTTAACCCAGATAAAAATAGTCTGTCAGCACCCAACAATAGAAAAGACAAATTGGGAAACACTGGCGTATCAACGTGTCCTTTGTTCAACGTAATTTTTGCGAAGAACGCTCTTAACAATAGGTCTTTTGTTATTTCCTGTAACAGATACCTGCAAAAAGCTAATAGACAACCGACTATCTTTGTTTTGAAAGATTCATAATAATGTTCAGGAAACAACATAAAAACAATGACTGAAGAAGATTTGTAACAAGAAAGTTGCGCTAGAGTTGTGATGACAGTCACTGTTTCTATTAATTATTGCTCACCGGTTACTACTCACGAGCATTTTTTAGGGTTTTTCCTACACTAGTTTCGAACTCGAACGGAGCCCGTAGTCATGAGCTGAGTCCGTGGCGATATCGCGAGTTAAACTGTATAGTAACCGGTGAACAATAATTAATATGAATATGCTTCACGAAAAGTATTACATTTTTTATGTTGCTAATTACGTTTCAAAACAAGTATTGTTAAAGTTTATAAAGTCAGTTGAAGTGTGAAAAGATTAGGAATATGTAAAACTAATAAAGATCATCAATACTAACGCCACTAAATTTAATTAGATTTACCCAAGCCAAAACCCAATTACCAATTTTGCCTAATTGTCAAAATTTCAATGTAGTCTATCAAATCCCCCGTCAATAAAGCCAACTAATACAGTAAATGTGACGGTACAAATGGTCTAAGGGATGGACGACTTCCTTCGTGAACTGTAACTAAGTTAATCGGCAAAGTTACGTCGTTAGCGGTAAAGGACAAATTCATCACGTTTCACAGGCGACTTGAGCTTTATATAAAAATTTTACACCTTATAAAATTTTATTCGGCGCCTTTCCGGGCATTTTTCATTTTTATGCATTCGATTGGACGGCCGCGTGTTGATCGAAGGGTTCGAGTCTGTATTGGAACAATTTATAACCTCATCCCATTCTATATTTAAAAAAGGTTTTTTTTAATACAAATATTTTGATGAAGTTAAATTAATATTCATATTCGTATTCTGACCTTACCCATTGCTCTGTCACTTTGCTCGTACACTTAATTATTACTCAATAACTTTAACTTCAGTAAATAATAAAAAATAAATATATATTTTATTGCGCCAAAACATTGTACGTAACACTAGGATTCCCTGTGTCTTGGGATCTAGTCTCTCTCAGTCCAGAATATAGCTGACATAGTACTTAATTGAAAGCACTGTTATATTGTAGTACTGATTATAATTAAGGTAAGGTGTGTGCGCGCGCGCGTGTGTGTGTGTACGCGTGTGTTCGTATGTGTGTGTGTGTGTGTGTGTGTGTGTGTGTGTGTGTGTGTGTGTGTGTGTGTGTGTGTGTGTGTGTGTGTGTGTGTGTATGTGGTAGGGTGTGTGTGTACGGGTGTGTTAGTGCGAGTGTGTGGTAGGGTGTGTTAGTGAGAGTGTGTGGTAGGGTGTGTGTGTGTGTGTGTTAGTGTGTTTGTATAGCTCTATTTAGGAATGTTTACAACGGCCTCAGTTTGCATATAGTCCAAGCTCAGCAACCGCGTTGCGACTATAGATTTGCATGACTTTTTTAATAATGTGGAAATTTTTAGTTAAGAGTCCAACTGTCTATATATGTATGGCCCCATAAAAGGGAAGGACTTACGGCCGATCGACTTGTGACATTTAATTATATTCCACTTCAGAAAACGTTTGGAACGAGATGTAGTTGTGTCCGAAAGGCTACTCTTATGGAAGCGCAACGTAATAGATATAATAATCACCATAGTGACTGTCTAGTCCTTTATAGCTGACAACCTTATTATTAATTTGTGGCTCGATTGAAAGTCTAGTCTATGTAACCATCAACCAGCAAGTAATAGTTTTATCACAAGCAGTGCTACAAGTAACTGTTGTCACACCAAATGTATCATTGGTGTATTCACTTTTTCGGATAACAGAGGCAAATCATTAATATTTTTTATTACACATATTCGTCACAGTATAATTAATTACAATTATTGAAATAATGGTGGTAAGTACTGCAGTGTGCCAATGTCTTATCGGTCTATACATCACTCTTTTAGTAATCTGTGGCGCGACGTTGATTGATGCCATCCTAAACAAACGTCCAACTATACGATGTCTACGTATATTTGCTGAATTAACATCTTTCTTGTAATTCTTTACACAAGTTTTATAATTAATCATATCTTAGAACTTATAGTTTTAGTTTCAGATTTTATTAGATGTCTACAATCAACTTTTTAGGCGTTTCAGATTTAACAAGAAATCCGAAGATTAATCACTAGATATATGCATTAATGATATATATGAGAACTTCACCTTATCTGTAACTTATTGTCGATGCATAACACGGCTTTTTTTACAAATTTGTTTGCATAATCTAACAAAATTATACCACACTCTCATAGTTCATATCTCAAGGTCTGTGGTGATAATTGCTTGTTGTTTTTATTACTCAGAATTGGAAAACTTAACGCTGATATAGCTAACATGAATCCTAATTAAAATAAAAACTAATATTTTTTCTTGTCGTATCTTTTACTCCCGTTTCGTAACTAAATTAATTAACAAAAAGTGTCACGGTTTTTACAAAGTAATAAGTGTGCGTAGATTCATCCAACCGCAGTCAAAGCAATGTGTTTTACGTAAAGAATTCTAATACGTTATTTTTCAACATTATATCCAAAATGAACGTGTACATTTAATATTATTAAAATTTACTGCAAAACAGAACTATGTTTGACATAAATAAATATTAAAATACCTAAGACAAGCGTATATTAAAAATACTTAAACTCGCACAAAGAAATGCCAGCTAATATCATGGTTCTATTTAATCATTCGGACGGGCTCGTTGTTAAATAACAGCTGCACAGGTCTATCAATCGATTACTCTGCGCTGGCCGCGGTCAGTCTGTGGATGGGTGACCATAATTTCTATAGCGATATATTTTTTATAGCGAGACCTCTTCCGTCGTCCCTTGGAGAGCACGTGAAACCATTGGTCCTGACTTTGAAGAACCAGACTTACCACAAAATATGTTGTGTTACCCAGTGACTGGGTTGTGGAGGTAAGATAGGCAAACGTTTTATGTATAATACTTCTATTAAGGTGCATCCGGTTAGACTGAAAGCTGCTCCCAGCTAGTTAGGTTAAGGCTAAGCAGATTTATTGACTATTTAACCAATCGATTATATTAATAGCTAGGATAGTGAGACATAAACATAATTTAAAGGCAAATGTCTCTTACTATGATAGTCGTTCTGCATCTGCATCTATGCCAATACGTAAATCACACACATACAAAACTCTCAAAGCAAAACATTGGTTATTTTACGTCAAATGACCTTCCGTTGTCTCTTTTTATTTAGTGCATAGTCTACATAAATATTCACTTAGCCTATGTATTCGTAAAAGTAATTAAAAACATTAATTATATCCCTAAAATAAGACAATATTATTCGTACAAAAACCTCACGTTTTACAACAACCATAGTTATTAAAATAACAATAAAAGCTTCTAATGAAAAGAATACCTTTAATTAAGTCACCCCTTTGCAAGCAGTAATAAAATTAATCTCAGGTGTTAGAAAAACAGATGCTCATATTATAAATATCACTCAGACGTGCCATTCAGAGAATGCTAGGGAATTTAATAAAGTGAACACAAAACAATTGTTGTTGTGCATTTGGAATTTATTGTGCAGTTATTAGGTTTAAGAAATTGAAGTACTAGCTTTTACCTGCGACTTTGCCGGCATGGTTTTGGAAAAAACAACGAGTAATAATTTTCACGATTTAAAAGTACAGTATCCGTCTCTTTCTGGCTAATTTCTATTTGTATAACAAATAAATTAACATAACCGCATCGTGCCTATACAGGTACTTATATTTGAGTTATCAAAAGGAATACTCCTCAAAAAGGTAGGCGTGTACATAATTATATACCCACATTTCAACAATGCTGTAATTAAGTCCGATGTAATAGGTGTTCAGCCTATTGCCATCAAGCGGGCACAATTCCAATCTACGTGCTGCTACTGGCAATTTTCTAAAAGAAAATCCAATAACATTTTGGAAATATAATCCATTTATGCTCAGCAGTCGCGCTTGGGACCACGAGACAGACAAGGCAAAAATAAATAAATAAATCTTGTAAAAATATATTCCATTGAAGTTAACTAAAAACTAACTCGATCTTAATTTTAGATCCCAAGTATACAAAATCATCTCATATAATTATTTGAATTAAGAGAACGACTGTAGAAGTATGCTAATGGCTTGCCGTTTGCCTCTTGCTGGTATTCGTTTCTTTTGAGCGAAAGGCGATGACGATAGAAAATAGGTGAAGTGCCGCTTCTTATTCCGTTAGTTCAGCAAGCACATAGACAGTACGAATACTAACGTGTCTTTGTTCTACAAAAAAGACCTCTTTGACTGAGAACTTCTTAAAAAGATAATGTTAATATAAGACTTCATCAGACTTAACCTGTCACTATAAGGTACATAATGTTAATTACCTTTTACAAAAAATGCTGCTAATTAAATATGAAAATTAAGTAGATAATTTAAAATAATTTACTTGGATCAAATTAGTGAGAAATTTAGATAATTCACGAGTGCTATAAAATAAAATAACAGCATATATTTAATTACGTAGTTTTAAACGAGCACTAATGAACGTATAATATATATATATATAATAATATATATAATATATTATGTAAATTGTAATGAGTGAAAAGAATATTGAAACTCGAAAAACTGGCTTTGCCATTTAATTTATTCATATGTTAATTTTATCACAATAACTGCTAACAGGAGTACTTAACTTAAAGTTAGGACGATCTGGGTGAGTGTAACCCACTCTTGAAATTATTAGCTTCCAATTCCAATATTGAATCAACGCCTTAAAACAAATGTAATGTTAAAATAAATTTACCTACATTATAGTTATCTCAGTTTTAAAGCATTCCCGATTCTTTAATTATGTTTAAGACATTTTTGGATTTAAAAGTTGAACTGACATATTTCCATTGTCAATCGAGCGGATTTTGTTTCAAGACTTAGGTAGAAGTTGTAAAGTTTCTACAATGTACATTCGTGGAACTGCCTCATTGATCTAATGAGAAGCGCGGCTGCTGAGCGCGAGGTCCTGGGTTCGATTCCCAGGTCGGATAACGTGAAATTGAGTTTTTCTGTTAGAAAATTCTCGGTAGAGCCCGAAGTTAGAAAGTTGGCTGTGAACACTTCCGTGGTTGGGAGAATACGTAAAACTGTCGGTCCTGTGCCTGACCTTTCTCCGATTTTGTCGGATAACCGTTTGGACTAACCTATGATAGTGAAGGAAGAGGGAGGGTACCCGTTGTTGGTTAAACTCAAGACACGTGTAAACTATACTTAAATTACAAGAACCTGTGCTTTGACAAAAGCTTGCTGTATTTATATTATCTAAACACAAATAAAACCACAGATTAACATGGCAAGTAACGTTAAAATATTTAAACTTGTCATTTTTCACCAAGAACAATAAGTGGGATGTTATTAATAACGTTAAGAGCTCCACCACGACCGCATATTTCATATTTAAGTATACATTAAAATGTAAACAAAAAGATCGTCGCCATCCTCCTTGCAGTTATTTTAATAAACGACGCGTCGAAGATGTTTCGAGAATTTTCTGTGGGTTTTTATGAGTTAGTTACAAGACTTGTAGCCTGAAGCGGTTAACTGCTGGTACTGACTAGACTAAAATGGGTTGACGTTAATATTGATATAAGTATTATTTTGACCACAAAAGGTTCCTTTGAATGCTTTGGGCTATGTTTAGAATGTCGGAAATTAAATAGCTTTCTAGTATCAGAGATTTTTATTATAATGTATTGGTATTTGGGGACCTTCTGTGTGGAAGGGTTTTTGATATTTAAAATATAAGTGAAGAAAAATATATGTTACTAAAATGAGACTACCACAAACTTAAAAAAAAAGTCTATTTTTATAGAAACAAACAATTCAAAGAAACTTTTTCTCACCCTTTGATGAACACAAATAGATTTATCATTGTTAAGAGCACTTTTGGCTGGGTCTGCCCAATTCTCTTTCAAAGTGAAAGAGCATTTTTATGTCATTCATTTCCGTTTCTAAAATAAATCGTAAAAAAACATGCTACGTCAATGGAGATTTAGACGTTGAATTCATTTGCGGGGCTCAAAGAAACAAAGCTGACTGCTGACGTCATCGCATAGCTTTGAGTCTGTCGAGCCACCGACACTGTTTATGGTCGGTCTGTGAATTGCATAGCGCTACGTTACCCAAGTTTTTTTCTCACAAAGCAATCCTGAAATGTTTATTTCAAAAGGTTTTTTTTTTCTGTTCCTCTGTGTGACCAAACATTTTACTGTAAACATACGGGAATGATGCGAGTACGACGCTTTTCTTTGTGTTTTTATTTTGGATCCTTTGTTGGTGGAGTTGATGTGACATGAAGCATAAAATATTTTTTATGTTTGACTTTTGGTACAGAAAACGTATTGCGGGCTACTTGCATTAGGTCATAAAAGTATTAAGCTTGTACAAACCTGCAAATCGCTCAGTGGAAAGCACACTGCATAATTTTTACAGTCCTTCCATCAACTTAATAGCGTGTCATTTCGCTGCCTCTGTTCTAATCTCGCTAGTCCACGTGGACTTTACTTATAAGTATATACTTCTATATGAATAGCAACAAAAAGAGGCTTTGCCCCGTTCCTTGGGGCATTAACTCGGTAATCTTTATTAACGAAGGGGACATCGTAGTCGTTCCATGGGCTTTTAATACATGGTCGTTTACCGCAAAACTCTTTATCTACCTACTGCTGCGAGGAAAAGGGTCTTCTACAATAAGCGTTTTCAGCAAAGATATGATTTTTTATTTCAAGTTTTTGAGTTAGGTCGTTATAAAATTGAATGCGTCTATTATAATCATTTATATGAAATGAATTATGTATATGTATAGTTCGTATAATTCAATATAATAATTTTCATTTAATTATAATAAATTTTCATTAAACAGCTGTGGTACAATCAGAGACAGAAGTCGAATAACACGCACCAAAACTGCACCGACTGTAGTAATTAATGTGATCTCATGAAGTTACTTTTTTGTATTTATTTGTTGACAAGATTAAAATGTTTTCTAGTCCAGTCAGTTTGATGGATAGTTTAGAGCTTAGATGTTTTATAAATTAAGGTATGATATTATTTTATCATGTGTAGTAATAATAAGAATTAACTTTGTGTTTACGTTGTAGTCTTCGTGAAAATGATTTTTATTTTTGTGTTAAAAATAAAAGTTCTTTAATGTATTATTTAGCAAAAATGTTTAGAGAAGGTAAATCCATTTACAAAAATGATACCTTACAAAATTTACTACGAAAAAGCTAACACCAAATCTCAAGGAAACATTTCTGAAATGCTAGCCGGGTTAGAAGCAGGTGTCTTGAACCTTAACCTCCGATATTACTGCCCTACTCTCCTGCATATTATCTATGCTATACAAACACTACGTGGGTGGCTAACACTATGTAGAGAGATATCCCACTAGTAAGGGATACAAAGTAAACGCAATCTTATAAAGAACTAATGCTTGTAACGCCTTGTGTATATGAGTTTGTCCGGTCATAAAATGTGGACAACATCTGAGGTCAAATCTTATTAGTAATATAAACTTTAATTTTAATATTATGCAAATTTCAAAAGGAAGTTGCTACAAGGTAAAAATTTACGCGCAGAAGGAGGTAGCATCAGCATTAAATAATGGTAAATCGGTTACCTATGCGGGTCTTTTATAAAGATTCTATATGGAATAAAAAAGCCTTAGAATTCTATAATATTATATAAAATTCACGTTCTATATTTTATGTATATAAATAAATTGTGTTTGCCTCGTTGCCTCGTTTTTTTAGTAGTCGCAAGCGCGGCTGCTGAGGGCGAGGTTTTGGCTTCTATTCCCGGGTTGGGCAAATTGTTATTGGTGTATCTGTTAGTACAATAAATTATCAGCAGCAGCCTGAAGTTTGGAATTCTACCTAATTGAGTGCGATAGGTTCATCAGTTAATACATGGGATATGCGTCGGTGAAATATGGATGTACTACACCTCTGCTTTACCCTTCGGCAAATACAAGAATGATGCGAATATATATATGTTATACTTTGTCTATAAAGGAAAATATCTACACAAAAGATCGACATAAAGTTAAGTTAATTATAATTGTGTATAATTATATTTTTTAATACATGTTGAGGCCATGTAATGCCTATATTAATTACTATTATTCAAAGAAACATTGAAAAAAAAAAACGAAGAATAACGAGACAAGGTAGCTCAGTTGGTAGAGTGATGACCCGGAACGTCAAAGGTCGCGGGTTCAAACCCCGTTCTTGTCCATTATTTTTTCAATGTTTCTTTGAAAAATAGTAATTACTATAGGCATTACATGGCCTCAACATGTATTAAAAAATATAATTATATATGATTTATAAAGGATTGGGATGTTGTTCGGCGATTTACAACTGTAAAGTGGTAACGCTGAGTTTAGTAGATCTGAAAATGATTGCTAGATAAATATCGCCAGGCGTCTCCTTAAGACGAATACAAAGAAGGTTGAAAATTTCAATGGGGAATAACGAGACAAGGTAGCTCAGTTGGTAGAGTGATGACCCGGAACGTCAAAGGTCGCGGGTTCAAACCCCGTTCTTGTCCATTATTTTTTTCAATGTTTATTTGAAAAATAGTATAATTGTGTATTTAAATATTTTATTATCCTAGCTTCAAGGAATTGGTTCGCGTTGTTATTCATTGTAAAGTACTTGATATCTAATTACTTCACGTTCATTTTATAAACAGTTTCCAAAAAGTATAAAAAACCTGCTCTCAAACAACATCATAAACCCTGATTAAATAAGAAAATGAGCCCTATTGAAAGATCTATTGAAAGTGATTGGACTATAAAAAACAAACCACAAAACATTAGTTTTGAGTGTGACCCGCATCCTGAGGGTTCTGTAGTGTTATAAATTATTATGTGTGAGTGTAGTTTTTGTCATTATGAATCACGCATTATTAAATAATTTACACTTTACATAAAATTGTAATGTAGTTCGATGATTTCATATACTAGCACCAACCATTTTGTATATAGATGAATGGGAAGTATACTATGTAGTTCAAGTGATAAGAGAGTAAGTGAGACTTTTGTCATAGAATAAATAATAGTAATACGTACCTACTTAAACTATGTAAGTAGTGTTAGCTTTGAAATATCGCGCCGTATCGAGTTGGTCGATAGGTGTTGTTGAGTTAAAAGTACAGAGGTACGTGCTTGGAGAGTAAAATATTTATTTATATTTGATTTGACATTTTTTTTGCGGAGGAAATGCGTAGGCCTTTTATACTGCCCAGGGTAGGGTTTAGTCGAATATACCGATAAGAGACAAATAACAAAGTTATACTATAAGAACGAAACACATGCAAGTAAGTATACTTAGTGAATGAATAAATAAATAAAGGTTCTGATAAAGCTATACATTTTTGTGGAAAGAAAAATACGATCGTGAGCAGGATTCGAGCCTGCGCCTTCCGGATAAATACTCCAGGTGCTCTCCTGCGCACCACTAAGCCATCTCGACCTCTCCGCACTACTCCGAATTATTCTTCCACATTTTAATACGTCTTTTGGTTACGTCATCGCTATTGATTCAGTCCCTATACAGGTGACTGAACAGACACGAATTACTTTGCAGTTAAAACAATGTCATAAAAATGCCTTTACCTTAACAAATAAAGATAAATCTTTCAAACGAATTGTCGAATGTGTAGCGAAATCTAAAGGTATAAATAAAACATTTGTGGACAGCAAAATATTGTCATGACTGGCTGTGCCACCAACTCCATCCGTGTGGATGTCGTAAATAACAAATGTTCGACGTGATTCTTTAAATTGGCATAATTTTTTTATTTATGATTCGATTGACCTGGAACAAACACCTATTGTTAAGTGAAGCTTACCACAATATATTAGTGAAAACCACATCTAAATCGGGATAAGCCGTTTCTGAGATTAGCAAGCACAAACGCACAGACAAACAGATAAACAGACAAACAGACAAAAATTCTAACAATCATTGTTTTGGTTGCTATTTGCGTTGATAAAGGCCCCGATAATATTTTTTTCATATGTCTTCCATGTACAGACATTGCTCTGTTACATTTTTATTATAGGTATTGATAGAGTTCGCTACGCATGTGTTTGAAAGATTCATCTGTAAAGGTTCAGATTATTTGATATTGTAGTACGGAACCCTACAATGGCGTCAGTAGTAATTTATTAGCAAAATGCTACTATCCGCTCATTTTGGCTTCGATACCAGACATTGTTTTGGATATGATCCAACTAATGTTTGTTCCGTTGTTTCCACTCCGATACGTTTAGTTATTGTGGACAACATCATTATAAAACTGTTATTATTTAGTAGCAGTCGTAACTCGTGACGTTTTATTTGTGCGTAAATACGGTGATGATATAAACATCTGCATTAATCAAGTTTATTTTCTTTCATTTATTGGATTTTAGTATTTCTTTCGGAATTCGGATAACGTACTTATAACGCTATTATACAGTAGCAACTTGGCACTATTAGTTTGGGTAGTTGCAGTGAATGTAGTTACGATCCCGGAATTCTGGTAAAGGTTAGCAGAACATAAGGTCTATGATAGATACACGAGGACACACGTCAAACAAACTGCGGTTTTATTTAGTAAGGCAACTTAGGCTCCATGATCATAATTATATTTGATTTAATAACTACTTTTCAAGGAAACATTGAAAAATTATATACACGAACTGGGCTTGAACGACCCTCGACATTCCGTGTCATCACCCTACCAACTGAGCTACCGTGTCGTTGTCCGCGTGTATTAAATTTCAGGTCCCCTTGTATACTTCTTAAGGAGACGCCTGGTGATATTTATTTAGCAATCATTTACAGATCTATTACTATATATAATAATAATAATAATAATATTCCACAACTATCACACAACGCCGTCTAGTCTCAAGCTAAGCAGAACTTGTGTTATGAGTACTAGACAACTGATAAACATACTTATATATTTCTAAATGCATACATATTATAGATAAAATACACCCAGACACAGAACAAATGATCGTGCTCATCACACAAACATTTGTCCTGGGTGGGAATCGAACCCACGACCTCCGGCATAGCAGTCAGGGCTACTAACGACTAGACCAACAGGCCAGTCAGTATGATTTGCTATATTTGATTTGATTACAAAATTTTAGTGTGCTTACACTCTTACGCAACAGTTGAACGTACCTTAGATCCGATGCACTTTGTCTTAATACATTGTATGGCGAGCCTTCGCTGTATCTGAGGTCACAGGTGGCTGACCGGCAGGACTTGTAGGTTGGATAATTGAGAATTAAGGGAACTTGAATAAACAGTCTCCCACCGTTGTAGTAGGTGCATGTGAAGTAGGATTTTAGGGTATGCATCAGAGAAATGAATTTAAGAGTTTGTAAGGACGCCATATTTAAAAAAAAAACTAAAAAAAGATAACGGTCATGAGCAAGATTCGAACCTGCGCCTTCCGGATAAATACTCCAGGCGCTTTGACCGCTAAGCCATCTCGACCTCTGCTCACTACGGGTTTCGCCCCCCTACGGGGCATCATCAGGAGTTGTTAGACCGTGCAGTGTCCACCACCGAGTAAGTGACATAAATTTTCAGGAGAATGTTTCGAAAAAATGACGTTGTTCGTGATAGCTTGGTTGGCAAGAGTGTGTGGTATAAGTACTTAACCGACAGATATGGGTTTAAGCTCTGTTTGAAATAGTTTTTTTTTTCTTACCACATGAAATACAACTTTAAGATGACTAGTTAAATTACCTATCAGTAAACCGGGTATGAATGAGGCGTCCACAAAAAATATATAAAAACGGTGAATATAAGACAATACAAGCGAATATTATTACCAGATTTAAAACACGTTTACTTCGCACTCTCTCAGCAGTAACACGTTTAGAATACAGGAAATTGTCGACCTCGGAAGTCAATGTTCGTAAGTGGAAGACATAAAATCTTCGCCATGAGCCGTAAAGGGGCAATTTCTTGTCTACGAGAGAGGATCGACGCTGTATGGCTCTATAGTCGGACGTGTTTCGAATCACTAGCAGATATATGTTGTGATATCAGTAAAAATCCCTTTAACGAACGAATTTGGTAGTTTAAGGCCCGTACGTACTATATGGTATCCGCAGTGGAGGCTGCTCTACCATGCGGTTAAACGCAAATAGACATAACATAACATAATGTTTGTATACCCCGAAGAAGTAGGCACCTACATTTCACCAACGCTGTTATTAAATCCGATGTATGTATGGTGGTGAATTACTTTCTACTGGACACAATCCCAAACTCCGTGAATTTCCTAACAGAGAAACCCAGTAAGACTGCACGACCCGGGTATCGATTCCAGGACCTCACGCTCAGCTATCGCAATTGCAACCATTAGACCAATGACACAGTCGCACATAGTCACTACGGATTATATAACATTCCTCGCAGTTTGCAGTTGCTCAGGGAAACACCGAACTGCCAACGGTCAGTTCCGCGGTTGCTATTCGTAGGTACTGTGCGTTTGGTAGGCAACAACCCGTAGTCGAATCAAATCGTATACAATTATTCGTATCTGTTTTTTCTGTTGCATTAATTAATCTATTCCTCAACCGCGATTACTTGAACCACACCTTGCGGCTAACCGCACAGTACGTATGGGCCCTAATAATACATGACGGTATTATGAAACGAGGTTTCGCCTTGAATAGGCTCACGTGCCCGAAGCACTGAAGGAAAGTTTATTAGACAACCAAGTTTATTGATATGTCTCGTTATTGTAAGTTAGGGCATATATTGTATGTTGGGTACTGGTAATAAAATGATTGTACACGAAGTTTTGGAGGAGGAATACGATAGTAATATTATATTAATCTATTTTGTGTTATAAAGTAATAGGAAACGATCATCACGTAGTGAAGAACTGCCTTACCATGACTTCAAGTGCGGACGGAGAAGGACAGGTAGGCGTAAAATCACTTGGGTAACGTGAGAGTAGAGACATCTATTGCTGATGATCAGCAATCGAGCAAGAGGCACTTTAAGATTAACAAAGCGGACCCCGTGAGTGGTGAGAATATAAACCATAAGGAAAAAGAATATCGTGAAATTCTAAGTGCATGAAATTCTTCACGTTAAAATCCAATTGAGAGTACTTTTCTCTTTATTTCAATTTGTATCAAAGTTTTATGTTAATAAAACCTTTTTCTGCATAACTAGTCATGGATCAATGAACTTGTGTATGTTATGGTGGTATTTAATCTAGAGATTTCTGCAGTTTAACTTTATTTAGATAAATTTCATTCTTATTCGGTAAATTCATTTGTATTCGAAACAGTAATCCATAATAAGAATATGTTATCCAATAATTAATCCCTACTAATATTATAAATGCGATAGTAACTCTGTCTGTCTGTTAGCTTTCACACCTAAACCACTGAACCTATTCTTATGAATTTTGGTAAAAAGATAGATTGGACCTTGGAGAAGGACACAGGCTATCTTTTGCCATGCAGACGAAGTCTCGAGCACAAGCTAGTCGTTCATATTTATAAATGATTTCCTATTAAAACATAATATTAGTCTTGTGAAAGTAAACAATATACGGCAAAACTATATATTCTAACATGGAACAAAAAAGTTGTATATTTTCTTTCTATCTTGGGTATAAAATAAGTATCAAAAAGAATTTCGAACGGAATAGATATCATACAAGAATCTATTATAAGAGTAAATGTTATGGGAACGAATGCATTGCTCCTTCAAATATACGTGAGTCGAATGTCCATCGCTAAAGTCGACTGGTTCTCATTGGTCAACGTACGTATAAAGTATTTTCGATAAAAACTATCGAGTGGGGTTCAATTTAAATTAAGTTTTCAGACGTAGGTTATATAAATGAAAATGAAAAGAAAAAAAATAGGATGAAAAAATAATAAGGCTATCGAGTTTTTCATAATTAATATATAAATTTAATGTCGTGAACTGAATATACCTGTTTAGGTTTAGTATAAATATTTTTTTACTGTCAAACTTATAAATTAAAAGAATAATTAGTATCATACGCGTAAAGGCACATTTAAATTCCGAGAAAAAGTATTCAAGGTTTCTGAATGACGCCATATAGTATAAGTTTTGTGAGGTGGCATTACGCCTTATTCACTCAGGGTTTATAAAAACAGCCTCTCCAGATTTCCTTGTCCCTCACACAGATATGACTAAACTTTATTCCTCCCAAGATATATTAGTTAAACAACCGGGATATCAAGTCGTAAATCATCTGAAAGGCCTATCACGTGGATACAAAATTTTTTATACGTATAATAAAACGCATGCGTCACCGTACGAATTGCTAGTCTCACCAAACCGAAACCAGAGTAAAGCGAACCGATCCGCAGTACGTGCCCGATACGACATCACGTAACTCACATTACTGCGCTCAATGACTACGGAGTTACGAGTCTTTTCAGCCGACGTTAAAAACGGTGGCACCCTCAGCTATTCTTTTGCCATTATTCACAGGGCCACAATCCGTTGAGTGTTAAGCACCCTTTTAATGCGACCGTCGAGTGCGTAACTACTTGTGTCATTGTACTGCAGATTATTGTCGCTTCGATTGCGGATCTTGGCCATGTTTTTATATTATTGTGGTAAGAAACGAATTGAAGTAAATAAACAATAATTCAGAAAAAACAAAGGAAATATACTTAAGTTTATTTATGTGTGGCAGAAAATATTTTGTGGTATACATTTTTAATAAGTACTCGGCGATATTCGTTCTATAATTGAATTTTCAAACAACTTACTACGAAAAACAATTCTTAGTAATGTTCTCGTTCAATATAAATCAAAACAAAATAATAAACATTGTTTACGGCAATCGAGTTGACAATTGAAACAACCATTTTCTGAACAAGCAATCTAGTTGAATTCGAACGTCAAGATTCGGGGAATTAAAAATGTATTTCGATTTTACTAACGACCCTCTCAGAAGATAGACCTACAATAATAATTATTATATTCATCTGGCATAATAGCTGGCCTGTAAAATATTCGTTGAAATTATTCGGTTTTCAGTGGGCGAGTCATTAGCAAACATTTGTCATTTGCAAACTCAGCTTGACGTTTATCTCTCTACAATTGATGAACGGATGTTAGGGCATGTAATCAATTGTCCCCGGAGGATGATTGTGACAAAATTTTCCACGAAATTTATATCAGTGGGTATTAATTTGTTTGATGTGGATAAACACCTTTAATTCGGACGGGAAATGACGATCGGTGTTATGATAGGCGTTTGGTTTTGGTTTACTTTTAGGTTATATTTGATATTTGTTTGTTGGTTGAGGCTTTATTTGATTAATCCAGTATTGTAATATTTTGTGTGCAAATATATTCATTATTCGTAATCAATTAAATTTTTATTTTTAATATATTTTTTCTTGTTATTTCGAATCGATAGAGAATTGTTGTAAATATATTTTGATCTCTTGTATGTTGTACTTATATTTATGTCGTTGGAAATACCTACGCAGGGTTTATGAGTAACTGGATTTAAGTATCAGTTCTTTAACTTTAACTTGAAGATAAAATTACTCGCGCATTTTCAAACGGCAAATACGTACTTCTTGACAATTCACAAGTGCCTAATTGGTTGAATTGAAATAAATTCTTTGACTTTTAGACCAATGATTTATTCTTTAAACCGAGTGCTATTTCTATCAACGTGGGTTGGAATTTATTTATATTTAACATAAAATCACGCCTGTAGTCCCCTTAGGTGTAGGCAGAGGTGTACACAGATGTAGACCCACATTCCACCGATGCTGTTATTAAGTTAAGTAGTCAGTCTATTGCCATCTACCAATTACATACTCCAGGCTGCTACTGGAATTTCCTAACAAAGAAACTCAAAAACACTTTTCCCGACCCGGGCATCGAATCAAGGACTTCATGTTCAGCAGTCGTATTTATTTTGTTTTGGGACCACAAGACCGACGAGGCAGTTCTTTGTATTTTGTTTATCTCAATATTTTTGGAATGAGCCCATGTTTGTATTCTCAAGTAAATTCTCTTTAAGAGAGGCGCTTTATGTAAGCACGCTAGTACTATTAATTACGTCGATATACGTTAACCGTTTCAATTATGACGTAGGAGTCTATTGTTTAGCTAGTCACATTGTATTGGCATAGCATAGTACATTTTGGTAATAAGGAATGTGTTGCAGAATCGAGCTGCACGGCGCAGCTGTTGATGAACAGATTAATAAAATGTTATTACATAAAGAAGCCCAAAAATAATAGTGTTTGGCAATTATTTTTATTTTTAGTTAATCTATCTTTCAATTGTATTAGTATTATATAGAATAGACCGATTGGATAGTATATTTTTAAACGATTTAAAAGACCTTTTGAAAATCCGTCATGGACGCTGTACTAGGCTCCTATCTAACAAAACCGCACGATCCTCTAACAACCTTTACTAGGTTCTCGGGATCGCTATTGTATTCACCGCAACCCCGGTTTTAACCATTTGACTACCAGTAATTTAAAAAAGTACCAGCAAATAAATCCATACTTAATATCCTCATCCTAACTAATATTATAAATGCGAAAGTAAGTTTGTTTGTTTGTTACCTTTTCACGCCTAAACCACTGAACCGATCATGAAAGAAAGAAAGAAAGAAAGAAAAAGTTTTTATTTTTGCGCTACATTTTGACGCACACAACATTAAATCACACATATATATAAAACCATAATAAGTAACCTAAACAAACCAAACATAAATTGTAATTTAGTACACGTTTTGGATGGTACATATTTAATTTAAACAGGAAAAGTAGTGTACAATCTGTGCCTGATTCAACCCATGAAGCTAGATTAAAAATGGAGAAATCACCACAAATTGCCAAAAAGAGTCAGAAAATCCGTTAGAAACAAATCTAGCCCCGAACAACAACTCGCAGTGCATCCTCCACTCAAAAATCAACCTCTTATTTATACCAAAATTGAAACTGATACAATTAATAATCTGTGGTCACAACCTACAACTGCTGAGGTTTATTTCTAGCTAGTAATATCTAATCTGTGGTTAATTGTGTCAGTGATAACCTGTGATAACTGTTTACGTTTTAGTAATAACTACAAAATTTATATTAGAAATGTCTTAGATTTAAGTAATTATAGTCTAAGAAAAATGTACATTTTACCGAAGATAGGGACTTATTTCTAGGATTAGTATATATTTTGGAGGATGTGCATCGCATGTGCGCAAAAACAAAGGCATTTGCTCAGCATAATGCTGTTGCTTCGGACGAGCCTAATGCAACAGCGCTGATTTTCAGCAAAACCTTTCGAGTGACGTCATGGACCTTATCAGTCAATTTTATTTCTTTGAGTAAGTATCTAAACTATGGTCAATGATTTATAAACAATATTAGGTTCAAGTAAGTACTAGGTACTTCAGGAATCGTAGTGAGCGTAATATTTGTAGTGTAAATGTAATGTAAGTGCAATGAGCTTGCATGTATATGCTAGATTTAATAGATAAAGATAAAGGAACTATATTATCAAAACAAGTCTTACAATTATGCAATATTCGCGGCGGCCATTGTTGCGCAAGCGCTTAGCGACAAAATGCAGCAGTATTGACAATATGGCCAAATAAATTTTATTAATTATAAATTATAAGGGTTATGACAGTTGATATAAATAGTAACGAATTATAAAAATTGTATGTGTAATCAGCACTAATATCAACGGAAAGAAGGCCAAATTAATGAGTCGATTGTGTTATCCAACAGTCCTCAATTTGCTGCACAGGGTGCAATGACACCATAATCAGATCAGGTAACTATGATCTAATCCAAACCTAACCCAACAGATGCTATTCCACGGTCTTAAGTTTAGTGTGATGATAAAAAGTAATGGTTAAACATACAAATAAATCTTCGAAAAGCATCAACGCATCCATAGCCACAAAAATTCACAACTTTAATGATTTTTAACCGACTTCCAATCATCAATAAATGTTGGACCTACGTGGTCAGGTGTATAGAAACGGACATAGGGTACCTTTCACCTGCAAAAAAGTACTGTTCCCGAGGAGAACAACATTAACGTTAGCCTAGAGTGTCGATAGACCGGTTTTTCCTCCTAATTAACGCGAGCGTAGCCGCGGGCAAAAGCTAGTAATGTTATAAATGCGAAAGTAACTCTGTTTGTTTTGTTTGTTACCTTTTCACGACTAAACGGCTGAACGGATCGTAATGGAATTTGGCAATGAGATAGATTGTATCTTGGAGACATTGGCTACCTTTAGTCGCGCAGACAAAGCCGCGGGCACCGGCGAGTGTTCTATAAATGAAAATATTGACGTGTCTCGAGTTACATATAAACTAAAAATTATATTGTATATCTTCCTAGTCTTTTCGAGGTAGGCAGATCTCTTCGGGGATTACAAACGTGACTAACATACCTACGAGTATATTAAAAATTTCATAATTGTCTAGTAAAAACTTATTAAGTTACACGTACGGAAGCTGGAAGTCTGCATACTGTTTCAAGTTGGGTTATTTATTTTTAAATATTATTTGGACAAGTATAACAAAGTGTAAGAATTACTACAATCGATTCGGTTACTGATTTGAAACAAACTACTTTCAGGTTTAGTATAAATTAAAAATAATATTTTAAAACAGCAAATTCAAGTATTCGATAACATGTACGAGTACAAGTTATTACGTCCATACAATGATACATCGAATAAAAATCTAAATCGATTCAATTGTGCGTATCAACAATCAAATGAATAAATTAGTCGGTTCGTGTGCTGACCGCACTATAAATGGTGATTGGTTGCGAATAAAATTAAAAACTTTTGCACTGTTATTCTCCCGTTGATTGTAAAGCAATAAATAATAAATAATTCCATCCTGTTTCAATTACTGCCGCTAATATAAAATGACGTCATGTGTTCGAAATTGGATTGTATAAGTTGGTTTTTGTCTGGCAATTTCTTGGTACTTACTTACAATTTTGTTACAAATTGCTTGCTATTTTATAAAGGATGAAATTGTCATTAACGAGGGGTTTCGGTACATACAATTATTTGTTCAGACGTTGTTATTATGTTTATTTTTGTCGGCGTAGTAATTGATTATAGCATGTTAATAGTAAGCATGTATTGAACATGGTTTATGGATAAAGTTTGGTTGATTTTATTCAAATTACGTTTGGTTGATTTGATTTTATAAAAGCAATAATATGCTTATTATAATAACTATTTTAAAGGTTAGAGTTATTTAAAATAGTAATTTCATTGAAAATGATTTTTAATCACTGTCTTACTGGTCTAGATAGTTGAAAGAATGGTGCTACGCGTGAGGTCCTGGGTTCTATTTCCAGGTCAGGCAAAGTGTTATTGGGTTTTACAAATAAGAAATTCTCAGTAGTAGCCCAGAGTGTGGATAGTGTCGGGGTGATGGCAATAGGCTTATCACCTATTATTATATGGGACTTAAAAACAGCATTGATAAAATGTAGGTGTACTGTGTATACCTTTACCTACGGCCTTATGGAAAACAGACGTGATGCAATCGTTTGTATGTTTTTTTATCAATCTAGGAATTATTTTACCGGGACACAAAAACTACATTGACAAAGAAATCGCCAATGTAGATTACACAATACAACAACCTAAAACGAATCCCTTTCATACATTCAATATTCACACACTTTCTCGTAAAATATTTGTCAAGGACCACAACTCTACATGCCCTTATAACACCAATACAAAACCTTATTCATACCGTCTTACGAAGCTGGTTACCGTACCGTAGATGTAGAATCCGTATTTGGGTCGAACTAGGAAATTGAATCGGGCAAGCAAGGCAAATAATGCCCGATAAGCCGCGTCGACAAATGACCAATGCAAACAGCTTACAACCGACCCGGGTCGAACACAAGTTGAATCTATAAGCAATCTGTGTACGCTATGTTGTCTGTGTGATTTGTAAATAAACTATGCATTGAGCTGAAGATGCGTATGGTAAGCACTCATAACATACAATAGGAACACTCCGTTTAAATTCCGTCTGCGCCTGCCTCGTTGGTCTAGCGGTCCCGAGCGCGATTGCTGAGCATTAGGTCTTGGGTTCGATTCCCGAGTGTTATTGAGTTTTTCTGTTAGGAAGTTCTTATTAGTGCCCGCTAGATGGCAATAGGCTCACCACACACATAGGACTTAATAACAGCATTGGTGAAATGTGGGTGTAAGACCGTGTACACCTCTGCCTAACCCTTCGGGGAATACAGGTGTGATGCTATTTATGTATATAAGAAAGCATCACGCCTTTTCCCTCCGAATGTTGAGACCTAAATCACAGTTTTCAGCAAAACTGTACTGTTTTTCAAGTAGGTACAGGTGATCTAAGAAGTCATTGAAAAGAACGCGTTACTCTTTATATGAGTGGAGTCAGAAAATATAAAGGAAGATATAAAACCAAGTACCTATGTGGGTAACTGTTTTATTTTTAAACAATTTTGTATTTGTCCCCTTTTGTTCCCTAGTGTATGACTGCGCTGGGTGCTTTCTGGAGAACAAATCAACATACAAGACGATCATAATTTTTTAATTGAAGTGCAAAGAGTTTCTTGCACTTCTGGTGAAAATATTCTAAATAAACTCAACTTGTTGTGTTGATAATAGGGTATATGCATGTATTTTTTTATTCGATTGTATACTTTGTTACATTACCGCGAAAAAATATAACACATGTAAAAATATGAATACAGAGTATTAAAATTATTAAACAGACCTGCAATCAGTTTCGGGCGTCTGAAACGCCGCCAACTTGGCGCGCTTTCTCTGACGTCAGAATACACATCATAAAAGGTATATTTTGTACTATGGAGTGTTTAATTAACGATTTATAAATTTTATTGAAGTGATTTTAAAGTTATTTTATTAAATGTGCGCTCTGACCACTAACCCATCTCGACCTCTGCTCACTACCACAAATTCTTCTTCCATATTTTAACACATCGTATGGCGACGTCATTGCTATCAATTCAGTCCCTATACAATCCTGTTCACAACCGTATTCTTTTTGCATTTAATATAATAGAAATACCTACATCCGATTAAATTTATTACAAAGCGACTATTTCACTATCAATCAAGCTAACGAATATGGATTCTTCATGATATTTTCCTTTCCCAACCGCGAGGAAGTTTTTTTTTTTTTTTTTTTTTTTTAAATTGGTCTACGTTTGGTCACCAACTCGCTTGATGTTATGTGACGGTGTGGCCGAGGTTGGAGCACGTAGATCCAGAATAAATTTATTCACTCTAAATAGAGTGGATAGATTTGGGGAGAATGACAGGTGGGGAGTTGATGCAATTGCAACCCAGACCCCTCTTCAACAACGGTTACAGTATTTCGCTTAGTCCGGTGGGTGGTAACCAGCCGCGGCAGAAGCCTGCCATCAGAGTTGTATTACCTGTTTTGCACCACCCAGGGGCTACGTGTAGGGATTCCATTCTAGGAGTGCTCTCCTATGGACGCGGGCAACTCAGCTCCCAAACGCACTGGTAATGTCAGGTTCGAACCCACAATTTCGTACCCTAAAAGAAAGGTTAACCACCACAGTATCTAATAAATGGCTAAATCATCATCCCCCTGAACTTATCCCAATTTATTTGGGATCGGCGCAGCATGTATTCTTCTTCCATACATACTCTCTGATCGGAGGTTCTGATGCAACGATATATAACAGATATATACGAGCTACGTAGCTTATAACGGCTGAATGATAAAGTTTAATAATTAATGAGCAAGAGTCCATCAACACAAACATATTTTGTGTGATGTTCCAAAAATAGAAACTAAATCAATATTTTAAGCTAAATAATTTACAAACTTGCGAATTAAGTTACTTAGTAACTCCAAACCATCTCTCCTATTAACATACAGTAAGATTTAACTAAAAATAAATGATTTTAAAATTCTGTTCGTTAAATATCTAATATGAAACAAATATACGAGGCAAGAATTATTTATTTATTTCCTCTTTATTTTTTCTTTCACGGTCATATGTTCTCAAAAAAGGACATGTTAATAGAAAAATAAAACGAACATGCATTTCACACATGTGTCAGGACCGTGGCACGAGGAAACCCATGGTTCCTATCTATCGCAGTGACAACCAGGGCTGTTAGATTCTTTGTATTACTTAGATCTTAGTTTGACATCAAATGTATTTTTATGTAAGTCAAAACCACGGGCCGAGCTAGTATGTAATATAGTTTTAAATGTTAAACGATTCCACCCATAATAAACATTTTCATAACTGCTAATAGGCAAACAAAAGGTATTTTCATTCATGAATAACAAGTTAAAGAACAACTTATCCTGAATATTATTTGTTTAAAGCATTCATTATTGTGTTCAACAAGATTTTCCTTGAGAAGTTTGAAGCGTTCGGCAAATATTTGCTAAACGAAGCACAGGAAAAAAAGCTTGGGGATTTCGTTTTTTAAACACCGATTGCTTGAACGTGATTGGAAATTCTAATATACTTTTAAAATGTATTAACTCAATACTCGAAAGTTATAATAGATAGTGTTCTAACGTAATCTTAATAAACTTATTACACATGAGTCCCTAACTGTTACGCCATTTATTTGTCCATCGTCCAAATGACTGGCAATTATTATCTAGTAAGGCTATACTTACTTAAATAAGCTTCCATGTAAAAATTTAGGCATTGCACGAAGAATTTTCCGCCAGAAAACCTGAACAACAGATTGCCCGACTTAAGAAACTAACGCAGAATTTTGAAACTTGCTCTTTTTGTAGGGATCGACAAATGGAACTATAAATTATTAATCACATTTAAAATATCCCATAAAGTGCTTTAGAAGTACTAGAGAGTAAAAATACTGGTGTACTACGTTCGTAGATACTTTGTACAGCTATATAAAATAATTTTAAGATAGCGGTAATACACATATCATTTCTTTGCTCGAGCCTTTCAGTTTTCTTAAGTCTTAACATTTCACAAAAGTTATTTTTAAATAAACAACCATTATACAGACATAAAAGCGAAATGAAAAGAAAGCAAAATCAAAGCGAAATCAAAAAGCTTTTTCAATACAAAAGTGATAGAAGATATTAAATCTGAATCAACACGTGCAAAACTGATACCATTTATATAGAATATTGGTTTAAACCTTACACTGAATTAACTTAAAATATGAGTGTGAATATAGAATGTAAATACTGAAGTTGATGCGCAGAGGCGAGAGGCGATACTTGTCAGTGCCGACGCGATCGTGTTTGCTTCTCAATTCCAATGCTAATATTTATTTTGAAGCACTGGATTATCAGACCGTGTCTCTCCCACCGTTTTCTACCTATTTGCATATCCTCTGTATTCTACGTTAGTATAAAAAGACAATTGCCAATTGCATTGCAATTTGACGTAGGTATATTATTTTAAAACGAAATGAGTATTTAAAAACAGTTAATATCAAGAAAAATGTTTTCGCAATGGCTCTTTATGAATGCAAAGCAAACTTTTGATAACGAATGAATTCATAAACATAATAACAAATATACGGGACTCCATATTTTATTTCAGTTTATTAAACTGCTCTAGCAGTTAAACGAACTCCTTCGTGCTTCAATAATAACCAAAAGATTTTTAGAATCAAAATCTTGCTATAAATGATTTTAATATGAAAATATTTCTAAAGTTGCCTACTAGATCAATCGTTTGCAATAGTTACGTTTGTTGAAATTGACAGTTGAGAATCGAAACGTCAAACGCATTGTCGCTCGTTAGAGCCATGCTTAAGAAAAACGATATTCCATAAGCTCTGAATGCAAACCTGCCTTCAGGCAATCGTCTTACTTATATAAGTGTGAACTTTTATATTTATATAGAAAGAGATTCAATGCATATAATTTAATTTTATTCCATTCCTTCAGCATCTGTAATTCCTTACTAATCAGAAATGTCCAACTGCCTTATATATTCTTTTTATATTTTGAATGAAAGAATTCTAATTTTCTGTTTAAGCATCATAGTAATTATCGACTTTTTAAAATTATTAATTCAATTTGTCCTCTTGAATCAGACTCGGTTCAAGTCGATATATACTTCAGTTACTAGATTTACTGACACAATTTATAGTTATTGTTAAAATGTATAGCACAATGCTTCAACAATAACTTGCACGTAAAGTATAGATTAGATTCAAGAACCATCGATTAATCTATCTTGGCACACTGATTATCACTACCCTGTATTACAAAGCTTGTTACATTGTTTTTCTTCTAATATTACAGTGGACCTCTCATTATGACAGTATTTAAAAATGACACTTTTGCTACCTCAAATAGTATTTCTTTTTGCTTCTGTTAATATGGGCATTACCGCTTACCTAAGTTGTGCTTACGCAGACTGTGTTACTCATTTAACCTAAACTTTTAAAATATAAATACTCGCATATTTCATTTTATTCGTATGCGATATTCGTTTGTAGTGAACGAATTTATGAAACAGTCTGAGCCATAATCCGATTTTCCAAAGATATAAATAAACGTTTATTTTATCTTTGGCTTTGCATTGTGCGATGAAACTAAACTTAGCTTTGAGATTGTATCTTTCGTATTTCATATTTTATTCCTCGCAAACTGTATTAGCTTTTCACTCGCCCTTGTGTCATAAACTGAAAGGCAAGCAACGTATATGTGAAAAACATAAAATCCAATATAAAGGTAAACAGCTTAATGAAGATACTTCACGAAGTTGAAATGAACAGTTAATAAAGGCATGTATGCAACAACATTGTATTGTAGTGCTGCACACATCGCAATTGTCTGCATTGTTTGTTGCACACACACTTTTGTTCAGTATAATGGTGACGTAAAAGTTGGGAACAGAACGTACTAAGTAGGCCACGCTGTATCTTGACACGGATAAGTTCGTAGTTACATTCGCTTGTTTCAACATTAAGATTTAGTTTTGGGGAATATGCGGTTTTGATGAAAAGCATTAAGTTAATACATGTCTTACATGTAGTAATGCGGCTTTTAATAACACAAGCAGCTGTTATATACATGGTTCAGTTAAAATTTGTGCAGATATTTTCTAAAAGGAGTCAGTAATTAATTACGGAAAAAAATAAATCATTGCTAGAAAGATTAAAGTAGCATTACTGACATCGTTAGTAGTTCCTTAAAATAAAACAATGGAATAGGTATGATTCGATAATCTTTGCCTACCTGGTATGGAAAACAGGCGTGAGTATATGTATGTTTATTTTTTAATAAATAATTAAGGCCTAGCTATAGTGTTTTTTCACTAATTGCCTAAAACACAATTTTGTTGACTTTATTCTAATTTCCATTATTACTTCCACGGGAAATACTGTCTGATTCTACTTTAATCTTTAACACAAAAATAGTTACCACAAATTTGAATCAAATATAAGCCGTGTACTTAGATACCACGAATATTATGTTCGGCCATGTTGCAAAATAGACTCCTGAGAGCAACGGCAACGGAACTCAGTCATGCGTGTCGATAATAAATCTAACAGGCACTGCCGATTTGGTCCCAAGATATTCAATGTACTGTACAATGTGGCTTGTACACAGTTATACCATAGAATAACTATATTTTATTTTATGTGGCTGGTTAACATGGGTCATTTAGTAGAGTATGATAAGAACGTGGCTTACATCCTGATCTGCGTTGTACGGCCCGGGGCATATCATTAAAGATGTCTGGAAGTTCTCTACTCGTACTTTTTTTTTATAAAAGCATTCTTCGTTTGTCCATCAACTCGCCTGATGGTAAGCGACGGTGTGGCTGAGGATGGCGCACGTAGATCCACAAAAAATCATTTCACTCTTAAGTAGAGTGGATAGATTTGGGGAGAATGATAGCTGGTCTCCCACAACGGTTGCACCGGAACACAACTAGGTCGCTTCACAGCATGGCTTCATCGGGTGGGTGGTAACCAGCCTTTGTGTTTTCAAATGCAGTGCTATGCCTATATTAATTACTACTTTTCAAGGAAACATACACAAAATAATAGACAAAAACGGAGCATGAACCCGCGACCCTTGACATTCCATGTCAATGTTTCCTTGAAATATAGTAATTAATATAGGCATTACATGGCCTGAACATGTATAAAAAAATCTCATTATATATGCAGTTCAATGTTTGATTTTTACCGACATTATTACATAGTCGCGTATATCACGAAATCATAACTGCCTCATCGGTCTAGTAGTCAAAAGCGCCGGTGCTGAGCTTGAAATCCTGGGTTTGATTCCTGAGTCGGGCAAAGTGTTATTGGGATTTTTCTGGTAATACAATTTCAGCAGTAGCCTGGAGTTTGTAATTTCCTTAATTATGCATAAATATCCAGTTGTCCCAATAGGCTTATCGCCTATTACATGGCTTTTAATAACGACATCAGTTTAATGGCGGGTGGACAATAGTACTTCTCTGTCTAATCCTTAGGGGGTACAGGCGGTGCTATGTTATGTTATCATTACGTGCGTTGAAATAAAGCCATTATTTTAATGTCATGCATGATACGGGACACACACCTATCGCAGGGCGATGTTTTATTTAGAAAAAGTATTTTACATTGACAGAATGCGGTAATTTGTATGGTGATTGCGTCATAAGAAAATAAGTTTTCGACTGTGGTTATACAGCTTGAAATTAAATTCATTGGCAATATTTTAACCTCGTATTCATCTTCTTAGCGCGTCGATGATAATTTCGTATTGTGCTCATGATATTGTCTCATTTAGGCCCATGATAGTTATCGTATTTTTGACGGCCTCGTTGGTCTAGTGGTCGCAAGCGATGCTGCTGAGCGTTCGATTCCTAGGTCGGGCAAAGTGTTATTGGGTTTTTCTGTTAGAAAATTCTCAGCAGCAGCCCGGAGTTAGGAAGTTAGTGGTGTGACACCCCCGTGGTTCAGAGAGCACGTAAAGCCGTCGGTCCTGCGCCTGATCATTCTCCGGTCGTGTCGGATTGCCGTCCCATCGGAATATGAGAGTGAAGGAAGAGGGCGTGCACTTGTGTTAGCGCATACACTAGTGCACTATAATATCTCCTGTGTATTTGGCTAATCCCCGTGGAGATAGGCCGCCGTGACCGAAATACGGTCGGGAGGAAACTTACTATCAGCAGATGAATATTACGAGTATAACATCCATAACATAACTAAAACTTAACTGTCCCACTGCAGGGCAAGGGCCTCTTCTCATACGGAGAATGCGGGTGGGCGATTTTAGACTATGAAGTCCAGTATTCCTCATTATGTTTTCCTTCACGGCATGTCTGTGATGTCTTAGATTAACTATGAAAATACATATGACATTGAAATAGTCACATTGGTACGTGCCAAGTGAACCAACAATCTGTGGTTCAAGAGGGGGGAACATAACCACACTGCTACCACGACACTTGATGATTCTTTTTTATTAAATTATTTCATCTTTTCTCTTAATTCAGACTTTATTAAGATAAATGTCAAGTTTTATCACGTTTTTTGCCAATTTTGATATAACATGATGATGACGAGTAGAATACTAGGCTAAAATAGTGTTATGAATTAAATTTTATCGTCTTATTACACCAACATCAGTAACGTATTACAATGTCTGGTATCTGTCAAAATGTTTGTTTCCTTTCAATAAGAGTGTGATTGTTCAGATGTATGTTTATGTTTTTTCCGGCTGATATGATGGAAATATCGACGTGTTTTTTCCGCGACGTAATGACAAATGGATCGGGCGCAGTTAAAATGCGAGTGCTTTTTGGAGAAAAATGTGACACATTAAATCGGTTGAGTGACGCTGTGTGCGCTAAACGGTTAAATATGTTATAATATCAGGTATATTTAATTTTTTCATTGCATTTACTTTTTCAGTGGAACAATATGAGGTAGTATGCTAGAGATAATATATAATAAGTTTTTTTAAAAACGTCATCCCACACTATAACTTCCTCCTACATTGTAAATACGCTTTCAGACAATTATCCCATATGCGCAGATACACCCAGACTTGGAATAACTATCGATCAAACAAATATTTGTTCAGTACATGCGGTGTAGCAGCCAATCTCGTAAATATCTCTTGGCCACTACGCCAACCACCCGATTGTATAACAAAGAAGATATATTTTTTCTACATCACGTGTTTTACATACCAACTAAAAACATAAAAAAATGCAAATTAATTTGTATTGTCACACAATAACTAAGGTTAACTTTACTATTTAAGTATGTAACATATAACTTAGTCTTAATACCCAATGTTAATAGCCGCACTGAAATGGGAAACCAATTTATTTCACGAATGTAGTCCATTACTATATGAAATCGATAGTTTCTTCCTGGAAATACTACACCATCCGTTTGATTGAAATTTACATTAAGTATATATGGATAATACTTCATGGTATATTAAATGGACAAAGAGGATTATTGAACAATGGGTCATGAATTTATGATGTTTCGATTCATTATTTCATGAGTTTTAGCCCAAAATTTTCTTTACAAATATTCATTATAATTGTATATATATATAAACAGCTGAGCCCACGGTTTCACACGTTTTTTTTATCCTTTATGCTCAGCTTTTTAAGGTTGTAGCGTGATGCTAATTGACCGATAAGAACCTTTTCTCATTCCTCAAGAATGGGCTATAAAAAAAAATCCCCAGAGATTAGGGCATTCCAACCAAACGAAACAAACTCAGGATTGTTATATTAGTTTAGATAAATATGTATACGAGTATATATTCTCCGAAGGGGTAAGCAGAAGTGTACTCTGTTGTTAAATGACATTGTTTATTCTTTAAGTAGGTCTTTTAGAAACTCTTTTACATGTCACTATGATCTAGATGGCGTCGGCGTTTCCTATCTGACTACTTTTGAGAAGAAACGCCGAAACAAACTCAAAGGTCTCTTGTGTATTGTACACCAATACTTCAGTAATATCTTTGTTAAGTCTCGTGAACATGCGCAGTGGCCGCACTAGTTCGTCCGCGTCCGCGTGCTCGTCCGCCCCGTCGTCCGCGTCGGCGCCCGCGTCCTCTCCACCAACCCTTAGCTTTAACAGATGGTGCTGGTGAAGATTCCCGTTGTAACTGTTGAAAAGAAAATAATACCGTTTTATGAATATTTACTACGTGCCGTTCGTGGATGAAAAAATACGACCGTAAATGAGGTTTGTACACGGATTCCTAAGTAGTCTATAGTATCCTATAGTACTCCAACTGTCAACTAATCTACAGACCATCGGTAGCTAAGAAATTTTCATTCACATTTTCTTAGCAATCACTTTTTAAAAACGAATCAGCCAATCTGCATAACATTTTCCCAAATACGTCGGGGTCGGCTTCCAGTCCAACCAGATGCAGCTTAATACCAGTATTTTACATGGAGCGACTGCCTATCTGAACTCCACAACCCAATTACTGGGTTACACGATATCTTATGGTAAGACTGCTTGTCAGACTTCGAGGCCTCTGAGTACCCTTAACGAAGGTCGTAGATTATTATTTGACAACCGGGCCCGACGGTTTAACGTGGTCTCCGAGGCACGGAAAGGCCTCGATATGAAATAATTGCCAACCATCCACAGAACCACCGCCGCAAGCGCAGCTTAACCTGGATTGATCGATCTGCGTGGCGGCTGTTACTTAGCCATGAGCCCATCTTAAAAACGTATCAGTAATTAGGAGTTATATATCTAAAACCCAGTGATAAGGTTAAAAGGATTGGCAGAAGTGTACGTTTGTCTGCTTTTAATCAAGCAAGATCATTCACTGTAAACGAAGGTCAGGTTCCATACTGAACATTTATCGATATGGTCATCATGATCACTTTGGTAATGTTCAGCTTATATATAACTAGCTGGTGTCCGCGACTTTGTCTGCGTGAATAAAGATAGCCTATGTCCTTCTCAAAGGTCCAGTCTTGCTCCTTGCCAAATTTCAGGACCATCCATCCTATCATTATCCATCGTGAAAAGGTAACAAACTAACAAAGTTACTTTCGCATTTATAATTTTAGTATGGATAAATACACACCTATTGTACCTACATTGTGGAATGCAAATAAATAATATGAATATGAATTTCTTTAGAGAAAAGCCTAATAACACTTTGCCTAACCCGGGAATCAAACAAGTGCTCAGAAGTTGCGACTCTTGCGAACATTAGTCCGATGAGGTAGCCTTATACAAAAATATTATCATTAGTTTAGGATTAGTGTTACTACTTTGCTGTTATAAAGGTACCTTAATATATGTTTTTATTTATTTGAAGGGTTTTGTCGCTTAGTGTGAACGCTGCACTTGCAGCGTTCGTGGAACACTTGTTCGAAACGTCAGGAAAAACAAAAAACCAATAATACACGCGATTAATCCGGTTAAAAGTTGTTTTAAATGTGTAGTGATCGCGCAAACCTAAGATATTACTTCTAGAAATTATATTGTCGTTATGATTAACAATTTTCCATTAATTGTAAATAATATATTATATTGAATGTCGAGTTCAATTGTTTAGTTTTACTGTGCAATGTCTCGCAAGAATAATTAGATTTTGATACTTTTCTATGCCACAAACTTTTACAAAGTATGATGGAAGATGGATTAAAATTTATCTTTGCTAGACGTTCATCAATTAATGTCAGACAAAGAACATTAAAACATCAAAAAACCTCTTCATTTTAAGAAAATATACGCAAAAACAAGGCACTCTGTTTTACTTATTAAAATCAGTTTAAAATTTAACTACAATGAAAACAACGTTTAACATCCAATATTTACGATAGAAATTGCATCTAGCACTTTATTTTTATCTAATATTTTCCAATATACCTGACCTAAAGGTTGTTAAGTTCAGTGCTTTTTATTACCGGCGTGTTCCTATCGGTCGCCGACAGTATCGGCTCCATAATCTGTAACAGAACGGGCACGGCAGAATTCATTGCTTTTGCTGACTATGCGTTGAGGGAATTATTGAAAATATCTTTTGTGCTCCAAGATTTTTATGAAGCTTTGTCAGCTCTGAATAAAAGGTTTTTTGTAAGATTAATTATTATCTTAAGTGCGTAAGTACTTTTTATCTGTTTCTGTTTTTTATGTACTTGACTGTTTCATTGGTCTTGTATAGGTTCGATTACCGGGTCAGGCAAAATATTATTGGGTTTTTCTGTTAGGAAATCGATACTACTGAGTAGTAGGAAATCGGTGTTTGGATTCGTGTCCAGTAGATGGCCGTTATGCGTACTACTTATTACATGAGACTTATAACTTTACGAATATCGTAGCACTACAATGAATTTCGTAGTACTACTACAAATATCGTAGCGCTACTAACAATATCGTAGCGCTACTACGAATTTCGTAGTACTACTACAAATATCGTAGCGCTACTAACAATATCCTAGCGCTACTACGAATTTCGTAGTACTACTACAAATATCGTAGCGCTACTAACAATATCGTAGCGCTACTACGAACTTCGTAGCCTTACTAAGAATATTGTAGCATTACTACGACCTCCGTAGCCCTACTATGAATGGTGTAATCTTAGCAATTATTGTTTCAAATTTGATGTTTGCAGCTATCTGTATCTTATTTATAATATTAATATACGATGTGTAGCACTGCAGTAATTATTGTAAATATATTCATATTCATAAATAATACCGAACTCATATAAGTCACGTTTCTTTAAAGATTATAAGAACGAACACAGTTAATAAATCAAATAAAACACTCATATAACACTAGTAATAAATCATATTTCTTTTACTTTGTGTAGCGAGTAAACAGTGAATATGAAATTGTACTAAGAATTCTTAGGTAACTATGCGTAAAAATAAAAAGTGTACTGAAAGACTATTACAAGAAACTTGTCTATATTTTATGTTTATATCGTTTATTCCATTTTTTTCTTTGTCTAAAATCACCATAACCGCACCAAAACTTACTGCGAAGAACAGGTTAAGGTTCAGGCTATGACTTTTTTCGTTTATTTTGACTACTTGTATGTGGAAAAGCATTATAGACCGAAAGTTTACCGACCACAAACCCTATCCCCCACTCACGCGATACTGGGATCCCGGCATTATAGCTATATTCGCCGCAACCCCAGCAGGTTACAGTAAACCACCTGCAGAGTTTAATAACTGGATGCAAAATAAATATTTTGTGGTTTTAAAAATATATGATGGTAAAAACTTATGAATCTATGTCCAATATTGAAACGTTATGTTCATCTCGTATTCTAATATAGTAAAATTCAGTTAACTGCCTCTTTAGTCTGGTCGTCTCAACCGCGACTGCCGAACATGAGATCTCGGGTTCGATCCCCGGGTCGGGCAGTGTTTTTGAGTTTTTCTGTTAGTAAATTGAGTGTTATTGTGTTTAGAATTGTGCCCGGTAGATGGCAATAAGCTCGCCACCTTTTACATGGGACTTAATAACAGCATTGGTGAAATGTGGGTGTACAACTGAGTACACTTCTACCTACCCCTTCGGGGAGTACAAGCGTGATGCTAAATTATGTTTATGTTGAAGCGCTTATAGCACATTTCAATCTCTATACTCTTGAATCTCAATTCAATTTCAATATCAATTGAAACGCCTAAAACTAATACATTACCGTCATTTTAAATTTTGAAGCTCGTTTGTATAGGCCCAAAATAGTAGCTATCACTTGTCAACCGAGTTAGTGAATAGGCCCGCTGAGTGGCTTCCTGTATTGGAGCAACGTTAATCCATCGGTCCTGCTTATCGTAATAAAAATAAAAACAACCAATATCATTTAAATCGTATAACAGCAGAAGGAGATATGACGAAACAATTATAAAAAATATATTAGTCAATTGTGTTGAAATATTATTTGCATGAAACATGGCAAATATGGTGGTATGTGGGTATACAGTCCTGCATGTTCCACCAGAAACTGGCATACAAATGTTAAGTATTTATATAACACAAAAAAAAAATTGCGATTACAATTATTACTTAATTCATATTATAACATTCAATTATTCGGAGACCATCAATTACAGAATTCAATTTAAAGATATCAATACCATAAATAATGTCAACAATTATACGTATAATCATTTTGCAATTCTATAATCGTTATTTCACATTATTAAGTTCTTTAATGTCATAGAAACATTTTTCGACTAACCATGTGTGAAGTAGTGCTTTAAAGAATTTGAATGGGTCTTGTCTTGGTACTTAGTTTTAAAACCGACTTCGACTTCGCCTTTAACGCGGTTCACGTAGAGATTTTCAGATATAGTTAACTAAAATTAATTTCAGCCGTGCTGCCTTACCTTAGATACCTTTAACTTAGAATTAGTCCCTAAGTCCTTCATATTTACAACAGCCAATATAATACCCGTCTATTGGCCGGAGTTCTGTCTGCCGAACAATTTATTAAGGTAAGGTATCTATTTACTTTCCGTGCTCAAGCGAACATGAACCGACAGCTCCATTACGTAGTGCGTTAAGTCGATGGTAATATTGTTTTTGCTAACATAATTGTTAGGTAGAACACTGGGAAATACATTTAAGAAGAAATGCTTATGTTATATAACTTAATGTAATTGTCAAACATTGCTTTGAACACTAATTAATTAATTAAAAAGCACGCCTGCCACGTGTGTTGTTTTTTTAATGTACCTTTAAAAAAGTTTGTCTGGCACCGACTCCAAAAATAATAATAATTGTATATTATTGTCCTAATAAATTGATTTTATTCAGAATCCTCTAAAATTAAAAAAGTATTTTTCTATAAATTGTAGTAAGTAAATAATGCAATTATTTTATAACTTTTTAGTGCAATTTTACTTAACAGAAAGATTTTTGGAGTCGGTTCTTTTTTTTGTTAAAAATTATTTTATTTCTTACTTTTTAGTGAATCTTGCGTACCATAACTGATTTATCGGAAGTGAATATGGGTAGACCTATTCAACGCGCTGCCCATATATATCTGTCGCAGATGGATTGTAGAATCCGCTGTTTTACAAAATCTCTAGCTGCTTTTCAAAACAGTACTGTTTTATAAAACAGCTGAACAACGTTCAGCTGGATTGCCATTGCGATACGTTTAACAAAACTGCTACCCACCTTAAGACAGATCTAATCTCAATCTCAGAATGACATATCTACAGTCGGGCAGGTTTGTTTATTGTATAGGTATATTAAATGGATAGTCACCATTCAAGTAAAAAAGCGATACTGTATTCTGATTTGACTTTCCGTGGCTGGGTCGACGGAGCCCCGCTTAGCGGGGCTCCTATTTTTTTGTCCGTAAGGTTAGAAAAAACCTAAACACGAAGAGGATGACGGACTCTTCGAACCTAACCTGTCCGTGTCGGGGTACACGAAACTCCCGAGCTCGCTTCGCTCGCTCATGGATCAATTTAATTTATTTTCTTTCATAATCCCGATATATTGTCGACTATTATAGTGGTTTAGTATTTACGTCATTAAAAATTTTTCATATTTTTTTTTGCTATTGAGAAGTAAAATAAAGTTAGGTTATTATTGTTAGGACATACAGAGCCATATGTGACAAAATTTCGAACTAAAATCAACAGCGGGTCAACGATCAGAGATTATGTAAAACAGTGTGAAATGAACTGTCATCATTTCACACTGTTTTACATAATCTCTGACCGTTGACCCGCTGCATTGATAAACGCAAAACGTTCATTCAATTCTGCGTGTTATAGTTCAGTAATTATGTAAAACCGCTAAACGTCGTTCAGCTGTTTTTCATAACAGTACTGTTTTGTAAATCAGCTAGCAGTTTTGTAAAACAGCTTATTCTACAGTCCATCTGCGACATATCCATATCAAAGTAGGAAATCTAGATCTGAGGCTATTTCAAAAGAGAGTAATAAATTGCGAAAACAAGATGAAATTAAATAAAAAAAAAAACTGACTAGCGTATGTTACTCACGGGACAGTGTAAGGATTCTAACGATACCCCATATATCGAAATCAGTTCAGGTATTTAGAAGTTATGGTGGAATAGGTAAAGAAACTCACAAACATACTTACACATATACATACTTATATACACTCCGTTTTTTGAGCACTCGTGTAAAAAGAGATGTTTGAGAATGCGGTCTTACGAGTACACTAAAAAGTATTAAATAGCAAAAAAAAAGACGGATTTCCGGTGCTTCTCTTCCGGTTTCATCATCATCATCATCATCTGATGATGAAGCTGGAAAATAGGCAGTTCATTAGAACTATTCTAGAGACCGTAAACACCACCGGAAAGTCACAAGAAAGCAAAATACACCATTTCGTTTACTTCGACGACGTATTATTTTTCAGGTATTTTGATTTAAATACCAAACTACTAAACCAATTTTCATAAAATTTAAATGGGACCAATCTGAAACTAAATCCTTTCAAATAAAAAAATATTTTTCCAAATCGGTTCATAAATGACGGAGTTCTGAGGTAACAAACATAAAAAAAAAAAAAAAAAAAAAAAAAAATACAACCGAATTGATAACCTCCTCCTTTTTGGAAGTCGGTTAAAAAGCACGCCTGCCACGTGTGTTGTTTTTTTTTTAATTTCACATCTTTTTGTGTACCAAGGCCACTAAATTATATATTTTTTTAAATCTTACAAGCCTATGTTACCCGGTCAATTGTAAGGACTATTACGATACACCATACATCTAAATCGGTTTAGGCATTTAGAAGTTATGGTTATGGAAAAAAGAACAAACATACTCGTAACACTTCTTTTTTGGGGCAGTCGTGTAATAATAACCAGATTGTAGGCTTGATATGACATAGAAGCCAGTCTTATCCCAGAATAGGCTGCAATAGTGCCTAGTTCGTACCGCGCTGGTTTTCAGGCTTCAACTGATCATGCCATAATATATTACCACTTACACTTGTTGTACATGGCATAAAGTTAATATGTTCAATATCCTGAAAGTTTACATTTTTGTTATTAGAACAAAATGAGAGAAGAAAAAAAGAGAGAAAATAAATTTATTTTTTCTAGCACAGGCACACAACAAAAAAATAACAAAACAAAATTAAAAATGACGACAAAATTGTATTTTTTTTTCTCTTCGCAACAGCTGGCATTGACTTGCCTCAAAGTACAGTGCAGCCAACATGACATTGACAACCTATTAATATGACCAATGTATTACGTAAATGGTTTTTTGTTCTAATAAATATTTTTGTAATTTTATTTGTAATCTCACAAAAACGGCTGGACGGATTAGGAGAAATTTTAGACCTTGTTGATCTGGAAGACTTTGTTTTTCATGGATACTTTTTGTCGTAGACTAAGTCAGGGGCACCACCTAGTATATATAAATAAAAATCAGGAGCCGCATGTACTCGTATGTATTATCATCTTAAGAACGACTCGACCTGTTTGTCTGATTCGTTTTGTACGAATATAGCAGTAAAACGGATTAAATAAATACATTCTACACATTTTAATATTAAGTGGCACGATGGTAATTATATTTGTGAATACCCAGCATTATTTTGCTGGTGTTGAGTATCTTGATACGATGCAGTTCAATCCTATTGAGAGCTACCCAACTTTTAACACAATTGACTATTAACTAGTACCTACTATCACATCTATAAAATAAATATTCTATGGACCAGATACGTTGCCTCTAAGCATTTTCTGAAATATTTACAAATATCGCAAGATCCTCGCGAAAAAATGGTAAAAGCATTCACAGTTCGTAAACTTGAACATTTCTTGAATAGCATTTATAAATTTCCTGTTCCACTGTTATTGGGTATAAAGTATGGATGCGGTCACCCAACCGATGTAAATGTACTTATTATACAACCTCTTTTGTCTCCAAGAAGTACTAATAATCCTTGTTTATTCCCGTGTCGTTCGCGTTTATAGAAGCAATAATTGTTTTTATTGGACCCATTTCAGTGCAACCAAGTCCTAATTTCCCATGAATACGATTTGCTGAATCGTTTTACTGAATTTATATTGGTTTTCCGATGTGTCATCAAAATAAAATTTGTCATTTAAATGAAGTTGTTTCATATACGTTCACAGAATATTTTCAAGAAAAGTATTTTTCACACAACTAGTAATAGCACAGAAATTTTGAGGATTATTATTTGAGCTACCCTACAATTAAAATCAATCCAACATAGTGAATTGACATCACAAAGTTACGTCACAGCTTCGCTAAAGGCCTAACCTATCGTGTTTCGGATATTACGTGCATGTGTTGACGGCCAAGCGGAACTGGGCGGACACTAGCAGACTTGTGCCACACACTATCGAACATGAATACGACTGGAATATATCAAGGCAATAAACTATGTACAATTGGCGCAAACAATAAACCATAAAACTTTCAGGATATGGGATGTCATAAATAGTTGCTAATTCTTACGATGAAAGTACGATAAAACTTATAGAAATCAGTGTGGTAACGCACCGACTGAACCGAACCACTTGCTGTGTTCAACTGTGCCTGTGGCGCCGTTGTACGTGTCCCGGCTGCATTACGCTACGAAGGTCGAGGAGGTTGTAGAGAACATCAGCATCAAGACCAAATTAAACTTAATTATATATAATCTGAATCACGGAAACAGTTTCAACGATTTTCATGGGATTCAGTATGGGGGTTTTGGGGATGATAAATCGATCTAGCTAGGTTTCATTTTTAGAAATTGTCGTTTAACAAAAAAAAACAAGCAAAGATCGGTCATCCAGGTACTAGTATTTTATATGGGACTTAAATGCCTGAATCAAATATATATATATATATTTATATATATATTCGTGAGACATATTTATAGGTACTTATAATAAAATACTTTTTATTAGTACGTGTGTATTAACCGATACTTAACCCGTACCAATTAACAAAATAACAATTGAGTTGCGAGATTCGCCGGTAATTTTCTCCGACATAACTTATCGTGAGCCTCATGGCCGACTAAATTTCATCAAGATACGCCAACGTCTGCTCTCCTAAATCTCCGAAGAACCAATATAATAAGTCATCAGTTTCTTATCGTTTCATCGCAATATTTTATCCGTGCCTTAAAATTACTCCCTAGATATAGAGCCCGTGACGTTTTCCTTTAGCGAAAAGCGTACGATAAATGTTTGTGCATAAATTTCAAGAGTTCATCGAGACTCGGCTTCCTGTTTACGAGATATCCCACGTGTACCGCCTCACTTCAAACTTGTATATTTTATTCGTCATAGAAAATTCTGATTAAACATAAAAAATTTATTGTAAATCGAGTGAGTTGTTAAAATAAAGGTTTGTATTAACACTTCTGCATGTTATACGGATTTCTATTGTCTATACTGTATGTTAAGCAAACTTCGTGCATTACATGTAAGTCTAGACAGTTATCGTGTAAATAAATTATTCTCATTGGGAGCTTATTTTAAGGGTACTTTCAATACTCTCATTATATCTATATCGATTTAATTGAAAAGTTAAACTTAAAGTTTAAATTTAATACTGCTACTTAACTGTCGGTGAAGTAGACATAATATTATATTTACATATTTGGGAGGTCCATTTAAGAGTACTTTTAATAAATTCATAAAGTGATTTTAAAGAAATAAGGCATGCGTAGCGAACTCTAAAGTTATAAATTTTTGTGGGAATAAAAATACGGTGTTGAAGTCAAGAAGAATGTCGTTGACAGAAGCGATTACCTTAGTAATCGCTTCTGTACGACATTGTATTAACTTGAAAGTTAGTCGTGTCGGTTCAGACACCTGTATAGGGAATATATAGTGATGAGGTCACCCAAAGACGTATTAAAATGTGGAAGAAGAATTCAGAGTAGTGAGCAGAGGTCAAGATGGCTTAGTGGTCGAAGCGCCTGCAGCATTTAGCCGGGTGACGCAGGTTCGAATCCTGCTCAGGACGGTATTTTGCTCTTTACATTAAAAAAAAATAAGTTTAACTTTAATGGTGTTACCTTTTTTACGCCATGTTGAATAATCTTTTTAAAACAGTTCTTAATGTTGATGACCGATACGAATAACATTCGGAGATAAGATAAATTGATTCGATTGACTGACTAAACGACAATCTGCAGAAGACTTGACTGCTTAACTTAGGCCTCGTTTATAGAGATGATACTTAAACCAAATGATCCAGTAGACGTGAAGGTATTTCCGTAATCACAGCTATTAACACCCGCAGGATGTTATAACTACAGGCGAAATGTTACTGCTCATCATTTTGATATGATCTCTTAATCGGCTCTAACGACATACACGGGAAGTGATGGGGTCGTTAACCGAGACTTCGAGGTAGTTTTATTTTTATACTTAGTAAAGTGTATTTACTATTAAGAATAAAATATAAACTATGTAGTAGAAGAGAGACTTAGACATTTCAAGTCACAATCTGAAACATAGTTTTCTAAATTTAATCTTTGAACCAAAAGTACCACAATAAACGTTTTCCAGTGTAACTTTCAAGTACTAGCACTTTCTCTAAAACACTGCCCTTGAGTAAAAGTTAATCAAACGTGAATTTCACTTACTGGCCAAAGGTCGTTCGTTTTGAAGGACCATTACATTGGCGATGGAGAGACCCATCAATTTAGCTTCACGCCGACCGCACGCGGTCAACGCGACTGCGGCCGACATGTGAAACGTTTTATTACGGTCCAGGAAAAACCGTTACAATAACGCAACTCGAGAATACTTTAGTGGGAGTAAGAAACAGCTGGAACAACGTAATATGCGTCACTTTTTTGATGGATGCCGAAATTATTCAATTTAAGTGGTACGCTTAGACGGATATTAAATTTGTAATTCGGTAAGATTAGTTGTAGTAATACGGTTTATGTGCAGAGGTGTGGTAGAGTTACGGATATTGTGAAATCTTTTAAATTTACAAATGCATTTATGTTGGGTATAAAAGCAATAATTTTTAAGAAGTTGATTTGTCTGCTATACTATATAATGCTGCTATATGACTAAACTGTCAGTCAATAAATATGCCCGTATTTATTGTCTGATACTTTTCTATTTCTTAAAGACCAAAAACTTTCCTTAAGACATGAAATTATTATAATAATAAATATGAGTACTCACTTCTTCATGTCTATGTTAAATAAATAAAAATACAAAAATAACCTTTTCGAGATAACTTGTTAGGCAGTTTTGATATATAATAAAATAACTCATAAAATATATCAAGCGGAACAGTTTAATTTCCGTTGAACTTGTTCAAACAATCTTGCTCAAGAGTAAGTGGCTGCCAATTTAAGGCGCGTACGTCTAAATCGGCACAAGTCTTTCAATTTGACGCGAAATCAAAGGAACAATGGGTAAGCTATTTAATAAATGCCCCCGATTCAAATTTCTAACGGCAACAGATGGCAAACGCGATCGCCGTCGCTTCGAGCGTGAATAATTTCCGTCACAACATTGGCCCCCTCCCTACTTACCCCCCAAATAATACCATTCTTTATGTTCCACAAGAGTGCTGTCACAAATAAATTGAAAAGTCGAAGAGGGACTCTCTACTCAGCAAGACGATTTAAATGTTTGAACACGCAAATACACTTTATTATATCAAAGAAAACATTAAAATTGTCCCACTCTCAGATACAAATGATATTTATAAAGTTTCCATAAAGACGTATATTTATTTTAGCATCAGCTACTAACTTTATCGTTATAACGAGATTGAAAAATGTGGAATAATTTATAATAACAAAGCTGTAGGTAAACGCTTGATAGGAAATATTAATGCCATCTGGGAACAAAAGATATTTGATTTTTGACTCAGTAAGTACTGCTTATGGTAATGAATTCCATTTTGTTTGCCTGATTTAAAGATTTATATTTATTTGGTATTCAAAAAATAAATGTACAAGTTTAATAATATGTTTATATTATATTATTGTATTATTTAGCTGGCAAACTAATGGGTTTCTGATTAACGTCAGCTACATGCATATAGTTTATTTATTAATATTTTTGTTTGTTTATTGTTTATTTTTTAATATGTTTGTTTATTTTTTAATATGTTTGTTTATTTTTTAATATGTTTGTTTATTTTTTAATATGTTTGTTTATATTTTATAATCATATTATATTTATATTATCATTCTCACATCATTATCAAAGTATGTCTGTGATGTCTTATTGTTAGATTAAGAAAGTACATATAACATGAAAAAGTCACAAGTCACAGTCAACCTGTGGCTCAAGACGCGGGCCCTTAACCACTCGGCCACAACGAAAGTATTTTTTTATTGTTTTTTATCATAAATGGATCTACGTTTGGCCACCAACTCACCTGATGGTAAACCACGGTGTGGCCGAGGATGGAGCATGTAAATCCAGAAGAAATCTATTCACTCTAAATAGAGTAGATAGATTTTGGAAGAACGATAGTTGGGGAGTTGATGCAACTGCCCAGACCCGTCTTCCTCAACAGTTGTACGGGACTACACGTGGAACACGACCAGGTCACTTCAAGGCATGGGCTTCATCCAGTGCGTGGTAACGAGCCGCGCGCGAGTTGTGTTACCTGTTTTGCACCACTCAGGGGCCACGTGTAGGGATTCCATTCTAAGGGTGCACTCCTACGGACGCAGGCAACTAAGCCCTGTAAATCAGTTGATATATTATAATGGTCCAAATACTTTAATAGACGCATTTAGTTTATTCCAAAATTAGTATAACAGTACTTATCACCTTACAATTACTATTGTTTTGGACAGGATGTAAGTAACCAAGTGAGACAAATTAGTTTGTATTGTTCGTGAGTGATGGGTCTGCAATCTGTCCCCACGTTGTGTTAGTGAAAACATGTTGAGGCAATAACTTGTAATACGGAGCGGACAGTATAAGAGAGTGATGGTTCATATCAGAGTGTGTTTATGGGCGGTTCATACTAGCTGAGGCCGTGGCTACACTTATATACGGCTAAGTGCGAGTCCTACCTCGAGGATGCCGTATAAAAAATAAATAATACCTTTATATAATATTTGTAGTACAGTCAGCGACAAAAGTCGATTAACACTTACCATAACAGTACCTACTGTTGTGCTGATTATTAGGATGTAACAAAATTTATCTATGTTTTTTCTGTATTTATTTATTGAAAATATTGTAATAATTCGTGCTGAACTTTTATAAATTTCGATGTGTTCAGCAACTTGTTTAATTGTTCGTACCTATATATACTATGCTGTCATATATAGTTTAAGTAGTTATATATAAGATAAAATAATGTAAGTTGCTATACCCTAACAGGGTCATGTATTCATAAGTTTTTAATACCTACTTAACCTGAAACTATGTGTGTATTGTGAAATAAATAAAAAAATAAAAAAAAACAATGATTTTCGGATTATTTTTAACTTTGCCGAATATGATTCTAGGTCAACAAGATGAACAAGAACAAGACAATACGTTTTTATGAGTAAATAAGCTAGTATCAAAATTTGTAACTTAAAAATGGCAGTAGGTATTTTCTGAATTGACGCGTTGATCCATAAATATACATTCTTGAATTAAACCCGTTCCTGAAAAATAGGGTCTTGACTTGACAGACCAGTAGAAGATGGACGGAAAACAAAGTGATCCTATAAGGGTTTCCCTTTCAACCCCCGTTTCCTTTTGAGCTACGGGAACCCTAAAAAGGTTTGGTTTTCCGATATCATCATCATTTTGTGTCATGGTTCAGGTATGGATATTTACTATTTGTAAATATCCCGCCTCTTTGGTCTAGCCTCTTGTATGTCGCGAACATGGATACACGCGAGACACAATATACATAATTTAATTCTGTCTGGAAATGCGGCATACAAGAGGTTAGTGGTCAGAAGAGCTGAGCGTGAGGTTTAGGTTGGATCCCGAGGTCGGACAAATTGTTATTCGGTTTTTCTGGTACAAAATTATCATCATTGTAGAATTTACTTTTTATTATATCGTGAATTACAAAATTTTATTCGAACTTGGTACATATTTATCATATCATTTGTACTGTATACTTACTTTAGGGTGCACCCTTGTTATGAACCAGCAAATGCTCCGTGACAGGGGTCGAAGGTACCAGATGAGGCTAATAAACACATGCTATTATTAGGCTCACATTGGGGTTAGTAATGTAAACTATGGTACCTTTATTATTTCTGTTGTATATGATATCTGTTTCTATAGGATAATTCAATGGCTTCAGTAACAAATATTGTTTTTAATTAAATAATAATTTCCTTTTATTTAAACAAAACACAACAAATATTTCATTTCCATCTGATCAAAAACGTGCCTGTGGTTTTCGTAAACAGGATTTATTATTCATATATTCTAAGGAGTTATAAATACTACATAGTATTTCCGTAATTGTAAATCAAGTAATTTCAACCAATCCCATATGAGAGTAGTTTCTAAGAGTCGATTTGATATTACTTGAAATAGTAACTTTTAAACAACAGCGATTCGAACACATCATCATCCTACGCAGCTTTTATTCACCCACTTATTACTCTTGTTCTTTATTTTACGACATTCTTCCCTGTATTGGGCCAGTATTGTCCAGGTTTTTCCCTACGGCCTTATGTTTAACGTCGACCTATCTTGCCATTGGTCTTCCGACATTCCGACTGCCTACTCTCGACCGTCATTCGGCCAGAATAAATAAATAAATAAAATAAAATAAAAATACTTTATTTCAGACCTTGATCCATATGATGTTAGTAATACACACTACTTATAAACTATGTTAGTAACAAACGAAATAAAAGATTTTAATTCATATATCTGCTGCACTCATTTGACGCACCGGGTATATGTACATGTACACGTACCCAATGCGCCATAATGGTGCAGCACGGCTTTTCACTAATGACCTTCAGAATGTCATTGCAGCTCCCACGCACTCTGCGCATCATAGAAGAAATCCTTTTACGTAAGACGGTACTGAAACCGTCAGTACGTGCCTCTGCAAACATTCCTGATGCGCTACAGTAACGTGGGAGCCCCAACAACATCCTGAAAGTATTGTTGTACTGGACTCTGAGGGCGTTGTATGCCCTCTGCGTATATCGAACCCACAGGGTGCGCGTGTACAGCGACTGACAAAAAGCCTTAAAAAGACTTATTTTTACTTCTGGTGTACAACGTACAAACCTGCGGGCCAACATATTGCATCGGACCGCCAACGCCCTCCGTTCTCTTTCCATATCAGTATCATCCCTTAAGTCCTCCGTAACTATGTGCCCCAAGTACTTAAAATCAAACACTCTTTCAAGGGCCACACCTTTTAACATAACTGGTGGCATATTATGTGCTGGTTTTTTATGCTTCGCCCTAAACACAAGCAGTTTGCTTTTTTGTACGTTGTACACAAGTCCGTGTGCTTCTGCATAAGCCTCACAGACCGCCAACAACTTCCTGAGTGCGCTGATTGATGGACTCAGCAGCACCATGTCGTCCGCGTAACTAATACTATTGACACAGAGTCCGTCAATAGAACAACCAACAAGAGTGCTACTGAGCTCGACAATCAGCCGGTTAACATACAGGTTGAAAAGCGCTGGCGAGGTCAATCCCCCCTGTCTCACCCCGCATTCCAACCTGTACTCGTCAGACAACTCGTTGGCCCATCTAACTTGATTGGTTTGGTGGCCATACCAATACCGAAACATATTCGTTATGGCGTCAGGCACTCCCACTTCACGCATCTTACACCATAAGACGTCATACCTTACCAGGTCAAATGCCCTGGAAAGGTCTAGGAATGCTGCATACACAGGCGTATTTCTCTCTGTATAGTACCTGACAGTATGCTTGACGGACAAAATAGCACATTCAGTTGATAGCTGTGGCCTAAAGCCGAACTGAGCGTGGTGTATTTTAAGATGTTTACAAATTTGTCCCTCAAACACACCGTCCAGTACTTTAGCCGTAATAGTCGCCAATGAGATTGGTCTGTAATTACCTTTGTCACTGGCGTCACCGGTTTTATTTTTCAGTATTGGTACAACCACCGTTTTCATCAACGCAGCGGGTAGGTAGGAGTGTCGGATACAGAACGTAAACAATAACGCTAACAGTCGCGCGAGATGCGGTCCGGCATGCTCAAAATGTTCTATGCTAAGGCTGTCATGTCCCGGTGATTTACCTCGTCTCATATTTTTAATTATTATTCTAATCTGCTTAGCCATAATGCGACCAGGCACCTCCAACACAACAGCCCCAGCAGCGGCAACGTTAACATCTGACTTCGACGGTAGTATTTTAAAATGTTCCTTAAACATGTTTGCGATCTCCCCGGGCGTGCCCACACCATCAACACTCACCGGAATGCCAGGCTTAGGGTTTAGTTTTTTGGTGTGTTTCCAAAACCCTCGAAAGTCTTTGTTTTTGTGTTTTGAAGCCAATATATCCATTTTAATTTCGTCTTGTTTATTCTGACAAAACTTGAGTTTATGTTTGAATATCTTTCGGGACTCAACCATATCATTATAAATTTTTCCCGTGCTTGGTTTCCCATGCCAAACCCAATTTGTAAAGTTTTGCCTGGAATTTCGGTGAGCGTCCCTTACATACTTATTCCACCCCAGGATAGGTCGCCCCTTTATAACCCCCACTTTACAGTGACTGACATAAGTTGCCTCAGCAGCCTCCCATAACGATAAAACAATTTTGTGATATAAATTATCAATTACTTCCCTATGTTCGAGTTCATTACACATATTATCACAACATTGCCCTAGATCACTAGGAAAATCAATTTGCCTTAACTTTGAGGTACATTCTTTGGTATACAATTCAATCTGATCTATATTACGTTCACCCCACGTAACTTTATTTATTTGAAAATCATGTAATGGAGTCGACTTTGGCCTTCCCTTCATCATATTACATTGCAGCTCTAACGGGAAGTGATCTGACCAGTAGCTATCATAATGTACCCTAACAGATGTTACAGACTTCCACGCAGCCTCGGTAACCAAACAATGGTCAAGCCAACGACGGCTACCATGCACATCGCTTACAAAGGTGTAAGAATCAACCCCCAGCTTAATTAAATCTGCACAAAACCAATTTTGTTCTGAACAAAAATTTAACATTTCTTTTCCAAAGAGTTCCCCAGGGTGTGCATTAAAATCCCCTAATATATAAACACTTTCAGTATCACTACTTTCTATTATGGCCACTATCTCACCCCCTGGCCTGTCACGGTCTGTGCCACAGCAAGGTCAAAAACCTCCTTTGTCTGTCATTTACCGTGGGACGGCAAGTGACAGGAAGTATGAAAACGTTTGACGAAAATACGTATATCTGTGGAACTAAATGCCCTATCTCTGTTATTCTAGTGTTATTATAATCAGGAATAACAGGGCTAGCAATATAATATTCACTGTTACCAACATTACCCACAATAGAGGCGCGATAAGTCACGCAAAATTTTCCGAATTTTCCGCGTGAATTTTCCGGCATTTTCGCGAACTTTTAATTTTCTTTTGTAAATGTTTTGATGCTATTATCCTCTTTTTTATTTTTTTATCGCGTAGAGTGGTTAATAAACTATAGAAATGAATAGTACCGTTACGAAAAAATAAAAGTTTTAATTGAATTTTTTGTTTTTTTAATAAAACAATAATAATAATTCATTTTCCAATTTCCCTTTCAAATTACTTATTTTATTTAAAAAAAAAAGACTCGAAACTAATTTAAAAAAAGCAGAAATTTCATACAGATTACGATAATGTAACAATGTTGTATACGATTCTTATTGGAATATTGAGAAATCGTTGTTTATATTAAAATTGAAAAGGGGCGGGGCTACGGTAACGGCCATTTTGACATTTCGCAGATTTAGCCTGACAAGAGCCATACCAGGTTAAAGGTTAAACAATCCACAAATTCTAATAGATTATCGGGTGAATCAGTAGGCATATACACATTAAAAATCAAGCTCGATCGGTCCAACACATTAACTTTAATAGCAACGATGCGATCACTACTACATGGAATCACAGTGACTAAATCAAATAGCGTATTCCGCCATAGTAGGGCTACGCCTCCGAACGGACGACCTTGTAACATTACACCAGTGTCCATTGCAGACTTGCCAAAGAAACTAAAGTCCTTATTTACTTCCCCTAAGTACGGTAATTCACTAGGTTGTAACCAAGTCTCTTGAAGTCCTATCACATCAGCATCACTACATAACGTCTTAACACACTCAAAAGATCTTTTAAAAGACTTACAATTGAAACTAATTAGTTTAGTTGAGATGTCCTTGTCCTTAATGTTCACATCCATTATTTTTGTTCAGAATTAATAGCACTCGATTGGTACCTAATTATCACCTGTATTCAACTTTTTGTTGAACGTAACATATCTGCGGAAGGATATTCCACTCGGCCACAGATTTTCGTCCATAAATATAGATAATTTATCCTTAGGAATCATGAATTTATACGCCTCATAATCCTTTTTTAATTTCATATTTATTTTTTCCAATTTTACTTCTACCCCCGTTTTACATTTAATATATTCGGTTATATCAGTCGAAGAGCAGTCCCTGCTTACCTTATATATGTAAAACGGTATATTTATCGATGCAGCCTTAAACTTACATTCAGTCGTAACATCAGCAGTCCCTTTCTTGCCAATGAATTTATTTTTATTCCGCTTTCTTTTTCCCAACGTCCATTCGTTATTATTAACCTGCATTGTTTCTATTAAATTTAACTTTGGTTCATTTGGGTTAGTAGATATCAATTTATGACTTGTGCCTTTAGAACCCGAATTACTGTGTGTCACTCCTACAGCGACAGCCGCGGCCTCAGCATACGAATTCTTGTCATTCTGTTTCGTTACTCCCATCGAAACCACAGTACCGGCCTCCAATCGCTCGTTTCTTGCCTCCGCTAATAAACCGGTTTCGCCGGGCGCCCGAGTCTCCGATAAAGATTGCGCGAGTGGGCCAGTATGACGATATTTTGGTGTAGGTCTGTGCGAAGCAGATTTATTTGTGTACTGAGGTACCTGCGAGTTATTATTTGTTGAGTCCAGTGTTTCAACCAATTCATCAGGTGAAATATGCGGTAGTCCAATAGGTCCACTTTCGCAATCAAAACTTTCCATAAGTCCTGCTCCTCTGAGCCGGTTATTTACAAAATCATTCACCTCAGGAGATGAGACTTTCAACATATCCTTGGTCACGTAATTGTCTTTTATAACAGCTATATCATGCTGCAACAGTATGATATCTTTTAGCAGCCTCGTAGCATCCAAATGATCAAAAGTTACCGGTGGTAGACGATGAAGGTCTCTTGCAACGAAGACTGGCAAGCACTCAGGGTCAGTTTCCTTGATGATACATAGGATGTCCTCTATGTCACGTTTTTCTTTACCACCTCCTTTACGGTTTACGTTGCGACTACTGGTTTGCACCGATTCAAAAAGTAACTTTTTAGCCGTTACAATTTCCTCACTTTTGAATGCCGTGCTACACAAATGTATTATACTGTCTTCGTCCATCACATCCGCCTTATTTTGCACAAAGGCGAGCAACTCTGATATAACAATGTTGCAATTGCTGCATTTAACAGTATTTAAAGCCATTATCACAAGCACTCGCGTCGTAAGTACTACCTAATTCGTTCGTTGACGCATAGGTAAGTTACGTCACGCGTCGATCGCGCCGCCGAGCGGACTGAAGAATGCCATGCCGATACAAATTATTATTTAATTCTTAACGATACTTCAATTAAGTTTTGGCCATGTGCACAAGAAGATTAAGCCCTATTTTGAAAAGGTGTCCTCCACTTCTGAATGATATTTAGTAATTACGGGCCTAAAATTGTGTCACCTTGGTAGCATAAATTGATTTATTAATACTGGCTTAAAAGTACATTTGAAGCATAAAAATCGGTTGGTCTGCAACAATAGCTAAGCTGAAGTCACCATGAACCTCGTTATATTTGTTTTGTTGTGTGTATATAGATTACATATTGTGATTTCGAAAAAAGATTGTATCTATCTCCTTGCTTGATTATAAAAACAGTATCCATATATGATATTCCTTAATGGACTGCTATTAGAGATCATACTGAGGATTAGTCGAAGTTCCATATTTTTCTGAAGAAAGCATTCACCGACAAACATGAGCTAGTTAAGGAAAGGCCAAACCAAAGATATTTTATTTCTAATCACAAAAGAAAAAGCTTACGTCCATTAAACTAAAAAGGATAATAGCATACCTACTATAATACATTGGTATTTGTACTTATCAACCCGCCTACGTAGAAATGCAGAGATTAGATGTTTGAATCCAACTTTTGTAAAGACCTTATACCAGCACAACTAAAATGACAGACAGCTTAATGGAAATCCATTATATTCCAACTATATATATTTCTATTAAGTTAAATAGACAGGTAAAATGACAGATCGAGCTAGGATATATTCAAATAATAGCCATGATAGAAAGTCAAATCAAGCAACTAATGGAAATCAGTATAATGTACTGTAATCCAGTAGTTTGGGGTAATATCCGATCCAGTCAGATTAGTCATTCATCCTGATTATTTGTCTGCGCGGACAAAAAATTATGATAGTCTAAATAATTATTGAAATAACAAAGAGTATGTTTTAATATGTTCGTAGGTACATCGAATGAAAGATCTAATACACGAATGTAATATATAAAACTAGTATATTTGTCTCCATATAGGAATTTGTATTGAACGTGAAAGATTTCCGTCTTATCAAGTTACTAATGAGTGGTGAGTCTATTGCTATATACCGGACTTACTTCCAAATTCCTGGCTGCTACGATCGCCATCTAAGGCCTAATCAGACAGTCTAGTGCAAGTTTACCTGTAATATAACAGTCGTTTAAGACAAATTCATCTGTTTAACATCGTTTTCTGTATAAGTAAACAGCTATTTTCATTACATTTTTTTTACTATGTTGTTGGTGAACATAACTCTTAGAAACTAATACATTTCATCAGTAATCTCTTTCATAAATCCGAGTACCTTCATGTTTTAGTTTGTAGTACGAACACTGAAGCAGTGATCTCATAACAGCGTCAAAGCCAGTCGATTAACCTCACTTTCAAACAGGCCTAATCCACTTTCCCTTGCTCCGGTTTCGGCCCGGAATATTCCGGTCCGTTTCCGATGCAGGTACCTCCACACACACATACACAGTCGGAAATTTGAAAATTTTAAATGTTATTTTCAATACTCACGTCGATTCGGTCCGGCCTCGTTTCACAGTGAATTCACTCCATACATCACTTTGTTAGTTATCTGTTTAGCCGGTTGACATTGATGAATGTTCAAGTGAACAAGAGGGGTTCCGTTGAGCTCGCAGTATCCTGCCTTAGGGTTCCGTCGCTGAAACTAATACGGGCACAGCCTCGCTTGTACAGAAACAATGAACGAACAATATCACGCTACATGAGAGATTAATGAGGTGTTTACCTGGAGGGATTTTTGTCTTACATGCTAAGCAACGTCTTCTTTTATTTATAAATAATGTTGCTCATTTTAGAAATGCAAACGTTTTGGTATTTAGATGTTAAGAACTTAATCATGCTGTCGGCATTTTCATCCGACCCGTTCTCGTTTGGATGAAAATGTTTATGGAGATACCTGCAGCATCCACTTTAAAATATAATTATCTTCTTTCATTTTCATGTGGTCAGTTGTCAGCCTAGTCTCAGTTTTGTTCAAGCTACTGTAGGTATGACATATCCTAGGGACTGTAATAGCCAGCACCGTAACGTTAATGTGCTTTCCAACGTACGAAGACGTTCAGATGAAAATGTCACCCATTTAAAAACTTTATGCGCCAAGCATTGCTTAACCTCAACTATCGTTGTAACCAGGCAATAAATACGTCAGAAAATTTCAATATAACTCATAGGTAATGTTATCTATTAAAATGGTCATCATTGATCTTTTATACTATTAAATACGTAGCTTTTAAAAATATGCATAGTTAAACCCTGCTTCTAAATATAAAGACAAAGAACAAACGGCTGTCTAACTAGGCCACGTTTGCTTCATAACGTAGTTAGATACACATTTGCTCTGAAGGAAATTTCATTACAATCAACTCGGGAGATTAACTCAAACAGAAGTCCAAATCAAATGTTGGTAATATTTCGACTGTTGGCGTGGGACTCAATGTTCTATAACATTTTAGGGGTGCGTCAAAAAGACTGACGTCTTGAATTTTTACTGATTTCTGAAAAGGAGATTTTTATAACTTTTGGTTTTGTAAATTCTTTTTAACTTTAGGTATTTCCTTCTGTTGTAAACCGAATATACTATTTTGATTGTAAATAAAAGGGGCTTTAGCTAAGTTTATAAAAGTTCGGAGATCAGAAGTAGAAGCTTTTGGAGAATAAAAAAAAGATACGAGATGTACTTGGGTTGGACTTGTTTAATTACTTAGTTGAATAAATAACATAATTTCTCTTGGCACCTTTTTCGTGTTTTTGTTTTTTTTAGATTGCGATATTTTTATCTTAACCATATAAGGGACAAAGTTGCAAAGGGCTAGATAATAATAAAACCACAACATATAAACAGTAAGACATCTTCAAACTCCGCGCACGAAATGAAGGTAAACGTCAACGCTACACATTATCAAATATACCTTTTTTATCGGAATCGCGCTTCTAAGCAAAAAACATTATGTAAATCACAATTCGTAAAGAGGGAGCACGTTTTATTTGCTTTTCGAATGGCCTCGTTCTTTTGTGACGAGAGCCCTGGAAGGGGCCATTTGAATCAAGGGTATTTTGATAATAAAAGAATCATCCACTCGAGTCTAAGAGTATGCACACAATGCCGGCGGCTCGGGGAAGTCAAATTGTAAGGAATACTCGAGATATGCCATGACGGTATTGAGTAAATTGGGCACTCATTTAACAGCGATTGAATTAGATTAGACACGATTAGAACGGAAATGTTTATTAGTATGCTTGATCTAACTGTGTTGAAAACAAGGGTAGATTAAATATTTTTTTTAGTTTGTTTAGGAATTTTGTTTTCTTAAGTGCATTGCAGCTTTTATCGCTCACTAGTTTTCTTACACATCGTGAAAAGTTTCATCTGTTTTCACAGTTCAACAGTTCTAAAACTGGAGGGATTCTATAAGATTGATTTATGTATTAGCGTGTAGAATTTAAAGTACCAAATTGAATTATCCGATTAAATTTTGAACCCATTACTCATTGTTAGCCTCTTTCGATAGTACTTCTTAATAAGGTTAATACGAATTTATGAAACAGATTTTGCAAGTGGGTTTAATATTCCTAGTTCCTATTATTTTAAACTAACCTATATACTAATATTATAAATGTGAAAGTTTGTTGACTCTATCCTCAAATTATAAAGAGGAAAGATTTGTGTTTTATCTGTATAATCGCGAAAGTACAAAATTGTACTTGATATCAATAATATTTCTAATATCTGGTAAATAGCGAGTGGGAAGGCTGGTAAGAACAGATTTTAATATTTTTTTCATTAAAAAGCTACTTTATCCAGAAGTGACATAGGGTTATTTTATGGTTGTTTTATTCTGAATGCAATGAATTCAGAGAGAGGACTGCTTCGATGGTCTATTGGTCCCAAGTGCGACTACTGAGCATGAGGTTCTGGGTTTGATTCCCGGGTTGGGCAAAGTGTTATTGGATTAAAGTTATAATATTAAATGGAAAAAGAATACGGTCGCGAGCAGGATTCGAACCTGCGCCTTCCGGATAAATACTCCAGGCTCTCTGACCACTAAGTCATCTCAACATCTGCTCACCACCGCGAATTCTCATCCATATTTTAACACGTCATATTAGGTTATTTAAGTTAGAGATTTGGATAATATTCTCGGAAGTTTTGATTATTTTGGTGTTTCAGCTATGAATGAAGTAGAGGGGGTTAATTAATTACACCTTCAGTAATCATTCCTGAGTGAATTGATGATTTTACTTTAATATCGCTTAGAACTTTAATGTTAGTAGTCTCTTTACGAACGTTGAAAAGGAATGGTATAAAGTATTTTAAAGTTACTATGAAAAGAAAACTTATAGCATAGAGTATTTTATGTCTTTGTTTGTACTGTAATTAAATGAGTTAAAAATAATATAAATACAAGCTTAAAATTTCAGATTTTTATAGTTTTATAATAACGTTAGAATACTTTGCGATAAGTAAACTTGGCCCGCGAGTGGGATTAGAACCCAAAACCTTCTGGTTATCCAAAAGTCTAAGATCGAGTTCCTATTTTTTTATAATAAAAAAAGCCCTGTAAGTTTCTTTCGCTCCAGCAATATGTGTAGATACAGGATTAAAGAGTACCTATATTTAGTTTTTTATAGTTATCCTTTGTACCGCAAAAAATCACTGAGCCCATAACGTCATTACTTATAGCAAACACAAAACCAGATCACCCAACGAAACATTAGTATGCAAATCAAATATATTAACTATCTTCATCGAAGATCTCCATGCAAATGTCAGCGACACTATAAAACGAGCCATTAATTCGGAACAGACAGTATTTTGCATAGAAATACCTCTCTTTTGTCTCCCCCTCCGTCGTAATAGAAATAATCAATAAATATTTATCTTCTTTGTCCGGTTCAGTTTGTTTCCTGACATCTCATTGGCATCAATAAGTTTTCTATTACCCTCCGAATTTCATTACCGTTGTACCCGAGCGAAAGGAAATGATCAAATCTTCTTAGGAACATTCGTTAGAAAACGATTCGAAAAATCTTGGCTATAAATCTGTCTGTGTAATAGGTAAGGTTTGAATAAAATATTAATTTTGAAGATGCGAGATAAATTTCACATTTCAGTAAAAAAATGTCGCAAGTTTTGCTATTGATCGTGATTTGATTTCCATATCAATAGGCGTTTTTTGTTAGGGATTCTCGAGAGCAGTACTTTTTGCCTACTCCCATTGAAACATGGCTCTATTATGTTATCTATGTGTACCTTGCCTCAAATACTTGTGGATCCCATATAAAAGTACCATTACTGTTACACATAAAAAATATTTGTTTAAAAGTATCATAAAATAACCAAAAGAAGGCATTCCAAAATTAAAAAAGAACTTTGATGTTGCCCGGCGAAAAAATTTGGCAAACCACTGAAACTTTTTAATAAGATAAGATCTTATAAAATTTTGCTTACTTTGAATCAGGATTTCTGTCTGATCTTGAGTATTTAATGGATTCCATAAACTGCTTACGTAACTCGATTATGGCTAGTGAAAACTTTTTTATGATTACCAAAATACTTAAAGTTTGCTAAGTATAAAGCTATATTCCAGATTGTATTAGAATTTTTGAGATATAATCAGTTTTTTCATATTCTTCTTTGATCCACCCAAAAATAATGAGAATATTTTACAAATATTTTAATATTAATTTTGTCTTTCAAGTTTGCCTTAATTATTTTAAAGTTCACAAATATGTATAGTCATAATCAAATTATTGTATAAGTAAAAAAGGCATAATTAAAAGGGGCATCACTACACGGGTAAACTGACCAAATCAACCATTAGCTAACTAAATTAACTAAGGGTAAGTTTAAAAAAGCAAATAAGGACCATCCTATAATCTCTCCATTTCTAAAATACATACAAACAATGGTTTTTTCATTCATGCTCACAATAGCCACTATTACTTTTCTTAGGGACGAATGTGCCGGTTTTCTCACGATACCTCTCCTTTTGAAGTCAGTGATAAATGATGCACATACGTTTGAAAAACAAATTGTTGCTCGCCACAGTCGGACACGCGATAGCTCAATATACTAAACAGGTAGGTAGGTACTTATCATAGCTACCTGCCATACAGCTGCCATATAGATATATTTGTTTCAGTAGTAATGTTGATGTATTGGTTGCTTGTTTTATGACTTAACACAAAATTGTTTCAGGTTATACAAGTACCTACTACTAACTGTATGTTCCTTAATAAATAAATAAAAAATCCGAGTATTACCCAACCGTAACTACATAAAAATAAAGATCAAATTAACAATATCGACAAATTATTCAACTTACATGAGAAATCATCCCGATAAGGAAAATCGTAGTTTACAGACATTTTGAATATTATTATCGAGCACAGCATAATACTACAAAAGATAATTAATAACTTGTATTTCATGATACCTTTTTTTAATACAGTATAATTACTACACGTCATAATAATTACGGCTGGCAACATAAAAAATGGAACATATACATTTCCTGAAATAGCTTTTGCGTGCGCTTTAATATTTTTGTTGAAGTTTATTTAGTCGCGTTTTATTTTTTAATGTGCAGAACCCGTACATTATAGCTGGGTTCTGTTTTATATGATAATAATTGTTATCTTTTGCGTTTGTAATGTGTGTAATGTTTTCTGTGCATTTTTACACAAAACTTGATTTATTTAGAGTTATGTTATTATAATGCTCATTGGTACAATACAATTACACACACAGTACAATTGTAATCCCTCGAAAAGAACCAAATACATATGAATTCGATATTAACAAATCAATATCTTCTGTTATATCTTGGCTAATCAGTAATATTCTTAAAATAAAGCTATTTTGATAGCAACAAACATTATACATTTTAGTCAACGAAAAGAAACACCATCACAAATGAATATAAACTACGATAACAACGTTATACAAGAAGTAGATAGTACAAAATTCCTCGGCCTCATAATAGATAAAAATAATAATTGGAAAGCTCAAATAGACCATCTAACCGCGTACCATGGTCTTGTCGCATCCATCCTAAGATATGGAATATTTTTTTGGGGAAATTCGGTGGACAAGGAGATTGCTTTTTAAATACAAAAACGCTGTATTCGTGCCATGTTTGGAATACAAATCACCGATAGTTAGAATAGAATAGAATAGAATAGAGTTTTATTTTGCAAATATGGGTATACAATAGTTCTTAAGATACAATACAGCTCAGCCATATTTTACCACTCGGCATGCAAACATTAACATAGTTTATAATCTTGTCCTTACACAAAAGAGATCAATTTATTAATTACTAGTACAATTATTATTAGTATAATCATTATCATTATCATCAACTATTAATGTAATCATTCATGTTCCATTTAAATGTCATTATACATATTATTATGTCATTATACATGTTATTATGTCATTATACATATTATTATGTCATTATACATATTATTATGTCATATTATTATACCTACATTTTATTAAACATAAATTTTATTTTTCTGTTAGAAATTCAGTTACACTGTAGTATGTTTTGTCACTCAAAAATTCACGTAATCTACGCTTAAACAGTACTGCGCTTAAATCTTTCCAAGCACTTGGTAATTTATTGTAAATTATTGGGGCCATGCAATAAATACTGTTGCGCTTTAAAGTGGTTTGACATGTCATTAGGCATAATTTGCTATAGTCACGCCTGTTCCTTGGACGTACATCAGCTAGGCGATCGAAACGAGACGGATTTTGCTTAACAAACATAGCTACTTCGAAGATATAAATACAAGGAAGTGTCAAGATCCTGTACTGCTTAAAATAGGGACAATATTATAAAACAGATATTTATACAGCACAAAATCTTAACTCTGCCATCTTTATATAACCTAGAAGTAGCTTTATTTGTTAAAATGAACCCTCAATTATTCCCTCGCGTAGCAGACATTATCAAACACAACAGGAGTGACAATAGTCGACTATGCTTGCACAGCTCCAGAACTACTGGATAAAAAATTTTGGTGCCATACAGAAAAACTTCTCCACATAAGAATGTGGAGAAGTTTTTCTGTATGGCACCAAAATTTTTTAACAAAATACCAAATTCGTACCAAACATTAATAAACGAAACTAGTCGGGCAATCCCGAAGAATGCAAGTGAGTAATAACCGTTGAAGAATAATTAAAATGAATGTATCTCAAAAAAGATTATTGTATGTACAAGATGTTTCTTGTTATTCCAATTATATCAAATATTATTTCTAAGCTCGTTTTGTATTATAATCTACCTGATAATTAATACCCTTTTAAAATGTTATCTCTACATAGTATAAAATAAAGTCACAGACCGTGTCTGTCTGTTTGTTTATTGGCTAACTCCTCGTAAATCACTTACGTAGGCTAAATATAACTTTTCTATTTTTCTCCAATTTATACCCGATCGAAGCTGGGGCGGCTCGCTTGTCTCATCATCTCCGCCCCGATCCTTGCTTGAGCCGGCCCGCGCCGAGCCAGTAGCTTTAAATTCATCCCTTAATTATAATAAGGAAACTGGTATGATCCAGCTAGTCCCTAATTGTCCCCCCAGCAACGCCCTAAGCCGAGGCTTGTGTCCCTCAGGGGACGCCCTTAGCGCTGTTGCTTAGTTTGTCGTATTTTAAAATATGCTTTGGCTGGAGGCCTTAGATATTGTCCGGTTACGCAGACAAAACCCCTCTGGGTATTTGCAAGAGGCCAATTTCAAGTTCTTGCTATCTTTTATGCCCGGCCGCCTGCCTGACGTCAATTGGGAATGCTGTTGTTGGTGGTAACCACCACCAATATGGACCGTATTACCTTCTATCTAGCTATGTCATACCAAATGTTATACATAACAAATATCTGGTGTTATCCTACTATCACACTCCACTAACTGGGCCAGTAGTAATTTAATAAAAGTAATTAGTAGGTATCGAACTATCAAGTTATTAGTAGATTTTTGGTGTTACCAATAATTATTTCGATGAAGGTAAGTGCAGGAGACATGAAGTCAGACGTGAATTGATTTTTCGGCGCTCGTCATTTTGACTAACCTAATGCAGCTTTGAATGTACCTAAACGCAATGTTTTAAACTATTGTGTTCAAAATGTTTGAAAGCTGTTCCAGCTACGTTAAGTTTTAAAGGGTATGCATCTAGCAAAATACTTTACTCAACAAATAAGTGGACAGTCCTCAAACATATTTGAGGGATAGCTCGAGGGTTACTTTGGTTACCATAATTGTTTGGGATGGACGCATTTCCCTGATACAAGGAATTTTGACAATTTTACTGAAGATACTCGTATATTTCAACTAGTTTACTGAAATAGTAGGCATTCCTTTGTTAACAGTTTTTTGTTTACCGATTTTTCTTTATATCATAAGATTGCTCTTGTATACCCGAAGGGTTAGGTAGAGGTTTGTAAACCCAACATTCACCGATGCAGATAGAAAAGTTCCATGTAATAGACGGTCAGCCTACTGCCATCAACCGGGCACAATTCCAAACACCGTGCTACTTATGATCAATTCCAAACGTAGAAACCGAATTACACTCGGCCCGACCCGTAAGTCGAACCCATGACCTTTCGCTTAGCAGATACGCTTACGACCACTAGACCATCGAGGTAGTTTCTTTATATCAGCTTTGTTTTATTTAGGGTGTCAATAAACGGAGTTGTTAGCAATAATACTTGAAGTAAAATGCAGCAGTAACAGGTTGCCAGTACATCAAAGACTCTAAAGGAACCCTTTTCCTTCACTGATTCTTACAAGAGGGGGCGACGTTGCTATACGTTTTATATTATCTTGTTATTCTGATTTGTGAAGTGTTTTATCAATTCATTCGGGTTAGCCTTTTCCCAATGACAGCGCGGTTGGCGCAGTGGTCGAGAGACCGACTGCTGTGTGTCGCAGGTTCGATTCCTGCATGGAGCAAATATTTTGACGATCTATAGATGATTGCTCCGGGTCTGGGTGTGTGTGTGCTTGTGAGATTATATGTCTGTAAACGCACCCACGATACAGGAAGAAATTCCTAGTGTGGGGCAACGTTTTTTAAAAAAGATAAAAAAAAAATTACATTGGGGTCGTTTTCCAATCAAACTGGGTGCATCTTAATACCAGTATTTTACATGGAGCGACTGCTTATCTGACCTCTACAACCTGGACTGGTTGTCAGACTCTCAGGCCTCTGACTACCCGTAACAGCTGTCATAGATCTTAATTTGACAATCGAGACAACGGCTTAACGAGATCTTCGAGGCACGGAGGGGTCTTATCTCGGTATGTAATGATGGTTACACATCCACAAACCGACCGCGGCAGGCGCAGCTTAACCACGATCGATCGATCTGTGCGGCACCTCGAAGTGTTTAATCAATACCAATAAGTAAATTGGAAATGTCCGCCTATTTTCAAAATAAATACTATTATTTAAATTAAAACTGTATTAAAACTGTATACGATGACTCATTAGTCATCGTATAAATTTTATATCAGTTTAAAATATACAATATTTATCATTATAAATTATCGTATTTTAGACATTTTTTTTGCGTTTGTCTGAAAGTTTGTTTCGAATAAGCTTCGAACGGCTCAACGGATTTAAATGAAAATTTAGAAATTAAATAAAAAAAATGTACTTTAATTTTCGTGCAAGTTCCATTTCGATATCTTGCTAACAAGTAAGTCTTGGGTTAAGAAGATATAAATATATATATAAATTGCTATATATCCAGTCCCACGCAAACGAAGTTCCGGGCACAGTTAGTGCTAAATAAATGAACATAACATAACATAGCATCACCTCTATTCTCCGAAAAGGTAGGTAGAGTTGTACTCACTTGTACATACACATTTCACCAATGATGTTATTAAGTCTCATCTGCCTGATCTGGGAGTCGAACCCAAGACCTCATGCTCAGCAGTCGTGCTTGGAACCACCAGACTAACGAGGCAGGCTAAGTAAATGTAATGTAATTTGTTAGTAAATAGCGCTCAAGATAGAAGCTTAGTTTGGTTTGGGATCTATGGTATAATCTAATCCATAAAATCTCGTGTCACAGTGTTTGTTATCGAACTCCTCCGAAGCGGCATGATGGATTTTTATGATTTTTTTTGTGTATATTTGGTAGGTCTAAAAAATAGGTCGTAGCTGTTTTTTATACCCCTAGGTGATAAGGCCCTATCCATAAAATTTATATGGCAAAACAACGTTGCGGTGCACAGCTAGTTGTTTTATATATTTTTATTGGCAATAAACGATTTCTTCTTTACTTTTTATAGAAATATTTTCTCTTCGTTTCACGATTAGCATTGAAACGTTTATAACTATGTTATACTTGACCATTCGTCTAAAAGCGATTTTACATCTCTCCGATTCCTTTAATATATCACCAATTTTAATAAAATTCTAATACTCTAAAAGTCGTAAAAACCAGTGAGAGCCTTCTAAAAAAAGTTATAACGAGCAATCTTAGATTGATTTGCTTTAGGAATTAATATAAAACTTATAATCTATACAAACATAAAGCTATTCATATTTCAAATAAATTGGATAAAATCATGTCTCAGTATTTAGTATTCAGGTTGAGTATAAACGAATGAATAGGTTGATTATTTATAGTTTTTGGAACAGAACGACCTCGTTGGCGAAGTAGTTTTTTGCTTAGTTTTAAGTCTAGGTTCTCGGTAGGCGCCTGCAGTGAGGCACTGTATAAACATTAGGCATTTACTAATGACAAAATTGCACAATATTAAAACATAAAACATAACAAAGCATCGCATGCATCCGCCAAGGGATAGGCAGAAGTATATTGTTGCATACCCAAATTTCACCGATAAAGGGTATTAAGTGTTGAGTCTATTACCATCAACCAGGTACAATTACAAAAACCGGGCTGCTAATGAGAATATCCTAATACTGCCAAATAACAGTATGCTCAACCTGAGAACCGAACCCAACGTCGTGCAGTTGCTTGTAAAAAAACGCAGTCAGACAGAAGAAGCAGGCAGGCACAATATTATGCTACTACCAATACTTTTTTCTTTTAAAAGGCTCGGTGTAAACACATGAAACGCAATTTTTCTTAACCCAACAAAACATCGTGAACAGCATTTACCGTGCCAACATTAAATACGTCAAAATATTTATTGCGTCAACTGAGTTACGCACACTTACGCTCGACAACGTAATTCGCGCGACATTCCGCGGTAACAAATGAAAGCGCGCTTGCTTTCGTAATCGTTTAATGTGTCTGCGAATACCGTGTTTTTTACAATTTTACTTTCATGTGGTTTTGTTTAGATGAAAGTATTGTAAAAAAGGTAGTAACCCTTTTTTATGTTTTTGTGGGGAAGCCTTCAAAAGGCGCCCGGCCTTCGGGAAGTGTGGGATTCATACCTCACTAAAACCAACCCGGTGATCACCATCTGTACATGTAGGGGGGCACTGGGTGCACTTAAGAGACCAGCTCCAGAACCCCCGCTGTGCAAAGCATATTATGACGCATCCATGGGGAGACTGTAAAGTGACCACTGTGCCACCGTCTTCTCTGGGGTAAATTGATGGGTGCACAGAGTTCCCTCTCCATGCTCCCGTGACCCCAAAGGCCCACCTGCCTGAAGTCATGCAGGCGGGGTTTAGGCTGATAGGTGCTGAGGCGGTTGCCTCCCTGACGCCTTCTCCGAGCGGGATCGGCCCTCTCACGATCCCGTGGACCATAAAACTCTCATAGAAGGAGAGATTTGTCTCCAGTTTTCTTTCTCCGCCGGCATAGTCCTCACTACTGCTGGCAGATACAGGTCTCGCCCGATCTTAGCGACTAGAACCTGCCGCTCGGAGGCCCACGTAGGGCACTCTTCGAGCGTGTGCTGTGCAGAATCCGGGCCGCCTCTACAATGGCAATTTGCCGTGGCCTCTCGTCTACTCCTCGTTCAGGTACTTACCGAAGCACCGTGCCCGGTGAATATCTGAGTGAGTCTGCAGGAGATACGCTCCTCTCTTTTCAACCAGGCTTCGAATAATAAAATATGGATGTAGTTCGTAAGTATACAGGATTAAGAGGTATATAAGATAGCATTTAAAATATAGGTAGGTAAAAGAATAATTGTTATATTCTATCAAACTGTAATAGGTACTCCATAAATTATATGTTCAAGTATTGTGTAAATGAGAGTGAGGTTACATTTAATTGATAAAAAAGAAACAAGACAATATCGATATAATAATCGAAACCTACGTTCTAACAGAAAATAAATCGATCTGTAACTAAATGGGTTATTTTGTATTTCTATTAATCTATCAAAGAGACCTGTTGAGAAATCATTACAAGTTCTGGGAACATCTCTCTTTCTCTTGACATCTAGGTATAGACAAAATTCTAAGAAAATAAAACAAGCAAAAAATCTATTCTATTCAACTTCAGTATTTTTATTCACTTGAACATTTAACTTAATGATCCAACACTACATATATTCAAAAGAAAATTTCGTGATACCATTCGACATTGTTCATTCTTCACCGAATCAGCATAAACCGATTCATACACACATTTCCTCGGCTGCACGCGTCCTTTCTCACCGGAAGACCTTTCCATTCGCCATTACACCGGCACGGCAGGGGAAACTGGGTATGAGCGGATTGGACGTGATGCAATCAAAACAGTGAATGGACACGAAACTACTCGGAGAAATGTAAGGCAAAGGAATCTCGAATATTGTATGCATTTGAAAATTGAATCTCGTGTTTGTTTTTTTTTTTGTAAGAGTTACACTGATAACTCATTTTGAGGCTGAAAGAGGCCTAATTTTAAGACAAAGTGAGAACTTTGTCTTAAAATTAGGCCTCTTAGAATGGACGATTCTGATGACTACTTATAATATTAATTTATTTCGAAAAGTATGGTACAGACTGTACCATTCTTTACAAAAATGTTGTTACTAAGTTTAAATCAATTAAAACTAAAGGAGTAACAATTTACACTATAAGATCTCACGGCCTAGTAACATAGTAGCCTGTGTTAAGGTCCGTCAGCTGTTTTATTTTATTTATTAGGGAAAAACAAACAATTACACACTACATGATATCAATAAGTGTACACATTATGAACATAATCAGTGCGTAATCAACTACGTTCTCCACAATTTATAAATAATAACTTAGTTAAAGACCACGAGTACAGTTTGAAGCAATCCTCAGCTAAGATACTAGGATTTATAATTTTTAAAAGAGAACTTCGAAATTTAGATACTGACATAGGAAACAAGTCTAAATCGGACGAAAGAGAGTTATAATTTTTTACTAGACGACGCAGAGGAGCGCGAACTCCCACGTTCGTGCGACAGGAAGGCACGGCAAACAGCGGGCGATCGCGCACCTCGCGTCTTATGACAGTCCTAGGCACTATATAACACAACTGTTTGTTAAATCTGAACAGTCGTATTATTTATTACAAATATCAAAAAGAAACATTGTTTCCAAAAATTTGCGTCTAGTTTCTAGCTTAGGTAATTTATAATGGTTTAGCAAACTGTAGTAAGAAGTAGATTTACGTAAACATCGGTAATGCGTGCTTTTAAGAAACTTGTATTGTACAGCTTCAAGACTATCAATATACTTATGATAAAAAGGGTTCCATATCATTACAGCATATTCTAATTGTGATCGAACAAGGGATTTAAATAGATGAATGTAAGTATGAGTACGCTTAAAATCCTTAATACATCTCATGACAAAACCGTACATACGGAATGCATTACTAATAATTTTATCAATATGTGCATCCAAATGGAGCTTAGTATCCATTAGAACCCCAAGGTCTCTGACTTGATCAATTTTAGAAAGCACAGAATTATTTAAATTATATTTGTAATTAATAACTTTTTTGTTCTTGGTGAATATAATATACGAACATTTTTCGACACTTAATTGAATTTTATTAGTGATGCAATATATAGTAAATCTGTTCAAATCATGTTTTTTTCCCTCAAGAAGTAAAATACAATGGAGACTGTTTTTAGATGATAGAAGCATAAAATAAAATAAAATGTCCGATCCACTTGTTATTCTACCTTGTTTCCGACGCTACCTGTTTGAAAAAGTTTTATTTAGTTGTTTTGTAGTTTTTTGATACCAATTTTTTTTTTTGCAAAACATAGTGATACACCACCAATATTATACCATGTACCATATTACCTATGTTCGACAAATAAAATACTTTGACTTTGACTGCTTAAGACGAAGACGTGTAATCTTAGGTAGCTATCATAAACTAAGTCTAAATTAAATAGATATATTAAGAAGGATGTGAAGTGTGTTTGATTATGAGTGGGTACGTATGTGCGTGTGTGTGAGAGAGAGTATGTGAGTTATGTTTGGTTTATGAACACACAACTTAAAATTGAGTAGCGTTTCAGTATGTGGTCGTAAATGTGTTGAAAGTATCGTTTGGTTAAGTTTGAATATATTAATTATGCATACAATATAGTACCTAATGTGGTGGTCTTACTTTTAAGTACTTAATTTAAAAGTAAGACCACCACATATAGGACCATTTAACCTTATTGTCTTGTTCATTAAGATTATTGTTTCTTGTTTACTTCCATGTTTCCTACCTTTAAACTACTTAAAGAAAACCTGTTTCAATCAAATATTTGTGCTTGTTAGATACTCTCCGAGGACCATTATGTAATCGTAATGTACTTCAGAGCTCTCAATTCACTTTGTGATTGAAAACGTTCGGTTGTGTCAATTCCGAGATTGTTTAAGTTGGGGACGATTTCTATATTTAGTCTTGGTATTTACTTTGATTACTTAATTTTGTGGGGACTTCGAAATATATTTTGATCGAAGTCTTAAATGATGAATTACTCAGAATTATTGCTTAATCAGCAGGGTCGCCCTTGAAAATAGTTTTGACATTTTCAAGGGCGACCCTGGTATAACATTGAAACTATGTCATTACACACGACGCCGGCGCCGCTAGTCCGCGAATCATCGACGGCGGGGCGGCGCCATTATTTAAACCACTTAGTTATACTATTTGTCCAAATTGGTGCAATATTATTTAAAGAAATAAGGTTATACTATAGTAAGAAAACCGAAGGATTAGAACTGAATTGGAATTCAAACTAGTTTTAAGAGTAGGTAACCGAACTGGGCCCGTTTTAATAACCAACACGCTAGTGGCGCGAACGAGATGGATAGAGGGGGGCTCGTGTCTAAGTAACACATACATTGCACATATTGATCGTTCTAGGCATCTTGCCTCTGGTCTGTGGATGGGTGACCACCATTTCACATCGAGATCCCTCCGTGCCTCGGCGAGCACGTTAAACCACCGGTCTCGGATTGTTAAATTGAGAGCTATGACAACCGATACAGGTAGTGAGATGCCATCTGACAACTAGTCTTCCCACGAGATATGGTATTATCCAGTAAATGGGTTGAGTACAGTTAGGCGGTCGCTCCATATAAAATACTGATATTAAGCTGCATCCGGTTAAACTGAAACCGATCCCAACATGGTTAAAAGTTGGAAAAAGCTAGGCAGATTGATGTTGGTGGCGCGGACGGACGCTTAGAAGTAGAAGCTTGAAAGGGGATATCAATTAAGATTTAAATGTCTGGCGCAAAGAAACATGGTTCGATACTTTGTTCATATTTACAGGCAGCATTTTTAGTGTTTTAAAATGAATATATTACGAATTTATACGGGACTTAATAGTGCTCAGTACTCCTAATGAGCATGACATCTTAGCTATCAATAGTCACATGGATTGGCAATCAGTCTTAGTAAGTAGCAATAGACTTGCAATAGAACTAAAGGGACAATAGTACCACCAATATGTCTATAATAAAGGCACCTCCATCTGCAGCCCCATCCATTATCCTAAGCTCTGACATACACTGTCTGGGTTGTAGCTCACAGTTTATACTTTTGTATTTTTATACGACTGGACAAAAAAGAAGTGTAATTTTTAGGGTTAATTTATGTATGTTTGTCAGTATCTTTATTTCACCATGACTTTTACACGCCTGATCCAGTTTAGATGTATGGGGTATCGTTAGAATTCTTACATCATCCCGGGTAACATAGCTTGTAAGATTAAAACATAAAAATATATAGTGGCTGTGGAACACAAAAAGGTGTGAATAGTAGGTAATAATAGTGAAGGTAATAATATAATTCGCAAATGGCAGAAGCCCTTTTAACACGACTACCGCAAAAAAAAAAAGATATTTTTTTAATTCATTTAATTGTCATCTTTTTATTCCAAAGTGTGAGTCTTTAAATCATTTGTTTGGACATTAAATGATTTAGTTGTCATTATACTATTTATTGATGAAATAGGATCTTGACAAAATGTCTAAAAAAGAGTGTAGATGTCGCAGATGGATAGTAGAATCCGCTGTTTTACAAAACTGCTAACTGATTTACAAAACAGTACTGTTTTATAAAACAGCTGAACGAGGTTTAGCGGTTTTACATAATTACTGAACTATAACCTTATTAGTGAAGTCCTCCAAAAAGGTATGGTGCGTAGTAGTCGCAACCGCCGCGTATGTATGACGATATATTAAGGTGGACGAAGCAGAAGGCATATGTAGGGATCGTAACAGGTGGCGTTCTGTAGTTTCTGCCTACTCCCATGGGAGAAAGGCATGAGTTTATGTATGTACGTCCAATAAAAGTACATATTAAAAAAAACATTGAAAATTCCTTGGTGTAAACTGGATAAAATATTTGCGTGTAGTTTGTATTCCAAACTATTTTGAGCTTCCGACTTTATTAATTAACAATTTTCATTAAAATACGTGCTGGTCTTGTTTCGTTTCATTTATTTTAAAAGCATATAAATTAACGTTTTTGTATATATCCTAAAAAATCCTGGTGCGATATTCTCATTGCCTCAAGCACGGTTTTGTAAAGGTAAGCGGGGCCTTAGTGTGTATTTTGGGAAGGTACACATATCCCAAAGTGTACCATGCAACCCCGCAACATGTGCACTCATTTCATCACAGCCCGACACACCCGTTTCATATACGTTTTGGCAAACGATATCCAAATTAAAAAACTCTGTTCCTCTATTAAAACGGGTTCCTCGGGGCGCTAGGCGTTGAGTTGCATAACACCTAGCGCAATGTGTTCGCCTTGCCGCCCGGGAGAACGTTCAACGTGCTTGGGAGAATTACTCACCTTCCCATACAGGATTCTACATGTAAATAAGAATTTGGCAACCAAAAAGACACAAATGGCGCAAATTCAAGAAAACTTTAATATTTCGAGCCAATGTTTTGAATCAAAATTCTCAGAGCAGATATACTTATCTTCAAAAGGTATATCCCACTATGTAGAATTAAAGTTAACCAAAGGTTATTATATTAAATGGAAAAAGAATTCGGTCGCGAGTAGGATTCGAACCTGCGCCTGCCGGATAAATACTCCAGGCGCTCTGACTACTATGCCATCTCGACCTCTGCTCACCACCACGAATTCTTCGTCCATATTTGGCTTAATGGTCAGAGCGCCTGGAGTATTTATTCGTGAGGCGCAGGTTCGAATCCTGCTCGCGACCGTATTCTTTTCCATTTAATATAATAACTTTAGAGTTCGCTAAGCATGCGTTAATGCTTTTCAAAGATTTATCTATAATTAACCAAAGGTGATATAGGTGCGGCCGGGATTATTTTTAGGTTTAATTTATTTTTTATTTTTATTGTATTGGTTTTAGATCTTTACTATGTAAATTGTTCAAATTAGTTTTTGGTTATGAGATTATTGTGTTGCTCTTTGTTATTGTTTAAATATTCATTTTGAAAATAAACGTAGATACAAAAAAACAATATACATATAAAAATATAAAGAATTATATGGGACTTCATAACAGCATTGGTCAGAAGTGGGTTGTTGCATGTTTAGTTATGAAAAAGCTATAGTGTCATAGTTAACCTGCCTGGCAACACGATAGTAGTAGTAGTTTATCGTTGCCTGCCTCTGCTTATATTGATAAGGTTCAATGTCCTTGCTTACTCTATTCACTCAGTGGTACTATAGCGGCCTATTCCGCCTGCCCATCCAAAAATTTTTTTGTCTAAATTCTGGGCCGGCGCCATTCCACGCCCCCTTATAGTGTTTGCCTATTAGGAAAGCGAGAACGACATTAGTTGCAATATGAGTGACGCATCATGTGTACTTCTTTTTGTGAATTTTAAGGACGATCTAATTTGACCTTGGCGGGGCTACAGAGCGCTTTTATTTTTTGAGTGCAAGCAAAAATTAACTTAGTGGTGGTCACGTGGGAGTGTCCGGCAGTACATATAGGTCATGTAATAATATTAATAGTTCTGAAATGACTCAGTGCACGGCAAAAATTCTCGTATTTATAAAGAAGAAGTACTAAACAACAATGTCTATTCGTAATTTGTCACCATTCCGTTAAGCTTATGACCATTACAGAAAAAAAACAAAGATTTTTTTTGTCTCACATAATGAACTATCCACTTTGGTCATAACATCACATTTTGTAACTTTTTAAAACATTTCTTTCATCTAAAAAGTTTGAAGAGCCCTTCCATTGCCACTTACAAAGAAATTAAGGTTTTTAGGGGCCGAAAACTTTTCATTTAGATGATATCCACTCCAGTAATGAGTTATTTCAGAGTCTACTTTATTTTTAAAGCCAAAAAGATAAAAAGATTTATAGCGTTATATTCTGCTAGAATAAAATAAAATGTATTTATACAACTGAAATTAGATTGGCTAATTAATAATTATATTTGTCTTAAAATATACAATTCTGAATTACTATTTTAAATATAAAAAGTATTGTATATGTGAGCCAGCGAGACAGCCTATTAGTATCACTAAGAACTTTAACCCGTTCGCTGTCCGATGTACCATATATGGTACATGTCGATCGTTTAACTATTGTGTCTGTTTCGTGGACAGGGGACCCTGTCCAAATTATCGATAAATAATGTTATTCATCGATGTAATGGATTAAAACATAAACAAGGTAAAGGATAACGAAATAGAAAGAAGATGAAATGAATTAAAAAATAATTATAAAAAGCACGTCTGCCATGTGTTTTTTTTATCTCATACTTTTTGTGTACCATAGATATTTCTATTTATTTAATCTTAACTTGCCTATGTTTCCCAGGATAATGTAAGGATTTTATCGCCACCCCCATACAACTAAATTGGTTCAGGCTTTGAGAAGTTACGGTGGAATTAAGAACACTCTATAAAATATATCCACACTAATATTATAAATGCGAAAGTAACTCAATTTTTTTATTTATAACTAACGCATCGCAATGAAATTTGACAAGGAGATAGGTTGTATCTTGGGGCTCATATGCTACCTCCAGTCGCGCAGACGAAGTTGCGGGCACCAGATAGTATATAGTAAGAAACTCAAACATACATATATACATGAACCCTAAAACATAGCACTCCTTTTTTTGGGATTTCGTGTAAAAAGATCGGCTGCTACGCTATAGATCGCAGTTTTATTATTGGTAGCAACGAGAAGGTATTTGAATGGTCGGCTCTGTAGTTTGTGCATGTAATTTTTTATGTCTAAAAGCGAAATACAGGAACAACCTTAGTGTTGAGTTGTTGACCTTGGAACAAATACCTATACTGGAGCTCGTTCGGTAGTTCTTGGCAATCATTCAATGTTTCTCCTCAGCGTATAGATTCACTGATTAAATTAATGAACAGGTGACAATAATATTCACCACAAACTTGCACTTGGCGACGTGTGAGAAATTATGGAAAAGTTAAAGCATTCTCAATTGTACTAAGTATTATACAGCGGCCGTGTATGTTAAAAGGTTGGGTGATAGAGAACGGTATATGGCATTAATTTCCCCAAATTCTGCACTTAAACTAAAATAAATAATGTCTTTCTTTCTTTCTTTCATATGTATGGTACATACATAGAAGATGAATAAATGAAGTGCGGGTCAGTTACAGGTTACCTCGAGTACCGAGGCACCGGTGTAGTGATAAGGATTACGCAGCGTAATCTAGGGTGAGTAGGTCAAGCGATTGACCAACACAACTACCTTTGACGAGGATCACACGTAAAGGTGCTGTTTCAGAAATAAACGGCAGTGTTCCATCAGAAAAGGGGGACTACTTTTGCATTTTTTAAAGATTTTTAATTTTAGTTTCCAATGAGCCCAAACGTCCGCTGTAAGTTGGTGAGTAGCAGTTTCAGGTCAAAGTTAACATAACGTAATTATCAAGCCAATTACTGTCCCACTACAGGGCAAGTGCCTCTTCTCGTACGGAAAAGGCACGAACATTGATCACTACGCTAGCTAACTGCGGGTTACCGATTTTAGACCATCAAGTCCAGATTTCCTTAATCTGTTGGCTGGCTTATTAGTAGACACAATAGATTTTTATTGTTATGAAATACGTATTTGTACGTGTTTAAGCCAAAGGGTTAACCAACTAAGAATGTACATAGATATAACATTAAAAAAGTCACTTTGGTACATGTCAGATTTGAGCCCACCCAGTGGCCCAAGAAGCGGCCCCGTAACCACTCGGCCACCAAGACATAATTATTAAGGTTAATATATTTTTGCAATATCATTGAAGGAACGGAATACCTTTCGAATCGATCAGACCTGTGGGAGTTGTTCACATCCCTTCAT